>JAIOJX010000028.1:34660500-35870500 GCA_022376925.1 Tragulus kanchil | reverse complement strand
GAGTTTTTCCTTAAACTTTGTAATAAGTTTTAATACTTTCCTTTGATATATATTCAGCCTTTTCTCCCATTTTGTTGGGATCTGACACAGGGATAAAATTCCACTCCCTGTATCTTGTAGGTCCTAAAGCCCCTTGTGTGTGTTTTCCAGTCCCACGGATGACTGAGCCTATCCCTGTCATCTGGAACTTTTTAACTTTCCTTAAGATAAATTAGGGGACAAAAAGAACGCCTTCTATATGACAGCAGCACTTTGGGGAGGCTGAACCTGCACCATGACCCACCTCTGAGTTATTATAAGAAAAGCAGGAAAGGAAGGAAGAAAGTTTTAATTTCCCAGTGTTGAAGACAGTTTGTCAGGATGAGAGGCAGATGCAGGAACTTGCATACACTTGCTGTCTTATTCCACAATGGAGAGGGCAAGAGTTTACCCATGCTGTCTTCAGAGCATTACCTGGAATACAGAATGACCTGGTGTTTCTGGAATACAATTCTGTCTGAAAGGCCAAGAAAGGTGGTAGGTTTTTTTTAATGTGCATTTGGATGTTCTCAAGTTCTCCTCCTATAACCAGAATGGAAATGTTAGTGAAAAGCTATCTGCAGAGAAAAAGCAATCTGGTTAAAATTCCATTATGTTTTTCTTTGGCCTGCATTGTATAATTGAAGATGTCTTCAAAGCAGAAACAGATTGTTGCTTTGTGTGGGGGAAGGTAAAGGCACACACCACATTGCAGAGAATAGAGAGAAACAGAAGAGCCTTGCCCCTCTTCAGTTAAGGAATACATGACTCATACCTGCAGAGTTCCAACTGACTAGGCCTTCTTCATCAAATCAGTTCTTCTTTCTAGCTGCCACCAGAGACATCTTCCTAAATTGATCTGATCTTGAATCAATTCTCAAAATCCTTTGGGCTGATTTTTTCTTAGTAGAAAATTCAAATCTAGTTCTATTATCCTCCCCTTTCTCTTCCCTATTGTCAAATTGCTCATCCCCAATAAGTCTCATTTTTATTTCTATGGGTGCTTGACACAGACCTCTTTCGTCCAGACCATTCTACCCATTCTTCAGAGCTCTTTCATTCTTCAAAGTCTAGTTGATCTGCTAGATCCTTCAACAAAAAGATCTCTAATTTTCTTGCATGAAATGACTATATCCATCCAGTTGGGGCCTGCTGCGTGTTTGTGGGACACACAGTCACACAAGGCCCCAAGCTCAGAAGTGGCCAGACTCATGCTCTGCTTGGCTTCATACTCTCTGACTCAAAAATTATACTGCCCACCTTCTTTCCAAATTCCTAAAGTTAATTTAACAATGCTACATTTCTGCTCTAATAATTATCATCCACACTGTTGTTTTGAGCTGTTTTTCTGCATTTTGACCACCACTAGACCACAAGCTCTGCAGAGTCACAGATCAACTTCGCTGTGTTTCCTCATTACCTGGAAGAGCAATTTCCACAGAGTAAAGATGTTGACAAGAGGGTAAGAAGACTGCTCATAACTCTTTAGGAAGAACTGAATCAAACCAATATACTGAGGATAAAGGTAAAAAAGCTAAAAAGTTTTGCAAACTTAAATGCACCAATCATGTGTGCTTTGTACTATGTTAAGGAATCCAATCTAATCCTTACAGCATGAGGAATAGGCACTGCTGTGATGTCTTTTCTCTAGATGAGGAAACCAGGACTTGAAGATGGAAGGAGGCAGAGGTCACAAAAGAAGTGGCAAAGGGACTTTCCTAGTGGTTCAGTGGTTAAGACTCCATGCTTCCACTGAAGGGGGCATAGGTTCCATCCCTAGTCAGGGATCTAAGATCCCACATGCTGCAATGGTGTGGCTGACATAAATAAAATAAAATATGGCCAAATCAAGAGAGTCAGGTCTGGCTCGTACAGAGTCAGTGAATCTGTGTTCTTAACTCCTAGAGGACTGTGAAAGTGTCAAGCAATTAAAAAAAATCTAAGTAATTTTTTCCAGAACCAAGGCCAAAGCAACAGAATTGGTCTCTCTAGCAGTCCCAGCCATGAGTTTATAAAATCTGCCTACAGACACTGAGACTTAAGTTGTTGACCTAGTTTCTAGTAAGAAAGCATTGCTTAGTTTACACAAACATTTTGCTGTCTGCAGCCCCTTAAATCATTCCTTCAGCAAACACAATATCTTCGTACTTTAAAGTTGTTGTTGTGTTAGTTGCTCTGTTGTATTTGACTCTTTGCAACTCCATGAACTATAGCCTGCCAGGCTCCTCTGTCTATGGGATTCTCCAGGCAAGAGTACTGGAGTGGGTAGCCATTCCCTTCTCCAGGAGAGCTTCCCGACCCAGGGATCAAACTCAGGTCTCCTGTTTTGCCGGCAGAGTCTTCATTCTCTGAGCTACCAGGGAAGCCCACTTACCCTTTGGTAATAGAATTCTGTGTGTAGAGAGAGAAAAAATTTTCAGAACACAAAAGACAAAAAATCTAACGAAAAATGAATATTATAAAAACAACAGAGAAAGTGACTACAAAGAATTAGTGTAAATATGCATTTTATTGAGATGAATCCATTAGCAGCTTCTACTCATTGATCATTAAATTTTGTTTGATTTAATGAACTAAGCAGTCCTTCTGTTTTCTCACTTAATCCATATTTCCACCATGGATGATATGCATAATAATGCATTGAATATATTACTTCAGGGCTTCCCATGTGGCTTAGTGGTAAAGGATCGGCCTGCCAAACAGGAGACCCAGGTTTGATCCCTGGATCAGGAGATCTCCTAGAGTACAAAAATGGTAACCCACTCTAATATTCTTGACTGAGAAGTCCCATGGACAGAAGAACCTGGCAAGCTACAGTGCACTGGGTCGCAGAAGAATTGGACATGACTTAGCGACCAAATAGCAACAAAGGGACTTTCCTAGTGGTTCAGTGGTTAAGACTCCATGCTTCCACTGAAGGGGGCATAGGTTCCATCCCTAGTCAGGGATCTAAGATCCCACATGCTGCAATGGTGTGGCTGACATAAATAAAATAAAATATGGCCAAATCAAGAGAGTCAGGTCTGGCTCGTACAGAGTCAGTGAATCTGTGTTCTTAACTCCTAGAGGACTGTGAAAGTGTCAAGCAATTAAAAAAAATCTAAGTAATTTTTTCCAGAACCAAGGCCAAAGCAACAGAATTGGTCTCTCTAGCAGTCCCAGCCATGAGTTTATAAAATCTGCCTACAGACACTGAGACTTAAGTTGTTGACCTAGTTTCTAGTAAGAAAGCATTGCTTAGTTTACACAAACATTTTGCTGTCTGCAGCCCCTTAAATCATTCCTTCAGCAAACACAATATCTTCGTACTTTAAAGTTGTTGTTGTGTTAGTTGCTCTGTTGTATTTGACTCTTTGCAACTCCATGAACTATAGCCTGCCAGGCTCCTCTGTCTATGGGATTCTCCAGGCAAGAGTACTGGAGTGGGTAGCCATTCCCTTCTCCAGGAGAGCTTCCCGACCCAGGGATCAAACTCAGGTCTCCTGTTTTGCCGGCAGAGTCTTCATTCTCTGAGCTACCAGGGAAGCCCACTTACCCTTTGGTAGTAGAATTCTGTGTGTAGAGAGAGAAAACATCTTCAGAACACAAAAGACAAAAAATCTAACGAAAAATGAATATTATAAAAACAACAGAGAAAGTGACTACAAAGAATTAGTGTAAATATGCATTTTATTGAGATGAATCCATTAGCAGCTTCTACTCATTGATCATTAAATTTTGTTTGATTTAATGAACTAAGCAGTCCTTCTGTTTTCTCACTTAATCCATATTTCCACCATGGATGATATGCATAATAATGCATTGAATATATTACTTCAGGGCTTCCCATGTGGCTTAGTGGTAAAGGATCGGCCTGCCAAACAGGAGACCCAGGTTTGATCCCTGGATCAGGAGATCTCCTAGAGTACAAAAATGGTAACCCACTCTAATATTCTTGACTGAGAAGTCCCATGGACAGAAGAACCTGGCAAGCTACAGTGCACTGGGTCGCAGAAGAATTGGACATGACTTAGCGACCAAATAGCAACAAAATATTATTTTAAGAATTTGCGTTAAACACATCAGGATATTTCCAAACACAATATATATATCTTATAGCTTTGGATATGTATTAATTTCTTTAGCATAAGATTTTTAATAAAAATCTCACTGAGTTCTCTTTCCCATTTTTAAGGTACTAAAATGTCCAGAAAACTTCGGTCTTTTTATAGCTGTTATCTGCCTCAATCATTTTCAGTAAATGATACAGATTCTGCTGCCTCATTCTGGAGGTACAGTTATTACCATGTCCTTGAGCTTCTTGGGGACTTTGTTTTCAAATTTATTGCTTTAATTTTTAAATGAATTGGTTTTCCTCCTCCCACTCTCTAAAAGGCACGATATAAAGAAACAAGAAGTTTGGTGTTCTCTTTGAGCAAAAGAATAAGTACAATGCTGTTATAGCATGCCTCCACTTTTATAGGGTAGTGTAAACTCTCTCGATGCATATTTATTCTCAACCCATGAGAATGAGGACTTCCCTGGTGGTCAGATAGTGAAGAAACTTCCTGCAATGTGGGAGACCTGGGTTCAATCCCTGGGTTGGGGAGATTACCCTGGAGAAGAGAAGGGCTAGCTACTCCAGTATTCTTGCCTGGAGAACTCCAAGACTCATCCATGGGATTACAAAGAGTTGGACTTGACTGAGAGACTTTCACTCACTCACTCATGAAAATCAAATTCCCTTTACATAGTAATTTCTGAGTAACTCTAAATACACATGTGGCATGTTCCCATTTGATCCTTGTTGGATATCTCTTAATCCTAATTTTGAAAACTTAAAACTATGTATGCAACAACTGATAATGGTCAAGTCATGATTCTCTTTTTCTCCTAGCTGTGGTGAGTCTTTGTTGCTTTGTGTGGGCTTTTCTCTAGTTACAGTTCAAAGGCTTCTCCTTGCAATGACTTCTCTTGTTGTAAGCTCGGGCTCTAAGGCACTCAGGCTTCAGTAGTTGTAGCACATGGGCTCAGTAGTTTTGATTCCCAGGCTCTAGAGCACAGATGTAGTAGTTGTAGCACATGGGACTAGCTGCTCCATGGCATGTGGGATCTTCCTGAATCAGGGATTGAATGTGTGTCTCCTACCTGGCAGCCAAGAATCATGTCTCTGATTCTTTGTCACTGAGCCACCAGGGAATCCCAAGACATGATTCTTATATCACATACGTGTTGATTTTGTTTGCAATGGAGAATTTATAAGAAGCATCAGATCTCTTTCTTACCCAAGTCTCGAGTTAAGAGGTTTGTAGTTTTTCTAGCTGAATAATCATTTAGCAATGAAGACTTGTTAACTACAAAAAGGAAGTTTTTTGGACTTTTCACGTGAGATAGTAAACAGGTCACAATGCACCAGTGAAAACTGCCATATAAAGAACAACGGTAATTGTTGCGTATATTTTTATTAATGCCGAACCAGTTGTAATTGAACCTACATCCACATTTTAAGATGACAGTAAAAAGTTCTGAGATCTGTTTCCCAATCAGACACTGGGTAATTTATCTGTAACCCTGCCAATATAGAATCTGAAAGAAATCTGTTGTAGAAAATGAGAATAAAACTTGGATTCTTTAGACCCAGGAATGAAGAAAAAGACAAAAATTGTACATACATTGTAAAAACCATTTCAAGAAAGAGAAGAGAACTCACATTTTATTCAGAGTCCACCTAGGTGCTGCAGATGTTAAATAATTTAACCTTCAGAGAACTAATGAGCAGGAATTCTTTGTTCTCTTGTCAGATAGAGAAACTGAGGCTAAAGATAAGCTTCTTCCCCAAGGGAGCACAGTAAGTCTGGTTTATCTAATTCTAAAGTTTGACCTCCTGTTAACCAAAGAATGGCAAGGATCATTTGGATCTTAAAATTGCTTAAAGTTTTTATTTTATCATGTTGATCTTTACCTTCATAAGTAAATTAAACATGTATTCTATACATGTTCATCCCCACAGAGCAGGTAATAAAAAGTTTTCATTTGTCTTTTTTTTTAACTTTCTTTTTTTCCCACAATCACAAGGTTTTTTTATTTTACTTTTTTACTTTTACAGAGTTTTGTTGTTTACAGACATGTGTAATTCCAGCTTAGTCATATGTATGTTCCATCCCCCCGCCCCCAACCATCTGTCTTTGAATTCCTTAATGGTAGCATGTCTGGATGTAATGAGGGATAAGTCTTTTTTATCTCTACCTGCAAAAATTCAGGCAACTTTTTCTCTTGCATCTCCAATTCTTCATCTATATGTGATATATATATGTGATACAGTCTTCAGCAGATCATACTGGGAATCAGTTGTTGCCACAAGGCAAAATAAATTGACCATATTAGAAGAAAGGTTAATAGTCATCTTCACTAGCCCCAGCTTTTGTACCAGGTTTATTAGCACCCTTGAAATAGACCTGCACGATCAATTTCAGATATCAGAGCATAAGACACACTCTACAGGGAACCCATACAAGAAAGCAGAGGAGGCAATAGGTCCACAGTCAGGAAAAAAGAACCACAATTTTGATCGGGGGTGGAAAACATCAAATTAAATCTGGTACTTGGTATTGACTCAGCATACCTGCTTCTCCCAGCACTCCAGCTGAAGTTTAATCTTCAGCCAACTCCCTGGAGTGAACCCTCTGCTCCTGTGGCACCCTCACTGACAAAACAGAATTGAACAGGTGCTGGCTTCAGGGGAAGCTTATGATTAGTTTCTTCAAAGGTGCAAAATAATGTGTATAGGAAAGCACTCATAAACAGCTTATCATTTGAACAAAATCAAGAGGAATGTACAAAATTTCTTCTTTTCCTACAGTTTAATCTCAGAGTTGATGAAAAGTTCATTTTAGAAGGATTTTTTTCTCTGTTCCCACCTTGGTCTGTCTAATAGTCTTCTGTCAAAGACTTGTCCTCATCTGCTTCTTTATCCCTTTTATTTCTGCATAGCTCTGTATAACTGAGACCATAGAGATCTGCCTCCATGACACCCAAGCTGAGACCGTGGTATATTTCTCAGCGTGGAGAAAGATTGGAAGCAGAGAAGGTAACGTTGAAAAGGTCAAAGTGGTCACAATGAGCTAGAGAAGGTGGCCAACTAACTTACTGCCGATAGGACCCTAGGTGTACCTGGAAGTCTGGGAGATAATACTGTTTGCACAGATGCCAAGAAATAATACATTCTCATACCTCAGTGGCAGATCAGCCATTGAGGATCATTATTTCACCACGTGGTTGATGCCAAGAATGTATATTTTGGGTGGATAAGATTGTCACAGTTCTATAGTATTTGAGGACAGCAGACTTGTTGAATGAATGGATGATAAAGAGAGATGAATTCCACAGATAAAGGTTGATGTCTCCAGAAAGCCCTGACAGATAATCTACCACTATTTAAAAAAAAAAGTTCAGTAAAGCCTGAGCAACTGAGCAGAGCTGATACAATTACTGCATACTTGGCACTGTGCCAGGTACTTTTCATGTCTGACTTAAACGCCACCCGCCATCCTGCCAAGCATCTTCTGGTGGACAGACTAGATGATCTTCCGTGATCCTCACCTCCTGGTATTTGTGCCAGATCACACAAGCCGGGTGGTTCTGCCTTGCTCACTCATGGGTCACTCTCTGAGAGAAGCCAGCCCCATGTCATTAGGATATTCCAGGCAGTTCTGTGAAAAGGGCCATAAATTGATAAACTGAGTCTTCCTATCAATAACCTGCATTACTTGCTAGTGGGCCAGCCCAGAAATAATCCTTCCACTGCAGTTAAGCCTCCAATGACTGCAGCTCTAGCCGGTTTCCTAAGTGCAACCTCATGAGAGACCTTGACTAGTAGACTCTGGTTCTGGGAACCCAACTAAGCCAATTCCAGACTCCTGTCACCTAAAACTTATGTGAAATAATACAGGTTTATTGTGTTTTATGGTTATAAGTCACTAAATCAGGGGGTCATTTATTAGACAGCAGTAGAGAACTAATAAAATGTTTGTTATCCTTATTTTACAGGTGAAGAAACAACAGCTGTGAAAGCTAAAGGTACAAAATCCTAGGAACTTGGTTTCTTGGTTCAACATCTGCTGATAAAGACAGATCACAGAAACTGGATAAAATATGACACAGGAGCCAAGCAGGAGAGTAACCAGGAGAGGACCGAGAGGCTGAATTCACTTATTTATTCACTCATTCAACAAAGAAATTCCTGAGAATATATTATGTGCCAGGCACTATTCTAGGCCATGAAGATGCCACTGTGACTGACATGAAATCAGTGGAATCCCCTGCCTTCTTGAAGCTTACATTCTAGTGATGGGTGAGTACATAAAAAGATACACAAAAGGTAAATTATGAGATATAGTAGACGTTGGAAAAGAAACAGGTCTAGGCACCCCACCATTGCTCCCTTCCTGCACTGTGGATTCTTAGGACAAAGCCCGTTATCTGAGGTGGCCTGAATGTACTGCTCTGCTCTGCACCATGGCACATGTTAGACGTGGGTCATTTCCCTCTTTTGTATACTGGTGGCTTAGAGCTTAAAGAATCTACCTACAATGCAGGAGACCCAGGATTAATTGCAGGGGTTGGGAAGATTCCCTGGAGGAGAGCATGGCAACCCACTCCAGTATTCCTGTTTGGAAAATCCCATGGACAAAGGAACCTGGTGGGCTACAGTCTGTAGAGTTGCAAAGAGTGAGACTTGACTAAACATGCACATGTACATGTATGCACGTGTCTTGTGTGCCTAGAGCTAAGTCTGGCACATAGTGTGTGTTTAGTAAATATTTGCTGCAATGATTTAATGTTTTAGAAGAGTAAAATTTTTAGTGGCCTCCTAAGCTGTTTTAGGTTGAGTGTGTTATTTAAGACAGAGTGAATTCAGCCAGTGGACTTCCTCTTCCATTTTCAGCAGAACAAAACTCTTGTAATACGATTTTCTTCTCAGTAGCCATGCCACCAGTTAACTGAGTGTGAAAAATCGTACTTTCTAAAAGTAATAGAGTCAATACGTAGTCACGATTCTAGGATCCTCCTAGAATCAAAATGCAATTCCGAAGAATAGGAATCTATACTGAGAGATGAACTAGGATGTGTGGGGTATGCTTACCCTGGAAAGAGACAGGGAACTCAGACTTTGAATGCAGGTGTAACCATAACCTTCTCGGAATTAGGCTTCACAAGATTAGAGTGGCTTCCATCCAAGAGACAGCATGGGAGTGGATTTAGAAACAACAACCAAAAGATGACTCCTTGGAAATCAGGATGAAAAAGCTTTCCTTCTCTCAGAGAGATTGATTCAGAAACCTGATTAGGTGTGTGGTATGTGCTTATAAGTGGGTTTGTATATGTACAAATGTGATTATATGCCTTTGATTTTTTTTTTTAAAGAAGTGGCTGGTGAACCCCTCATTAGAACAAGTAGGAGGATAAAGGATGACACAGCAGCCAAGGCAAAAACCAGGAAAGTGAAGCAGAAGAGCTTAATGTTGTACATTTAACACGTGACTTATTTTATTTAGGGTTATTTATCAATATGCCTGTACAGTTATTACACAAAGTGGTATTTGTGTACATAGATTATATAGGGGCTTCTCCAGGGGCTCAGGGGTAAAGATCTCGATGTTATGCAATACAAGATATGTGGCAGGAGCCACAGGTTTGATTCCTGGGTGAGGAAGATCCCCTGGAGGAGGAAATGGCAACCCACTCCAGTATTCTTGCCTGGGAAATTCTATGGAAAACCCATGGAGTCTCAAAAGAGTTGGACATGACTTAACAGCTAAAAACCAACATAGATTATATAGTGCTCAAATACGTGTGGTTTATAGATCTGTAAATACATCAAATCTGTGAGTGAAAATACTGGACTACTAAGTATTTATACTTCTAATTGTATTAGAGTGTGGTACATTTGTGTCTCCATATGGTTGGCACAACAGTGGCTGCTAAAAAATGCCCCTGTCCTAATCCTTGCAACCTTTGCATATGTTAAACTACTTGGTCAATAGGAATTATGGTAGCAGATAAAATTATGTTTGTTGATTTTGAGATAGATTATCCTGGATGGTGCATTTGGGCTCAGTTTATCACTAAGGTCCTTAATGCAGAAGTGAGACAGAGGAGCCGGTGTCAGGGGAGCGGGTCTTGTCTAGACTGGCCACTGCTTGCTTTGGAGGTGGAAGGGAATGAGGAGCCAAGAGCAGCTTCCAGAAGCTGCAAAAGGCAAGGTGATGGATTTTCCTCCAGACCCTCCAGAGAGGAACGAAATCTTTCCAACACCTTGTCTTTAACCCAGAGAGACCATTTTAGACTTCTGACCTCTAGACCTCTGAGATCATACATTATTCAGATTCTGTAAGCCACCAAGTTTGTGGTACCTTTCTACAGCCTTAATAGAAAAGTAACTGAATGTTACATGCATTTGTAAATTTTATGACAACACACAGGATTTCAGAAAGTGAAAGATTCAGGAGATGCTTTGGCTTATAGACTAATATGGAAGTCAGATCCCAGGAACAGTCCTTTTACTCCAGCCGACATCATAATTAATAATATTATGTTTTCTCGCGTGTACTTGCCACCTTGCAAAGCTGCACACCATGACATATATTTCCTAAACAGCAGCAGTTTGAGCAGTCATTTCCATTTAAATGCCACTTTCTACAACCATTTGTTTCCTTTTTCTTTCTTTAGTGCATTGTAATTAAAGGTAAGAAGAGAATAAAAAAGATGAGAGAACCGAGGCAGCTTCCATGTGTAGGTGTAAGATACTGCAACCGGAAGCCTTATGCTCAGTTTGAAGGTGGAAACACAGTGATTAGGGATATGTTTCTAAATGGAATTCTACATAAATCCTGACTTTGAACATGAGACTTTATGGAAGGCAGAACTGAGATTGAGTCTTTGTGAATGCACACTGATTTTTTTATGCTTAATTAATTCTAACGATGAAAGTCTCTGTCGCGAGTGCTCATTCAACAGAAAGATATTTTAAAAATATAAGTAATTGCACAAATAATTGTTGGCTAAATCCTTGCAGTTACTAATAACAGTGCCAATTTCATACATAGTATGTTAGCATACAGAATTACTTGCCCTTGCCAGGCAGTGAGATGAACTACAAAATCAAACAGTCCGTGTGAGAATTTAAAGCCATACAAAGGACAGTTAATTTAAATACAGCTCCCTTCAGGGACTCTGCTGTATTTAGACCAGCTGAAATGTGCTTAAAACAAGGAAACTCACTTTGGCATTAGCGTAAGTAAAACAAGTCTGCCTCAGAAACATTCTACTGTGAGAGGTCTTTGGGTCACTCCCTATCTTTGGTGATGGTGGTGGCTCTTAGCATCATTTAGCTGGCCTTGAGTGATCCTGAAATCTAGGATGTGATGTTAAGATACATCCCTCATAAATTGTAGAAGTCGCCAGCAAAACTAGAATAAATAATATCTTGTTCCCTACATCATTAAGCTAACAGCGAAGACTGTAGGAAACCCAGTCACTGCTGGTATATTACTGTCATTCATTATTAATAGTAGTAATTTTCTTGCCATATAACTAGTAGCTGGCTTTGTAGTTTAAAATAAAATAAGTCCCATGACTCCGTACCTCTTCCATATTCAACTCCACTATTTCCTGATGTCCTGTCCTTTTTCTTTTGTAAATTCTACTTAAGCCTTTCAATATCTTTATGGAAGTTAATATCTTACTGAAAAGAGTCAAGGGAGTTATTTTTTATTTACAATAAATTTGTACACATATAACGCTGAACCAAACGTACTCACTTCAGTTAAATTATTTAACAGTCAAAAGGGGGTTTAATACATGAACTTAATATTAAGAATGAAACAATTTCTAGTGAGAGAAACTTGAATTTCAGCCCTGCTCCATTCCTGTGCAGTCTTGAGGTCTAAGACAAGGTACTTACGGTATTTGAACCTCAGGGATTTTGTTACTATTCTTGCAGTTGTTAAAAACATCAAAAGCTTCCCCTACCTTGTAGGTCTGTTGTATTTGCATATGTTCATCTAAATTAGGTACACTGTATTGCCTGTCCAAAATGTCATATCTCTGACCTTCTTCTTTTCCACCAGAACCCTGATTTGGTTCGGGTACTTTGATCTTAGGGTACAGAGATACATTTAAGCAGTAGGCATGACCTTCCCTGGACAATGATATAAAACAGGGAGACGTCTAGGACCTTCCTACAAAGATAGAAGGGGACAAGGAGACTCTCTCTTCCATGCTGTCGCTTGTTTTGGGGCTTTGTGCACTGTGGCATGAAAATATGGTCCTTTTGGTTGCCCGATCCCGTCTAACCACTGACAAGACCATATCCTCATGGCTGCTGGACTGATGAGACAATCCAGAGCACCCCCATGCCAGGATGAGCCCATACCATCTTCCAGGCTAGCCTAACACTGGCTAAGGTGCACTTAGGTTCTCTAAATAATGGGAGAGCTACAAAGGACCTTCAGGCCCAGTCACAGAGGGAGGGAACATGAGATCACGTGAATTGCTGATTCCTTCCTGTCCCCAGGTGGACCCTGAACCAAACCAGAAATAGAGAAGATGGGATGTACACACTGTCACCTAGTATTTCATCATCATGTCCTCTATTTTGGAACGTTTCAACTCTGTCAGTTTTTCCAAAATGTTTGTCTTTTTTTAGTTTTTTTCCCATCCACATTTTTAGAGTTTTTCTGTTTTCTGTGAAAGTTGATTTTCAAAGAAAAAAAGCACATCCTTGATTACCTTGAATAACTAGAAATAAAAATAATTGAAAAGAAATTACAGAGTACCTAAGAACAGACAAGGACTGTGGCCGTTATTAAATATTATGATGCTAAGGTAGTATTATGATTTTGTTAGGTGGTGTTATGAGCAGATAATATTAGATCCTACTATTTGGCAAATGGGGAATTTGCTCAGAGTTACGTATTAGTAAAGAGGTGAAGTTAGGCCATACCTTAGTTCTGCCCTTTTTCCTGTATCATGCACCTCTATATCAGTCAGTACTTACTGCATTGGGAGAAGATAAAATAAAAACAGAGAAACGGGGGAAAAAGCCCCTATAGTTTAAATCCAATCAGATATTTAATTTTGAATCAAAGAGACTGGAAAGAGGTAAACAACAGGGGTATCATTTGATTGCTGCCAAAGTAATTGATTCTGTTTTTTGTTCTTCTTAAGGCTGTGCATTTTAAATACCCAGTGAAAGAGAAGTTTAGTAATGCACTGACATGAAACAGAACCTATTCCAGACCTAATATATTTATCTTTAGATAGAAAACATAGGCAACAATTATTGGTTTCATGTCTACTATGAACCAGGTGTATTGTTACACAAGAAGGTAAAGATACAGTACTTTACTTGAATATGTCATGTCCCTACATTGTGAAGTGTAATTTTTCAGGGTATTTTGAAACAGATGAAATAGCTATTAATTTAAGAGCAGAAAATACATATTTGGGATCCATTCTCCTTTTGTAACACTGACAATTAAGGCATGAAATAATTAATGATTTAGAAGAATAATCAAAGTTTGGTTTCAGAGGGCTTTCAAATAGAAACTATTTTAGGCTTCAAAAATTATTGTTTACATTTTTAAAATTAAATGTGAACAGTGTGCTTATTCTTTTAGTTTTAGGATTGTATGATTTTGAAATAGCCCTATTAACCAAAAATCAATCTTAATTGATTTTAAATATTTGTCATAATTTTTAGAGCATTCAGGCATTTCATGACTTCATAAAATAGACTCATCAGGTTTTAGTAGCATTGCTTCAAGGATGCAGTGTACATCTAAACTGCACTCACCCACAATTTACTATATAAGTTTAATTAACTTAAGTGTGTGGTCAGTTCTTGTAAATGCAACAAATTAGTGTTCTAAATAGAAGGGGAAATGGGATTAGAGGAAGCAACACAAATACAGGAGATTATCTAGACTTTTTTTTTTTTTTTTGGCTATTCTGAGTTTTCACTGCTGCCACAGGCTTTTCGCTAGTTGTAGGGAATGGGGGTTACTCTCTATTTGAGTTAAACAGGCTTCTTGTTGCAGTGACTTTTTTTTATATATATACTTTTTTTTTTTTGGCCACTTCTATTGGTCTTTCATTTATCTATTTTCATCCATCTTTGTTCTTTTGGCCTGTGTGGCCCTCCCATCACAGTGGTCTCTCTTGTCACAGAGCACCGGCTCTGGGCGCATGCACTCCAGAACTCCGGCTCCGTAGTTGGACACATTGGTCCAGCCACTCTGTGGCACGTGGGATCTTCCCAGGCCAGGGATCAAACCGGTGCCCCTTGCACTGCAAGGTGGTGTCCTTACCCACTGGACCACCAGGGAAGCCCTGCAGTGACTTTTCTCGTTGTGCTGGGGCTCTAGGGCTCATAGGCTTCAGTGGTTGTGGCACATGGGCTTAACAGTTGCGGCTTTGAGGTTCTGGAGCACAGGCTCCATAGTTGTGGCTCACAGACTTAGCTGCTCTTCAGCATGTGGGATCTTCCCGGATTAGGGATCGAACCTGTGTCTTCTGCATTGGCAGGCTAACTCCTTACCATTGAGCTACCAGAGAAGCCCTGGACTATTCTTAAATGCTGTGCTTCTTCCCTTTCAGTGAAATTTCCTTTCTATAACTGAATTCAAAAGAGTTGTACCTGAATAATTAAATTTTCTCCAATATACATGTTTCTTTAGTAACATTTAAATGTTCTAGTGTAATATATACACTATATATATGAGTATATATGTATAGTCAGTGGGTGGTGTGAAAGTTTTTCGAGAAAGTAGGATTTTATGTTTTTAATCTGCTCCCTCGTTCCATCAGATTTGTTGTGATAGTATGAAAGTAGAATTTCAGATTACTTGAATTTTGTATACTGTGCTTTTTCTATATCTGAAAGATGGATTCACATAATTTTTCTTTGTATGTATTGCACTCTGAACATTTTTAAACATCAAAATATACACATCCTTTATAGTCGGAAAAAGAGCTCTTCAATTTTGAAAACAATCATTTTAACATTAAAACCTGATTAGAGTGAGGTAGAACCCTGATCACTTTAAGATGGAGACACACCATTCATTGAAGTTGGCATCTGAGAAAAAATTGAGTCCATTATCCTCTAAGGTTAGCCACCGTGTTGTACTGGGTAGATAAGTGGATAAGCTCACAGACCCTGGCATGGAAGCTCTTCAGCTCTGCCACCTGTTAATCTGTTTTACCTGGGGCACACAGATACTCAGTGCTTTTCCTCCTTCCCTTCCTCTTCTGCAAATGGTTATAAAAATAGCTACTTTGTAGGGTTGGTGTGAGGCTTCAGTACATTAATCTATACACCCCTTAGAACAAAACCTGACATTTTATCATGCTACATTCAGTATTATTATGAGCATGAGATAGTAGAGGTTGAAGCTCCCCTGGTATCTCAGTGGTTAAAAAAAAAAAAAAAAAATCTGTCTGCAGTACAAGAGACACAGGTTCGATCCATGGGTTGGGAAAACCCCCTGGAGAAGGGACTGGCAACCTACTCCAATATTCTTGTCTGGGAAATCCCATAGACAGAGGAGACTAGCGGGCTGTAATCCATGGGACTGCAAAAAAGTTGAACATGATTTGGCGACTAAACAATAGATTATGAAACATTCTAGAAAAGTACAAAAAAAGTTAATTATAGAAATACTAAGAATAATTGAAAACATTCAGTGGTATTTCCTCATGGATCACACAGCTCTGAAAGGGAGAGCAATTGAGGGTCTACCCTAAGGATCCATGAGCACCAAACACATGCAGGTAATTTAGAGGAAAGGAAATACAAACGGTCAATTAAAATGAAAAAATCTTCAACCTTAACAATAACCAAGGAAGTTCAAGTTAAAATGAGGACAAGATGTGATTCACTTATCAAGTTAGCAAAGACTATCAGATAACACCCAACATCCAAGGTTGCAAGGGTCAGAAGCACATTTTTATACCCCATTGACAGCAGTGGAAATTAATCAGACCTTTGAGATCTGTTTAGCACCATACAGAGGAAACATTTAAATGCTCGTAACCTTTGAGTTAGCAACGTGCTTTTGGGGAGTTAAGCTAAGGAAATAAGGAGAAAGACATTCACACCAGCAATGCTTACAACACTAAAAACTTGAACTCCTCTAAATTTCTAACAAGATGTGACTAGCTTAATACACTGGGGTACAACCACACAAATGAATATGGTACAACAAGTATAGTGATATTTGTAAGTAGCTTGTAAAGGCTAAAATTAGACAGGGAGTGATATCTGATCAATATTAAGTTCCCTCGAGGTGCAAGAAACTCCCTAGTTGCTGCTTCCTGGGTTACTCTGCCCCATTCCTTTCTCATGCTGCCCATGGTATAACGAGTAACTTCGATTTGAAAGACTGGGCATGACCTACTCAACTCTTTTTTTCTTTCAGGTATCTGACTGCTGGGAGATGACTTTGGCTTTTTATTTCTCCCCAGTAACAGAATCTTTCTGCGGAGTCCTGTTCTTCCCAGATGTATGAGAAAGCCTGTTTCACCCCGTGCTGCCCAAGACAAGGTTCTGTGTGCCTTCCCCTGAGATTCAGTTTGAAAGATCATGTGGCTATCACACTTAAGCCACATACCAAAGCTCAGCTTTCATTAACAAAAAGACACATTGATTTCCTATCTCCCAGTCCTGTTTCATATCCTTTTCAGAAACTTGGTGGAGAAGAAAAGTGTTATATTCCAGGAGACTCTCCAATATTGAAATTGCCCACCCATAAAAGCTGCATAACAACTTTGTCCAAAATGTAGAAATTCTTTTTTATCAACAAGCATTTTGTAATCTCATGGTCTCTGTGGATCAAGAATCCAGGCATGGTTTATCTGCATCAAGGTTTCTCACAAGCTTGTAGTCCATTTGGGCTGTGTCTGTAATCTCATGTGATGGTTCAACGGGAGAATTTATTTTCAAATCTTTCTTCTTGTCAGAATTCAGCTTCATTGCTGGCTGTTGTCCAGAGGTCTCTCTCAACTCCTTGCCACGAGGACCCTCGCATAGAACAGCTCACATGTGACAGCTGGCTTCACTTGGAGTTTAAGGAGAGAGCAAGAGAAAGATACCAGACAGAAACCACCTCTTTGTAATCCGTGCTCAGAAGTAACATTCCTATTACTTTTGCCATACCTTTTCTTTTGTACTGAGTCGTGGTACCCAGTAGGAAATCTCATACCTGGAGGCTAGCTTAAACACTGGTCCTCTAAATTTCTAACAAGATGTGACTAGCTTAATACACTGGGGTACAACCACACAAATGAATATGGTACAACAAGTATAGTGATATTTGTAAGTAGCTTGTAAAGGCTAAAATTAGACAGGGAGTGATATCTGATCAATATTAAGTTCCCTCGAGGTGCAAGAAACTCCCTAGTTGCTGCTTCCTGGGTTACTCTGCCCCATTCCTTTCTCATGCTGCCCATGGTATAACGAGTAACTTCGATTTGAAAGACTGGGCATGACCTACTCAACTCTTTTTTTCTTTCAGGTATCTGACTGCTGGGAGATGACTTTGGCTTTTTATTTCTCCCCAGTAACAGAATCTTTCTGCGGAGTCCTGTTCTTCCCAGATGTATGAGAAAGCCTGTTTCACCCCGTGCTGCCCAAGACAAGGTTCTGTGTGCCTTCCCCTGAGATTCAGTTTGAAAGATCATGTGGCTATCACACTTAAGCCACATACCAAAGCTCAGCTTTCATTAACAAAAAGACACATTGATTTCCTATCTCCCAGTCCTGTTTCATATCCTTTTCAGAAACTTGGTGGAGAAGAAAAGTGTTATATTCCAGGAGACTCTCCAATATTGAAATTGCCCACCCATAAAAGCTGCATAACAACTTTGTCCAAAATGTAGAAATTCTTTTTTATCAACAAGCATTTTGTAATCTCATGGTCTCTGTGGATCAAGAATCCAGGCATGGTTTATCTGCATCAAGGTTTCTCACAAGCTTGTAGTCCATTTGGGCTGTGTCTGTAATCTCATGTGATGGTTCAACGGGAGAATTTATTTTCAAATCTTTCTTCTTGTCAGAATTCAGCTTCATTGCTGGCTGTTGTCCAGAGGTCTCTCTCAACTCCTTGCCACGAGGACCCTCGCATAGAACAGCTCACATGTGACAGCTGGCTTCACTTGGAGTTTAAGGAGAGAGCAAGAGAAAGATACCAGACAGAAACCACCTCTTTGTAATCAGTGCTCAGAAGTAACATTCCTATTACTTTTGCCATATTCTGTTCTCTGGCTGTGGTCACTAGTCACTTTTGTAGCACTGAGTCGTGGTCCACACCCAAAGGTAGGAAATTACACAGGATGCATATACCTGGAGGCTAGGATCATCACAGGCCATTTTAGAGGCTGCACATGCCCAACGCTAACATTCACATACCACCTGCCACGTACAAAGATTATCTTGCTTAATCTTCGTAACAGCCCAACAAGGCAGTTATGTGATTAGCCTGTTTTTAAAATCAGAAAGCTGAAGCTCAAAGATGTTAAGTATGTGACTTAAGATTTCACAAGACAGTAAGTGGCTGATCAGGGACTAGAACTATGGCTGTCTGCTTTCAGATTGTGTTCACTTAACTACTTGGAAATTGTTAAGGAAAAACAATTTAATTGCAGGTATAGGAGTACATTTCTTGCTCTTATTACTCACATTTCATGCTCTTAAAGCACACAGAAAAAGAGACGAACACATACTAAAATGTTTTTAAAAAGCCATTTAAACCTTTGGGTGAAGGGATTACAAGGGGTAATTTTTTTCTGTTTTTTTAATGTTAATATTTATTTTCTGAAGTGCTTATACTGACCTTTCTTTATCTAAACATGTGGAAGTGCCATAAAAGATGAAAGCTATCTCTGTTCTAATGAGCTTTACATTGGTGCCCTAAGGGTGAGGCAGAAGGAGTGGTCCATCCCGAGGGCAGGTAATAAAGGGTGCACAGTTTGTAGGGAATTAAAAAAACAACATCAAAAGTCAGTCATTTTTTAATATTCCTCAATTCTAAATGATGTTGGTAATGCTCTTTCTTGCTGCCACTGTCCCTTTCCCCTTCATCATTTGGTAGTCTGTGGATAAAGAAAATACACATACACACATACAGAGTTATGTCAGATGCTAATAAGTTCTACAGAAAATAAACCAGGACCTAAGAAGAGAACATGTAATCCAAAGTGTACTTTTAAGTGAGGGCCCTCAGTGAAGGTCTTCCCCAAAGCTGACATGTAACTAGAGACCTGAATAAGTTGAGGGAATATGTACTGTTTTATAATCAGAGAAATAGAGAAAACACTGGGTGTCCTTGTTGTCCAGTCACTAAGTTGCATCCGACTCTTTGCACCTGAAGCATGCCAAGCTTCCCTGTCTTCACTATCTCCTGGAATTTGCTCAGATTCATGTCCATTGAGTTGATGATGCCGTCCAACTTTCTCATCCACTGTCGCTCCCTTCTCCTCCTGCCTTCAATCTTTCCAAGCATCAGGCTCTTTTCTAATGGGTTACCTCATCTCATTAGGTGGCCAAAATATTGAAGCTTCAGCTTCAGCATCAGTCCTTCCAGTGAATACTCAGGCTTGATTTCCTTTAGGATTGACTGATTTGATCACATTGCTGTCCTGCGCTGTGTGGAAATTTTAGCATTCATTCATTTCTACATTTGATTCCTTAAACATTTCAGCTAATCCATTTTCACTGAGTGCTTGTTATGTGGCAACAACTCTGCTAGGCATTGGGAATTTAAGAGTGAATAAAACAGATATGGTTTCTTAACCTGTTAGTTTCAGCATAGAGTGAGGAGCACAGTTGTTTGTCAGTGGATGACTGAGAGGTAGAATTACAAATTGAGGCAACTAGTACAAGGGCATTCTCTCTCCTAGTTGGCCAGGGGTGAGAAGAAAACATCTGTGGGAGTCATTGAGCTTTGCCACAGAGGTTACTGCAACCATGGCCACAAATTGCACCTACTTGGAGAAAATTTATGTGTTAAAAATAGAACCTTGATGAATTCCAAAGTAGCTGTCAAGTACAGAGGAGAAGCTATAAGACTCACTGAGAGAAGCAGAGCTATCAGAGAGGGGGAGAGGTGGGTGGGAGGAAAGTCAGACAGATGGACAGACAGACAGACAGACAGAGTTTCTCCAGAAAAGAAGGGGCCTACAGTGTGGAATTAGTGACAGGTCGGGCAAGCTAAGGAGTGAGAAAAAACCACCCTCAGTAGTTGGGGATGTGAGCATTAAAAAACCTAGAGACAGATTGGAGCAGATTAACACATTAATAGAGGAGGAAACAGAGACCATGTGTATAAGTCAGTTCTAAAAGACATTTAGCTGTAAAGAAAAACAGATGGTAGCTGGAGAGAACAGTGAAGCCAAAGAAGGGTTTGGGATGCATTTTAAAATTTTAAACATTATTTAAATTGTTAAAAAAAATAGCGACAATAGCTGTTGACATTATAATGATTTTGATTTTGTAGAGAAAATGGAGGCTGACTGAGGGTGGGGCATTAGGAAAGAAGAAAAAGGTGCCAGTGCCTGAGGAGGGGAGACCAAGGAAGAAGCCCACAGAAGTCTAGTGAGTGAGTTTCCTTTCAGGTCCTGTTCAACATCCTGACTACAGTTCTCTCTCTTTCAGTGAGGCAAAGGGACACTTTCAAATGTTTAAAAATGTAGATGCTTAGAATCTGGTAGCCATACAATGCAAACATCATACCCCAAAATATTTTCATTACTCATCTTACCTTTTAAAGCACGTTTATAGGATTTCATTATTTTTATTCCCACGACAACCTGGTGAGCTTGTCAGGACATATGTCAGTCAATTCCCGTGACTTATCTATGGCAACACAGTGTGAATCATGCTATTTATAAGGTATCAAGAGACCCAGATCTCTTGATTGGGTGCCAGTGCAGTTTTTTTTAAAGTCACACCACATGTCCCTAGCTCCTAAATCCACTAGGTGCAATGATGGGGGTTCCTAATTTAAAAATACAAGTTGAAGACAGTGAACAAACACCAAAGGGAAGGTCTGCCTCTCTTACATCTTGAGACCCAGTTAAATGTTTTCTTTACAGTCCTTGGAAGGAAATTAAATTTAATATACAAAGTATGCTCATGAAGTGCACACACAGCATCTTTTACATGAATTGAAGCACACTGTAAATAACCGTTCTTGGACTTTTTTCACAGGTCTGCCTTCTCACCAGCTCTGTTCATGGGCTTCCTTGGACAGCAAAGAGATCAAACCACTCAATCCTAAAGGAAGTCAACCCTGAATATTCACTGAAAGGACTGATGCTAAAGCTGAAGCCCCAAACTTTGGCCATCTGATGTGAAGAGCCAACTCATTGGACAAGACCCCGATGCTGGGGAAGATTGAAGGCAGGGGGAGAAGGGAGTGACGCGAGGAGATGGCTGGTTTGCATCACTCCTGGGCATGGATATGAATTTGAGCAGGCTCCAGGAGATGGTGGAGCCTCATGTGCTGCAGTCTGTGGGATTGCAGAGTCAGACACAACTGAGCGATTAAACAACAACAACAACAAACAGCTCTGGGTGTCAGAGCTTCTGGAATTCTGATACCTTCTGACTGAATATATGTCTGAGCCCCCCATGCCTCTTACTGAGTAATATAAGCAACACAGTTTAGAGTGTCTACAGTTTGATGAAATTATATATATATTTTACTCAGTGTGTGTGTAAGAATATTCTGGAGAAAAAAAGTGCCAAGCTATGTGGAGGTAAGTAATAACACAAATGAAAATAAATAACAGTAATGCCTACTGAGCTCCTAGAGTTTTCTGTTTTTAACAGGGTGAAATGATCTCATCTCCATGCTTTTGTTTTTTTGATGCTTAGTCAAGAACACAGCACTAATTCTACTATCAGATGAACACCATGGCTAATCCACATGAGTCGATCTGGGTTTCCTGAAAAGCACAGGTAAGCTCTTTCCAACATACAGTGGGGGTCCTAGGCCATAACTGCTCTTGTTTCCGGCTCACCGCTTTGCTCAAAGCCACGCTGAGAAGCCAGTCAGTTCTTCCCCATCCTCTTCTCCAGGCATGCTGACCTGTGCTTCGTTTTCTTTTAATTCTTGCTATTTTCTAACTCCTCTTGGCTCTTCTTGGAAATCACTTCCTCTCTGCTCTGGCCTCCAAAACCCATCTTGACCTCCATTAGCCTGGTTACTTCCGGTTTACCCCTCTAGTCTTTCTTCAGAAAGGTTCCTCTGACCATGCCTCCTCCCAACTCCATGGCCGCATGAAGAGTTTCTGATGCCTTTCCATAGTATGCGCTGTCTCCATTCCACTGCCTTAGCCAGGAGCAAAAGCACTGGAAAGTTCCTGATAAAAGTTATCTTTCAGTCCCTGTTTAATGTCCAGGACCTAGAACAGTACCATTCAGTGTCCGAATCCAGGACTGTTGTTTGAGTTTGCACTATTGTTTATTCAATCCCACATTAATTCTGTTTCCCTTTAAGATGGCTTAATAATATCTATTTTTCAAAATAAAAGTTAGATAGTTGTCATAAAGCACCAACTCGTCATCGTTTCATTTGAAAATTCTTTTATTTAAAACACTGGTTCTCAACCAGGACAGGGGCCTTTTGGCTTTGCCTGGAGACATTTTTAGCTGTCACAACTAGGGGATTTGGCATCAAATGGCATCAAATGTGCATTCACCCACAATGCACAGAACAACGGCTCACAACAAAAAATGTTCATTGTGACCCAAAGTGTAAATAGTGTAGAGTTTAAGAAACTCTGCTCCAAGACTATTCTCAGTCTTTTTTTTTTAATGTGAGCTGATCATTTTTTCCTTTGCCATAACTCACTGCTCTTTATGGCATGCATTGGCCTTATTTCACATTGCACCTACACAGCTTGCTAGGGTAATAGGCCAGGTGTGGTTGGCAGTGAGATTTAGTGCGCAAGAATAACCCTTTCAACACTTTGAACTGAGGCTGTAGAATCAGGCCTTTTGTGTAGATGGAGTACCTGTTAAACATGAATATTCTAAAGTGATCATAAACAAAACATTCTGTAAATTTATTGAAATAAACAGGTGGTCTCTAAGAGATCATTCTTTTCAGTTTCCTTGGATTGGGTAGGAAACACAGAAGCAGTGGACTTGATAAGATTCAGTTTACACCTTCTTTCTAGGCAGATTGTAGGGTTGAGATTTACGTCTGAATGCTGCTGCTTGTGCTAAATTTTCCAAAAAAGTGTGAGGATAACTTCTCACAGCACTTGAAAAATATATTTTATTTGACCTCCAGTCGTATAAGGAATTCAGTTAAAGCTCATGCACTGTAGGATAGGTCACTCTATGATGTTTGAACCCTGCCTTACAAAGGTTTGGCTCCTAATTATCTGGCAGTGGTTTTATAGTTATTCTTGATTTTTTTCCTGTTCCATTCTATGAATCGTATAGAACTTCTTTTTTAGGGAAGACAGAATTCTGCCATTGAGGGTTAGTTATTCCATTTCTTTCTTCTCCTCAAGATTCATGTGCTAACATTTTCCTCTCCCTACCCTGATTCATTTTTCTTCTATGAGTACAACCAGATATCTTACAAGCAAATCACTGGTATTTCAAAGCAGGTTGAGTGTTTGATGCCAAAACTATTGATGGTTTGGTTAATTCCACCAGACCACTCTAGTGCCTGAGTGTTCTTATTACAAGTAATTTAATTTAAATGATTTGCCGTATTGGTCAGAACAGCAGCTTTATTAGCCAGTGCATACCAAGGAATAAATGAGATATAAATCTTGGAATCTGGATATTGTGCTCTATTTTCGCACTTACAATGAATGGTTTTCAATATAAATAATGGAAAATAGGGAGAAAACTGATAAGGGAAAATTTCAGTTATTATAGAAAGCCTAGATGAGACACAGCTTCAGGGCTGGTTTGATTCAGCAGCACACTGGTGTATATGAAGGAACTAATTCTTTCTATCTTTCCTCTTTGCCTTAGACTCGTGTAAGACTGACTGCCTCCTTGACAGCAAAACTGTGCAGTTCCAGGTTTTCATGAGTACCTCACACAGACTAGAAGAGTAAATATTTCTCTTGAAAGCTCTAGAAGAGTAAGATTTTTCTCTCAGAAATCCCAGCCAGTCTCAAAATGTGCCATGTGCCCTTTTCTAAAGCAAGGTTTGAACAGGGTAATATCAGGACTTCTTGACTTAGGCCTGGATAACAGACTTGGTTTTAGGAACAAAAGAATGATGTTACCTTGATTGACTTGATCAATCACTTCTTTGCCCCCAGAAATGGGGGCATATATCTTTAGCCAGGCATTATAACCATTGCTTATTTTATCTATCAGTCTGTCTAACTAGAGTGTGAATTCATTAGATCAGTGCTCCTGACTTACTTCTGTTGATATTTTCAAATCTTAGTTCAATGTCTTTTTGCAGCATCAGTTCAATTCAGTTCAGTCCCTAAGTCGCATCTGACTTGCATTGACCTCTTAAGAATTCCATTGGGGGCTATTTTTTCCTGTTCCATTCTATGAATCGTATAGAACTTCTTTTTTAGGGAAGACAGAATTCTGCCATTGAGGGTTAGTTATTCCATTTCTTTCTTCTCCTCAAGATTCATGTGCTAACATTTTCCTCTCCCTACCCTGATTCATTTTTCTTCTATGAGTACAACCAGATATCTTACAAGCAAATCACTGGTATTTCAAAGCAGGTTGAGTGTTTGATGCCAAAACTATTGATGGTTTGGTTAATTCCACCAGACCACTCTAGTGCCTGAGTGTTCTTATTACAAGTAATTTAATTTAAATGATTTGCCGTATTGGTCAGAACAGCAGCTTTATTAGCCAGTGCATACCAAGGAATAAATGAGATATAAATCTTGGAATCTGGATATTGTGCTCTATTTTCGCACTTACAATGAATGGTTTTCAATATAAATAATGGAAAATAGGGAGAAAACTGATAAGGGAAAATTTCAGTTATTATAGAAAGCCTAGATGAGACACAGCTTCAGGGCTGGTTTGATTCAGCAGCACACTGGTGTATATGAAGGAACTAATTCTTTCTATCTTTCCTCTTTGCCTTAGACTCGTGTAAGACTGACTGCCTCCTTGACAGCAAAACTGTGCAGTTCCAGGTTTTCATGAGTACCTCACACAGACTAGAAGAGTAAATATTTCTCTTGAAAGCTCTAGAAGAGTAAGATTTTTCTCTCAGAAATCCCAGCCAGTCTCAAAATGTGCCATGTGCCCTTTTCTAAAGCAAGGTTTGAACAGGGTAATATCAGGACTTCTTGACTTAGGCCTGGATAACAGACTTGGTTTTAGGAACAAAAGAATGATGTTACCTTGATTGACTTGATCAATCACTTCTTTGCCCCCAGAAATGGGGGCATATATCTTTAGCCAGGCATTATAACCATTGCTTATTTTATCTATCAGTCTGTCTAACTAGAGTGTGAATTCATTAGATCAGTGCTCCTGACTTACTTCTGTTGATATTTTCAAATCTTAGTTCAATGTCTTTTTGCAGCATCAGTTCAATTCAGTTCAGTCCCTAAGTCGCATCTGACTTGCTTTGACCTCATTAACTTCAGCAGACCAGGTTCCTCTGCCCTCCACTGTCTCCCAGAGTCCACTTAAACTCATGTCCACTGATTTAATGATGCCATCCAACCATCTCATCCTCTGTTGGCCTGCTTATCTTTTTGTATTCAGTCTTTCCCAACATCAGGGTCTTTTCCAGTGAGTTGGCACTTCCCATCAGGTGGCCAAAGTACTGGAGCTTCAGAATCAGCATCGGTCCTTCCAGTGGATATTCAGGGTTGATTTCCTTTAGGATGGACTGGTTTGCTCTCCTTCCTGTCCAAGGGACTCTCAAGAGTCTTCTCAAGCAACACAACTGAAAATCATAGGTCTTCTGCACTCACTCAGCCTTCTTTAGGGTCCCACTGTCACATCTGCACAAGACTACTGGAAAAACCACAGCTTTGACTATATGGACCTTTGTGGGCAAAGTCATGTCTCTGCTTTTCAATACACCGTCTAGATATGTCATAGCTGTTCTTCCAAGGAGCAAGCTTTCTTTAATTTCATGGATACAGTCACTGTCTATTATTTAGCATAATTAACTTTAGAAATCAGTTTTCACTGGTGAAATTAGAGATGTGCAGGATAACATGGTGGGTGATAGAAACTTGCATGGGTGGTGTTATTGGTATTTCAGGAGTGTGGATGAGTGTAAGAGTGTTGGAGACCTTCCCATCCTTGAAAGAAAATGCTGTGGGTTGATGCAATCCATATCATCTGTTCATTTAGGGATGATGCCTGAGCCCTCACTCATTAATAGCTGTGTGTTGGACTATTATTTAAGAGGATAGGAACTTAAATATGAACGGGCTCTTACCTGTAACATGTAGTCACTTTCCCGACAGTGAACCTTTCACGAATAGTGTAGCCACACCATGCAGGACAAGAAGCTTGGAATTAACTTGCACAGCACATAGTAAGGATCGTTTGGAATCTGTCGTCTATCACTCACCTGACTCTTATCTATTGACAATAATTGTTATTAATAGTAAGAGTCCCAAAAATATTTTTTGTGAACCAGTTGACTTAGGACATTTTCAGGGAACCTGGAGTCAAGAAAGAACATGGCCTTATCAGATACACTAACCTTTTATTAATTTATTTTGCTTTTGTTTCTTTATTTTGACTAAGCTGTTAGAGAATATTTTCCCTATTGAACCCCTGCTTCAATCTCATAGGATTTCAGAGGCCTTGTTTCTTTATTTTGGTTTGCAGTTTTTTTTATTGGAATTTAATTACTTTACCATGTTGTGTTAGTTTCTAGTGTACAACAACATAAATCAGCTTTATGTGTACATAAATCACCTCTCTCTTGGACCTCACTCCTTGCACCCTCCATCTTGGCCATCTGGGTCATCACAGAACACCAAGGTGAGCAACCTGTGTTACACAGCAGGCTCCCACTAGCTGTGTATTTTACACATGGTGGTGTATAGAGTATGCATGTAGTATGTGTGTATATATAGGAAAGAAAGAAAGAGACAAAGAGTTAGTTGCCTATTTGTGTCTGACCCTTTGTGACCCATGGACTATAGCTCTTCTGTCCATAGGATTTTCCAGGTAAGAATGCTGGAGTGGGTTGCTCTATGGGATCTTCCCAACCCAGGAATCAGACCTGTGTCTCCTGCATTGTAGGTGGATTCTTTGACTGGTGAGCCTCTAGGGAAGTCGTTATGGAAGTGTGTATTTGTGTGTGTGTGTGTATGTGTGTGTGTGTGTGTATACACACACATATGCCTTTTAAAATGGGAAGAACAGTATGTGAAGAAGGAAGGGAATGAGGATGGTGTGGGAGGGAACCCAAAGGAAGGGATAATTACAAGGATGCAGGGTCAAATGCTGCAGAAAAGTTTGAAAATGTAAAGACTGAAATATCTGCATTAGATTTAGCAACATGTGGATAGCTGATGACCTGGGCAGTGAATAGTATGAATAGTAATAATAGTTCCTAGGGCATAACTGATCATTGCTGCTTGCTATGTGTCTGACACTTATCTAACTGCTTTAGCTGTATCAACCCCTTTATTAAGATAAATATGACTATACTCCCCAGCTTTCAGATGAGGAAGCGGAGGCACAGAGGGGTTGAATCATTTGTCTAAGATGGTAGACATAGTGAGAGACATGCTGAGCCTGAACCCCAGCTGTCTGGCTCCAGAGCTAATATAGCAGACCTGTGGGTGGGGAGGTTCCCTTCAGAAAACCTGGCATGGTCCTAAGATCCAGAAAGATGAGAATTGTTGGAGGGATATAGGGGGCTAAGACATGTTGTTTTTTTCTAATTAGAGAAATGTGAGAATGTTTACAAACTAAAGAAAAGAAACTAGTATCTACACAGGAAAAAGATAATTGAACAGAAGTTTCTTAGGAGGCAGAAAGGGGTGAGATCCAGGTGAAAGGGGAAAACTTTGTACCAAAAGGAAGAAGGAAAATGTCTGCAAAGTCAGACACAATTGAACAACTGACTCACTCCTCAACATAGTGTGGGAGCAGAAGGAAGATTCTTAGTTTGGCCCAAGGTTGTGGTTTGGTCCCTATGAATGGTACAAAAGGGAAAAGGGGTAAGAAATATAAAAATATTGCTAAGTGATGTGGTGTGATCAAAGAGATCTAGACTGGATAAGACAGCAGAGGTGTTGAGAGACCAAATTCTTGCTGATATTGAAAAACAGATGCACTAGAAATAGTGAAAGTGTTTGTCACCCAGTTGTGTCTGACTCTTTGCTACCCCATGGACTGTAGGACCCCAGTCCATGGGTAGCAAATTAGAATGCAAAAAGGGAAGAAAGCCACAATCTGTCCATGGCATTTACCCAGACAAGACTACTGGAGTGGATTGCCATTCCCTTCTCCAGGGGATCTTCCTGACGCAGGGATCAAACTTCGGTCTTCTGAATGGCAGGCATAGTCTGGACTATTAGAGCAACCAGTGGGTATTAATAATAGGGGAAGGAGACTACTTGTTTAAGGAATGAAAATAACCATTAGGTGATCAAGATAAAGTGTAAAAATAATGGACCAAAACCTCCCAAATTTTCTAGTGTAGTTCTTTAGGTTCAGACTGTAAAAAAAATAATTCCTTTGATAATTTCAATATTTTAATTTTTCTGTTTTCTGTATAGCTCTGAATCTTGCTGTCTTTAAGCTTTTTAGTTTAGATTTCCTCACATTTGATTTTTAAATCCATCTGTTGAGTTATCTTCAGCTATTATATTTAAACATTTTATTCTCCATTTTTATAGTATTTTGTTTCAAGGAAGTATTTTAAAATTTGCCTAAGACTAGGAATCCAACTTTGGTAGTTATTATTTCTTGGTGTCTTCCCTAAATCAGGTCTCTTTACTCCACTGTGAGCTATTCTGTCATGTTGGTTTTTTAAATGTATTTTAGTTTTATGTGAAAAGTAATATAGGAGTTTCTTCATCTCTGAATGGGACAAATTTCATTCAGAAAAAGAGAAACAGGAAGTAATTGAACACAGGAAATTAGAGGTTTACAAAACCATCGGAAGCACTGGGGGTATGTTTTAGGTCCAGGAAGTTGTTCCTGGTGTTTAGAAAATCAGCAAGTTCAGGGACCAGATCAGTTAGCGACTCACAAAAGGAACTGTGAGCCATGTTGGCAGATGCTCAGGTCTGCCGTCTGTGGAAGCCATGCCTTGCCTTGTTTTCCTGTGCCTTCCAGATCTTGTGCAGGTGCCTCCTCTGAGTCAGCCTAGGAAATTTACTTTCCAGGCTTCCCGCCTGTGCATAAAGGGAAGCAGACAGATTGCTGAGATGCTCACAGGCAGTTTACACAACCGCTGTTGAATTCACATTCTAATAGGAAGGTGGGAAGCCGGTGGGAACTTCACTAGCTGTTCTTTTCTAGCCAGGTCTCACTCGACTGAAAAACATGACCAGAGACCTAGGAACAGAGGTGATGTCATGTTTAGTAAACCCTCTTTCCAGTGAGTGGATAAGGAGCTAGCTGTCAGACTCCAAATCCCCCAAGAACGGAACAAAGAAAGGTTTATATCCTGGAACGTCAGCATCCATGCTGGCCTCGGTAGCTTTCCCCAACCATGTGCTGTTTCTCTAGAGAAGAACTTCTAGGGTTTTAGTTGTTTAAAGGTGGAGGGGTGTAAGTGCTGATTCCATTCATCTCTTTATCTCTCTATCAGATGTATCCCAGGACCTCACCCTTGCCCTCAGCCTGGGACCCTTTCGGAGCCTCATGGGTGGACAGCCCTCCTCCAAGCAGCACAGCAGTAGAGTCGGCTGTGCACACCCTGTCCCTCAACCATTTCAGAAATGTGTTCAGATCACTCCTTATGGTTGACACTCCATTGAATCATTGCTTTTCATAGCTTAGGTTTATTGTACTTCTGGACTTCTGTATCATTGAGGTCCTAGTGCAACAGAATGTAGTCGTAAAGTGTTAGTCACTCAGTCATGTCTGACCCTTTGTGACCCCCTGGACTATAGCCCGCCAGGCTCCTTGGTCCATGGGACTCTCTAGGCAAGAATCCAGGAGTGTGTTGCCATTCCCTTCTCCAGGAGATCTTCTCAGCCTAGGGATCAAACACAGATTTCATGCATCACAGGCAGATTCTTTACCATCTGAGCTAGGGAAGTGCAATAGAGGGTAAATACAAATGCCTAATCTGCCATTTATCTTCAGAAGCTTTGCCCGCTTTGGAAGGCGTATTTGGCTCCTTGACATGAACCTCTAACTGATCTTTGTAACCTTCCACAGTCATACAGGGCGTGTGCAAAGTCCTGTGTCTCCAATAGAAACGGAATTGGCTTCTGAGCTGAGATGCTCACTTTTGACTCGGTTTCCTTGTAGACCTCCTTACTGTCTTCCTCTGTGTATGTGAACAGTCCATCAAGGCCACATGAAATATTTCCTTGGTCAAGGTGAATCCAGCTGATTGTGGCTTTCTCCCCTTTTTGAATTTTGATTGAAGTATTAATCTGTGATAAAGACAGCTGGCTATACAAGATATGACACTAAATATACTGTTTATGATATAATTATTCATAGAGTCTGATTAAATAATGCCTTAGTTGATTCCAAAAGTTATTTAGGGTAAGTAATATAAAACTTCACTATAATTGGGTTTAATCTGCTGAGATCAGTGCCTTTCCTTTTAGGACATAGCATGGTCTGGAGATATGATAAAGTATCAATACACATATGGCATGTGTGTGTTCATTCACTCAGTCGTGTCCAATTCCTTGTGACCCCATAGACTGTAGCCCACCAGGTTCCTCTGTTTATGGAATTGTACAGACAAAGATATTGGAGTGAGTTGCCACTTTTTTTCTCCAACCCTAGGACTGAACCCATGTCTCCTGCATTGTAGGCGAATTCTTTACTGCTGAACCACAAGAGAAGCCCACGTATATGGTCAGTTTATCAATTAAGTAAAATTTACCCTGTAACCAACTTATATCTCTCTTAAACATGCTTTTTAAATTATCTTGCTCATCTTTTTTTTTTTTCCTTTTCTGAATCTTCCAGGGAATATAGCTGAAGATGTCAAAGAAGTCAGAAGACAGTGAAAAAGAAAGCGGAAACTATTTTAAAAGGTATTAATAATTGATACCCAGCTAATCCCTCTCCTCTTCCTTATTACTTACATAAATTCCATTTGTCTTTGTGTAACCATGAGCATTAGCGTTGCCCTATGGTAGCTTGGTAAGAGGTAGCTGAATGAGCATTCTTATAATACTCAGGCAATTTCATAGCCTGACCTGTTAAATTCACATAATTTTAGTGAGCTTTCCAACTTGAACGTGTTTTGTGTCCTGTTTTTAATTTTTATAACAAAGAACTGTCCACTGAGAAACAGTGAAGTGAAAGTTTTTGTTTTGATGACTGAGGAAGGAGACGGGAGTAGCAGGTCCAGTGTTAGACAGAGTACATTTCTCCATCCAGACACCAAAGGGCCTTGCTGTGGGGTTTTGACAGTCCATCTCTTTCCTAGGAGCACACACCATTACAACAGTAATCTCTGTAGGAAAACCTTCCTGTTTTGGCTGGAGGCACCTCTTGATCTTTGAAACGATTATTTTGGTTGTTACTCAGAAGCTCCCTGAAGAGCCAGCGGCTTTCCCTGTGGTGTTTGAGCTTTGACCTTGAGCAATTTTATGACCTATTATTTAATAATCTTCAAAGGCGTGCTTAGTTCATTATTTAACCTAATCTTCTCATTGAAATTAAAACTTAAAAATGAATGACAAGAAGGGAAAATGTCAACAAAGGTCCAACTTTAGCTCTTTTTACTCTATGGAAATGTTTTATTTTTCATTAGCAGAGGTGTTATTTTGTATGAATTTTCTTAAGTTTTTCCTGCCTCTTCTCAGGTGTGAATTATAAAAATTAAACTACAACATGAATTAACAGACAATAATGGTAAGTCATTTTAAAAATACTGCATATAATTAATTTTAAGACATGTAATACTACCATGTAAATTAAGTTTATTTTATCCTTATATTCATCTAGCATTTATCTGTAACATGAATGGTATGACTGTATATAATGTTCCCATGTTATATATCTCATGTACCAGGAAACTTAGAATTAGATCTGCATATTTTCAGAAAGTAGCTAAATCTGTAATTGAAATGAACACTCTAAGCAACTAAGGATTATCACTCCATGGTACACAGTCTTGTTATGTGATAGGAAGTATGCCAATTATTGAAATAAATGGAAAAAGCAGATTCCATATTTTCCCTTTCCTTTTGGCCTTTGTTTTAGAGAGTCCCAAAATCTATTCTGTGGGATACTTAAGTGGGCCACAATCATATTCTTTTCACATAATCTATATTTTTAACTTTAAACTCTTAACTTTTAATGCTATAGGCCCAAACTGCCCAGTACAACTTTGGTAATAATAGAAATTCTGTATATCTACATTGTCTAATAAGGTGACCACTAGCCACATCTAGTGACTGAACACCAGAAATGTGACTTGTGTGATTGAGGAACTGACTGTCACTTCGATCAAGTTTTAATTCATTTAAATTTAATAGCCACCTATGATTAGTAGTCACCATATGAACATAGTGGTAGAGTATTAAGCCAGACACCAAAGGGCCTTGCTGTGGGGTTTTGACAGTCCATCTCTTTCCTAGGAGCACACACCATTACAACAGTAATCTCTGTAGGAAAACCTTCCTGTTTTGGCTGGAGGCACCTCTTGATCTTTGAAACGATTATTTTGGTTGTTACTCAGAAGCTCCCTGAAGAGCCAGCGGCTTTCCCTGTGGTGTTTGAGCTTTGACCTTGAGCAATTTTATGACCTATTATTTAATAATCTTCAAAGGCGTGCTTAGTTCATTATTTAACCTAATCTTCTCATTGAAATTAAAACTTAAAAATGAATGACAAGAAGGGAAAATGTCAACAAAGGTCCAACTTTAGCTCTTTTTACTCTATGGAAATGTTTTATTTTTCATTAGCAGAGGTGTTATTTTGTATGAATTTTCTTAAGTTTTTTCCTGCCTCTTCTCAGGTGTGAATTATAAAAATTAAACTACAACATGAATTAACAGACAATAATGGTAAGTCATTTTAAAAATACTGCATATAATTAATTTTAAGACATGTAATACTACCATGTAAATTAAGTTTATTTTATCCTTATATTCATCTAGCATTTATCTGTAACATGAATGGTATGACTGTATATAATGTTCCCATGTTATATATCTCATGTACCAGGAAACTTAGAATTAGATCTGCATATTTTCAGAAAGTAGCTAAATCTGTAATTGAAATGAACACTCTAAGCAACTAAGGATTATCACTCCATGGTACACAGTCTTGTTATGTGATAGGAAGTATGCCAATTATTGAAATAAATGGAAAAAGCAGATTCCATATTTTCCCTTTCCTTTTGGCCTTTGTTTTAGAGAGTCCCAAAATCTATTCTGTGGGATACTTAAGTGGGCCACAATCATATTCTTTTCACATAATCTATATTTTTAACTTTAAACTCTTAACTTTTAATGCTATAGGCCCAAACTGCCCAGTACAACTTTGGTAATAATAGAAATTCTGTATATCTACATTGTCTAATAAGGTGACCACTAGCCACATCTAGTGACTGAACACCAGAAATGTGACTTGTGTGATTGAGGAACTGACTGTCACTTCGATCAAGTTTTAATTCATTTAAATTTAATAGCCACCTATGATTAGTAGTCACCATATGAACATAGTGGTAGAGTATTGAAAGTGTCAGTTTTCAAGTGTGTAAGAGTAGCTGAAATGTAAGATGTTTCTTAATTACACAAGGATAGTTTTTTCAAAACAATATTAAGAACTTTTTGTCATGCAAATGTTGAACTAATTTTAAAGCACTTTTAAAATAGAGTAGCACATATAAATATGTATTGAATATAAATATTCATACATATATATTTATATATAAACCAAAAAAGAATTTGGAAGACGTGGTTATATAGTAATATTACACACAAAAATTGAAGAAATTGTGTGGTTGAAAAACACATGTTGCTGCCAGTGAGTACAGGTACATATCTAGCAATGAAGCACAACAGATTTAAAAACAAGTCCCACCATACATGAAATAACAAAAAGCACAAGTGGTTCTGAATTTTAATGAATCTTGATAACTAAAAAGTGAGATACTGTAAAATAAGTTTGAATTCTTCTGAAGGTAACCAGAATTCCTGAAAACAGTTCACCAAAAGGCAGAAGTAACTATAAATAAAATAGTAATTTTGAAGAAAATTCAATGTCACGCTCAATTCAATGTCATGCTCTGGCATTCAGAAAAGTAAATGTGGCATTGATCATTTTCATATATCTGCTAACAGGTAAACGAGGGTAGTAACTTGCTGATCTAAATTGTTAATAAAATAACTCAAATTTTATCTCTGATCAGTCTTGTGAAATAAGGCTTACTGTTCAGTTTTAAGAAAACAAAATGACCAATGAGCTCTGAAACTCCTGTTGTTGAAGTGATGGTCCATGGTGCTTCTTGCCATCACCAAGAATGGCATATCCTCCATCACTTTTTATCTTTGATGCTAAGCCTTCCCTTGTCAATATTCACTCAGTAGATAAATAATAATTTGGGGAGAAATAGGTTGTATTCACTGAAAAATATATAGATGTATGGATTTCCCACATACACCTAATGTTTCTGCCAAGGTCTAAGCATTACTGTAGGATTGCATGTTATGTGTGTGAGGGGTACATTTGGGAAAAGGAAGATAGAAAATGCTTTATATCTATCTATATGGAGATAGGTAATTCTGTATATTTTACTTTTGACTGCACTAGGTCTTCACTGCTGCACGGGCTTTTCTCCAACTGCAGAGAATGGTTGCTACACCCTAGTTGTGGTATCTGGGATTCTTATTTCAAAATGACTTTTCTTATTACAGAGCACGGGCTCTAGGGAGCTCAGGCTTCAGTAACTATGGCTCAGGAGCACAGCTCGATTGTTGTGGTGCATGCAGGCTTCCCAGATTAGCAAATAGATGAATATAAATTTTTTTCATACATATATATTTATATATAAACCAAAAAGAATTTGGAAGACGTGGTTATATAGTAATATTACACACAAAAATTGAAGAAATTGTGTGGTTGAAAAACACATGTTGCTGCCAGTGAGTACAGGTACATATCTAGCAATGAAGCACAACAGATTTAAAAACAAGTCCCACCATACATGAAATAACAAAAAGCACAAGTGGTTCTGAATTTTAATGAATCTTGATAACTAAAAAGTGAGATACTGTAAAATAAGTTTGAATTCTTCTGAAGGTAACCAGAATTCCTGAAAACAGTTCACCAAAAGGCAGAAGTAACTATAAATAAAATAGTAATTTTGAAGAAAATTCAATGTCACGCTCAATTCAATGTCATGCTCTGGCATTCAGAAAAGTAAATGTGGCATTGATCATTTTCATATATCTGCTAACAGGTAAACGAGGGTAGTAACTTGCTGATCTAAATTGTTAATAAAATAACTCAAATTTTATCTCTGATCAGTCTTGTGAAATAAGGCTTACTGTTCAGTTTTAAGAAAACAAAATGACCAATGAGCTCTGAAACTCCTGTTGTTGAAGTGATGGTCCATGGTGCTTCTTGCCATCACCAAGAATGGCATATCCTCCATCACTTTTATCTTTGATGATAAGCCTTCCATTGTCAATATTCACTCAGTAGATAAATAATAATTTGGGGAGAAATAGGTTGTATTCACTGAAAAATATATAGATGTATGGATTTCCCACATACACCTAATGTTTCTGCCAAGGTCTAAGCATTACTGTAGGATTGCATGTTATGTGTGTGAGGGGTACATTTGGGAAAAGGAAGATAGAAAATGCTTTATATCTATCTATATGGAGATAGGTAATTCTGTATATTTTACTTTTGACTGCACTAGGTCTTCACTGCTGCACGGGCTTTTCTCCAACTGCAGAGAATGGTTGCTACACCCTAGTTGTGGTATCTGGGATTCTTATTTCAAAATGACTTTTCTTATTACAGAGCACGGGCTCTAGGGAGCTCAGGCTTCAGTAACTATGGCTCAGGAGCACAGCTCGATTGTTGTGGTGCATGAGCTTAGTTGCTCTGTGGCATCTTCCCAGATTAGAGATCTATCCTGCATTTCTTGGCAAATGGAGTCTTTACCACTGAGTCACCTGAGAAGTCCCATAAGGTAGAAAAGGTTTAATCTGCAAGAGTCATGAGTTAAATGATGTAGGTCTGAATCCCTTTACAATTGTTGTTATAATAAGGAATAAAATCCAACACAATGTGATAGGTATATTCAAAAATTATTTATTGAACCAAGTTGAATCTTAAGTTACATTTGGAAGAGCAAGGTGCTAGTTCCTGTAGCTCTGCATATATTTCTTGATTGCTGCTAAATCTATAGCTGTAGTTTGAAAAGATGATAAAGAATAATGTGTTTTTTCTTTCAACCATTAGCTTAGAATTTCTTTGCAAGTGTGTGCATTGAAAAGAAGCACAAATCAGGTAGTCAGGAGATTGTATTATTCTTTTGACCCTTCCCTTTTATTTCTCTGTGATCTACAAAAAAATCATGTTCTTGGATCTCAGTTTCCATATCCAGGAAATTATATAGATATTCTCTATGATGCATCTAATTAAGAACTAATTCCCTGAGATGAAAGAGACCAAGCATTATACAAGCAGTACTGTTTCCAGAAGAGGCATCTGTGTTAGTTTGCTAGGACTGATCTAACAAATTGCCACAAACTGGATGGTTTAAATCACAGAAACTTATTGTCTCATACATTGTGTGTGTTAGTTGCTCAGTTGTGTCTGACTCTCTGTGATCCCATGGGCTATAGTCTACCAGACTCCTCTCTCCATGAGACTTCTCCAGAACACTGGAGTGGGTTGCCATTCCCTTCTCCCGGGGATCTTCCTAACCCTGGGATTGAACCCAGGTCTCCCTCATTGCAGGCAGATTCTTGACTGAGTCACCAGGGAAGCCCTCTCACATGCATTGGGTTGGCCAAAAAGTTTGTTCAGGTTTTCTCTATGGTATGGGAAAGTTCAAACAAGCTTTATGGCCAACCCAATAGATCTGGGAATTCAAGATATCAATGGGCCATGATGACTCTGAAGGCTCTAGGGAAAATCCTTTCTGGCCTCTCCCCAACCTCTGATAATTGATGACAGTGCTTGGTGTTCTTTGGCTTACAGATAAGGCAGTCCTATCTTTGTGTCCATCTTCTTGTGATCTTCTCTGCTAAATGCCAGTGTCTCTGTGGTCATATGTCTCTCTTCTTGTGATGACTGTAATCCTGTATGAACTTACCTTAACTTGATCACATCTGCAGAGATCCTATTTATAAATAAGTTGACTTCACAGCAATTGGGGTTGAAGAATTGAATGCATCTTTTAGGGGACACAATTAAACCCACAGGAACAGCGGAAGACAGTTTATTTCTGTTGAAGGAGGCACAAGTCTCAAAATAATGATAAAATCCTGAGATCTAGAAACATGGAAGAAAAATGGATACACAGTATGAGTATATTTTATAACTTTAGACACAAAAGTATGCACAAATACATAGATATGAGTTATGAGTTGGAATCAAGATTGCCAGGAGAAATATCAGCAACCTCAGATGTGTAGATGTACTTTTTTCCCAAAGGTTTATTTCAGGAAAAATTGTAATTTTTTCTTTTGACCCGTCCCTGTTATTTCTCTGTGATCTACAAAAAAATCATGTTCTTGGATCTCAGTTTCCATATCCAGGAAATTATATAGATATTCTCTATGATGCATCTAATTAAGAACTAATTCCCTGAGATGAAAGAGACCAAGCATTATACAAGCAGTACTGTTTCCAGAAGAGGCATCTGTGTTAGTTTGCTAGGACTGATCTAACAAATTGCCACAAACTGGATGGTTTAAATCACAGAAACTTATTGTCTCATACATTGTGTGTGTTAGTTGCTCAGTTGTGTCTGACTCTCTGTGATCCCATGGGCTATAGTCTACCAGACTCCTCTCTCCATGAGACTTCTCCAGAACACTGGAGTGGGTTGCCATTCCCTTCTCCCGGGGATCTTCCTAACCCTGGGATTGAACCCAGGTCTCCCTCATTGCAGGCAGATTCTTGACTGAGTCACCAGGGAAGCCCTCTCACATGCATTGGGTTGGCCAAAAAGTTTGTTCAGGTTTTTCTCTATGGTATGGGAAAGTTCAAACAAGCTTTATGGCCAACCCAATAGATCTGGGAATTCAAGATATCAATGGGCCATGATGACTCTGAAGGCTCTAGGGAAAATCCTTTCTGGCCTCTCCCCAACCTCTGATAATTGATGACAGTGCTTGGTGTTCTTTGGCTTACAGATAAGGCAGTCCTATCTTTGTGTCCATCTTCTTGTGATCTTCTCTGCTAAATGCCAGTGTCTCTGTGGTCATATGTCTCTCTTCTTGTGATGACTGTAATCCTGTATGAACTTACCTTAACTTGATCACATCTGCAGAGATCCTATTTATAAATAAGTTGACTTCACAGCAATTGGGGTTGAAGAATTGAATGCATCTTTTAGGGGACACAATTAAACCCACAGGAACAGCGGAAGACAGTTTATTTCTGTTGAAGGAGGCACAAGTCTCAAAATAATGATAAAATCCTGAGATCTAGAAACATGGAAGAAAAATGGATACACAGTATGAGTATATTTTATAACTTTAGACACAAAAGTATGCACAAATACATAGATATGAGTTATGAGTTGGAATCAAGATTGCCAGGAGAAATATCAGCAACCTCAGATGTGTAGATGTACTACTCTTAACGACAGAAAGCAAAGAGGAACTAAAGAGCCTCTTGATGAAGGTGAAAGAGGAGAGCGAAAAAGCTGACTTAAAACTCAGTATTAAAAGAACTAAGATCATGACATCCAATCCCATCACTTCTTGGCAAATAGAATGGGAAAAGGTGGAACAGTGATGGATTTTCTCTTCTTAGGCTGTAGATCACTGCAGATGGTGACTGCAGCCATGAAATTAGAAGACACTTGCTTCTTGGAATGAAAGCTATGATAAAGCTAGGGAGCATATTAAAAAGCAGATAAATCACTTTACTAACAAAGGTCTGTACAGTCAAAGCTACTGGTCTTTCCAGTAGTCACGTATGGATGTGAGAGTTGGTCCATAAGGACGGCAGATCATCAAAGAATTAATGGTTTCAAACTGTGGTGCTGGACAAGACTTGACAGTCGCTTCAGTAGCAAGGAGATAAAACCAGTCAATCCCAAAGGAAATCAACCCTGAATACTTATTGGGAGAACTGATGCTGAAGTTGAAGCTCTAATACTTTGGCTACCTGATGTGAAGAGATGACTTGTTGGAAAAGACCCTGATACTGGGAAATATTGAGGGCAGGAACTGAAGGGGAAACAGAGGATGAGACAGTTGGATATCATCATCTACTCAATGGACATGAATTTGAGAAAACTCTGGAAGATAGTGAAGGACAGGGAACCCTAGATTGCTGCAATCCATTGGGTAGCAGAGTCAGACACGACTTAGCAACTGAAGAACAGAAGCAAGCATTCATTGTGAGTGTTAGAAGTATGAAACAAAGCATAAAAGCTTATTTTAGTTGAAGTGAAGTCAACTCATTTCCTTGGAAAGGCATGAAGGAGGTCTCAGTAGGGAGAGGTCAACTTGAAGAGTCCTAGAGCTCCAGGAGATGACTTGGATTCACCACAGGCCCCTGTCTGCCCTCAACCTTGAATTCTCAAAGATTGGGGTCTCATTAGTATTTCAGAATTGTTGGGACTCCTGTGTGCAACCTCAGGTTAACACAGTTAAAGAGAAACAAGCATAGGAATGCAGTGTCCCATCCATTTCCAGTAAGGTCCCTCAGAGGCAAGCTGAGCAGAACACACTGTACTTGTTTAGAGAGTCTCATCCTCTCAGAAGCTACATGGCAGCCAAAGTATCTGAGTCACCTGTTCAGGACATTGTTTCAGGACATTGGGTTTTGCTGGTTAGTTGCATCTATCTCCCCAGTAGATAGGTTTTTATTGACTTGAGTCAACCTGACCTGTCTTTAGAAAATTCAATGATTTGGATCAAATAACCACACAGAGTATAATTTCAGAATTAGAATAAAATGCTTTCTGAAATGATGCTCAGAAGTGAGAGAAGGTAAGTTAGTTTTCAGGGGAGAGGAGGAAGACAACTAAACTACACCAGATTCCTTGATGAGAGACCAAGACTAAGCATGTTTGTTTTATTCTCACAACTGTTGCGTATCCAGTTCCCTCTCTCTCTGGATGCCAGAGTGATAAGGATTCTTGAAGCAGAATAGAACTATACATTTGCACAATGCTCATTATCCATGGATTCAATTTTTTCAAATTTGCCTACTCACTAAAATTTATTTATATGTTTTTTTTTTAATCAAATTTTTTTGACCTTGCTGGGTCTTTGTTGTAATGTGTGGGCTTTCTTCATTTGTGGTCACAGGCTTCTCCAGTTGCCTGTGGCATGTGGGGTCTTAGTTTCCTGACCAGGGATAGAACCCAAGTCCCTTGCATTAGATGGCAGATTCTTAGCCACTGGACCTCTAGAGAAGTCCCACTAAAATGTATTTATAAACCCCACATCAGTACATACAGTGCTGTCATGGTCATTTGCAGACACATGCAGAACAGCAAAACATTTCAGTCAGTCTGTGCACAAGTTCCCAACTGAAATGGTACAAGGTGATACCCTGCCTTCATGTTTCTGCTCTCATACTGGACACAAGTGTCCTTTTCATGGTTCATTTAGTGCCACATTTTCCTCATTTTTATGTTTTTTTTGTTGGTGATTTTTTTGTTTAAAATCACCGCAGCATTGTGCCGAAGTGCCTTCTAGTCTTCCTAAGAGCAGGGCTGTGTTATTTATAGAGAAAATCAGTGTGTTGGATAAACTTTGTTTAGCCATGAGTCATAGTGCTGTTGGCTCTGAGCTCAATGTTAATAAATCAACAATGTACATTGAATAGGGTGTCTTTAAACAGAAACACACATAATACAAGATTTTGTATTGATTAGTTGGCAAAGCTGTGACCACAGGCTCTCAGGGGACTAAACTTGTATTTCTCTTAGAGCAATGGCTCAGTATTCCCTAATTTAGTGTTTAAAGTGACTGTGTGGGGACTTCCCTGGTGGTCCAGTGGTTAAGAATCTATCTTCCAGTACAGCGGATGCAAGTTCAATCCTTGACCAGGGAACAAAGATTCTACACGCCATGGGGCAGCTAAGTCTACGTGCTGCAACAAAGACCCAACACACCACGTAAATAAAAATAAATCTTTAAAAATGATTCTGTAGAACAAAATTTCCATAAATAGTGAGAATTGATGACACACACAAATATATATGAGACCACTTTTTATTTAAATATGTTTCTCTCTGGATGCCAGAGTGATAAGGATTCTTGAAGCAGAATAGAACTATACATTTGCACAATGCTCATTATCCATGGATTCAATTTTTTCAAATTTGCCTACTCACTAAAATTTATTTATATGTTTTTTTTTTAATCAAATTTTTTTGACCTTGCTGGGTCTTTGTTGTAATGTGTGGGCTTTCTTCATTTGTGGTCACAGGCTTCTCCAGTTGCCTGTGGCATGTGGGGTCTTAGTTTCCTGACCAGGGATAGAACCCAAGTCCCTTGCATTAGATGGCAGATTCTTAGCCACTGGACCTCTAGAGAAGTCCCACTAAAATGTATTTATAAACCCCACATCAGTACATACAGTGCTGTCATGGTCATTTGCAGACACATGCAGAACAGCAAAACATTTCAGTCAGTCTGTGCACAAGTTCCCAACTGAAATGGTACAAGGTGATACCCTGCCTTCATGTTTCTGCTCTCATACTGGACACAAGTGTCCTTTTCATGGTTCATTTAGTGCCACATTTTCCTCATTTTTATGTTTTTTTTGTTGGTGATTTTTTTGTTTAAAATCACCGCAGCATTGTGCCGAAGTGCCTTCTAGTCTTCCTAAGAGCAGGGCTGTGTTATTTATAGAGAAAATCAGTGTGTTGGATAAACTTTGTTTAGCCATGAGTCATAGTGCTGTTGGCTCTGAGCTCAATGTTAATAAATCAACAATGTACATTGAATAGGGTGTCTTTAAACAGAAACACACATAATACAAGATTTTGTATTGATTAGTTGGCAAAGCTGTGACCACAGGCTCTCAGGGGACTAAACTTGTATTTCTCTTAGAGCAATGGCTCAGTATTCCCTAATTTAGTGTTTAAAGTGACTGTGTGGGGACTTCCCTGGTGGTCCAGTGGTTAAGAATCTATCTTCCAGTACAGCGGATGCAAGTTCAATCCTTGACCAGGGAACAAAGATTCTACACGCCATGGGGCAGCTAAGTCTACGTGCTGCAACAAAGACCCAACACACCACGTAAATAAAAATAAATCTTAAAAAAAATGATTCTGTAGAACAAAATTTCCATAAATAGTGAGAATTGATGACACACACACACATATATATATCTCCATATGCAAAAAGTGAAGGTGAGCTCTTACCTTATGGCATATGCAGAACTTAACTCAAAATGCATAAAAATCTAAATGGAAGAGATAAAAGTCTTGGAATAAACCTTAGGGGAAAATCTTCATGATGTTGAATTTGGCAGTGATTACTTATCTATAGCACCAAAAGCACAGGTAGCAAAATGAAAGGTAATTGAGCTGCATCATAATTTAAAAACTGCATCGAAGAATAAAATAGAGTGGAAAGACAATGCATGTTTTAGGATAAAATATATGTAAGTCATGTATTTGATAGAAGTTAATCCCTGGTGGCTCAGTTGGTAAAGAATCCACCGGTAATGCAAGAGACCTGGGTTCCATCTTTGGGTCAGGAAGATCGCCTGGAGAAAGAAATGGCAACCCACTCCAGTATCCTTGCCTGAGAAATCTTCTGGACAGAGGAGTCTAGTGTGTTACAGTCCATGGGGTCACAAGGTTCTGACTGAAGTGACTTAGCACGCATCAAATGATTCAGCAGTTTTACCTCTTGGCATATACCTGAAGAAATGAAAGCAGGGTCCTAAAGAGATGAAGTACACCCAGGATTATATCAGCATTGTATACAATAGTCGAAGGAAGCCACCCAAGTGTCCCTCAGCAAATAAATGGATAAAATGTGGCATATACATACAATGGACTATTATCCAGCTTTAGAAAGTGACTTTTGCTGCAACATGGATATAGGCTAAAGGCATCATGCTAAGTGAAATAATCTATCACAAAAAAGACAAATACTGCATAATTCCACTAATATGAGGAACGTAGAGTAGTTAGATGATCCATAGAGAGAAATAATAGAATGGTAGTTTCTAGGGACTGAGGGAAGGGGAGAATGGGGCATGATAGGTACAGTTTCAGTTTTAAAAAATAAAAATTTCTAGAGATAGTGGTGATTAAGTGCAATGTGAATGTAATTAATACTAAACTGTACACTCAAAAATGGTTAATATGGCTAATTTATGTCAGGGGTATTTTGTCACAATTGAAAAAAAACATAACTTACTATAGTGGAATTTAGCACAATAATACGTTCTTTTTAAACAATTTTTTTTGGAGTATAGTTGATTTACTTTCTGCTGTACAGCAAAGTGAGTCAGTTATACATATATATATATATATCCACTTGTTTTCAGATTCTTTTCCCATATAGGTCATCAGAGAGATCTGATACATTCTTTTTTTATTATTGTTATTCTTTATTTTAAAGATTTTACAGAGTTTTGTTGTTCACCAACATGTATGTTCCCAGATCATTCATATGCATATGCCTGGATCCTCCCCCCACCCAGTTCCCCCCTTCCCAACCTTCCGGACCATCGCCCCAAGTGATTGTAGGTACTCCTATTCCCTTAGCACAATGACCATAGCTGTCTTTCCCACACGTGCCAGTATAGGTTTCGATGTTACTTCCTCTATGTCTCCCTCTCACTGTTCGGTCTCCACAATGTCCTTATGTCTATTCTCTGTTTTTCCATGAGTTCTCTGTGTGTGTTATCACTGATACATTCTTATTCTACTATTTTAACCAATAGAATTGCTTGGTCTGTTTCAATGGCGTATAACTGATAAGAGTATGGAAAGGAAGTTTTTAAAAATCTGTAAAATCTTATGTTTTATGCAAATGTTTTCCAGAGGCCAATAAAATTAAAGGAAAAAACTTAAGTACATTTCTTTTTAAGAAGAAATGACACTTGCTACTTCACTCCTAACATACTGGATTCTGAGAATTAAGGTTGTGTTTTAGGAAAGCCTCGGTGTTTGAGAAAACATTTCTGATATAATTGGTCATTTATAGAGAATTTTACAAAAGGTAATATACTGCTGCTTTCAATACACACCATAAAATATTCACGTACACATTAAGAGCAGCTGTGAAGTTCCTGGAGCTAAAGAGGTAAAACATGAATGTCCTAAAGCTTATTTGACAGCTCTTGCCTGTGTGCCCTCAATTTGCATTTGCAAATGAGTTGTTGGAAAGTTTGTGTGCTGAGCTATTTATTTTGCATATTTCAATTCATACTAGACATACATGGTTTCTAAGTAGTGGTGATTAAGTGCAATGTGAATGTAATTAATACTAAACTGTACACTCAAAAATGGTTAATATGGCTAATTTATGTCAGGGTATTTTGTCACAATTGAAAAAACATAACTTACTATAGTGGAATTTAGCACAATAATACGTTCTTTTTAAACAATTTTTTTTGGAGTATAGTTGATTTACTTTCTGCTGTACAGCAAAGTGAGTCAGTTATACATATATATATATATATCCACTTGTTTTCAGATTCTTTTCCCATATAGGTCATCAGAGAGATCTGATACATTCTTTTTTTATTATTGTTATTCTTTATTTTAAAGATTTTACAGAGTTTTGTTGTTCACCAACATGTATGTTCCCAGATCATTCATATGCATATGCCTGGATCCTCCCCCCACCCAGTTCCCCCCTTCCCAACCTTCCGGACCATCGCCCCAAGTGATTGTAGGTACTCCTATTCCCTTAGCACAATGACCATAGCTGTCTTTCCCACACGTGCCAGTATAGGTTTCGATGTTACTTCCTCTATGTCTCCCTCTCACTGTTCGGTCTCCACAATGTCCTTATGTCTATTCTCTGTTTTTCCATGAGTTCTCTGTGTGTGTTATCACTGATACATTCTTATTCTACTATTTTAACCAATAGAATTGCTTGGTCTGTTTCAATGGCGTATAACTGATAAGAGTATGGAAAGGAAGTTTTTAAAAATCTGTAAAATCTTATGTTTTATGCAAATGTTTTCCAGAGGCCAATAAAATTAAAGGAAAAAACTTAAGTACATTTCTTTTTAAGAAGAAATGACACTTGCTACTTCACTCCTAACATACTGGATTCTGAGAATTAAGGTTGTGTTTTAGGAAAGCCTCGGTGTTTGAGAAAAACATTTCTGATATAATTGGTCATTTATAGAGAATTTTACAAAAGGTAATATACTGCTGCTTTCAATACACACCATAAAATATTCACGTACACATTAAGAGCAGCTGTGAAGTTCCTGGAGCTAAAGAGGTAAAACATGAATGTCCTAAAGCTTATTTGACAGCTCTTGCCTGTGTGCCCTCAATTTGCATTTGCAAATGAGTTGTTGGAAAAAAAAAAGTTTGTGTGCTGAGCTATTTATTTTGCATATTTCAATTCATACTAGACATACATGGTAGCCAGTACACGGTACATGACTGGTACTCGGGAGCTGGTGTTTTCAAGTCTTATCAGTTAGATGAATGTCCCTTTGGTCCCCTGGCTCCCCTGGCTCAGTCATGAAACTGTAGTAACAGTGAAGGTGTGACCTCTGTGGACTGAGCTAAGAGTGTCCTGGCGTATGGAATGCTTTCTTATCTTCAGTGATTGCAGGTGAAATGCCTCTGGGAAGACATTTCTCTCAGGTTACAGACTACTCTTTAGTAGCTCCGGGAATAATCAGGTGTGGGAGAAGAAAGCCAGAGAGCCTCTGTGACTGTATTTGTGCTAATGTATTACTTCACAGCTTCAGTATGAGGCCCTGGAGGCACTTTTTCAGGAACGCACAGTTGAGTGGAAAGAACCAGTGCTTTGATGACACACAGTTCCGGTTTGAATTTGGCTCCTTTAAAGGACTTTGCGACCTTAGTTTAGTTAATAAACCTCACTGATCTTCAGGCCCTTGAAGCTGGAAATAACAAGACCTATACTTGAAAGATTATGGAGTGATAGGGTAATATAGGAAAGGGAGATGATGTGTGAGAGATGATGATGATCTATGGAGAGAGAGATATATGAAAAGGAGGTGAGGTACTTGGCACATAGTATGTGCTCAACAAACTGGTCAATATTGCCACTTTAATTACACTTCATTTGAGAAAGATCTCTAGGGAAAGTCAGATGCTCTTTTAAGAAGAAATGACACTTGCTACTTCACTCCTAACATACTGGATTCTGAGAATTAAGGTTGTGTTTTAGGAAAGCCTCGGTGTTTGAGAAACATTTCTGATATAATTGGTCATTTATAGAGAATTTTACAAAAGGTAATATACTGCTGCTTTCAATACACACCATAAAATATTCACGTACACATTAAGAGCAGCTGTGAAGTTCCTGGAGCTAAAGAGGTAAAACATGAATGTCCTAAAGCTTATTTGACAGCTCTTGCCTGTGTGCCCTCAATTTGCATTTGCAAATGAGTTGTTGGAAAGAAAGAGGTTTGTGTGCTGAGCTATTTATTTTGCATATTTCAATTCATACTAGACATACATGGTAGCCAGTACACGGTACATGACTGGTACTCGGGAGCTGGTGTTTTCAAGTCTTATCAGTTAGATGAATGTCCCTTTGGTCCCCTGGCTCCCCTGGCTCAGTCATGAAACTGTAGTAACAGTGAAGGTGTGACCTCTGTGGACTGAGCTAAGAGTGTCCTGGCGTATGGAATGCTTTCTTATCTTCAGTGATTGCAGGTGAAATGCCTCTGGGAAGACATTTCTCTCAGGTTACAGACTACTCTTTAGTAGCTCCGGGAATAATCAGGTGTGGGAGAAGAAAGCCAGAGAGCCTCTGTGACTGTATTTGTGCTAATGTATTACTTCACAGCTTCAGTATGAGGCCCTGGAGGCACTTTTTCAGGAACGCACAGTTGAGTGGAAAGAACCAGTGCTTTGATGACACACAGTTCCGGTTTGAATTTGGCTCCTTTAAAGGACTTTGCGACCTTAGTTTAGTTAATAAACCTCACTGATCTTCAGGCCCTTGAAGCTGGAAATAACAAGACCTATACTTGAAAGATTATGGAGTGATAGGGTAATATAGGAAAGGGAGATGATGTGTGAGAGATGATGATGATCTATGGAGAGAGAGATATATGAAAAGGAGGTGAGGTACTTGGCACATAGTATGTGCTCAACAAACTGGTCAATATTGCCACTTTAATTACACTTCTATTGCATTTGAGAAAGATCTCTAGGGAAAGTCAGATGCTCTTTTAGAGTTCAAAAAAGACCCCCACCTCTTATGCTTGAGGGATGAGAGAATCATGAAGGAAACTTCACCTCTTTACTTCCTATATCAATGAGCCACCAAATAGAGATTTGATTGATTCCCAGCTGTTTTAATCTACAGAAGTGTTCATTGTATAAACATTTTTATGGATTGGTTGGTTGGTTTTTGACTTTGCTGGGTCTTCGTTGCTGCTCTGGCTTTTCTCCAGTTGCAGCAAACAGAGGCTACTCCTTGTGGTGTGTGAGCTTCTGGCTTGTCTTGTTGCTGAGCATGGGCTCTAGAGTGCTGGAGCTTCAGTAGTTACAGCATGTGGGCTCAATAGTTGTGGTTCCTGGGTTTAGAAGCACAGGCTCAATAGCTGTGGCACATGGGCTTAGTTACTCCATGGCATGTGGGATCTTCTGGGACCAGGGATCAAACCCACGTCTCCTTCACTGGCAGATGGACTCTTTACCACTGAGATACTAGGAAAGCCCTGATTCAGACCTTTTAATTATGGTCTGATAGCTTCAGAAGGATGCCAAAAATAAAATGGAAAAATTCAGAGACCACCCTCTCTGACACTTGGTTCATCTCAAAGACAAAAACAGCAATTCCTGGAGGGCAGCCTCAAGATTTTGGTATCATTATTATTTTTATTCACAATTTTCCTATGTTGAGTAAAATATACCCTGTTAATTGAACAGGCTTGAGTTCCCAGGGAAGACTCAGAATGAATTACTCATGTTTTTGCTACTAGAGTTGCATAGAGATATAAACTTACTGCTTTACATGAAATCTGCTAGAGAGATTTAAAATTTATCAAAATCTGCTTATGACACACAGTTCCGGTTTAAATTTGGCTCCTTTAAAGGACTTTGCGACCTTAGTTTAGTTAATAAACCTCACTGATCTTCAGGCCCTTGAAGCTGGAAATAACAAGACCTATACTTGAAAGATTATGGAGTGATAGGGTAATATAGGAAAGGGAGATGATGTGTGAGAGATGATGATGATCTATGGAGAGAGAGATATATGAAAAGGAGGTGAGGTACTTGGCACATAGTATGTGCTCAACAAACTGGTCAATATTGCCACTTTAATTACACTTCTATTGCATTTGAGAAAGATCTCTAGGGAAAGTCAGATGCTCTTTTAGAGTTCAAAAAAGACCCCCACCTCTTATGCTTGAGGGATGAGAGAATCATGAAGGAAACTTCACCTCTTTACTTCCTATATCAATGAGCCACCAAATAGAGATTTGATTGATTCCCAGCTGTTTTAATCTACAGAAGTGTTCATTGTATAAACATTTTTATGGATTGGTTGGTTGGTTTTTGACTTTGCTGGGTCTTCGTTGCTGCTCTGGCTTTTCTCCAGTTGCAGCAAACAGAGGCTACTCCTTGTGGTGTGTGAGCTTCTGGCTTGTCTTGTTGCTGAGCATGGGCTCTAGAGTGCTGGAGCTTCAGTAGTTACAGCATGTGGGCTCAATAGTTGTGGTTCCTGGGTTTAGAAGCACAGGCTCAATAGCTGTGGCACATGGGCTTAGTTACTCCATGGCATGTGGGATCTTCTGGGACCAGGGATCAAACCCACGTCTCCTTCACTGGCAGATGGACTCTTTACCACTGAGATACTAGGAAAGCCCTGATTCAGACCTTTTAATTATGGTCTGATAGCTTCAGAAGGATGCCAAAAATAAAATGGAAAAATTCAGAGACCACCCTCTCTGACACTTGGTTCATCTCAAAGACAAAAACAGCAATTCCTGGAGGGCAGCCTCAAGATTTTGGTATCATTATTATTTTTATTCACAATTTTCCTATGTTGAGTAAAATATACCCTGTTAATTGAACAGGCTTGAGTTCCCAGGGAAGACTCAGAATGAATTACTCATGTTTTTGCTACTAGAGTTGCATAGAGATATAAACTTACTGCTTTACATGAAATCTGCTAGAGAGATTTAAAATTTATCAAAATCCTCTTAGCTTTGCTGCTTTTAAGACCACAAAAAAATGGCCTGCCTCAGAGAAACTTGCATATTATAATTCAGTTTTTAGACATGGCAGGAGCTCATTCACGGCGGAATTTATTTCACATTACATTTGGGGCATGCAAGAGATTTAAAAGCAATGCTTTTTCTCTAAAGTACTCACTACAAAAGATACATCACATATACTCAGGCTATTTAAAACTCAGCAAGGGGAATATCAACAGATTTTTCTCCAAGAATGCTCTCTGATCAACTGGGAAAGTACAATCTTTTTTATGAAAAGCAAGGAATTGGAAACAATTCTGGTGCCTTAAAGCCAAGGAGTACCTGTCCTGTTTGGTTGGAATGTTTGGCAGCTTCAAATATAGAGGTTGTGTTTATATAGGTGTATGTGAATTGAATGTATTTTTTACTTTTATGAATGGTTTTCAGAGTTAGAGACCTTCGGTGTGTTTTAGGAATATTTATGAAAGAACAAAATAGCTGTAGTGATTTTTTTTTTTTTTTGACTTGAGTTACTTATGCATCAATTCAATAGTCCCTCAATTGTAAGTAACTGAAATCGAACTAGTGCTATTTTTTCATATAGAGATCTGTAGGTTCTTCAACTGGGACATTCCAAGGATGACTAGCTTCAGATATGGTATGATCTGATCAAATATTACCATCAAAAATGCCTTTTGTTCCCACTCTATTTTTCTTTCTTTATTTATTTTTTACTTTCCCTTTACAGTTTTGTTGTTTACTGCTGCTATACATAAACCCAAATCAGTCATAGGTGTACACTTGACCCCTTCCACTTGAACCTCCCTCTGGTCTCCCTCCCCATCCCACCCCTCCAGGCTGTTGCATAGCCCCTGGGCAAATTCCCTTAGTCTTACAGCAGATTCCGGTTGGTTCTCTCTTTTACATATGGTAATGTAAGTTTCCAGGTTACTCTTTCATACATCTTGTCCATTCCTCCCTCCCCCCAGGGTCCACAAGTCTGTTCTCTATGTCTGATTTTCCATTGCTGCTCTGCATATGCATTTATCAGTACCATCCTTTTATCCAGGGAATTCTTGTGCCCTGCTGCTGGGAATGTAAATTGGTGCAGTCACTATGGAACACAGTGTAGAGGTTCCTCAAAAAGATGAAAAATAGAACTACCTTATGATGCAGCAAGCCCTTCCTGGGTCCGTATTCACAGAAAATTATAACAGAATATGAAAGGATATTTGCACTCCCAGCTTCACAGCAGCATCATTCACAGCAGCTGAGGTATGGAAACAGCCTGAGTGTCTGTCAGTGGAGAAAGAAGAGTGTAATATGTAAATATATTCCATTGTATGATATATGTCACCCTTTTCTCCCCCAAAGGCTCAGAGGATAAAATGCAAGAGATATAGGAGAGGCGGGTTCATTACCTGGGTTGGAAGATCCCCTGGAGAAGGTAAGAGCTACTCACTCCAGTATTCTTGCCCGGAGAATTCCATGGACAGAGGAACCTGGCAGACTACTGTTCATGGGGTCACAAAGAGTTGGACACGACTAAGCCCACATGTGTGCATGATATATATATAACACAATGGAATATTATTCAGCCAGGAGAAAAGAAGGAAATCCTGGTATTTGTAACAACGTGGGTGGGCCTTGAAGGTATTCTGCTAAGTGGAATAAGCCAGACAGAGAAAGACAAATACCACATGGTGTCATTTCTATGTGGAATCTGAAAAAGATTTTAAAGATGGTCAAATTCATAGAAACAGTAGAAAAGTGGTTGCCAGGAGCTGGGGTGGGGGTACAGTAAGGAGAGATTGGTAAAAGGAGGGAACAAATATTTAGCTATAAGAGACAGAAGACATTTTGTAAAAGGTAAATATGTAAATATGTGTGGGGAGGAGTGTGATAACTAGCTGGGAGGAATCCTTTCATGATATATATTTTAAATATCTTGCAATTTTTTTGTGGCAGTTAACCTGAATAAAGTTGAACAAATACTTTTCCCCTTCAATGCATGTATGCTTACAGGTTCTTTCTCTTTTACATATGGTAATGTAAGTTTCCAGGTTACTCTTTCATACATCTTGTCCATTCCTCCCTCCCCCCAGGGTCCACAAGTCTGTTCTCTATGTCTGATTTTCCATTGCTGCTCTGCATATGCATTTATCAGTACCATCCTTTTATCCAGGGAATTCTTGTGCCCTGCTGCTGGGAATGTAAATTGGTGCAGTCACTATGGAACACAGTGTAGAGGTTCCTCAAAAAGATGAAAAATAGAACTACCTTATGATGCAGCAAGCCCTTCCTGGGTCCGTATTCACAGAAAATTATAACAGAATATGAAAGGATATTTGCACTCCCAGCTTCACAGCAGCATCATTCACAGCAGCTGAGGTATGGAAACAGCCTGAGTGTCTGTCAGTGGAGAAAGAAGAGTGTAATATGTAAATATATTCCATTGTATGATATATGTCACCCTTTTCTCCCCAATGGCTCAGAGGATAAAATGCAAGAGATATAGGAGAGGCGGGTTCATTACCTGGGTTGGAAGATCCCCTGGAGAAGGTAAGAGCTACTCACTCCAGTATTCTTGCCCGGAGAATTCCATGGACAGAGGAACCTGGCAGACTACTGTTCATGGGGTCACAAAGAGTTGGACACGACTAAGCCCACATGTGTGCATGATATATATATAACACAATGGAATATTATTCAGCCAGGAGAAAAGAAGGAAATCCTGGTATTTGTAACAACGTGGGTGGGCCTTGAAGGTATTCTGCTAAGTGGAATAAGCCAGACAGAGAAAGACAAATACCACATGGTGTCATTTCTATGTGGAATCTGAAAAAGATTTTAAAGATGGTCAAATTCATAGAAACAGTAGAAAAGTGGTTGCCAGGAGCTGGGGTGGGGGTACAGTAAGGAGAGATTGGTAAAAGGAGGGAACAAATATTTAGCTATAAGAGACAGAAGACATTTTGTAAAAGGTAAATATGTAAATATGTGTGGGGAGGAGTGTGATAACTAGCTGGGAGGAATCCTTTCATGATATATATTTTAAATATCTTGCAATTTTTTTGTGGCAGTTAACCTGAATAAAGTTGAACAAATACTTTTCCCCCTTCCACTCTCAATGCATGCATATGTATGCATGTATCTTACTGATTTTGTTTCTCAGAGTCAGGAGTAGAGGGGGAAAAGCATTCTTTATTTTTCCTTACATGGTTAGAGAGAGAGAGAAGGAGGAGAGGAGAGAGTTGTTATGTTCCCCAGGGAACATTCACAGTTATTCCCATTTTCCAAATGCCATGTTGTTTCATTTGTCCTTTCTTTGCCTGTGTTCTACCTTCTGCATGCCTTCCCTTTTATCTTGGTTGTGCCCATATGATCCTCAAAACTATGTCCTCTAACACAACTTTGGTGATTTGCCAGTCTTAGTTTTTTTGCATTTTGTGCTTCCCCTGTACTCTGTGCATGCTCCTGTTATGCTGTGCTGCAAGTGTGAAGTCTGATTGCTCTCCTTGAAGACTCTAAGGAGCTCCAGGGTAGGGACATACTATCACCAATGCCCAGTGAGGATTTGACCTTTAGTTACTATTTTCTAGTTGATGGACTGAACGGAAGTAATGTACAATAGATCATTTGCTTGTTTCCACATTCTTTGAAGAAATGAAGTTACACAAAATTTATTTGAATTGATTAATACAGTTCACTGACAATAGATCTCATTTGACTGTGGCTGAGAAAGTCATAACATGGGCAAATCTTCAATACTCTGAGTGGTAGACAGAATGACCGGACCACCAGGTTTCTAAATCCAGTTTACCTCTGTGGTTTTTCTACCAGGGGGCTCAGTCACAGAAAACGGTCTTGTTATAACCAGTCTGCTCTTAACTTGGTCTTCAGCATTATTTTTCCTTTTTGGGAGAAATAAAACAGTAATAAATGAGTAAAAACTATTACCTAAAGCTTGTCAATAATAAAAGCTGAAAGTAGACTCATTGGTTCCTTTAATTCAGTTTCTGGGCATGAAAACTCGGTTGGGAACAAATATTTAGCTATAAGAGACAGAAGACATTTTGTAAAAGGTAAATATGTAAATATGTGTGGGGAGGAGTGTGATAACTAGCTGGGAGGAATCCTTTCATGATATATATTTTAAATATCTTGCAATTTTTTTGTGGCAGTTAACCTGAATAAAGTTGAACAAATACTTTTCCCCCTTCCACTCTCAATGCATGCATATGTATGCATGTATCTTACTGATTTTGTTTCTCAGAGTCAGGAGTAGAGGGGGAAAAGCATTCTTTATTTTTCCTTACATGGTTAGAGAGAGAGAGAAGGAGGAGAGGAGAGAGTTGTTATGTTCCCCAGGGAACATTCACAGTTATTCCCATTTTCCAAATGCCATGTTGTTTCATTTGTCCTTTCTTTGCCTGTGTTCTACCTTCTGCATGCCTTCCCTTTTATCTTGGTTGTGCCCATATGATCCTCAAAACTATGTCCTCTAACACAACTTTGGTGATTTGCCAGTCTTAGTTTTTTTGCATTTTGTGCTTCCCCTGTACTCTGTGCATGCTCCTGTTATGCTGTGCTGCAAGTGTGAAGTCTGATTGCTCTCCTTGAAGACTCTAAGGAGCTCCAGGGTAGGGACATACTATCACCAATGCCCAGTGAGGATTTGACCTTTAGTTACTATTTTCTAGTTGATGGACTGAACGGAAGTAATGTACAATAGATCATTTGCTTGTTTCCACATTCTTTGAAGAAATGAAGTTACACAAAATTTATTTGAATTGATTAATACAGTTCACTGACAATAGATCTCATTTGACTGTGGCTGAGAAAGTCATAACATGGGCAAATCTTCAATACTCTGAGTGGTAGACAGAATGACCGGACCACCAGGTTTCTAAATCCAGTTTACCTCTGTGGTTTTTCTACCAGGGGGCTCAGTCACAGAAAACGGTCTTGTTATAACCAGTCTGCTCTTAACTTGGTCTTCAGCATTATTTTTCCTTTTTGGGAGAAATAAAACAGTAATAAATGAGTAAAAACTATTACCTAAAGCTTGTCAATAATAAAAGCTGAAAAAGTAGACTCATTGGTTCCTTTAATTCAGTTTCTGGGCTGTGAGATAGATCTAAACCAGCCAGTCAGTTGGCTACCAGGATATTACTTCTGCCTCTAGATCTATGACACTCTAGTTCTGTGTCTAGCTAATTCAGTGTCCTGTATTATGAGTATAACATCTTCATCTCTTATTAAGGGACACTTTCTCAATCATAGAATAATGTATTTTTTAGCACCAGTGTTTATGTAGTAGGTTTTTAAGAATAATTTTAAACCATGGCTTTGATTGGTACATTTAAAAAATGAAGGTCTAATAAATAGGCCCTTATGATAACAATTCTGAATACTTTTTAATATATTTTTGGAAATCTAAGTATAATTTCCCAAAGACAGGATTTTTTTTTTTTTTTTTGACTTCTCAAAAGCATGAAACATTAAAAAGGGATGTACCTACTGGCTCAAGGTCTTTAAATACACCAATTCATTTAAATATCTATCACCCTTCTCTAGGAACAAAAATGATTCTCAGAACATCTGAGACCAAGTTAACCGGGGTTCAAACTTTGCTCTTTCCAGATTAAAAGCATCTGCTATTTTAGGAATAACAGTCCCATGTTCTAACATACATATACACAGAACATAGTCTTAATTTACCTTCAAAACTAATACTTCTGAATATTCTTATTAAATATCCGAATGTGCTAAAGTACAAAAACATGCAGAAACATGTTGAGTGTTTAGAACATAGAGTTACTATGCTCTAGGCAAGTCATTTAATCTTTCTGAATTTCAGTCTATTATAACAAATTAAATAAATAAAGCCTGCCTCGCTAATTTGTGAAGCCTAAGTGAGATAAAGTTAATTTCTTTGTTTCATTCCCTATGGGAGTTTGGATGAATGGCACTCTGGTACCATAAAATCCACTGCTCAAATGTACCATCTCCATACGTTACAAATTAGAATTCCTCCTGGGAACACAAGAAGTACTTTAGGATGTAAACATCTACCAATTCGAAGGTTAAGGATCATTTTGCATATTCTCATGGGCAAATGATTGTAATTGCATGACTATACATACTGATATAGGATCTCTGAATGGAATGTTTTATAATAAATAAGTAGAAGTAGCTAGTTAGGAACATGAGTTCCTGGGTGAAGTGAGGGGGACTGATTTCCTTGGAACTAACATCTGGGTGATCTGTGGTGTTGGCTGTGAAGGAGGGAAGAGAGCATGAGAGAGAGAGAATTTCTTGGAGGAAGCTGAACAAGACCAAATGGAGCTCTGCCTACACTGTGTTTGTGTAGGTCTTGGGGGATGACCAGTACCAGTACCATCAGAGTTGTGCATGCACCCCTTAAGCCCCTTCTCTGCACAGCAGCCACCTCCTGGTTGTAATGGCAGTGGAAGGGGCACGGGGCTGCTTTTGCTCAATCACATCCTTGTGCAAACTGGTCTAGGGGCCCGCTGTCCACACTCTGCACTTCAAGTCAGTGTTTGCCTGTCTCCTCTCCTTTCCCCTTGCAGGATATTTGGTCCTGCCTTAAACACCTGTAAGATGTTTGGTCCATGCCAATAGGTCTTTGATGTAAAGTCTTATCCAAAATGTGCGTAAGATATTTGATCCATTTGCCTGATACATTTGCTGTTGTTCAGTCACTTATTTGTGTCTAGCTCTGAAATTCAAGGACTGCCCCACCTCAGGCTTCCTTGTCCTTCACTCTCTCCTGGAGTTTGCTCAATGTCTGTTGTCAATGATTTTTTCCCCCGACTAATATTCTTATTAAATATCCGAATGTGCTAAAGTACAAAAACATGCAGAAACATGTTGAGTGTTTAGAACATAGAGTTACTATGCTCTAGGCAAGTCATTTAATCTTTCTGAATTTCAGTCTATTATAACAAATTAAATAAATAAAGCCTGCCTCGCTAATTTGTGAAGCCTAAGTGAGATAAAGTTAATTTCTTTGTTTCATTCCCTATGGGAGTTTGGATGAATGGCACTCTGGTACCATAAAATCCACTGCTCAAATGTACCATCTCCATACGTTACAAATTAGAATTCCTCCTGGGAACACAAGAAGTACTTTAGGATGTAAACATCTACCAATTCGAAGGTTAAGGATCATTTTGCATATTCTCATGGGCAAATGATTGTAATTGCATGACTATACATACTGATATAGGATCTCTGAATGGAATGTTTTATAATAAATAAGTAGAAGTAGCTAGTTAGGAACATGAGTTCCTGGGTGAAGTGAGGGGGACTGATTTCCTTGGAACTAACATCTGGGTGATCTGTGGTGTTGGCTGTGAAGGAGGGAAGAGAGCATGAGAGAGAGAGAATTTCTTGGAGGAAGCTGAACAAGACCAAATGGAGCTCTGCCTACACTGTGTTTGTGTAGGTCTTGGGGGATGACCAGTACCAGTACCATCAGAGTTGTGCATGCACCCCTTAAGCCCCTTCTCTGCACAGCAGCCACCTCCTGGTTGTAATGGCAGTGGAAGGGGCACGGGGCTGCTTTTGCTCAATCACATCCTTGTGCAAACTGGTCTAGGGGCCCGCTGTCCACACTCTGCACTTCAAGTCAGTGTTTGCCTGTCTCCTCTCCTTTCCCCTTGCAGGATATTTGGTCCTGCCTTAAACACCTGTAAGATGTTTGGTCCATGCCAATAGGTCTTTGATGTAAAGTCTTATCCAAAATGTGCGTAAGATATTTGATCCATTTGCCTGATACATTTGCTGTTGTTCAGTCACTTATTTGTGTCTAGCTCTGAAATTCAAGGACTGCCCCACCTCAGGCTTCCTTGTCCTTCACTCTCTCCTGGAGTTTGCTCAATGTCTGTTGCGTCAATGATGCCATCCAGCCATCTCTTGCTCTGTCATCACCTTCTCCTCCAGCCTTTAGTCTTTCCCAGCATCAGGGCCTTTCCTAATGAGTTGGCTGTTTATATCAGGTGGCCAAAGTATTGGAACTTCAGCTTCAGCATCATTCCTTCCAATGAAAATTCAGAATTGCTTTTCCTTAAGACTGGTTAGATCTCCTTGCTGTTTAAGAGACTCAAGAGTCTTCGCCAGCACCAAAGTTGGACACTCATCCTTTTTTATGGTCCAACTCTCACATCTGTAGATGACTACTGGAAAAAAACATAGCTTTGCCTGATAAATAGTGGTACCCAAAACACTCATTTCTCACACACTGTTTGAATTGTGGTTGTTTTGGCTGAAGTGTTCCCATGAAGGAAACCACACTCAATGTGATTGGAGCATTTGTTTTGTCCTGTTCCTAGAACCATAGTGGTTACACCTGGAGAAGACCTCTGGTTCCTGTTTTACAGGGAAGGAAACTCTTGACCATGGAATGAAGTGAATCATCTGGACAGATTGGGGCCACAGTCCAGACCTGCTGGCCATTCCCATGTGATGCTGTTATGTTGGTGGTGCTTCAGGACCGATACCTTGTCTGTCATGAAAAGAACCAGGCTGGATAAGCTGAAGTGTTATTTCTCTTCTACTTGGCAAGAATTGTGAATACCTTCACTGAAACAGTACTTATACTATTAAACAAGGCTCCAACTTTCTCCATCCATCAAATCTGAAGCTATTTCATTAGGGCTACCACTGAACTTACTCAGGAAACCTAATCAACAATAAAGAACCTGACTGATCAGTGGAATATGAATTTTACTGCTGTGTGGAGATGTGGTTTTATGGGGCCGTCAGGGAAAATCAGGTCTAATTGGGAAATGAGTGACTTACAGCCCTCCTTACATCATTCCTGCTGTCCATGAAGGCTCCACACCAGAGACTGCTTCCTCTTAGACTCACTCTGATTTTTGAACTTTTCCTGGATTTCTTGTTTCCCTTAGATCCTAGATCTGACATAAATCTAATGTGCCTAGCGTATTTTTTGGCTCTCTACCAGTTCCTAAGAAATTCTGTTTTGTTTTGTTTTTCTTTGGTGAAAGGCTGTGAAAAGACCAAAAAATGGGGTGGGGAGGGATGTTTAGACCCTGTATAGGTGGCCAGTTCAGATTGCTAGGCTGGTTCATATGTGGTGGAAGGAAGAAAGACATCCATCAATAATTCAACACTAATCATAATCCTGTTTCAAGTATATGATTTTTGTTTGTTTTTATCCAGAGATCTGGCTCATAGACAAGGACTTCAACTTTCCCTTGCCCTGAGAACCTGGAAGTTGTTAATGAAGGCTCCACTTATGTACACAGGGTGTTGCTGCTGAAGCCGTGAAAGGAGCTGCAGGAAACTGACAGGCAAGCAGGTCCATTTCCAGTCCTCTGTCCTGTGCTCCTATCAAAGCGGGTCTCCTGTCAAATGCTTGTGCTCCTGAGAAGGGCAGGATTATCACAATGTCCCTTTCCTCTGGCATGCCCCATCCTCAGATGGCTTCTTTTGCGCCTCATCCAAGTCTGCTCACTCTCACACCAGTGGGCCAGAAAATTAGGCTCATTTCTTTTGGAACTGGTTGTTTCCCGCTGCGTAGACATATGCTACATTATATTACATTTTACAGTTTATTTTACATCAAGATATTTCTCAACATTTATGCCATGATTCGTATGTTTTGTGTTGGAAAAGTGCTATGGCTACATTATGTTGATGGAAATCATAGCTAAGAGGCACTAAACACTCAATTCTCCATCCATCAAATCTGAAGCTATTTCATTAGGGCTACCACTGAACTTACTCAGGAAACCTAATCAACAATAAAGAACCTGACTGATCAGTGGAATATGAATTTTACTGCTGTGTGGAGATGTGGTTTTATGGGGCCGTCAGGGAAAATCAGGTCTAATTGGGAAATGAGTGACTTACAGCCCTCCTTACATCATTCCTGCTGTCCATGAAGGCTCCACACCAGAGACTGCTTCCTCTTAGACTCACTCTGATTTTTGAACTTTTCCTGGATTTCTTGTTTCCCTTAGATCCTAGATCTGACATAAATCTAATGTGCCTAGCGTATTTTTTGGCTCTCTACCAGTTCCTAAGAAATTCTGTTTTGTTTTGTTTTTCTTTGGTGAAAGGCTGTGAAAAGACCAAAAAATGGGGTGGGGAGGGATGTTTAGACCCTGTATAGGTGGCCAGTTCAGATTGCTAGGCTGGTTCATATGTGGTGGAAGGAAGAAAGACATCCATCAATAATTCAACACTAATCATAATCCTGTTTCAAGTATATGATTTTTGTTTGTTTTTATCCAGAGATCTGGCTCATAGACAAGGACTTCAACTTTCCCTTGCCCTGAGAACCTGGAAGTTGTTAATGAAGGCTCCACTTATGTACACAGGGTGTTGCTGCTGAAGCCGTGAAAGGAGCTGCAGGAAACTGACAGGCAAGCAGGTCCATTTCCAGTCCTCTGTCCTGTGCTCCTATCAAAGCGGGTCTCCTGTCAAATGCTTGTGCTCCTGAGAAGGGCAGGATTATCACAATGTCCCTTTCCTCTGGCATGCCCCATCCTCAGATGGCTTCTTTTGCGCCTCATCCAAGTCTGCTCACTCTCACACCAGTGGGCCAGAAAATTAGGCTCATTTCTTTTGGAACTGGTTGTTTCCCGCTGCGTAGACATATGCTACATTATATTACATTTTACAGTTTATTTTACATCAAGATATTTCTCAACATTTATGCCATGATTCGTATGTTTTGTGTTGGAAAAGTGCTATGGCTACATTATGTTGATGGAAATCATAGCTAAGAGGCACAAAACCCGATTTCAAATTTTGGATGACAAATCTATCTAATTAACCTCAGTTGATGTAAAAATCTTTGGGTAGGACGGAAATGTTTTCTTCTGGTATGGAGCGGCTGAACATGTTTTTAAATCAAGTGAGAACAAGAGAGAGACTTCCAAGTGCATCCGGAAAGGAAGCAGATTTGTTTTACACAGACTCCAAGGACAACCTCCGAGAACAGACTTGGTCATCTCCAGAGATTTTGAAGTTACTCAGAGCAGTCAAGTGGAAAACAGGACTTCTTACTTGGGAAATGCACTTAAATTATCTTCTGATGTAATAAACAGACAGGGATGTTTCTCCCAATCTGACATGCATGTTTGGAAGCAGCAAAGGACCCCCCCAAAATGCAGGTGATGGGAGTCAAATCCAAGTGAAATACCAAGTCTAAAGCCAAGCACTGAAATGTTAGTAAATGGAAAGTGCCCATGCATATCCTTCATGAAGTTAGAATTGACCATTAAAATTGGAGTTTCCTGGAGATACATCAAATGCTTTGTAAGAATGTTGGTATCATGTGGTTTAAGTATTTTATGTTACAGTATAAAAGCAACTATAAAGGCCATAAAAGAAATTTTCCTCCTTTGTTAGACTCACACCAGATTTAAAAAATAAAAGCTCCTATCTAATTAAACTGCAAAACAAGGCAACTAGGATTGAGAAATAGCATCCTGGACAGACATGCTTATTCAGTCATGTCTGACTCTTTGCAACTCCATGGGATTCTCCAGGCAAGAATACTGGAGTGGATTGCCATTTCCTCCTCCAGGTTATCTTCCTGACCCAGGGATTAAACCCCTGCCTCTTGTGCCTCTTGTATTGGCCGGCAGATTCTTTACCACTGAGCCACCTGGGAAGCCCTAAGAGGTAGAATTTTTAAGCTAGATATTGGTATGAAAGTAAATTGGAAAGTAAAGCCAATTGGTGTTGAAAAGCCCTTTCAGAAGTAGGAACATATGCTACATTATATTACATTTTACAGTTTATTTTACATCAAGATATTTCTCAACATTTATGCCATGATTCGTATGTTTTGTGTTGGAAAAGTGCTATGGCTACATTATGTTGATGGAAATCATAGCTAAGAGGCACAAAACCCGATTTCAAATTTTGGATGACAAATCTATCTAATTAACCTCAGTTGATGTAAAAATCTTTGGGTAGGACGGAAATGTTTTCTTCTGGTATGGAGCGGCTGAACATGTTTTTAAATCAAGTGAGAACAAGAGAGAGACTTCCAAGTGCATCCGGAAAGGAAGCAGATTTGTTTTACACAGACTCCAAGGACAACCTCCGAGAACAGACTTGGTCATCTCCAGAGATTTTGAAGTTACTCAGAGCAGTCAAGTGGAAAACAGGACTTCTTACTTGGGAAATGCACTTAAATTATCTTCTGATGTAATAAACAGACAGGGATGTTTCTCCCAATCTGACATGCATGTTTGGAAGCAGCAAAGGGACCCCCACAAAATGCAGGTGATGGGAGTCAAATCCAAGTGAAATACCAAGTCTAAAGCCAAGCACTGAAATGTTAGTAAATGGAAAGTGCCCATGCATATCCTTCATGAAGTTAGAATTGACCATTAAAATTGGAGTTTCCTGGAGATACATCAAATGCTTTGTAAGAATGTTGGTATCATGTGGTTTAAGTATTTTATGTTACAGTATAAAAGCAACTATAAAGGCCATAAAAGAAATTTTCCTCCTTTGTTAGACTCACACCAGATTTAAAAAAAATAAAAGCTCCTATCTAATTAAACTGCAAAACAAGGCAACTAGGATTGAGAAATAGCATCCTGGACAGACATGCTTATTCAGTCATGTCTGACTCTTTGCAACTCCATGGGATTCTCCAGGCAAGAATACTGGAGTGGATTGCCATTTCCTCCTCCAGGTTATCTTCCTGACCCAGGGATTAAACCCCTGCCTCTTGTGCCTCTTGTATTGGCCGGCAGATTCTTTACCACTGAGCCACCTGGGAAGCCCTAAGAGGTAGAATTTTTAAGCTAGATATTGGTATGAAAGTAAATTGGAAAGTAAAGCCAATTGGTGTTGAAAAGCCCTTTCAGAAGTAGGAGGAACTTAACTCTAGTTTCTAGTCTACTAAAAAAGTTTTTCTGTGATCTTTATTATATCACTTAATCTTTCAAGTCCAAGTTTGCTTATCTACACAATTAGGATATTAAGACCCAGTGCCTTCCAGCACTACTATTTGTCTGATTTTTTGAGATGTTAAATCAAACAAATATTGGTTCAAATTTATGGAATCTAATAGAAGAACTTTTTAGGAAAATGGGGTAGAAAGGTTGGCCTAAATTATTCAGAAATCTGACTTCGTATTTATAATATATCATTCTGAAGTATAAATTAAAAACTCACAAAGAGTAAGAAATTGTTATAAATTATTTAACTCATTTAATTCATATTAATTATGAACTCATTTGTTGTGTGCTGGTATAAATGAACCACGAGCTGAACAAATACCCCACATGTTTATGAATATTAAATGGTAGAAATATTTTTTCAAACAGACTAAAGAAGGATTGAAGAGCATCCAGAGCTCTGGGGACAATGCTGTCTTTCTGTAGTCTCTCAGTCTTAGTATAGAACCAAGGACGGAGGGTGAGGAATGTGTCCTCACAGATACCTAAATTTAGGGCAAATTTTTACTAAAGAGATGGAGGAAATAAAAAGCAAGAGTATTTTAAAGAACAGTAGAAATGTCCTAATTATTAACTTTTCTAACACGAACGGTATTCATGTCACTTCCAACCCTTGATTCTCACATGTGCTTGATTAATCCATGCTAAAAGCATTGACACTGAACGATTTTCCACCCGATACTTTTCATTTCCAATGAACTGGTCTCTACAAAAAACATGGGAGCTGTTTTTTTTTTTTTTTTTTTTAAACCTTTATTTTACTTTTAACTTTTACAGAGTTTTGTTGTTCACAGACATGCATGTTCTCAGATTAGTCACATGTATATCCCCCCGGGAGCTGTTTTGATAGCCTTTTTCTTCTTCCTTTGAGGCAGCAAATAAAGTTTACCTTTAGGTGTGTCCTTATACATTTTTATCAAGCATGTGCAATGCTTCCTGGCACAGTTTCCTGACCAGGAGAAGCACTTTCTTCTTGAATTCTGACTTTATATTTTATCTTTTTCTATTTGAAGGGAGATTCATAGGTGGAGCAGTGCTGGATTTTCTCTACTGCCATTGGAGCAATTTATCTGATTGGTGAGTTTGGAGAAATCTAGGATTTTCTCTTAAAAGAAACTGTGACTACAGAAAGCATACATTTAACTCTGTCCTTCAAACTTCAGTGTTCTGGGGGCTGCCTGTACCTGGATGGATAAGTCTGTTTAAAACTGGAATTCACTTTTAGGAGGCCCACTTTCTTCCTGAGTTAAGCCATATCATCTTCAGCCAAAACTTTGTCCACAATAAAGGCAAAAAATTGCCCCCTCCCTTTACTCTTTTGTTTCTTATTTGGCTAGGAACACAGTATATTTTTTAATTGGATCTTCTTAATGATTCCTAATTATGAACTATTTTTTCTGTTAAATAATAAATGACCCATTTGTTGTTATAAATGAAAGGAAAAAAGAAATATTTTTTCAAACAGACTAAAGAAGGATTGAAGAGCATCCAGAGCTCTGGGGACAATGCTGTCTTTCTGTAGTCTCTCAGTCTTAGTATAGAACCAAGGACGGAGGGTGAGGAATGTGTCCTCACAGATACCTAAATTTAGGGCAAATTTTTACTAAAGAGATGGAGGAAATAAAAAGCAAGAGTATTTTAAAGAACAGTAGAAATGTCCTAATTATTAACTTTTCTAACACGAACGGTATTCATGTCACTTCCAACCCTTGATTCTCACATGTGCTTGATTAATCCATGCTAAAAGCATTGACACTGAACGATTTTCCACCCGATACTTTTCATTTCCAATGAACTGGTCTCTACAAAAAACATGGGAGCTGTTTTTTTTTTTTTTTTTTTTAAACCTTTATTTTACTTTTAACTTTTACAGAGTTTTGTTGTTCACAGACATGCATGTTCTCAGATTAGTCACATGTATATCCCCCCGGGAGCTGTTTTGATAGCCTTTTTCTTCTTCCTTTGAGGCAGCAAATAAAGTTTACCTTTAGGTGTGTCCTTATACATTTTTATCAAGCATGTGCAATGCTTCCTGGCACAGTTTCCTGACCAGGAGAAGCACTTTCTTCTTGAATTCTGACTTTATATTTTATCTTTTTCTATTTGAAGGGAGATTCATAGGTGGAGCAGTGCTGGATTTTCTCTACTGCCATTGGAGCAATTTATCTGATTGGTGAGTTTGGAGAAATCTAGGATTTTCTCTTAAAAGAAACTGTGACTACAGAAAGCATACATTTAACTCTGTCCTTCAAACTTCAGTGTTCTGGGGGCTGCCTGTACCTGGATGGATAAGTCTGTTTAAAACTGGAATTCACTTTTAGGAGGCCCACTTTCTTCCTGAGTTAAGCCATATCATCTTCAGCCAAAACTTTGTCCACAATAAAGGCAAAAAATTGCCCCCTCCCTTTACTCTTTTGTTTCTTATTTGGCTAGGAACACAGTATATTTTTTTAATTGGATCTTCTTAATGATTCCTTAAAGTATCTGTATACTCCTGTCTGAAAAATTAGAAAATAGGAAAGAAGAAAATCACATCAGATATCCAGTTGTCTAATCTTTATGGCTGTGCTGTGAATACAGATTGATTTCTTCCAAATGAATTACTAAATGACTTGTTTTTTAAGGAATAAGAAAAGACACCTACTTCTCTATTGATTGTTTTACTATAATGCATTTTGGAACTACGTAATCAACCAGACTTTAAGTTAAATACTGACACTATAACTTAGCAACTGTACGTTGTTGGAGATGCCCCTTAATCTGAATTTAAGTTTTTTTAAACAGTAAAATGAGAAGAGTAACAACCAGTCCATAATTAAATGAATATTAGTGGGCCTCCTAAAAGTGAATTCCAGTTTTAAATATTAGTCCTAACTTCTCCTCCTACTTGTACTCCTTTTCATCAATTAAATTGTACAAAATTTATTTATGAACTGTATGATCATATTTTGGCCAACATTTCCTAATGGAAGCATTCTTTGGAATGATATATAATATGACAGATATAAGAACAAGAAAATATTTACATGAAGGGTGAAAAGTGAAAGTGTCACTCAGTTGTGTCCAATTCTGTGCAACCCCAAGGACTGTAGCCCACTTATGCTCCTCTGTCCATAGATTTCTCCAGGCAAGAATACTGGAGTGGGTTGCCATTCCCTTCTCTGGGGGGAATCTTCCTGACCTGGGAATCAAACCCAGGTTTCCTGCCGTGCAGGCAGTTTCTTTACCAACTGAGTCACCAGGGAAACATATTACAGAAGATAGAAGTTTGTCTAATTGAAGGAGTTACCATTCTTTTTTTGTCAAATTTGCAAACAGCAAAAATAAAAGTCATTACCAAAATTAATTATTACAGAACAAAGTTGACTGGAATAATGCTTTCAAACTGCACAGGAAATTACCAGTGTCTTTCCTTTGGGTCTTAGGAGCCCCTTCTTCCTATAAGTTTCTTCAGCCAAAACTTTGTCCACAATAAAGGCAAAAAATTGCCCCCTCCCTTTACTCTTTTGTTTCTTATTTGGCTAGGAACACAGTATATTTTTTTAATTGGATCTTCTTAATGATTCCTTAAAGTATCTGTATACTCCTGTCTGAAAAATTAGAAAATAGGAAAGAAGAAAATCACATCAGATATCCAGTTGTCTAATCTTTATGGCTGTGCTGTGAATACAGATTGATTTCTTCCAAATGAATTACTAAATGACTTGTTTTTTAAGGAATAAGAAAAGACACCTACTTCTCTATTGATTGTTTTACTATAATGCATTTTGGAACTACGTAATCAACCAGACTTTAAGTTAAATACTGACACTATAACTTAGCAACTGTACGTTGTTGGAGATGCCCCTTAATCTGAATTTAAGTTTTTTTAAACAGTAAAATGAGAAGAGTAACAACCAGTCCATAATTAAATGAATATTAGTGGGCCTCCTAAAAGTGAATTCCAGTTTTAAATATTAGTCCTAACTTCTCCTCCTACTTGTACTCCTTTTCATCAATTAAATTGTACAAAATTTATTTATGAACTGTATGATCATATTTTGGCCAACATTTCCTAATGGAAGCATTCTTTGGAATGATATATAATATGACAGATATAAGAACAAGAAAATATTTACATGAAGGGTGAAAAGTGAAAGTGTCACTCAGTTGTGTCCAATTCTGTGCAACCCCAAGGACTGTAGCCCACTTATGCTCCTCTGTCCATAGATTTCTCCAGGCAAGAATACTGGAGTGGGTTGCCATTCCCTTCTCTGGGGGGAATCTTCCTGACCTGGGAATCAAACCCAGGTTTCCTGCCGTGCAGGCAGTTTCTTTACCAACTGAGTCACCAGGGAAACATATTACAGAAGATAGAAGTTTGTCTAATTGAAGGAGTTACCATTCTTTTTTTGTCAAATTTGCAAACAGCAAAAATAAAAGTCATTACCAAAATTAATTATTACAGAACAAAGTTGACTGGAATAATGCTTTCAAACTGCACAGTTCTTTGATGTTCAAAGACTTTTTACCATTACTAGTGTCCTTTCTCCTTTCTGGGACCAGTCTTGTGCATTAGAACATCTTGAATGGTTTGAGTTTCCCTGAAAAGATTGCTGAGATGATCTGATCCTAAAAAGTCTTTAGTCTCGGGGCTTTCCTGGTAGTCCAGTGGGTAAGGACACTGCCTTGCAGTGCAAGCGGCGCCGGTTGGATCCCTGGCCTGGGAAGATCCCATGTGCCGCAGAGCGGCTGGACCTATATGTCCAAATACTGAACCGGAGCTCTGGAGTGTGTGCACGCAGAGCCAGTGCTCTGCAGTGAGAGAGGCCACTGTGATGGGAGACCCACATGAGCCAAAGAGCAAAGATGGATGAAAATAGATAAATGAAAGACCAATAGATGTGGCGTCCAAAAAAGAAAAAGATATCTTTAGTCTCTCTACCCTTAGAAGAGCTGGTTTCCTATACTGTTATGTGTGGAAAAGATAGCTAGTGTCATAGTGCTAAGGGAATAGGAGTGCTTACAATGGCTTGGGGCGATGATCCGGAGGGGTGGAAAGTGGGGAAGGGGGTGTGTAGGGACCAGGGATATGCATATGACTGATCTGGGAACATGCATGTCTGTGAACAACAAAACTCTGTAAAACCTTTAAAATAAAGAATAAAAAATAAAATAAAGAAGAGCTGGTTTCCTTTGGGAAACTTGATCCCTTCTATTCACTATGCTTAACTTTGCTGTGCATCCAGAATATTTATGAATATTTCTTCCAAATATATATCACCAGAAATTCTTATTCAGATATTCTGGGATTGGCTAGAAGTATGGCTAGTTTTTAAAAATTCTCTACAGAGAATTATGAGAAATACAGATGATCACAGCAGTTGGAAATTCTTAATTCCTATTGGGTGGATTCAAGGCAGTCCAGGGGAATCCCAAAGTGATCATTAAACAGCATTTTGAATTCTTAGAGGAACTCGGAACTAATCTTATTTTACAAATTTCTATAGTGTATATGTCTTTAGGTTCACTGCCATTTCTACTAACTAAAGGGTGTGCCAGACTAGATTTTTCCTATCTGGTATCCAAGAGACTAATCCAGAACTAATTTTTTTCTTGCTGTATAAAAAGTACTCCAGTGGTGGTTTAGTCACTAAGTCATGTCTGACTCTTTGTGATCCCGTGGCCTATAGCCCGTCAGGCTCCTCAGTCCATGGGATTTCCCCAGGCAACAATACTGGAGTGGTTTTCCATTTCCTTTTCCAGGGGATCTTCCTGACTCAAGGATGGGTAAGGACCTGGCAGCGGGTTGGATCCCTGGCTGGGAAGATCCCATGTGCCGCAGAGCGGCTGGACCTATATGTCCAAATACTGAACCGGAGCTCTGGAGTGTGTGCACGCAGAGCCAGTGCTCTGCAGTGAGAGAGGCCACTGTGATGGGAGACCCACATGAGCCAAAGAGCAAAGATGGATGAAAATAGATAAATGAAAGACCAATAGATGTGGCGTCCAAAAAAGAAAAAGATATCTTTAGTCTCTCTACCCTTAGAAGAGCTGGTTTCCTATACTGTTATGTGTGGAAAAGATAGCTAGTGTCATAGTGCTAAGGGAATAGGAGTGCTTACAATGGCTTGGGGCGAAGGTCTGGAGGGGTGGGATGGGAGGAACTGGGTGGGTGGGGACCATGGATATGCATATGACTGATCTGGGAACATGCATGTCTGTGAACAACAAAACTCTGTAAAACCTTTAAAATAAAGAATAAAAAATAAAATAAAGAAGAGCTGGTTTCCTTTGGGAAACTTGATCCCTTCTATTCACTATGCTTAACTTTGCTGTGCATCCAGAATATTTATGAATATTTCTTCCAAATATATATCACCAGAAATTCTTATTCAGATATTCTGGGATTGGCTAGAAGTATGGCTAGTTTTTAAAAATTCTCTACAGAGAATTATGAGAAATACAGATGATCACAGCAGTTGGAAATTCTTAATTCCTATTGGGTGGATTCAAGGCAGTCCAGGGGAATCCCAAAGTGATCATTAAACAGCATTTTGAATTCTTAGAGGAACTCGGAACTAATCTTATTTTACAAATTTCTATAGTGTATATGTCTTTAGGTTCACTGCCATTTCTACTAACTAAAGGGTGTGCCAGACTAGATTTTTCCTATCTGGTATCCAAGAGACTAATCCAGAACTAATTTTTTTCTTGCTGTATAAAAAGTACTCCAGTGGTGGTTTAGTCACTAAGTCATGTCTGACTCTTTGTGATCCCGTGGCCTATAGCCCGTCAGGCTCCTCAGTCCATGGGATTTCCCCAGGCAACAATACTGGAGTGGTTTTCCATTTCCTTCTCCAAGGGATCTTCCTGACTCAAGGATTGAACCCAGGTCTCCTACACTGCAGGCAGATTCTTTACCGACTGAGCTACTAGGGAAGCCTAAAGAGTATTGTAGTTAGACATGATTCACTTACTTGATACCATCAGTCACCATCACTATTAATTTTTTTTTTTTTTTAACCTCAAACTTTTCAGCAAAATATTGAATGGAACTCAAGAATGCCACAAATGTTCCTTGACCACTCACCAAAAATACTGTGTTCTTTCAGTTACAGACAGGATTTAGTTTCTCTTGGCTCAATGGTAAAACAAATACGCCTGCAGTGCAGAAAACACCGGTTCAATCCCTACATTGAGAAGATCCCCTGGAGGAGGAAATGGCAACTCATTCCAGTATTCTTACCTGGAGAATGCCCTTGACAGAGGAGCCTGGCAGGCTACAGCCCATGGGGGTCACGAAAGAGTTGAACATGACTTAGCGACTAAACAATAAATTCCCTCCTGGTCTACTTTGCACCTGGATAAAATTTGGTTGGAGGTAGTAGAGGCTTATTGAATATCTTTCTCCAGATTCATTTTATATCCTATTGGATTTAGACCTACAAGGAATTCACCAGAGTAGAGACACAAGGAGCTCAAAAGATGGACCCTGGCATTGCCTGCAGTTCAGATTGAGGGGAAATGAGGGGCAATGAGGAGAGTTCACTTTTCAAGGTAAGATGTGGTTGCCCTATTTTGCTGCTGAATGCAGGCACCCTTTGAGGTGGCGGTTCTTCAGGGAGGTATGATTAACTGAGCAAGCCTGTTCTCTGTTGTGGTTTTGGAAGAACAACTGGGTATGATCACTGTGTTTAAACAGCATATTTGTTTGGTCTAAATACCAGTGTCTGTCCATAACTACACCCACAGTTTAGATTAGTAATTCATTTCATTCCTGATTTAAATGCATTCTGTGACTCTTAGAGAAGACTGTGTCCAGGGAGGAGATTAGTAGAGCGGCTGTCCTCCCCCCAAACCTTCAGCAACAGAAGACTTTTATTTGTTTAGCACATGACTTTAGAGAAACCCTCACAGCTTGAAAATACTAATTTTTTCATTAAAGTGCCAGCAAATTGAAACCAAGAGTTTTCTGCAGTGGTTTTCACATACTGTTAAAAGCTCTATAATAAGCAACTTTCAAAATCAGAATGAAAGCTAATTATAGAAGTTTTTGCCATGGCTGTTTCTGTTTACATCTTCAAAACCACAGAGGCAAATATTGTAGACTTCTCTAACACATCAGCATCATCTTGTCCTTAAGTTTTTGACTTTGAAGCAGCTCTTAATTCTTTCCCTTGAAATCACATTGTAGTTGAATAGTCCCAGTTCAAGGACAATTTCAGTTTATGGGTTATAGTCGAAGTGAAGTAGTCCTTCCCTAAAATACTGAATCTCAAGACACACTCAAATTAGACAAAAGAGCAGAGACTTTGTACCTACAGGGCATGTTATTCAGGCTGTTTCTTATATGTTTCATATTTCTGTGATTGTTTGCTTCATCAGTAGCAACAGACACAGAAGAGACATAGTCAAGAACATGGGGTATCTGTTATATCATGATCTTTGCCACTACCAAAATACAAAGGTAACAGTTGAATGGATTTTAAGAAAGAGACAATTTTGAAAGTGAAAGTAACTGTCCCGAAGGCTTATTGAATATCTTTCTCCAGATTCATTTTATATCCTATTGGATTTAGACCTACAAGGAATTCACCAGAGTAGAGACACAAGGAGCTCAAAAGATGGACCCTGGCATTGCCTGCAGTTCAGATTGAGGGGAAATGAGGGGCAATGAGGAGAGTTCACTTTTCAAGGTAAGATGTGGTTGCCCTATTTTGCTGCTGAATGCAGGCACCCTTTGAGGTGGCGGTTCTTCAGGGAGGTATGATTAACTGAGCAAGCCTGTTCTCTGTTGTGGTTTTGGAAGAACAACTGGGTATGATCACTGTGTTTAAACAGCATATTTGTTTGGTCTAAATACCAGTGTCTGTCCATAACTACACCCACAGTTTAGATTAGTAATTCATTTCATTCCTGATTTAAATGCATTCTGTGACTCTTAGAGAAGACTGTGTCCAGGGAGGAGATTAGTAGAGCGGCTGTCCTCCCCCCAAACCTTCAGCAACAGAAGACTTTTATTTGTTTAGCACATGACTTTAGAGAAACCCTCACAGCTTGAAAATACTAATTTTTTCATTAAAGTGCCAGCAAATTGAAACCAAGAGTTTTCTGCAGTGGTTTTCACATACTGTTAAAAGCTCTATAATAAGCAACTTTCAAAATCAGAATGAAAGCTAATTATAGAAGTTTTTGCCATGGCTGTTTCTGTTTACATCTTCAAAACCACAGAGGCAAATATTGTAGACTTCTCTAACACATCAGCATCATCTTGTCCTTAAGTTTTTGACTTTGAAGCAGCTCTTAATTCTTTCCCTTGAAATCACATTGTAGTTGAATAGTCCCAGTTCAAGGACAATTTCAGTTTATGGGTTATAGTCGAAGTGAAGTAGTCCTTCCCTAAAATACTGAATCTCAAGACACACTCAAATTAGACAAAAGAGCAGAGACTTTGTACCTACAGGGCATGTTATTCAGGCTGTTTCTTATATGTTTCATATTTCTGTGATTGTTTGCTTCATCAGTAGCAACAGACACAGAAGAGACATAGTCAAGAACATGGGGTATCTGTTATATCATGATCTTTGCCACTACCAAAATACAAAGGTAACAGTTGAATGGATTTTTAAGAAAGAGACAATTTTGAAAGTGAAAGTAACTGTCCAGAGCAAAAACCTTAAGATAATGCTAAGTCCAGCTGAACTGGATCAATTCTTTGGAGGCCCTGTAGCCAGTGTACCTGGTGGCAGATGACTCAGTTGGCTTGGAGAGTTAACTGATTATGAAAGTCATTCTGTCCAGTGCCCAGCCCCACAGACACACCCAGCTGACCCTGAAGTAATCACTACCCACCTACGCCATGATTCCCAGTGTTGGTTGGACATTAGAATCACCTAGGGAGTTCTTAACACTCACTGTGCCAGGTAGTTAAATCAGACCAATTAAATTTCCTTCTCTAGGGGGGTGTTGTGTAGTCATGAGCACCTTTTAAAATTTCTCTGGGCAGCTAAGATTGTAAGACATCTCTCTTGTCTAGAGAGCATCCATTCATGAGGCTCTGATTACTGTGGCATTTCCGTTGTTTTCATTTTGCCCAAAATGGGGTAATAGACTGTCTAGGACTCCCAGAAACTGTTTGATTAAAAAACTTCCTAACTTATACAGACTTATAGAAAATGAACAAAAAACAAAACAGGTCTATCAAAGGTTTGTAATCTTATAAATCTCGATTTTGTAGTTGTACATTTTTCTAAAGGCAAAAATTTTTATGTACTAATTATATATTATAGCAATAATGATAAAGAATGTAATTCTCAACTCCTTTGGGACTTTAGGAGAAAAGATATTTAAAAAATTTTTTAATTGAAGTAGAATTGATATACAGTGTTGTGTTTCTGGTATTCAGCAAAGTGATTCAGTTTTATGTATGTGTATATATATATGTATATATATATGTATATATATGTATATATATATGTATGTGTATATATATATGTATATATATATATACACACACACACACACATATATATATTCTTTTTCATTATGGTTTATCAAAGGATAATGGATATAGCTCCCTATACTATAGAGTAGCACCTTGTTTTTTATTTATTTTGTATATAGTGATTTGTATCTGCCAACCTCAAACTCGTAATTTATCTCCCTATCTCCTTTTCCTGTTTGGTAATGATAAGCTTGTTTTCTATATCAGGGTCTGCTTCTATTTTGTAAATAAGTTTATTTGTGTCATATTTTAGATTACACATGCAAGTGATATAATTTCAGCTCAGTTGCTCAGTCACATCCAACTCTTTATGACTCCATGGACTGCAGCCCACCAGGCTTCTCTGTCCTGTATCCGGGGGGTAGAGTTAACTGATTATGAAAGTCATTCTGTCCAGTGCCCAGCCCCACAGACACACCCAGCTGACCCTGAAGTAATCACTACCCACCTACGCCATGATTCCCAGTGTTGGTTGGACATTAGAATCACCTAGGGAGTTCTTAACACTCACTGTGCCAGGTAGTTAAATCAGACCAATTAAATTTCCTTCTCTAGGGGGGTGTTGTGTAGTCATGAGCACCTTTTAAAATTTCTCTGGGCAGCTAAGATTGTAAGACATCTCTCTTGTCTAGAGAGCATCCATTCATGAGGCTCTGATTACTGTGGCATTTCCGTTGTTTTCATTTTGCCCAAAATGGGGTAATAGACTGTCTAGGACTCCCAGAAACTGTTTGATTAAAAAACTTCCTAACTTATACAGACTTATAGAAAATGAACAAAAAACAAAACAGGTCTATCAAAGGTTTGTAATCTTATAAATCTCGATTTTGTAGTTGTACATTTTTCTAAAGGCAAAAATTTTTATGTACTAATTATATATTATAGCAATAATGATAAAGAATGTAATTCTCAACTCCTTTGGGACTTTAGGAGAAAAGATATTTAAAAAATTTTTTAATTGAAGTAGAATTGATATACAGTGTTGTGTTTCTGGTATTCAGCAAAGTGATTCAGTTTTATGTATGTGTATATATATATGTATATATATATGTATATATATGTATATATATATGTATGTGTATATATATATGTATATATATATATATATACACACACACACACACATATATATATTCTTTTTCATTATGGTTTATCAAAGGATAATGGATATAGCTCCCTATACTATAGAGTAGCACCTTGTTTTTTATTTATTTTGTATATAGTGATTTGTATCTGCCAACCTCAAACTCGTAATTTATCTCCCTATCTCCTTTTCCTGTTTGGTAATGATAAGCTTGTTTTCTATATCAGGGTCTGCTTCTATTTTGTAAATAAGTTTATTTGTGTCATATTTTAGATTACACATGCAAGTGATATAATTTCAGCTCAGTTGCTCAGTCACATCCAACTCTTTATGACTCCATGGACTGCAGCCCACCAGGCTTCCCTGTCCTGTATCATCTCCCAGAGCTTGCTCCAACTCAGGTCCGTTGAGTTGGTGGTACCACCCAACCATCTCATCCTCTGTCTTTCCCTTCTCCTTCTGCCTTCTGTGTTTCCCAACATAGGGGTCTTTTCCAGTGAGTCATCTCTTTGCATCAGGTGGCCAACGTATTGGAGCTTTATTTTCAGCATCAGTCCTTTCAGTGAATATTCAGAGTTTATTTCCTTTAAGACTGACTGGTTTGATCTCCTTGCAGTCCAAGGGACTCTCAAGAGTCTTCTCCAGGGCTTCCCTGGTGGTCCAGTGGGTAAGGACACCGCCTTGCAGTGCAAGGGCGCCAGTTTGATCCCTGGCCTGGGAAGATCCCATGTGCCGTGGAGCGGCTGGACTGATGTGTCCAACTACCAAGCCAGAGCTCTGGAGCACACGTGCTCAGAGCTGGTGCTCTGCGGTGAGAGAGGCCACCGCGATGGGAGGCCCACATAGGCCAAAGAACAAAGATGGAAATAAATAAAAGACCAAAAGAAGCGGTCAAAAAAACCCCGTCTTCTCCAACACCACAGTTCAAAGGCGTCAGTGCTCAGCCTTCCTTATGGTCCCGCTCTCATATCCATACATGAGTACTGGAAAAAGCATAGCTTTGACTATATGGACTTTTGTAAGTGATACCATACATCTTTTTCTCACTTCACTTACTTCACACAACAAAAGTTTCTGACTTTTCCTGATTCTTTTAATAACACAAGCAAACATCTAGTCTAGTGTCTGGCTCACTAGACATCCCAAAATATTACCATACAGGTAGTTATACTGTTAACTGCCAGGAACTCTTCTTTTTCCTAGAGAATATATCCATGTGTTCAGCTGAGAGATTCCATGTTCTTAAAGGATTCACTGTGATCCAAACTGGCCAATTGTAATTCTTTCTCTTTTTTGCAGTTAATTGGTATCTGAATGGATACATAACCTATATCAAGTCAGTTAGGAATTCCATCTGGATTTTTTGCTTGCTTGGGTTTTGCTGTGTGTGTTGGGGAGGATGTATTTTACTGAAACTAAATGATTCAGTCCCTTTCAGTTTGGGAAGCTATAACACATACAGTTTAGGCGCTGTTAATGGTCATAAGGCGAAGTCTCTAAGAAAATAGCCTCCTTTCATATGAAAGAGACTGAAGCAGAGGCAAGAGGTAAGGGGATGTTTTAAGCATAATTTTATCCCTTCCCTTCTTCTGACTTTTAATAAATATTTTGTTTGATTGGACCCATGGGCCAATGCAATGTTTCAATTTGCATCCTTAACTCTAAATTCATAAAATTTTTTTCTAGCTTTTCCTGTTCTTAGAAATAGTCATAAGGTTATGAGAATAGAAGACCATAACATATGAAAAGAATCTAATGAAACCCAATAGATACAAGGTATTCTTCAATAGTGATTTCTTTTTTCTTCCTCTTTTCCCAGCCCACAACAGACAGAAAACAGAAGGGAGGGAGTTTTCAAAGATGTGCAGAACAACAGTAGCAAGGAGTAAGAGCTCCCATCTGATGATAAGAGGTACAAAGAGAAAGAGCAGCTCGAAAATTCCATTCTCATTACTTACTTCTGAGGCCATTGCTGGCTTCCTAGAACCAAGAAAAGGTGAATACTTAGTGCATTTCTCCAGAGTTGGTCAGGCATGCTAGAGACTGCAGGACGACACCTCCCAAAATAAAGAAGGAGAAAATGTTGGGAGTAACTAGTAAGACTTTCCTCAGGATAGAGAAAAGCCAGAGTGTTTACATAGTAAGAAATGGATGCATGTGATGGGCTCAAATCAGATGCCTTGCATGTAGCAGATTCAGCGATTCTATTTTATAACACAAGCAAACATCTAGTCTAGTGTCTGGCTCACTAGACATCCCAAAATATTACCATACAGGTAGTTATACTGTTAACTGCCAGGAACTCTTCTTTTTCCTAGAGAATATATCCATGTGTTCAGCTGAGAGATTCCATGTTCTTAAAGGATTCACTGTGATCCAAACTGGCCAATTGTAATTCTTTCTCTTTTTTGCAGTTAATTGGTATCTGAATGGATACATAACCTATATCAAGTCAGTTAGGAATTCCATCTGGATTTTTTGCTTGCTTGGGTTTTGCTGTGTGTGTTGGGGAGGATGTATTTTACTGAAACTAAATGATTCAGTCCCCTTTCAGTTTGGGAAGCTATAACACATACAGTTTAGGCGCTGTTAATGGTCATAAGGCGAAGTCTCTAAGAAAATAGCCTCCTTTCATATGAAAGAGACTGAAGCAGAGGCAAGAGGTAAGGGGATGTTTTAAGCATAATTTTATCCCTTCCCTTCTTCTGACTTTTAATAAATATTTTGTTTGATTGGACCCATGGGCCAATGCAATGTTTCAATTTGCATCCTTAACTCTAAATTCATAAAATTTTTTTCTAGCTTTTCCTGTTCTTAGAAATAGTCATAAGGTTATGAGAATAGAAGACCATAACATATGAAAAGAATCTAATGAAACCCAATAGATACAAGGTATTCTTCAATAGTGATTTCTTTTTTCTTCCTCTTTTCCCAGCCCACAACAGACAGAAAACAGAAGGGAGGGAGTTTTCAAAGATGTGCAGAACAACAGTAGCAAGGAGTAAGAGCTCCCATCTGATGATAAGAGGTACAAAGAGAAAGAGCAGCTCGAAAATTCCATTCTCATTACTTACTTCTGAGGCCATTGCTGGCTTCCTAGAACCAAGAAAAGGTGAATACTTAGTGCATTTCTCCAGAGTTGGTCAGGCATGCTAGAGACTGCAGGACGACACCTCCCCAAAATAAAGAAGGAGAAAATGTTGGGAGTAACTAGTAAGACTTTCCTCAGGATAGAGAAAAGCCAGAGTGTTTACATAGTAAGAAATGGATGCATGTGATGGGCTCAAATCAGATGCCTTGCATGTAGCAGATTCAGCGATCCCATTCAGTAAAGAGCCCGAGAGTAAGTATTTTCAGCTTTGTGAACCACATAAAGTCTTAGCCACATACTCTTCTTTTGTGTGTATGTATTTGTGTGTGTTTTGCCACACTTTAAAAATGTAAAAAAACATCCTTTGTTCACATGATATACAAAAGCAAGCCACAGACCAGCCTTGGCCCACAGACCATAGTGTGCTGACACTGAGCAACGATGTACTGAACACGATTACAGTCAGATGTCTTTGACAAAATTACATACATTTACCTAAGTTAATAGACTAGGTGTATATGTCTGCATTCAATGCATCTTACTAGAAACACAACTACACTCCCTGTCATTTTAGGTGAATGCATTCATTGGGGATGACTCATGTAAATTTGTCTCTGCTTATAAACTGGATTTTTCACCAGCCAAAGTGGTAAATGTTGAAAGTGGGACTCACAGTCACCTCAGAGAGAAAAAGTAAATGCCTATCATAAAATAAGAACTGGTATTTGTTGTGAAGTTACTGTGTGCCCCAGGCACTGTATATGGAGTTGCTCTGGACTGAATTGTGTTCTCCTCAAATTCACATGTCAAAGCCCCAAACCCCACTAGGACTATATTTGGAGCGTGGCCACTAAGGAGTCCTGTATTTTTATAAGTATATCCTTACTGATTTAAGAGTATGTTAGTCGCTCAGTCATGTCTGACTCTTTGCAACCGCATGCATGGATTGTAGTTTTCCAGGCTCCTCTGTCCATGGGATTCCCCAGGCAAGAATACTGGGGAGGGTAGCCGTTCCCTTCTCCAGGAGATCTTCCTGACACAGAGATTGAATCTAGGTCTCCCGCATTATAGGCCGATTCTTTACCATCTGAGCTACTAGGGAAGTAAGTAAGGTTACAATGGCTCACAAGAATGGAGCTCTAGTTCAGTACGACAGGGATCCTTCTAAGAAGAAGGCATCCCAGGAGTGTAAGTACACAGCTAAGAGGCTGAATGAGGGCACAGCAGGACGGCTGCTGTCTGCAAGCCAGGAAGAAAGAGAAACCAGCTGTGCTGGCACGTTGACCTTGGACTTCCAGCCCCCTGAACTGTGAGAAAATAAGTGTGTGTTGTTTAAACCACATGGTCTCTAGTACTTTGCTGGGGCTGCCTAAGAAGACTAATGCAGCATTATTTAAAATAAATTAAATCCTAAGATATCCTTTAAGGAAGGTGTTATTATTATCCTTGCAGAGAAAACCTAGAGGAAGACAAGGTTAAGTAGCACACCCAGTCTTGTCTGGTTAGTCAGGGGCAGAGTTGGGATTTGAACCCAAGCAATATAATCCAGGGCTTAGGTTCCTTCAGCCCAAGAGAGCCGGCTCCACTGAGGCTCTTCTCTGTTTTATATTAAGGATGGCTTCCCACATAATGAAACAAAGCCCAGAGGAATAGCTAACTAATGTAGAGCAGTGGTCCTTAACAGCATATGGCCACCTGAGGACTTCCCTAAATCTTAATCATACAAATTTCATTGCTTCCAAAAGGAGCGAAACAAAGCAGAGATCAAATAGCCCATGGTTTGGCAGGAATGGTTGTTGAATCTGCCCAAGGGTAGAAATACAAAGGAGATTTTATTTCTGTACTTATATATAATATATATGCACTTATAATGTACACCATGGCAACTTCGGTATAGACATTTTTTATATAAACCATTTTTTAATGTGATGTATACTAAAGATTAATTTTCCAAAAGAAACTGGTCTTCTAGAATTTTATAGCTGCAAAGGGGATAAAGCAGACATATCCATGTGAGCCAACCATTTAGTATGAATGCTCGCATGATTGTAGTTTTCCAGGCTCCTCTGTCCATGGCCCAAGAATACTGGGAGGGTAGCGCCCTTCTCCAGGAGATCTTCCTGACACAGAGATTGAATCTAGGTCTCCCGCATTATAGGCCGATTCTTTACCATCTGAGCTACTAGGGAAGTAAGTAAGGTTACAATGGCTCACAAGAATGGAGCTCTAGTTCAGTACGACAGGGATCCTTCTAAGAAGAAGGCATCCCAGGAGTGTAAGTACACAGCTAAGAGGCTGAATGAGGGCACAGCAGGACGGCTGCTGTCTGCAAGCCAGGAAGAAAGAGAAACCAGCTGTGCTGGCACGTTGACCTTGGACTTCCAGCCCCCTGAACTGTGAGAAAATAAGTGTGTGTTGTTTAAACCACATGGTCTCTAGTACTTTGCTGGGGCTGCCTAAGAAGACTAATGCAGCATTATTTAAAATAAATTAAATCCTAAGATATCCTTTAAGGAAGGTGTTATTATTATCCTTGCAGAGAAAACCTAGAGGAAGACAAGGTTAAGTAGCACACCCAGTCTTGTCTGGTTAGTCAGGGGCAGAGTTGGGATTTGAACCCAAGCAATATAATCCAGGGCTTAGGTTCCTTCAGCCCAAGAGAGCCGGCTCCACTGAGGCTCTTCTCTGTTTTATATTAAGGATGGCTTCCCACATAATGAAACAAAGCCCAGAGGAATAGCTAACTAATGTAGAGCAGTGGTCCTTAACAGCATATGGCCACCTGAGGACTTCCCTAAATCTTAATCATACAAATTTCATTGCTTCCAAAAGGAGCGAAACAAAGCAGAGATCAAATAGCCCATGGTTTGGCAGGAATGGTTGTTGGAATCTGCCCAAGGGTAGAAATACAAAGGAGATTTTATTTCTGTACTTATATATAATATATATGCACTTATAATGTACACCATGGCAACTTCGGTATAGACATTTTTTATATAAACCATTTTTTAATGTGATGTATACTAAAGATTAATTTTCCAAAAGAAACTGGTCTTCTAGAATTTTATAGCTGCAAAGGGGATAAAGCAGACATATCCATGTGAGCCAACCTTTATTTTGGCAGTCCTTCCTTACCCTCCCTGTCTCTCCTCTGATGCTCCTGATCTCTGAATTTAGAATCCAGCTCTGGCTAATCCTCAGCAGTGTTACTCTAGAGAAATGGTCAGGCTTGGAGATTAATCCTGAACTGAATTAAATTCTAACTGACTGCGTGGTTGAAGACTGTTGCAATGCTGGGAAAACTATGGCTCACATGGGCAGGAATGATCACACAAGGGTCCCCGTGCTGTCAACTCTTAGGCTTGCTTGGTCCTCAGTTTAATAATCAAGCTTGTAGCCTCCATGGTCTCGAATGGGCTCATCTGAATATTCTGAATGAAAAATGCCAAGCCCAAATGCCAAGCCCAAATGCCTCAGGAGTGTGGGCAAAGATTCCACATACCACACTGGCCATCTTTGGAGCAGTAATAGATAAAATGACATTCATTTCACTGTGTCCCCAAGAGCCTGCAATTTTAGTCATATAGAAATGGCTTTTTGAAATGTGTAAGCAGACATTTTTGATTACTTTTCTATAAAACATGCACTGAATACTAATGAAAACTATCCAGTTGGATTGCAGTAGAAACAACGGCTGAAACATAAGTATTAGACTTTATCATTTATTGGAGAAGGATAGAATTTTTGAGAAACCTTAATTACATAAGCCTGACTAACTAACCCGGTACAAAAGTAACTATATTATTTTTCTTTCACTCTTACCTTATAAGATTGCTATTCAAAAATGTAAAGTCTATGATGAATATCTTTTGTTTGATGCTAAAGAGAAATGGAGTCATGTGACTGTTGTGTATGTGTATAGAGATAAGTGTAGTTTGTGTTACTGATTGTATCAGCCATGTTAGCCAGTGTTTTTCCATTCAACAACCTATCCTTAAGAAGCTCCAAAAATGTGTCAAGTTATTTAGCTAGCTACTTATGATACACCAGTAAATAAAGCAAAAAGATCTGCCCTTGGGTAGCTTACATTCTACAGGTGGAAAATAAAAAATGAGCTGTGAGCATGACAAGTAAGTAAATCCTCTGGTATAAGAAGTTTTGGAGGATTCGGGACAACTGAAAATGGCCCATGGCAGGACTTGGTGTTTTGAGGAAAAATAAGATGGTTGGTCTGATGCTGGAGTGCCATGGGCAGGGGGGAGTAGCAGGAGATGAACTGGAAGATGAAGGGGAAGAGGTGGCAGGAAAGATCAGGTTGCCTGTTGTAGGATGAGTTTCAGCATGGGATTTGATTCTATCTGATTTATAGTGTGATGGGAGGAAGCTATTAACGGGTGTTCAGTGACAAGGGAAGTAATGTAACTCAGCATTTGAACTGGTTCACTCTGACTCCTTTGTGAGGAAGACCTGAAAGGAGTAATAGAGTGAAAAGAAGCACATTTGGGAAGCTTTGCTGGGGTCTGGGGGACTAGAGGGGAGGTGGTAAAGATGTGTGATTGATTTTGAATATAGTTTGGAGAGAAGCCAACAAGATTTTCTAGTAGGTTAGGAGTAAAAGAAAGAAATACTACCTAGCACTTTAAAAAAAGGAGAGATCTCGCCATTTGTATTAGATCTTTATCCAATTTATTGAAGCAAATGTGTAAGCAGACATTTTTGATTACTTTTCTATAAAACATGCACTGAATACTAATGAAAACTATCCAGTTGGATTGCAGTAGAAACAACGGCTGAAACATAAGTATTAGACTTTATCATTTATTGGAGAAGGATAGAATTTTTGAGAAACCTTAATTACATAAGCCTGACTAACTAACCCGGTACAAAAGTAACTATATTATTTTTCTTTCACTCTTACCTTATAAGATTGCTATTCAAAAATGTAAAGTCTATGATGAATATCTTTTGTTTGATGCTAAAGAGAAATGGAGTCATGTGACTGTTGTGTATGTGTATAGAGATAAGTGTAGTTTGTGTTACTGATTGTATCAGCCATGTTAGCCAGTGTTTTTCCATTCAACAACCTATCCTTAAGAAGCTCCAAAAATGTGTCAAGTTATTTAGCTAGCTACTTATGATACACCAGTAAATAAAGCAAAAAGATCTGCCCTTGGGTAGCTTACATTCTACAGGTGGAAAATAAAAAATGAGCTGTGAGCATGACAAGTAAGTAAATCCTCTGGTATAAGAAGTTTTGGAGGATTCGGGACAACTGAAAATGGCCCATGGCAGGACTTGGTGTTTTGAGGAAAAATAAGATGGTTGGTCTGATGCTGGAGTGCCATGGGCAGGGGGGAGTAGCAGGAGATGAACTGGAAGATGAAGGGGAAGAGGTGGCAGGAAAGATCAGGTTGCCTGTTGTAGGATGAGTTTCAGCATGGGATTTGATTCTATCTGATTTATAGTGTGATGGGAGGAAGCTATTAACGGGTGTTCAGTGACAAGGGAAGTAATGTAACTCAGCATTTTAACTGGTTCACTCTGACTCCTTTGTGAGGAAGACCTGAAAGGAGTAATAGAGTGAAAAGAAGCACATTTGGGAAGCTTTGCTGGGGTCTGGGGGACTAGAGGGGAGGTGGTAAAGATGTGTGATTGATTTTGAATATAGTTTGGAGAGAAGCCAACAAGATTTTCTAGTAGGTTAGGAGTAAAAGAAAGAAATACTACCTAGCACTTTAAAAAAAGGAGAGATCTCGCCATTTGCAACAAATAGGATGGACCTAAAGGGTCATAGTGACCATTTTGTGATGTATAAAAATATTGAATGACTAGGTAGTAACCTCAACCTCACATAATATTGCAGGCCAGTAACAAATAAAACCAAAGGGAACCTGGGCTTTCCAAGTAGCTCAAATGGTAAAGAGTATGTCTACAATGATGGAAACTCAGGTTCGATCCCTCGGTCGGGAAGATCCCCTGGTAAAGGTCATGGTAATCCACTGCAGTGTACTTGCCTGGAGAATTCCATGGACAGAGGATCCCGGTGCCCTACAGTCCTTGGGGTTGCAAAGAATCAGACACAACTGAGCTACTAATGCATACACACATGCACACACCCAAAAGGAAAAAAGATGAATTCACGTATAATAAAAATCACCTTCTCTTTGGCGTAGGGAAGGGACATGGGGAGGAGAAATGTAGTAATCCACCTTAATTATGGCCACATGCCCAGGGAGCTGTCCACAGAAACATTTGGGCAGCATTTTAGTATCATGCTATCTTCATAGACAGCCTTGTCTTTTTGAATTCCTAAATAAACAGCCCCAAAAGGCAGAGTGAGTGGTAGAATTCAGATGGCATTTTCTAAAATAAAAAGTTTTAGGTACTTGCCTACCCCTCACACTCAAAAAAAAAAAAAAAAAAAAAAGTAGTAGTGGTGGATGTGGGCCTGGAGCCTAAAAGCATATTCACTTGAACACATGACATCTTTGGAGAATGGAAAATGGATTTTTATGTTTAGCCTGGTAGGGGAGTGGCACAGGAAACTCAAAAGGCCAGTTAGAAATGTTGCAACAATAAGACACATAGTTTTAAGGCCATGAAGACTAGCTCACTGGAGAGTTTTAAACAGGAAACTAGCACAGAGAGACATGCTTTAAACAGCCCCTCTGCTGAAATAACAGATTACCTATTTATACCCATGCTTTTCTTTCTAACCTTTCTTATAGGTGATCTCTTATGTACTGGATGATGAGTGTCGTCCAATTGCCTATCAGAGGAGAGTTGCATCATTGTACCAGAAATGCAAAGAGAGAAAAAAAGTGAATATTGGTGTTTCTTTGTCTCCAAAATAGTTTTCTGAAGCTCACCCACCCTCCCATCAAGACTTTTGAAAGACAAAACAGGTTCCTTGGCAAAAGACGGATTTTATGGAAAGGAGATTCTTGAGAGTCAACAGCGGGATCTTATTAAAGAAAGAACTAAAGTTTATTTGAAACTTTAAACTGGAAAAAGAGCAGACGCACACAGTGAGAGTCACTTTCGATAAGAGGAGGTATCCTGGGAGGGGAGGCTTGGATGGACTGTGATCTGGGAGGAGGGCAGGGCCACAATTTGCCATCTGCACTGTGTTGTCTGGGCTTTTTCTTTCAGTAGGTTTGAACACTCAGAGTCCCTTGGATACAGAGAATGAAAAACTTGAGGAATTGGGACAAGCAAGAGAAATGCTTCGCTCCAACTCCAGCCTCTCAGCGATGGGTACATGAGGACCGTGCTGCGAACTCAGCGTTACTTGCTTCCACAACTCCTGTGCTGCCTTTTGGCCGCAGGGTCAAAGAGGAGGAAGACTGAAAAGAAAGCCATCGTGGGGAGTCTGGTTAATGAAGACTCGAACTGAGGCATGGGAACACTAGAGAGGCCACATTTTCGGGAAAACAAGTTCCAGGTTTGTAGTTTACCACTTTTATGAATTTTATCTTGAAGACTTTAAAACCTAGGCTCTTTCCCCCTACTATCTGTGTACTGTGCTATTTTCAGTGGGATTGGAATTCTAAAGAAAATTTGTCTAAGCAAAACATGATTAGAAGCATAAACATGGTTCCTTCTTAAGCATATGCTGTATACAAAAAAAACAATGGAAAATGGTCTGCTGTCTTTACTATTCAGTATTACCTGAGTCGCAGCTACGGTTCCCACCCCTCCCTGTGAGACCCATTAGGGAAGATAATTATGAGTTGACAAGATACATGAAAGAGTCAAATTAGGTAGTAACATAACCAGCAAGAGCCAGGTGAATTCTTCCCTTCCCACTCAGCAGATGATTCTCTGATAGGCTCTTTTGTAAGCTGGTGGTTGGACCAGTTTTGGAAATGCAGTCAATTAATTGCTGTGAACTTCAGCAACTAGACAGCCTAAAAAGGGATCACCAGCAACCTTCTTCTCTCAGCTTTTCCCTCCAACTTTCTTTCCTGCAAGTCTGGCAGGCCATTAAGATGCTTGGCATTCTGATTGAAGGTTTTATTTCTGAGATCTTCCAAAGGACCCACTGCTGGCACTAATGGAACATCCCGTATTGTATGGAGGATCTGTGGAGCTTCACCACAGAGCATCAGCCTTCTATTTCTGATCACCTGACAGCATTCTGGTTGCATTCACAGTAATTGGCCCATGTCAAACATTGCTCGGCATATTTCAGCCAGTTTAAATTACATTTTACCCTAAGCACATCTACATACAAAGCTATTCTGTAGTCCATCAAGAAAATGACACCGTTACGCTTGAAATTATTTTCTAAGATTGGGAATGAATGCATGACCATCCCACCCTTATTCTCTGCCAAATCCTGCGTTACTTGCTTACATGAGGACCGTGCTGCGAACTCAGCGTTACTTGCTTCCAAACTCCTGTGCTGCCTTGTGGCCGGAGGGTCAAAGAGGAGGAAGACTGAAAAGAAAGCCATCGTGGGGAGTCTGGTTAATGAAGACTCGAACTGAGGCATGGGAACACTAGAGAGGCCACATTTTCGGGAAAACAAGTTCCAGGTTTGTAGTTTACCACTTTTATGAATTTTATCTTGAAGACTTTAAAACCTAGGCTCTTTCCCCCTACTATCTGTGTACTGTGCTATTTTCAGTGGGATTGGAATTCTAAAGAAAATTTGTCTAAGCAAAACATGATTAGAAGCATAAACATGGTTCCTTCTTAAGCATATGCTGTATACAAAAAAAACAATGGAAAATGGTCTGCTGTCTTTACTATTCAGTATTACCTGAGTCGCAGCTACGGTTCCCACCCCTCCCTGTGAGACCCATTAGGGAAGATAATTATGAGTTGACAAGATACATGAAAGAGTCAAATTAGGTAGTAACATAACCAGCAAGAGCCAGGTGAATTCTTCCCTTCCCACTCAGCAGATGATTCTCTGATAGGCTCTTTTGTAAGCTGGTGGTTGGACCAGTTTTGGAAATGCAGTCAATTAATTGCTGTGAACTTCAGCAACTAGACAGCCTAAAAAGGGATCACCAGCAACCTTCTTCTCTCAGCTTTTCCCTCCAACTTTCTTTCCTGCAAGTCTGGCAGGCCATTAAGATGCTTGGCATTCTGATTGAAGGTTTTATTTCTGAGATCTTCCAAAGGACCCACTGCTGGCACTAATGGAACATCCCATATTGTATGGAGGATCTGTGGAGCTTCACCACAGAGCATCAGCCTTCTATTTCTGATCACCTGACAGCATTCTGGTTGCATTCACAGTAATTGGCCCATGTCAAACATTGCTCGGCATATTTCAGCCAGTTTAAATTACATTTTACCCTAAGCACATCTACATACAAAGCTATTCTGTAGTCCATCAAGAAAAATGACACCGTTTACGTTTGAAATTATTTTCTAAGATTGGGAATGAATGCATGACCATCCCACCCTTATTCTCTGCCAAATCCTGCTTGTTGCAAAGCTCTCATTCGTGCATCTGTTGGTTGGGAAAAGGGGGGCTGTTGCTGAAGACTTGAGAATAGAAAATTTCAGTTATGTTCGCCGTAATTTTTGTCCAGTTGAACCTAATAGCTTCAGCAGTGCAACAATATATGGTTTTTGTTCACCGAGTAAAGAATATAGTCAAACATTTGAAACAACCTGAATGCCCAGTAATAGACCACCTGTTAATAATAGACCGCCTGCATCAACTTTGCAGCATATTGTATAATTATTATTTGAAAATTATAGGAAAAGAAGTGGAATAAAAAATTCTATCATTTTGTAACTACAAATATGAAAAAACTTATAGAACCATTCACAGAAAAAGAGAAAGTAGCGTATTCATTAAGATGTCACAGTTGTTATGAAATTTCTTCTTTAAAATGTTTCCATTTATGTGTCTCCTGATACGATGCACTGAGAAGGGTATAACATCACTCATGTCAGTACCCTTACTAGACACGCGTGATCTGACTCTAGTCATGAGAAAACTCAGAATGAGGGCCAGTATACAAAACAACTGGCCTATACTCTTTTCAGAATTACCAAAGCCATGAAAGACAAAGTAGGAATAAAGCCCCATTCTAGATTACAGAGACTAAAGGGACATTAAAAACTAAAAGCAATGTGTGATCGTAGGCCAGAAAAAAATTGTAACTGACTCTACTAGGACTAGTATCCGTTGGCTAGCTTCAAAGAAAACTCATTTCTTAACAGATATGATTGAAATTTTAGCTCAGACTTATACAAAACATTTATATAGAAAATAATTAATAGTCAGATATTTTACTGCCAAACATCAGTATTTAAATATAATTTGTAAATGCTGATATAATGGTAAAGCTTTTAAACTGTTTCATTACAAAAATTTTAATTTTATTCTAACATTTTATTTTATTTTTCCTTTGGGCTTTCTGATTTTTCTATAATCAAAATTTGTTGAAATAAGTTGTTCCATGTTCTTTATATTTGTCAGAAAGTTTAATAATCTTTATGATCAATATTTCAGGAACAAAATAGTAGTTGTCTCACAGTGGCAAGTAATTGGTCAGATTATTGCTTTATTTTGGCTTAGTGATACTAAATTTGTAGCATATTAAATGTTCAATGGCAGCAAGACGTGCTATTCTTTCTGAATAACCAGAATTTAACATTTTCATGTTAATTGACAGGAATGGTCTAGTTGCACTGGAACTAAAGACGGTAACAACAGGAACAAAAACAAAGTAAGACCACTCATATTATTACTGTAGTTTTGCATGAAGGCAAAAGAGAAAAAGACTCATTATATTGTAACTCTTCTCTTGGATTGAAATTTTCTGTATAAACTGGGCTTGGGATCCAATTTATCTAAAATATTCTTTATTTTGTCTTACAGTCAAGAAGAATGTTGCTACCATCTTTATTTTCTATATGAAAGCCAAATCTATTTTACTTACCCTAACAGCAAATCTAATGGGTTAGAATTAGATTTTAACAAAGATGTCACTTTGCTCTGGTGGATGTACCTTTAGATCAACGGTAACAAAAGAAATATCCTACGATAGTACCTTACTTAAAAGTTATTTAATGTTTCGTTCTTTTGGATTAACTATGATTTCAGAAAATTTTTCATAGCCCAGGATGGCAATTGTTGTGGCTGTGATTGATTTGACAGGTTTAAAATTGCACCTTCTTCTCATTCAGCTCATCTTGAGACTGCCAACTCAGATTTGCTGTTCTGACGTAAGAGCTGGCTATGGTACAGAGTGAAGGTAATTTGATCCCCAGGAATTCAACTTCTGATTGGGGCCTTGCTGTGTTCTAATCAACAAAACTAATGAAACGTATGTACATCATCTATCTACTAGGAAGCCTTGGATTTTCCCAGAGCCAGTGGTAATCCAGTTTGCCTCGCCATTGTTCATAATTAATAGTCAGATATTTTACTGCCAAACATCAGTATTTAAATATAATTTGTAAATGCTGATATAATGGTAAAGCTTTTAAACTGTTTCATTACAAAAATTTTAATTTTATTCTAACATTTTATTTTATTTTTCCTTTGGGCTTTCTGATTTTTCTATAATCAAAATTTGTTGAAATAAGTTGTTCCATGTTCTTTATATTTGTCAGAAAGTTTAATAATCTTTATGATCAATATTTCAGGAACAAAATAGTAGTTGTCTCACAGTGGCAAGTAATTGGTCAGATTATTGCTTTATTTTGGCTTAGTGATACTAAATTTGTAGCATATTAAATGTTCAATGGCAGCAAGACGTGCTATTCTTTCTGAATAACCAGAATTTAACATTTTCATGTTAATTGACAGGAATGGTCTAGTTGCACTGGAACTAAAGACGGTAACAACAGGAACAAAAACAAAGTAAGACCACTCATATTATTACTGTAGTTTTGCATGAAGGCAAAAGAGAAAAAGACTCATTATATTGTAACTCTTCTCTTGGATTGAAATTTTCTGTATAAACTGGGCTTGGGATCCAATTTATCTAAAATATTCTTTATTTTGTCTTACAGTCAAGAAGAATGTTGCTACCATCTTTATTTTCTATATGAAAGCCAAATCTATTTTACTTACCCTAACAGCAAATCTAATGGGTTAGAATTAGATTTTAACAAAGATGTCACTTTGCTCTGGTGGATGTACCTTTAGATCAACGGTAACAAAAGAAATATCCTACGATAGTACCTTACTTAAAAGTTATTTAATGTTTCGTTCTTTTGGATTAACTATGATTTCAGAAAATTTTTCATAGCCCAGGATGGCAATTGTTGTGGCTGTGATTGATTTGACAGGTTTAAAATTGCACCTTCTTCTCATTCAGCTCATCTTGAGACTGCCAACTCAGATTTGCTGTTCTGACGTAAGAGCTGGCTATGGTACAGAGTGAAGGTAATTTGATCGCCGCAGGAATTCAACTTCTGATTGGGGCCTTGCTGTGTTCTAATCAACAAAACTAATGAAACGTATGTACATCATACGTTTATCTACTAGGAAGCCTTGGATTTTCCCAGAGCCAGTGGTAATCCAGTTTGCCTCGCCATTGTTCATATTTGATTACAGGAAAATGTTATATATTCATGCCATATCTAAAAAGAAAAATCATTAATTCTGTCTATATGCCTGTCATTTGCTCGCCAAATACAAGTGGACTCCACAGAGTTATAAAACATTAGCCTCCTTCAACACATAGTGTAAAAGGCAAAACTTACCCTGGAATCCTTCCTCTCTTCGATGACATTTTATACACATAAATTTGCATTTGTCCATGGTGGTATGAAGAAATTTATTATACCTAATATTTATACATCTGTATTTTAAAACATAAAAATTATTACTAACTTTATCACTTGAGAGTATTGACTTTCCTTGGTGACTCAGATGGTAAAGAATATGCCTGCAATGCAGGAGACCCAGGTTTGATCCCTGGATTGGGAAGATCCTTGGAGAAGGGAATGGCTACCCACTCCAGTATTCTTACCTAGAGAACTCCATGGACAGAGGAGCCTGGTTGGTTAACGTCCATGGGGTCTCAAAGAGTCAGACACAACTGAATGATTAAAGACAACAACAGACTCAACAACTTTCATTAAGAAGTGATTTTTTGTGCCAGGCACCATGTCATAGAGTAGAAGATAGCAAATGTGGGGGAAATGGACAATTGCAGAGGAAGGATGAATAACTTCATACTCAACACATATATTGCTTTATCTTGTAGATGGAGTTACAGATGTGGTAAATCTAACCTATTACCCTCAGATAGTAACAAATAGATATAAACATATATTTCTTACTTTTATTAGTTAGCACTTAAAAACAAAGTATTGAAGCTTTTCATTATCTTTTGGTTCATAGAGGCTATGCTGAGATGGATTGAAACTACAAAAAAGCACAAGGTAATCCCTCCTCAACTGTAAGTATACAAGAAACTCTAGCCCATGAATTTAACTTGTGTATATTTTTCCAGAGAATGAGAATTCGAAAGGATAGGAAATTGTGGAGTGAATGAGGCTAGAAATAGAAGGTAGAGTAGATTTCAAAGTAGGAAATGAGATTTTTGCATTAAGGTCTTGGAAGAGACTCTTATAGACAAAGCAGACAAAATCCTTGCTCTGGCAGATTTCACATTTGAGGTTTAATATTACAATCTGACTTTGCCATGAGACAGGGAGTGGTCCTGCAAATTGTTAGATATTCAGTAATACAATGGAAAATAACAGAAAGCTATTGCAAAGTGGAAGGCTGACCATTTTAAAAGACACAATATTTTGTGCAGTCAATAAAAGGGATATAAAAGAACTGTGCAGATTACAACAGACCCAATGACAGAGCCCATCCATCTAGACCAGCTAACTGAAAAGGAAAGGAAATAAAGTTGATGAATAATAGGTAGGTAAAACAGAATGACTTAACCAACAAATAATTTTAAAATCTCATGGGAAAAATGGATGAAAGCCAAGAATTCTTTTAAAAAATAATAAATGGTTTAATTTTGCTTTTAAATCAAAAATGAAGAAGAAAATCCTATATCTCTATAACATAATATTATGAGAAAAAATAAAGGCCCAATCCATCTAACTAATATTTGATTGATTTGATTCTTGGAACTAACACATTATGATCTTTTTTTTTTTTTTTTTTGATAAGTAAGAAATGGATTTATTCAGATTCAGAGACAGCACACTCCACAGACAGAGTGTGGGCCATGGCAGAGTAAATCCAGCGGCCCTGAAAACATGGCGTTCTTAGCTTTTATGGGCTGGGTAATCCCATATGCTAATGAGTGGGAAGATTATTCCAGCTCTTTTAGGGAAGGGGTGGAACTGTCAGGCGCCTCTGAGTGTGTCATTTAGTTTGCTGACTGAGGATCAAGGTCTGGTCTGCCATCTTGGACCCATTTGATTCTAATGGGTTTATGCTGTGCCCTTGGGCTGTCATTCTTTTCAAACATTGTACCCTGCCCCTTTCCCTCCTAACCCTTACATTCCCCCCTCAAGAGATTTTACTCCCATATTCTTATGGGAGGCAGAAAGGCAAAGTTCTGTCTTCTGTAATTGCTTCAAGGCTGAGCATGAGCATTGACCCTGCCTATCAGGGAGTAAAAATCTCTTGAGTACCTGATCTAGGGGCCCCAGGGGCAGGAAAGCTCCTAGTTTTAGTCCATATGGGCTAAAATTCTTACATAGCATCATCTTGATGTAGAACAGTTGTTTGTAATTGGTTCCTTAGCCTTTTTATGGATCTTCTTGATGATTGGGCATGTATAATCTTATTAAAAGTCAAATCAACTTATCTTATAATTTACAACTTGCTGACTTGTAGTGAGAAAGCCTTAGTAAAACCTTGGCCCAGACCACTTCCTGGTATTTACTGTTACATCAGATCTGTTGTATGGATTTTATATGGCTTTTATCAAATACCAGTGAGCAAGAATCTTCTTTATGCCTGAACAGCCCTCTCCACCTTCCAATTTTGAGGTCCACCTCAGACAGAGTTAGCTTCACTATCATTTTGGATAAGCAGTTTGCAGAGTTGCCTGCATTTTCTACCATCAGATTCATTTCACTGGATCCTAAGAATATCTTTTTTGTTTATGCTGCCTCTTTTGTAATTTACGCACAAAATTATTCAATAATGTTAAATCGTTAGCATAAACATACTACTAATAGAACACTAGGACTAGAAGAAAATACTTTGTACATGAAAAAGTATATTTATTAGAAATTTTCATAAATTAGATACTTTTTTTAATTTAAGGAATAAGAAAGAATACCTCCTACTGATACAATTGCCCACCATTTCTTCCCTCTTGTCTGTCACCCACTAACCTCCCAGCACTCTCGTAGACACTGAGCATTCCATCAGAATGCAAACAAATAAAACAATCTAATCCTCACAGAACTTACATTCCAAGAGAAGAAGTGGAAAATAAAATAATTCTGTGCATTTGAAACTAATGGTAAGTGATAGTGTATAAGTACACTTAGTCGCTCAGTCATATCTGACTGTGACCCCATGGACTGTAGCCCTCCAGGTTCCTCTTGTCCATGGGATTGCCCATGCAAGAATACTCGAGCGGGTTGCCATTTTCTTTTCCAGGATATCATCCTGACCCAGGGATCAAATCTGCATCACCTGCATTGGCAGGTGGACCCTTTACAGCACTGCTCCATGTGGGAAGTCCAAGTCATAGCACTGTGAAGAAAGCCCAAGAATGGGGAACAAGAGTATGGGGCAGGAGTTACAACCTTAAATAAATGGATCAAAAGGTAATATTTGGGGTTTCCCTGGTGGTCCAGTGGGTGGAGAGTCCACCTTGCAGTGTGGCGGTGCCTGTTTGATCCCTGCCCTGGGAGGATCCCACGTGCCGCAGAGCGGCTGGACCTGTGTGTCCAATTATGAGCCAGTGCTCTGAAGTGCATGTGCCCAGAGCCAGTGCTCTGCAACAAGAGAAACCACTGCGATGGAAGACCCACACGGGCCAAAGAACAAAGATGGATGAAAATAACTAAATAAAACACCAATGAAAGAGGCCAAAATTAAAAAAAAAAAAAAAAAAAAAAGTAATATTTGAATTAGGAGTTGAAATGGTAAGGTAATGCTGGAGAATCTGGCCAATGCAAAAAATAATTTTAAAAAAGAGACCGGGCTTTCCCTGGTGGTCCAGTGAGTAAGGACACCGCCTTGCAGTGCAAGGGGCGCCGGTTTGATCCCTGGCCTGGGAAGATCCCACGTGCCGCGGAGTGGCTGGACCCATGTGTCCAGTCACCGAGCTGGAGCTCTGGAGTGCATGTGCCCGGGGCCGGCGCTCTGCAGCGACAGATGCCACCGCAATGGGAGGCCCACAGGGGCCAAAGAACAAAGACGCCTGACAATAGAGAAATGAAAGACCAATAGAAGTGGCCCACCCACTCCCCTCCCTCCCCAACCCAACCCCCGCCCAAAATAAATAAATCTTTAAAATAAATAAATAAAAAATAAAAAAGAGACCAAGAGCGATAAGGGTAGAAGTGAAGAGATAAAAGCTATTGTTAGAAGATGCTCTGGCCACTTACATAGAAAACTGACACAGAAAATAATTCGTGTTAATAAGAATTCAGCAAATTTCCAAAAATGAAAGCAACCTAAATATCCTTAGCATCTCTTTCCATCAGTAATAACAAGTTAAAACACAATAGAAAATAAAACACCACTCATGTTAATATCTTGAATTTAACAGAGAATGCTCAAGACTGATGCACACATATGCACACACACATGCTTTAAAAGCCCTACTAAAGATGACCAAAATAACTGGAAAGAAATAGCATTTTGTGTCAGTTCTCTCCAAATTAATGTAGATATTGATAATTCCAATATTGCTTAAAAATTCTAGCAAGATTTTACTGGGGAATTTGAAAAGCTAATTCTAAAAAAAGATATTGAAAATCAACGACTCACGATTAGGTAAGGCAAGTTTGAATAAAAGAAGTTCAAGCTACTGTATTAGGCTTCCCTGATGGCTCAGTGGTAAAGAATCCGCCCACAATGCAGGAAACTCAGGTTCGATCCCCAAGGAAGGAAGTGGCCACCCCCTCCAGTATTCTTGCCTGAAGAATCCCATGGACAGAAGGAGCCTGGTGAACTGCTGTCCATAGAGTTACAAAGAGTTGGACATAATGTAGTAACTAAACAACAACAACAAAGCTATTGTATTAAGACATTACAAAAGTATATGCATTAAAAGAGGATGGCATTACCATAGAAACTGATAAACTGAATTGAGAATAGATTTGTTCAGAAAATCCTTTTATATGTGAGAATTTGGTATACACTTGAGCTGGTGTGGAAAGTCAGTGATAAAGGAAAGAATATTGGTTAAATCACATAAGAAAAACTGACTATGTAGAGAAAAATGAATTTGAGACAACCTCAAAGCATATTACGAAATAAATTCCGAGTGGCCTTATAGACCATTCATTTGAAAAGCAAACTTAGCTTTTTAATAAGAGATAGACCTCTTTATCAGTTTTTATAAAAATATTTCTAAATCTCATCAGTGAACTAGTTTTAAAAGCATCCAAGCTCTGAATTGAAGCTCTCTGTTTTTCTAGCCTTTTTTTTTTTTGGCCACTTCTATTGGTCTTTCATTTATTTCCATTTATTTGGCTTGTGTGGGCCTCCATTGCAGTGGCCTCTCTCGCTCCAGAACTCTGGCTTGGTAGTTGGACACATTGGTCCAGCTGCTCTGCGACACGTGGGATCTTCCCAGGCCAGGGATCGAACTGGTCCCCCTTGCACTGTAAGGAGGTGTCCTTACCCACTGGACCACCAGGGAAGCCCTCTAGCTCTTCTTGATGATGTTGTGTGTCTATGAGGAGATTAGATTTTCTAAGAGAGGGTGTCCAACTCTAAATATAGGGAGAATTTGTTTAGCAGAGGCCATTAGATTTGGTATTCAGAAACTCATCTGAGCCATTATTTAGCTGGGGACACTCTTCCAGGAAGCTCAGTTCAGTGCTCTGTGATGACCTGCATTGGTGGGGTTGGTAGGGGCGGTGGGAAGGAGACTCATGAGGGAGGGGATGTATGTATATATATAGCTGATACAATTTATTGTACAGTAGAAACTAACAGCATTGTCAAGCAATTGGCTCAGTGGTAAAGAATCCGCCCACAATGCAGGAAACTCAGGTTCGATCCCCAAGGAAGGAAGTGGCCACCCCCTCCAGTATTCTTGCCTGAAGAATCCCATGGACAGAAGGAGCCTGGTGAACTGCTGTCCATAGAGTTACAAAGAGTTGGACATAATGTAGTAACTAAACAACAACAACAAAGCTATTGTATTAAGACATTACAAAAGTATATGCATTAAAAGAGGATGGCATTACCATAGAAACTGATAAACTGAATTGAGAATAGATTTGTTCAGAAAATCCTTTTATATGTGAGAATTTGGTATACACTTGAGCTGGTGTGGAAAGTCAGTGATAAAGGAAAGAATATTGGTTAAATCACATAAGAAAAACTGACTATGTAGAGAAAAATGAATTTGAGACAACCTCAAAGCATATTACGAAATAAATTCCGAGTGGCCTTATAGACCATTCATTTGAAAAGCAAACTTAGCTTTTTAATAAGAGATAGACCTCTTTATCAGTTTTTATAAAAATATTTCTAAATCTCATCAGTGAACTAGTTTTAAAAGCATCCAAGCTCTGAATTGAAGCTCTCTGTTTTTCTAGCCTTTTTTTTTTTTGGCCACTTCTATTGGTCTTTCATTTATTTCCATTTATTTGGCTTGTGTGGGCCTCCATTGCAGTGGCCTCTCTCGCTCCAGAACTCTGGCTTGGTAGTTGGACACATTGGTCCAGCTGCTCTGCGACACGTGGGATCTTCCCAGGCCAGGGATCGAACTGGTCCCCCTTGCACTGTAAGGAGGTGTCCTTACCCACTGGACCACCAGGGAAGCCCTCTAGCTCTTCTTGATGATGTTGTGTGTCTATGAGGAGATTAGATTTTCTAAGAGAGGGTGTCCAACTCTAAATATAGGGAGAATTTGTTTAGCAGAGGCCATTAGATTTGGTATTCAGAAACTCATCTGAGCCATTATTTAGCTGGGGACACTCTTCCAGGAAGCTCAGTTCAGTGCTCTGTGATGACCTGCATTGGTGGGGTTGGTAGGGGCGGTGGGAAGGAGACTCATGAGGGAGGGGATGTATGTATATATATAGCTGATACAATTTATTGTACAGTAGAAACTAACAGCATTGTCAAGCAATTATACTCCAAGCAAATAAACAAAAAGAACCCAAAGTATTTTGGATGTTCTATAGGTGGGCTCAGCTTGACAAAATATCTGGCAACAAACAAGCATTACTCACCAAGCCACTGAGAGACACAGAATTGTTGAGTTTATTTTTGTTTTATTTAGAGATGCAGACAAGCCCTTGCCACCAAAGCAAAATTTGGATCCACTTTGGATTTTGGTCTCTGAGCTTAGGTTCACTCTTTTGTTTCATAAAAGATTCAACAGTACTTTTGACAATCAGTGGTTTTCCCCAGTGTCTTAACTGATATCTCCCTTCACAAAATAGGCTCTCAAAGTCAGGTGCTGTGGTAACTAATCCCTGAAAACAGAATATTTATGCCCTTTTTGCCTTCTGGCAATGCCTTGTTTTAAATATTCTAGAGTGAAGACTGTACAAATCCAAGATATTTGGTTTCATAAGAGAGTGGATCATAAAAAAAGTTTATAAGCCATTGTTATTATTATTTATTTTGCCAAGGGAATTGATTGTATTCTTTTCTATTCACATGATTCATTCTTAATGGTAAAAACTTTATTTCAGTAACTATTTTTTCAAGTCTTTCAAATTTAGGAAAAGTACACAAAATGATCCACCCAGTGTTCCGAATCATGAGTCAGAGGGTCGGCAGCATTCTGCATGTGTGTCAGCGTATAGAGAGAGACCTGTAGTCAGTTTACATAAGAAGAATAGAGTTTATTTCTAGAAAAAGAGGACTTTCTCTTTGCATCACTGCTTTGGGGAACAGCATTGGAGGGTAAAAGAAGATTGAGTTTCTACTGAACATGTGAAAAGTGAATTTGTAATTGTAATTGAGTTTTCAGAAGAAAAAATGGGCTTTCTCTTTAGAGTAGTGACTCCCATGTGACTAGAGGTATTTAAGCAGAGGATTTCATTATGAAAGAAAAGAAAAACTGTAAAAGCTTTCAGAGAGCCCAACTGCCTTCCCAATGCTGAGAATCTGTGTTTCTGACCTTCTCATCACTGATGTGTAATTCTCAGATCTTGAGCATCAGTGGGTTGGGTGTAAACTTCAGTTTAAGCTGACAGCTTTGGGTGGAGGCACATGGAAACATTCACATTCTCCTTGGCTCCACAGGACTTTGTCAAATTGTAGAACCAGGAGGAACAACATGAGAAATGAAAGTCATAACCATCCAGGAGGAGCAATACAGGTATGAGGAACCTTTGTTGTCTTCTTAACATGAGAAACATGTGACCAACCAGACAAGTATATTGGTGAGTTCCTTGTCAGCAGTGGTGTTCACACCATTCGTCCTTGTTTGAATCCCTCTCCTTTGACCCCATCTCCATCCATGGAAATTCAACCTGTGCTCCTGTCCCAAGTTAAATGGAACTTTCCCCATAAAGTAATGCCCTGATTCATAAAATAAAATTAATACAGTAATTCCCTGATTTCGATACCTTTTTTAATTTATTCAATTTTAGTGCTTGATAGGTACTTCTCTTGCAGCCCTTAGCCTGTTCTAAAAGTATCTTTTATCACCTACTGAAATTAAAATCTTTGAGGACAGAGAATGTGTGTAATCTATCCTTACACCTCAAATGTATAATGACACCTACAATGTGTGTAATTCTCTACCTTGTGGCCAGTATTTTTCAATAGACAGATATTGAGTGAATGGAAGAATGAATCAAACATTCTGAAGAGAAGGAAAATGTCACAGTTGCTTCTTGGCAGCAGGATTCCTCTGTCTCCTTTTCCTTTGATCAAACTTATGTTATTTCTTTTATTTCAGACTCTGGGCTGGAAAATCACAGGATCAAGAAAATAGGAGGCATACAAAGTTGGGAGGCTTGTTGAGAGCATCTGCAAGTCCATGAAATAGCAGTTTCGAAGATCAAGGTGCAGCTTTATCCCCCTTCAGGTAAGGAAAAAAACTGATGTGAGTGGAATTAGAGCAAAAATACCAAGTGAAATATCATCACTCATCATGAATGGTATTAAAACAGAACCGTTGAGAAGATTATTGAGAAAATGACTTTCTTTCAAAAAGAAGGAAACCCTGTCAACAGCAGGAGGTAAAAACCGCAGTCAACAGCACTGAGTGAAAGGTACGATTTTAGACTACTTAAATAAAAAGAAACTTCTAAAAGATTAGTGATTCTTTTCCACATTTCCATGAAGGTTTTACCCATAAGGAAAATACTCCCCTGTATTCCACAGCAGTTTATCTTCTTCTTCTTTTTAATATGCCGCAACGCCAGCCAGCTAGAAGCTGAGGTGGAGACACTGAACAGTTACCTTGGCACTCAGTGCTTAATATACATTCAGAGGGTTAACTTTCAGCGAAGCCAGGAAGATGACAGCCAGATAAAACAGTCACAGTCCTCAGGGTGGAAAATCATGTTGCCAGGCCAGCCAAAATATAAGTTCTCCTCTGTCTTTTCCCTCCAGGAAGCACTTTTGAAAAACACCTTTCCAGCACAATAGTCATCGAATCCACTTACATATTTTTAGACACCACTAACCATTCTTTTTTTTCATTTCTTCCATTTCAAGAAAACTCTCCACATCTGGAAAGAACAGCAATGAACAGGAACTGGCGCATTCATGCTCGGCTCCTACCGGGCACGTTTCGTTTAATTTCCTCCATTTTTATGACATTTTCCTATACTGCTACTCCAGACGTTCAATAAAACACCTTGCTGCCGAGAAACCATAGGGGAAGGAAAATCTAAAGAAAGTCTGCCTGAAGATCTGAGTGAGAGATCAGCTCCACCATCAGCAGAGGCGACAGAAACATGGGGCTTTAAGAATCAGTTCTCTGGGGTCTCACCTTGGTGTCCATGTATAAACTCTGCGGCCGTGTTCACCTCTGATCCATTGCCAGATAAACAGGTGTGCTGTCCTATCAGATCTTGTCTTCTGTAGCCGGTCTTCCTCCGCAATGTGAGAAAGAACACAAAAGGCCATACTGTCAATTCTGTTTTCCAAACTTCAGCCATCCAGTCCACACTCAGTTTTCCCCCAGGGCAGGTGAGAGTCCATGTCTTTCTATCTTTTTGTTTATTAAGAAGCAGGAACCAGCTATGAATACAATCTAGAGCAAGAGCATGGTCTAGTGGAGACAACTGAAGACCCAACTATGAGATACATAGGTCAAAAATGGAGCCATGACCTCGGGTTTAAGCATGATGAAGAAGCAGGGCACACTTAGTGCCTAGGAAAGCCAACTGTTTCGAAAAAGATGTCAGGTAGGTAAAGAATTCTCAGCACCTAGTCCCTGTGTCTTCATTAAGGAGAAAAAAGCCTGATTTTTTTGTATTTATAATGTGTGAATGAGTTTCAGATCATCATCTCATAGGTGAGGAGAGTCCACGAGGGTACTAGGTGTACACAATATGTGAGAAAGAAAAGCGCAAGATGGGGGGTGTTGACCTTAAACTGCCCATATTTCTCCAGCAAAAATAAAAATGGGTTTACTCAGAATCAGCAAAGAATTGGAATGGTGAGCCATTCACAAGTCTACTCATAGCAACCAGAGGAGAACTGTTTTAAAGAGGCAAGAAGAAAGTTGAGAGGGCTATACTCAACAGAGTCTATCGGATGATATGAGAGTTCTCAGTGTAATAGCTTTTCACTGGCTGAGTTGTAATAGTCTCTCATTGGCTGAACTCTTGCCAGGCAAGAAGAGGAGGTCTTTCTTCTTCCTTTTGAGATCTGCAATCTTTGTAGGCTAGAGAGCTCCCCTTTCTGGCTTCCTGGCTTGAATTTAATGAAGTGTCTCTCTCCATATGTTCATTTATATTTATATTTATTTGTCTATTTGGAGTGGAGAGTGAGAGCTGCTCTTTAGTTTCAGTGCGCAGGCTTCTCACTGTGGTGGCTTCGCCTATTGTGGAGCAGGAGCTCTAGGGTGTGCAGGCTTCAGCAGTTGGAGCACATGGGCTTAGTACTTGTGGCTTCAGTGCTCTAGACCACAGGTGTAAATAGTTGTGGCACCCAGGCTTACCTTGCTCACAGGATGTGGGATCTGCCTGGACCAGGGATTGAACAGGTGTGTCCTGAATTGGCAGGTGGATTCTTTACCACTGAGCCATCATGAGAGTCCATGTCTTTCTATTTTTTATAGAAGCAGGAACCAGCTATGAATACAATCTAGAGCAAGAGCATGGTCTAGTGGAGAAAACTGAAGACCCAACTATGAGATACATAGGTCAAAAATGGAGCCATGACCTCGGGTTTAAGCATGATGAAGAAGCAGGGCACACTTAGTGCCTAGGAAAGCCAACTGTTTCAAAAAGATGTCAGGTAGGTAAAGAATTCTCAGCACCTAGTCCCTGTGTCTTCATTAAGGAGAAAAAAGCCTGATTTTTTTGTATTTATAATGTGTGAATGAGTTTCAGATCATCATCTCATAGGTGAGGAGAGTCCACGAGGGTACTAGGTGTACACAATATGTGAGAAAGAAAAGCGCAAGATGGGGGGTGTTGACCTTAAACTGCCCATATTTCTCCAGCAAAAATAAAATGGGTTTACTCAGAATCAGCAAAGAATTGGAATGGTGAGCCATTCACAAGTCTACTCATAGCAACCAGAGGAGAACTGTTTTAAAGAGGCAAGAAGAAAGTTGAGAGGGCTATACTCAACAGAGTCTATCGGATGATATGAGAGTTCTCAGTGTAATAGCTTTTCACTGGCTGAGTTGTAATAGTCTCTCATTGGCTGAACTCTTGCCAGGCAAGAAGAGGAGGTCTTTCTTCTTCCTTTTGAGATCTGCAATCTTTGTAGGCTAGAGAGCTCCCCTTTCTGGCTTCCTGGCTTGAATTTAATGAAGTGTCTCTCTCCATATGTTCATTTATATTTATATTTATTTGTCTATTTGGAGTGGAGAGTGAGAGCTGCTCTTTAGTTTCAGTGCGCAGGCTTCTCACTGTGGTGGCTTCGCCTATTGTGGAGCAGGAGCTCTAGGGTGTGCAGGCTTCAGCAGTTGGAGCACATGGGCTTAGTACTTGTGGCTTCAGTGCTCTAGACCACAGGTGTAAATAGTTGTGGCACCCAGGCTTACCTTGCTCACAGGATGTGGGATCTGCCTGGATCAGGGATTGAACCTGTGTCTCCTGAATTGGCAGGTGGATTCTTTACCACTGAGCCATCATGAAAGCCCAAGATGTCTTTTTATTAATATTTACAGCAAGTTATGGACTCTAAAGCCCAATTGTGACAATTCTGTAATTCTTGGCCTATTTTAAATATCCTAAATTAACTGTTTTCTTCACTACTTTTTCTCCCTGCAATGCAGGATGCCCTGGTTCAATTCCTGGGTCAAGAAGGTCCCCTGGAGAAGGGATAGGCTACCCACTCCAATATTCTTGGGCTTCCCTGGTAGCTCAGATAGTAAAGAATCTGCCTGCAATGTGGGAGACCTGGGTTCAACCCCTGAGTTGGGAAGATCCCCTGGAGCAGGGAAAGGCTCCCCACTCCAGTATTCTTGCCTGGAGAATTCCATGACTTGTCCATGGGTCACAAAGGGTCAGACACAACTGAGTGACTTTCAGTCTTTCTCCCTGCCAGTTAGAAAAGAAAAAAAATCTCTGTCATATCTCTCATGGGAACAAACAAATTCCTGGACTTTTTTCTTATTCATCAAATATTTATTATCTGGTATTCTATCAATAAAAGTTCTATGCTAGACACTGGGATCAGAATGGTTTTGCTTTTTAAATTAGTTTTACTATGAAACTAACTTTTAACATGAGATCTACTTCTTAACACTTTTTAAATGTACAATATATTATTGACTATAGGCACAATATTGTATATCAGCTGTTTCAATTAGTCATAGCTACCTCATAGAAATGGCATCAGGCCATATGTGTTTTCTGTAACTGACTTATTTCACTTAGTATGTCCTTACTAAGTATCCCCCTTCTAATAATACGTGATTGAGTGTTGCACATGTCATGCCATTTGAAAGGCGAAATAGTATTCCATTAGATGTACATACCACAGTTTCTTTAGACATTTATGTGTTAATGGATTTTTATTTCCAGAACTTGGCTATTTGTGAATAAGGCTGCAGTGAACGTAGGAGTAGTAAAACCTCTTTGGATCCTGATTTCAATTTCAGGGGTAAATTTCAGAAGTGGAATTGCTGGATCTCAAGGTAATTTCTACTTTTTTTTTTTGTATTTTACTTTTTAGTTTTACAATGTTTTCTTGTTTACAGATATGTATAATCCCAGGTTAGTCACGTGTCCTTTTTTTTTTTAACTGTATATTTTTAAGGTGGACAACATGATGGTTTCTTTTAGGAGTTTTATGGTTTCAGGCCTTGTGTTTAAGTTTTTAATCCATATTAGTTGACTTCTATAAATAGTGAAAGATAGGGGCCTGTAAACAAACCCTTGATTAATTATTCCTTTCCTTCTCTGTACACCTTTTCTCTCCCTTTACTTCCTCATTTCCTTCCTCCCTTTCTTGCTAATTTAGTCAGGAAACTTGGATAAAAATGTGAATTAAGTGCCATCCATACCGTGTTATGGGCAGGGCTTAAGGTAAGTTCAGGTAGTTCAGTCGCTCAGGCTCGTCTCTTTGTGACCCCGTGGACTGTGGCAAGACAGGCTTCCCTGTCCTTCAGCCTTTAGAATCTGAGTGAAGTACGAGAGTATCTGTGGGCTGGGGTGTACTGGGGACAGCCTGTCCTGGTTATTGGGGGAGGAAGCAGTTGAGGAAGATGTCTGTTTGAGGAGTGAGTAGTAGCATCTAATATGAAGGACTGATGATTGAGTGGGGTGAGGATAGCATCCGTGTAGAGGAGTGAAGTGGTATCAACTGGTGTAGGGTATTCAGAAACCACACAGCCTGGAAGTGTGTCTGCACGATGGTGAGGAGGTAGGGAGAGTAAAGGGGGAGACGGTGGTGGCTCTGATACGAGTTGGGTACCTGTGAAGGTAAATCAGCAAATAGTTATATATTTTTTTTGGCCTTTTTTATTGGTGTTGTTTTTTTTTTTTCTTTTTTCATCCATCTTTATTCTTTCTCCTGTGTGGGCCTCCCATTGCTTTGTCCTCTTTCGTTGCTAAACTCTGGCTCTGGGCACATGTGCTCCAGAGTGCTGGCTTGCAATCGGACACACTGGTCCAGCCGCTCTGCAGTACATGGGGTCCTCCTAGGCCAGGGATTGAACCAGTGCTGCTTGCACTGCAAGGCAGGCTCTTCACCCACTGGACCACCAGGGAAGCACTCAAATAGTTATTTATTCTGAGAAGAGTTGAGTCCAATTTATTGCTGCTGGAGAAGGGAGTTACAGTATGGAAAAAAGAGAAAACTAGAATAAGCCCTGTAATGTTGGATTAAATACTGAAATATTAAGGTGAATTTAGTTTTCAATAGATGATTAGAAAGAAAAAGGAAGGAAGGAGTGAATGAAGGAAGAAACAAAGGAAGATGTGGAGATAGATAATATAATTCTACGTAGTCTAGTTCATATACATCCTAGGTCTGTCTGAGAGAGCCTGGGAGCAGAGAAACCCCAATAGCAATGAACTTGTCTTTCACTCACATCTTGCTTTATAAATACCATTCTCCACTAAAAGGACTCAGAGCTTCTTGGAGGAATTTCGAATTCCTGGGCTGGGAAAGTGAAGAAACAGATGAGTCAGGTACAGATGGATGTGCTAGAAAATTAAGAATGCTTCCCCAATGATGGAACCATGTCAAAGGGATACACAAACTAGTTTGAAATCCTCACTGGTCAAATCTGGAACAACCTGAGCATTAAAATAAGTACTGCTAGAAACATATTATAATCAGTGGAAATTCACAAGTCAATACAGATATGAATGCATGAATAAATGGAAGAGATGTAAGATTTTCATAAGAGTGGATTTCCAAATAATAAATAGAGAAGAAAACTACACAGTAATCATTTGGCAGTCATCATAGTAAGAAAGAACTCACCCCAAAATATCAGTGCATGTAAAACCTTTTGGTGAGAGTTAAATGGTAAACAAAATGCACAAAATACTTATTAGTTACAAAGGTAAAAGAGAGACTCTTTACAGCAGGTGAAATAGGAAGAAAAGACTTTAAGCAAGTGCTATGTTTCACATCCCCAGTAATGGCACACACTGAATTTGCTTATAAGTTGATAAGATGCAATGAGAATAATTCAGCACTACTTCTCTGATACCCCTGCCAAAAATACTGAATTTGAATCTAGTTGTGAAGAAAATTCAGACAAGCCCAGATTGAGGAATACACTATAAAATAACCTCCCTGCTATTTCTAAAAGTGTCAAGGCATGTAAGTCAAGATGGAGGAATAGATCTCATGTGAACAGAATTAACAGGTGTGCCAACTACATAATATTGGACCCTTTTTAAAAAGTATATTGTTGGAAAATGGTGAAACTTGAATCAAGTCTGTAGATTATATGGTAATAATGTATTCATCTTAAATTTCTAATTTTGATGGTTATATAGGTGAAAGAGTGTCCCTTATTTGTTGAAATGTTTATATAGTTGGGAGGCAATGTGGTGTCAGGTTGACAATTTAAAATTATTTAGGAAAAAGGAAAAAGTGCTCCTGGAATGATTCTTTTAGGTTTTTTAAGTTTAAAATTACTTTAAAATAAAACTTTAAACACATATACACATGACCCACCCACATACACACACAATTGTAAACACAGTACAGATAACCCGGGGAGATCTACACAAAACCTGTGGATTCTGTCAATGTTGCGTCCTGGCTGTGCTCTTGTACTATAGCTTTGCAAAATGTTTCTACTGAGGAATATTGGTTAAAAACTAAGAAGAAATGTTGGTCTCATTTTTTACAACACGATGTGACTTTATTTTTATAATGATAAAAAAAAGCCTTAAAAAGTTAGATTAAGGAGAGCAGTGTTTATGGAGCACAATTTCTCATTGAGTCTGTTTTTAACTTTACTTTTTACTGGCTTGTTGATTTACAATATTATATTAGTTTCAGCTGTTAAATTGCTAAGTCGTGTCTGACTCTTTGCAACCTAATGGTGCAGTAGCTGTACAGATTATACATCATTTAAAGATTTTATAAAATATTGACTATATTCCATGTGCTAGTCATTATGTCTTTGTATCTAATTTATAAGATTTTTAAATGAAAAAAAATTTTATTAGAATATAGTTGATTTACAGTGTTGTATCAGTTTTTGCTATACAGTAAAGTGAATCAGTTTTAGATATACACATATATTCACTCTTCTTAAGATTCTTTTTTCCATATAGGTCATTACAGAGTATTGAGTCGAGTTTCCTGTGCTATACAGTGGGGTTTTTTTTTTTACTAGGTATCTATTTAATATACAGCCAATGAATCTTTATAATGGTCTTTGACAGTGATATGATACTTATTATACTGATTAAGGAAGCAAACTGAGTGAGTTTAAGTAATGTTCACAAGTTGACTGTCAGTAAATAGAAGAAATAGGGAGTGAGTTAGAATTTTGTCTGCCTTTACAGCTAGAAGAAAATATTACTAGAAAAATATCCAGAAGATTCTAAATGTATCACATCACTGTTACTGTTGGAAACGTATTAGTAAATTCACAGTTTTGTGAAATACAGAGATAAAATGTAAACATTGAATAACACCCACTAAATTCTGTGGTCAGGCCATGGAGTAAATACTTTTGATTTTTGTGAATCCACAAAACTCAAAATTCAATATAAATCTACAAGTAATATTTTCACATTGCAGCTGCAAAGAGAGTCCTAACATCCTAAATGGAGCCCAAAGTGCATGAGAAGTGTCTGGTATTTTTTATGATCTACACAAAACCTGTGGATTCTGTCAATGTTGCGTCCTGGCTGTGCTCTTGTACTATAGCTTTGCAAAATGTTTCTACTGAGGAATATTGGTTAAAAACTAAGAAGAAATGTTGGTCTCATTTTTTACAACACGATGTGACTTTATTTTTATAATGATAAAAAAAAGCCTTAAAAAGTTAGATTAAGGAGAGCAGTGTTTATGGAGCACAATTTCTCATTGAGTCTGTTTTTAACTTTACTTTTTACTGGCTTGTTGATTTACAATATTATATTAGTTTCAGCTGTTAAATTGCTAAGTCGTGTCTGACTCTTTGCAACCTAATGGTGCAGTAGCTGTACAGATTATACATCATTTAAAGATTTTATAAAATATTGACTATATTCCATGTGCTAGTCATTATGTCTTTGTATCTAATTTATAAGATTTTTAAATGAAAAAAAATTTTATTAGAATATAGTTGATTTACAGTGTTGTATCAGTTTTTGCTATACAGTAAAGTGAATCAGTTTTAGATATACACATATATTCACTCTTCTTAAGATTCTTTTTTCCATATAGGTCATTACAGAGTATTGAGTCGAGTTTCCTGTGCTATACAGTGGGTTTTTTTTTTTTACTAGGTATCTATTTAATATACAGCCAATGAATCTTTATAATGGTCTTTGACAGTGATATGATACTTATTATACTGATTAAGGAAGCAAACTGAGTGAGTTTAAGTAATGTTCACAAGTTGACTGTCAGTAAATAGAAGAAATAGGGAGTGAGTTAGAATTTTGTCTGCCTTTACAGCTAGAAGAAAATATTACTAGAAAAATATCCAGAAGATTCTAAATGTATCACATCACTGTTACTGTTGGAAACGTATTAGTAAATTCACAGTTTTGTGAAATACAGAGATAAAATGTAAACATTGAATAACACCCACTAAATTCTGTGGTCAGGCCATGGAGTAAATACTTTTGATTTTTGTGAATCCACAAAACTCAAAATTCAATATAAATCTACAAGTAATATTTTCACATTGCAGCTGCAAAGAGAGTCCTAACATCCTAAATGGAGCCCAAAGTGCATGAGAAGTGTCTGGTATTTTTTTATGGCTGACGTAACAATTTATAAACCACACAGTTACCAGTGAATATGAAAGCACTGAAGAGCAGTATGTGAATATAGGAATGGAGATGGAGTAGAAGCACCGATCATGTAAGTAGGAGGTTCTCTTCTTTAAAATTAGCACAATGTTTAGTGTTGGATGTAGAGACGATGCTTTCTGAGGGAAGATATATTCTTCTATAGAAGATGGAACATAAGGCAAATTCAATTGCTGCTGGTTATCGGGCCTCTGGAGAAAACACGTCTAACACTGGATTCCAGATGCAGCCCTTAAAAACATCACTTCTTGGTAAAAGAAGAATGGATGCAACAGGGGGAACTATTTCATATCAGTGTGTGTATGGAAATTGGGAAATCAATTATTGATACTATGTGACAGTAGTAAACAGTATTAAAAATATTAATTTGAGGGATTAGATCTTTTTCTGGATCACAGAGAACATATTTCTGACTTTCTGTCTGGTCCCAACAATGAGAAAAATAGTGACATCTGAATCCATCTAGGAAAGTTCAAGCATTTAATTAACTTTCTCCTCCAACCTTAACACAGAATATTCTTCACTGAAAGTACGCTTCAAAGAGGAGGAACCATACTAACTGTTACTATGTTTTTGAAAGTTACCAGTTGGCAAAACTGATCTACGAACTGAAAATACTAATATTTAATTTTTTATTTTGTAGGCTACAACTCAAGGATAAATATTTTTATACTAATATTTATTCAATCACTGTTACTGTTGGAAAAACGTATTAGTAAATTCACCAGCTAGAAGAAAATATTACTAGAAAAATATCCAGAAGATTCTAAATGTATCACATCACTGTTACTGTTGGAAACGTATTAGTAAATTCACAGTTTTGTGAAATACAGAGATAAAATGTAAACATTGAATAACACCCACTAAATTCTGTGGTCAGGCCATGGAGTAAATACTTTTGATTTTTGTGAATCCACAAAACTCAAAATTCAATATAAATCTACAAGTAATATTTTCACATTGCAGCTGCAAAGAGAGTCCTAACATCCTAAATGGAGCCCAAAGTGCATGAGAAGTGTCTGGTATTTTTTTATGGCTGACGTAACAATTTATAAACCACACAGTTACCAGTGAATATGAAAGCACTGAAGAGCAGTATGTGAATATAGGAATGGAGATGGAGTAGAAGCACCGATCATGTAAGTAGGAGGTTCTCTTCTTTAAAATTAGCACAATGTTTAGTGTTGGATGTAGAGACGATGCTTTCTGAGGGAAGATATATTCTTCTATAGAAGATGGAACATAAGGCAAATTCAATTGCTGCTGGTTATCGGGCCTCTGGAGAAAACACGTCTAACACTGGATTCCAGATGCAGCCCTTAAAAACATCACTTCTTGGTAAAAGAAGAATGGATGCAACAGGGGGAACTATTTCATATCAGTGTGTGTATGGAAATTGGGAAATCAATTATTGATACTATGTGACAGTAGTAAACAGTATTAAAAATATTAATTTGAGGGATTAGATCTTTTTCTGGATCACAGAGAACATATTTCTGACTTTCTGTCTGGTCCCAACAATGAGAAAAATAGTGACATCTGAATCCATCTAGGAAAGTTCAAGCATTTAATTAACTTTCTCCTCCAACCTTAACACAGAATATTCTTCACTGAAAGTACGCTTCAAAGAGGAGGAACCATACTAACTGTTACTATGTTTTTGAAAGTTACCAGTTGGCAAAACTGATCTAGCTGAAAATCTATAGTTTGGATATATTTATACTAATATTTAATTTTTTTTTATTTTGTAGGCTACAACTCAAGGATTAAAATTTTTTTTAATCTTTTGAGCATTATACTTCAAATATCCATATTTATCCACCTGGTGTGTGGAGATAGCTAAGTCCTCATATTAACCTCTAGACTTCCTATAAGCACGGTTAGCTCAGAGATTTAAACCAAAGTCCCTTTTAAAACACAAAGAGTGCTTAACAGAGCTATACTTAGTGTCTATGAGAATTACTATCTAGTGCATTTAAATACTATGCATTTAAAATGAGCAGTATATAATTTAGGTCAGAATTTTTTTACAAAGTTAAGTATATTAAATACATTTTCGTCTAATCTTCAATTATTATTCATGCTGATTTTTTCCTCATTCTTGAGTAAAATTAGCTCATTCCAAGTCTTTACTGGGTCATCCTGATTTTATGGTACCTGTCACTGGATCCTCATCTGGGAATTAAAATACTTTATTCAAGAACCAAAGATTTTTATAGCCTTTTCCTCTATCTCCTGTAGACCTCCACTTCCCTTATTATCCCTCTATTAAGAGAGATGTAATTAATTTCCTCTTAGAAACGATCAGTGCAAAGATATAATTTAACCTTTCCAGTTCCCTGTGCTTGTCCACTTCCTTATGTTCCAACAAAAGTTAAGTAGCTGAGCAATATAATGGTTTTGGGAAAATGATAATCTTTTAAATTTTTCATATATTCTTTACATTTTTTCTCTAAGTGCCCTTCCCACGCAGATAATTCCCAAATTGTGTTTATCTCCTCCTGCCACTCAAGTCGAAAAGAATTTTTCAGATCACTTGGAGTATATTAAACAACTTTGTAAATCTTCTTAATTTTCTAAAGAGAGAAAGTAACAGACTTATAAAAGAAATCTTAGAGATGCTACAAGACCAGCAGAGGCATTATAATGCAAATATTTGGAAAATCATTTTCAGACCAGCCAACACTGACCATGCTTTTTCTCTCCACAGATCTGTCTTCACTCGATTCACTGGTCCCATCAGTAGCCTTTGCTGAGCTTACCCCTGCCGCAGGACCTTTGAACTTGCTCTTTCTTGTGCCTGGAATGATCCTTTCTCAAGTTTGCACATGGCTCTTGGCATCGCCTTATGTGGTTCTCTTAGGAAAATATCCTCGGGGGGCGAGTGGGGTGGGGTGCCTTTCTGGACTACCTGAACAAAGGTAATTGCGTCCTTAGAAATCATTAGTTATGGTGTCTTGACAGACTTCAGCTTATAGAGCATTGTAAACCATTGCAAACCATCATCTGGTCCTTAGTCCTTTTTCTTAACAGGGTTTTTCTGTATTTTCTCCTATCTTTAACTGAACTACTATAAATACTTTTCCTTTGAGAGTTAAAATGAGTGCAGCTCCTTTAGGCTACCATAGGGGGCACTGTTTGAGCTTTTGGAACTGAGATGGGAATGAAGAAGACATAGGATACAGGCATCATCAAACAGGCACATGTACTATGTACCAATGTTGTCCTGGGTACCAGGAATGTAGCAGTAAACAAAACAGGAATTTTTAGGGGAAACAGGAACTTAAAGACAAGGACAACTTTTGTAAGACAGAATATGGCCAGTGCAATAAGGGCAAACATAAAGATATGCTTCTGAGGAGTAAAACCACAAAAATGGCAAGGAAGATGAGAGACACAGGAAGTTTAAAAAGTAGATCCTGATGAGTTCTTGAGGGTAGCCTTTTGCCATGGTGGATTTCTTTGGAAACTATGGGCAAAAATCTTGCTGCCACCATCACAGCCCTTAAATCGAGCATCTGATGTATTTACAATGTTATTCCCTTCACTTTACTGTCAGTGTGCGTTCTGGACCACTTGGCGAGAAACGGCATGGGATGCCATAAGGCAGAGATTTGTAGATTTCTCCAGAAACTTTCCTAAACACTGCAGCTAGCTGTGTGCCTGCGTAAATCTTCTTAATTTTCTAAAGAGAGAAAGTAACAGACTTATAAAAGAAATCTTAGAGATGCTACAAGACCAGCAGAGGCATTATAATGCAAATATTTGGAAAATCATTTTCAGACCAGCCAACACTGACCATGCTTTTTCTCTCCACAGATCTGTCTTCACTCGATTCACTGGTCCCATCAGTAGCCTTTGCTGAGCTTACCCCTGCCGCAGGACCTTTGAACTTGCTCTTTCTTGTGCCTGGAATGATCCTTTCTCAAGTTTGCACATGGCTCTTGGCATCGCCTTATGTGGTTCTCTTAGGAAAATATCCTCGGGGGGCGAGTGGGGTGGGGTGCCTTTCTGGACTACCTGAACAAAGGTAATTGCGTCCTTAGAAATCATTAGTTATGGTGTCTTGACAGACTTCAGCTTATAGAGCATTGTAAACCATTGCAAACCATCATCTGGTCCTTAGTCCTTTTTCTTAACAGGGTTTTTCTGTATTTTCTCCTATCTTTAACTGAACTACTATAAATACTTTTCCTTTGAGAGTTAAAATGAGTGCAGCTCCTTTAGGCTACCATAGGGGGCACTGTTTGAGCTTTTGGAACTGAGATGGGAATGAAGAAGACATAGGATACAGGCATCATCAAACAGGCACATGTACTATGTACCAATGTTGTCCTGGGTACCAGGAATGTAGCAGTAAACAAAACAGGAATTTTTAGGGGAAACAGGAACTTAAAGACAAGGACAACTTTTGTAAGACAGAATATGGCCAGTGCAATAAGGGCAAACATAAAGATATGCTTCTGAGGAGTAAAACCACAAAAATGGCAAGGAAGATGAGAGACACAGGAAGTTTAAAAAGTAGATCCTGATGAGTTCTTGAGGGTAGCCTTTTGCCATGGTGGATTTCTTTGGAAACTATGGGCAAAAATCTTGCTGCCACCATCACAGCCCTTAAATCGAGCATCTGATGTATTTACAATGTTATTCCCTTCACTTTACTGTCAGTGTGCGTTCTGGACCACTTGGCGAGAAAACGGCATGGGATGCCATAAGGTACGCAGAGATTTGTAGATTTCTCCAGAACAATGCACTTTCCTAAACACTGCAGCTAGCTGTGTGCCTGCAAGACTTCCATGATGCTCAGGTGACAGATTTGTGTTCCATTTTCAAAGGAGATGCCGGGTGTGTGATGTGGTTAGGCTGAAAGGGATTAATGCAAAATCGGATATGGTTTCCTTATAGAGCTGAGAGACATTCAAGACGGAATGTAGTTGGTGACTGTTGTGAAATTTCTGCTTAATGGATGAAGCAAAATGATGATAGGGAGCCAGACTTGCCCCTTGGTGTGAGAGTGTTGCCTGAGAGCTTGTCATCAAGCAGAGGAAGGTTTGTAATTCTCATTTTACCTGTGTGAAAGTGGTCAGGACACGTTCTTTTGCTCCAGGTGATCATAATTATAAGCTGTGTCCCCACATGATCCAGTCTCTGCCAGATCCCGTTAGAAGGAAACACTGGTCTGACTCCAGAAGCTTTGAGGCGTCCTTCTTGCTTTTCACTTTCTTAACAAGTCCAGCCAGGCATTTCACCCTGTCCATGACACAGGAGGTTTACCACAAATGCTTTCAAATATAATCTGTTCCTTCGCTATTACACATTCATGCCAACCACACAGCACAAAAGGAAGCATTTCCTGCTCTCCCATGCTCTTCTGCTCCTCTGTTTCACTTGTTTCTCCCTGCCTCTCAACCCTCACTCGACACACTGTCATGCACCGTGTCCACCACCATCTCACTCACCAGAGCCCTGTGGGGACACACCATTCTCTTGCTCTAGATGAGGCTACTGGGAAAGTGCAGCCTCACAGGCAGCCTGCTGTTTGCCTTGGAACTACAGAGACGAGGTCAATAGATGGCCTTTCAAACAAGAATCTTTGGAATTCACGGGAAAAAGGCTGCAGACACTGGCACACTGATAATCTGGGGCTTTTGTCTGTTGCATTGCTATTATGGCAATAACATTGTGCAGATAGCTTTGGGAGCTGGAGGGTGAAGCCATAACACTGGTGGATGGGGTGGGTAGAGTGTTCCTGGTATACGTGGGAAGAGTGTGCTATTATAAAATGCAGCCGTCAGCAATAAGGTAGCCTTGTTGTTCGTTGGTTATACAGCACCAAATGTTTTATTCAAGAGTTCACTTCAGATGTTCAGTCTTCATTTCTTTCTTTTTTTTTTTTAAATTTTGGCCTCTTTTATTGGTTTTCTATTGGTTTATTTTCATCCATCTTTATTCTGAGACCTTTGTGGGCCTCCCATTGCAGTGGTCTCTCTCGCCGCCAAGCACCAGCTCTGGGGTCATGTGCTCAAAAGTGCTGGCTGGTAATTGGACACACCGGTCCAGCCACTTCACGACACATGGGATCCTCCCGGGTGGGGGATTAAACCGGCGCCCCTTGCACTGCAAGGTGGACTCTTCACCCACTGGACCACCAGGGCAGCTGTCTTCATTTCTCTTTAAAAACTTCTTTATTTATTTTAAACCAAATACATTTTATATTGGGGTATAGCCAGTTAACAATGTTGTGATTGTTTCGGGTGAACGGTGAAGACACTTGACCATCATCTCTTTTCCTAAAGGAGGATTTTTTAGACATGTATTTATTTATGGGGGTGCTGGGTCTTCATTGCTGCATGCAGGTTTTCTATAGGTGTGGCTAAGTGGGGGCTACTCCTTACTGTGGTGCATTCCTTCCCATTGCTGTGGCTTCTCTTGTTGCAGAGCACAGGCTCAACGTGCATGGGCTTCAGTAGTTGCAGCTTATGGGCTTCAGTAGCTGTGCATGGGCTTAGTTGCTTTGTGGCAGGTGGGATCTTCTTGAACCAGGGACTGAACCCGTGTCACCTGCCTTGGCAGGCAGATTCTCATCTACTGTACCATTAGGGACGCCCTTGTCTTCATCTTATAAGGAAAGATAGCAATGTGATGCATGAAATTTAGTGTGTAAAAGGACTGAAGGGAACATTCAAAAACTAGGAGAGTGAGAGATACTCTGTGGTTAAAATGTTGTAACTCAAGAGTATTTCTGAAGGGATGGTATGAAAAAAAGTCATCTTTCAAATGACATTTATTTTCACAGGAAGAATCTCATGGTCCTGGGATAGAAATTGATCAATGATAAAATCTGAGGATAAAGATGATCAGAGAGACAGAGAGAGAGACACAGACAGAGGGAAGAACTAAGCATGGGATTAAAATGGCTTTCTGATTCCTAATTCTATCCCAATAGCAACATATAATTTGACCATTAAAAAAAAAAAAAAACTTAGGAAAAGCAGTGTGGACAAATGCAATTTTTTAGAACGTAATTTCATTGAAAGCAATTTAGTTAAAAGCAAGTTGGTCAGTAGGTCATTTTGGCTGAAATGATGATGGGCTTTAAATGAGAATTCCTAGACGCTGCTCTCTTGTTTTTTAAGTATTTGTTACTTTGGCTGCACCATGGGACACATCATTATATATTATTTTCCATTTATAGGTATTTTTCTTTTTGTCTTTTAATATTTAATATAATTTCAGTCATGTTCTTCCATATTTAACCAATCAATTCACCTTATTCTCAATATTTTTGTTTTTACATTTCTAATTCATATTAAAATCATTCCTGCATATTCTGTTTAAGCTAAGAAGATGTTGGAATCAAATATCTATCATGTGGTAAATTGCCTGAATAAATTATTGTAGGTTATAAAATAATGGTATTATCCCATTTCTGCTGACAATTGAGACCAAAATATTAAATAATATACAATAAACATGCTTTGTATTTTAGAAAATAATCTGTACAGATAGTTAAAAAGCTAATAAATAGTTTGGATAGGTAAAATTCTAGGGGTTTGTGCTCACTTCTGTATTTTCACGCTAGGATCTTCTATCTATGGAATTCTCCAGACATGAATACTGGAGTGGATTATTGTTCCCTTCTTCAGGGGAATCTTCCCAACCCAGGGATTGAACCCGGGTCTCCTACATTGCAGATGTATTCTTAACTGTCTGAGCCACTGGGAAAGCTCAGTTGTGTTTTGCTATTTAAAATGTTTAAAATTGGGCTTCTCTAGTGGTCCGGGGAAAGGGTAGGGAGATTCGATAAGGAAAGAGCAATGAGAAAATTTAAACTCTTGGGTGGTTTAAATTTAACTCAAGAGTATTTCTGAAGGGATGGTATGAAAAAAAGTCATCTTTCAAATGACATTTATTTTCACAGGAAGAATCTCATGGTCCTGGGATAGAAATTGATCAATGATAAAATCTGAGGATAAAGATGATCAGAGAGACAGAGAGAGAGACACAGACAGAGGGAAGAACTAAGCATGGGATTAAAATGGCTTTCTGATTCCTAATTCTATCCCAATAGCAACATATAATTTGACCATTAAAAAAAAAAAAAAAAAAAAAAAAACTTAGGAAAAGCAGTGTGGACAAATGCAATTTTTTAGAACGTAATTTCATTGAAAGCAATTTAGTTAAAAGCAAGTTGGTCAGTAGGTCATTTTGGCTGAAATGATGATGGGCTTTAAATGAGAATTCCTAGACGCTGCTCTCTTGTTTTTTAAGTATTTGTTACTTTGGCTGCACCATGGGACACATCATTATATATTATTTTCCATTTATAGGTATTTTTCTTTTTGTCTTTTAATATTTAATATAATTTCAGTCATGTTCTTCCATATTTAACCAATCAATTCACCTTATTCTCAATATTTTTGTTTTTACATTTCTAATTCATATTAAAATCATTCCTGCATATTCTGTTTAAGCTAAGAAGATGTTGGAATCAAATATCTATCATGTGGTAAATTGCCTGAATAAATTATTGTAGGTTATAAAATAATGGTATTATCCCATTTCTGCTGACAATTGAGACCAAAATATTAAATAATATACAATAAACATGCTTTGTATTTTAGAAAATAATCTGTACAGATAGTTAAAAAGCTAATAAATAGTTTGGATAGGTAAAATTCTAGGGGTTTGTGCTCACTTCTGTATTTTCACGCTAGGATCTTCTATCTATGGAATTCTCCAGACATGAATACTGGAGTGGATTATTGTTCCCTTCTTCAGGGGAATCTTCCCAACCCAGGGATTGAACCCGGGTCTCCTACATTGCAGATGTATTCTTAACTGTCTGAGCCACTGGGAAAGCTCAGTTGTGTTTTTCTATTTAAAAATGTTTAAAATTGGGCTTCTCTAGTGGTCCGGTGGGTAAAGAGTTCATCTTGCAGTGCATGGGGCACTGATTCGATCCCTAGCCCAGGATCCCACACGCTGTGGAGCAGCTGGACTGGTGTGTCCAACTATGAGCCAGTGCTTTGGAGTGCATGAGCCCAGAGCTGGTGCTCTGCAGGGAGAGAGGCCACTGCAATGGGAGGCCCACACAGGCCAAAAATAAAGATGGATGAAAATAAATACATAAAAAAACAATAAAAGAGGCCAAAAAATTTTTAAAGTTTTAAAATTTTGTATTTTCAGAATAGAAATATAAGTTACATTTTTTCTATTTTTAAAATAAAACATGCATTTCTCTTTAAATATGGAAAAATAGTAAAACAAGTCACTGATGACTCTTTCATAAAAAAGAGAACTGAAATTTGAAGGATGGGATTTTTCTACTTTAAAAACAGCAGTTTAAAGACAATTATGTCTGTTCTGCTTATCTGACTCTGTTTTCCTTTTTATACAAGGGTAGGGGGCGGGGAGAATTAATCAGGTTTTATTTTTCTTTTTTAAACTAAACCACTTTTGTTTGATATCTGGGTTAATCTAGTGTTGGTAAAGAATCTGCCTGCCAGTGCAGGAGGACATGAGTTTAATCTCTGGGTTGGGAAGATCCCTTGGAGGAAGAAATAACAACCCAGTCCAGTGTTCTTGCCTGGAGAATTCCATGGACAGAGGAGCCTGGCGGACCACAGTCCATGGGGTCACAAAAGAGTCAGACATGACTGAGCAACTAAACAACAATATTTCTCTATGAACAGTGCAAGAGTGGGCATAGTTACTCAAGAATGGATTAGAAATAAAAAGCTAATAAATAGTTTGGATAGGTAAAATTCTGGGGCTCACTTCTGTATTTTCACGCTAGGATCTTCTATCTATGGAATTCTCCAGACATGAATACTGGAGTGGATTATTGTTCCCTTCTTCAGGGGAATCTTCCCAACCCAGGGATTGAACCCGGGTCTCCTACATTGCAGATGTATTCTTAACTGTCTGAGCCACTGGGAAAGCTCAGTTGTGTTTTTCTATTTAAAAATGTTTAAAATTGGGCTTCTAGTGGTCCGGTGGGTAAAGAGTTCATCTTGCAGTGCATGGGGCACTGATTCGATCCCTAGCCCAGGATCCCACACGCTGTGGAGCAGCTGGACTGGTGTGTCCAACTATGAGCCAGTGCTTTGGAGTGCATGAGCCCAGAGCTGGTGCTCTGCAGGGAGAGAGGCCACTGCAATGGGAGGCCCACACAGGCCAAAAATAAAGATGGATGAAAATAAATACATAAAAAAACAATAAAAGAGGCCAAAAAATTTTTAAAGTTTTAAAATTTTGTATTTTCAGAATAGAAATATAAGTTACATTTTTTCTATTTTTAAAATAAAACATGCATTTCTCTTTAAATATGGAAAAATAGTAAAACAAGTCACTGATGACTCTTTCATAAAAAAGAGAACTGAAATTTGAAGGATGGGATTTTTCTACTTTAAAAACAGCAGTTTAAAGACAATTATGTCTGTTCTGCTTATCTGACTCTTTTTTCCCTTTTTTATACAAGGGTAGGGGGCGGGGAGAATTAATCAGGTTTTATTTTTCTTTTTTAAACTAAACCACTTTTGTTTGATATCTGGGTTAATCTAGTGTTGGAAAAGAATCTGCCTGCCAGTGCAGGAGGACATGAGTTTAATCTCTGGGTTGGGAAGATCCCTTGGAGGAAGAAATAACAACCCAGTCCAGTGTTCTTGCCTGGAGAATTCCATGGACAGAGGAGCCTGGCGGACCACAGTCCATGGGGTCACAAAAGAGTCAGACATGACTGAGCAACTAAACAACAATATTTCTCTATGAACAGTGCAAGAGTGGGCATAGTTACTCAAGAATGGATTAGAAATATAGGTAAAAATAGCGAAATAAGCAGACAGGGCTTGATAATTGCTATTGCAAAATTAGAGAAAGATTTTACTTAGAAAACTAGCATATAGGAAAAATTTGAATTTTCAACAACATGAAACAAAGTAGTCTAAATAAATTATGTGAAGTTAAAAAAAAATCTTACATCAATTCTATTGACAAATAAAAACACATAATACACACTGCATTTTAGAAAATGGTCTGTACAGTATTACAAAGGTTAATAATAGGTGGTTGCACAATATTTAACAAAAGAATACTTGAAAAATCAGCACCTATATGTATCCATTTTTAACAGAATTCTTATATATATTAATTTTTGCATAAACTGTCAAATAGCTAATTTCAGCTACCCTGCTTTCAGCCAAGTTTAAGCTGTTTTTCCTAGCACCTGCATTATTGATTGTATCTTACATTAGGCAATCCTGGGATACTAGAAATCCTAGCTAAAGCTCATCTAGAGAACAAATCTTATAGAACCTGATAGAGCTAATTGGTCTAGGGAAGAAACAGAGAACATAGGGGTGAGAATTTATTAGGGGGACATATTGAGAAACATATAACTGAATTTAAAGCAATCTTCTGGATGTATTCTGTAAATTAAGGGAAGGTATATGTAATTTCTAGGCTTTTAAGTCTCTGATTCTGCTAATGTAAGAATATGTAAGTGGGGAGGTCTTGGTAGAATTTCCCCCCTTTGGGACAACATAATGTGCAAGTATCTTTAATACATACTTGTTCAGTTCTGTTAGAGGAGGCATGTAAGAATATGTAAGTGGGAGTCTTGGTAGAAACCACTTTTGTTTGATATCTGGGTTAATCTAGTGTTGGTAAAGAATCTGCCTGCCAGTGCAGGAGGACATGAGTTTAATCTCTGGGTTGGGAAGATCCCTTGGAGGAAGAAATAACAACCCAGTCCAGTGTTCTTGCCTGGAGAATTCCATGGACAGAGGAGCCTGGCGGACCACAGTCCATGGGGTCACAAAAGAGTCAGACATGACTGAGCAACTAAACAACAATATTTCTCTATGAACAGTGCAAGAGTGGGCATAGTTACTCAAGAATGGATTAGAAATATAGGTAAAAATAGCGAAATAAGCAGACAGGGCTTGATAATTGCTATTGCAAAATTAGAGAAAGATTTTACTTAGAAAACTAGCATATAGGAAAAATTTGAATTTTCAACAACATGAAACAAAGTAGTCTAAATAAATTATGTGAAGTTAAAAAATCTTACATCAATTCTATTGACAAATAAAACACATAATACACACTGCATTTTAGAAAATGGTCTGTACAGTATTACAAAGGTTAATAATAGGTGGTTGCACAATATTTAACAAAAGAATACTTGAAAAATCAGCACCTATATGTATCCATTTTTAACAGAATTCTTATATATATTAATTTTTGCATAAACTGTCAAATAGCTAATTTCAGCTACCCTGCTTTCAGCCAAGTTTAAGCTGTTTTTCCTAGCACCTGCATTATTGATTGTATCTTACATTAGGCAATCCTGGGATACTAGAAATCCTAGCTAAAGCTCATCTAGAGAACAAATCTTATAGAACCTGATAGAGCTAATTGGTCTAGGGAAGAAACAGAGAACATAGGGGTGAGAATTTATTAGGGGGACATATTGAGAAACATATAACTGAATTTAAAGCAATCTTCTGGATGTATTCTGTAAATTAAGGGAAGGTATATGTAATTTCTAGGCTTTTAAGTCTCTGATTCTGCTAATGTAAGAATATGTAAGTGGGGAGGTCTTGGTAGAATTTCCCCCCTTTGGGACAACATAATGTGCAAGTATCTTTAATACATACTTGTTCAGTTCTGTTAGAGGAGGCATGTATAAGGATATTAATACCAGGATAATCTAAAACATAGATTGATGTGTATTATACATTTTATCAGTAAGTGAATGTTTAGATAATATCTTGGATTATAATAAAAAAACTACTCTGTGGCAGCTGAATGGTGAAGAGCAGAAAATATAAATATAGAAACATTTTAAGATTTATTATGAGAAAATAATTTTGCAGAAATACATAATTCCATTTATATTAAAACAACAAAATTATTCTAAATTATCTAACATTTTACCCATGAATGTATCTATGTTGTTGTTGCTCAGTCGCCAAGTTCTGTCCATGACTTTGTGACCCCATGGACCACAGCACTTAAGGCTCCTCTGTCCTCCACTGTTTCCCGGAGTTTGCTCACATTCACATCCATTGAGTCGGTGTTGCTATCTAACCACCTCATCCTCTGCCATCCCCTTCTTCTTTTGCCTCCAATCCCTCCCAGCATCAGGGTCTTTCCCAGTAAGTCCGTCTTTGTATCAGGCGGCTGAAGCATTGCAATTTCAGCAACAGCCCTTCTAATGAGCATATTTATGTAAACGTTCAGAAAAACATTCTAAAGTTACAAAGCACACGGCTTTTTTGCCTTCTGAGCGGGGAAGTACGATTGGTGGCAACAGTGGAGGGTTTGCAGTTTTACCAAATATACTTCATTGTTTTTTTCACTGATTCTAGATAAATATCTTTCCATATTACTAGCAGATATAGAAGACTTGAGCAGCTCGTAATAAATGAACTAAATGGAAGAACATTAAATATTTTAAATCTTTTAAACACCTAACATCAAACTGAGTCTTCAAAGTATTATCTCCTCTAAAAGATATAACCTCCCTGTTCCTCCTTCCCCCACCCCACCATGCACACACAACACAGGAAGGAAAAGGAGAAGATAACAATTATTGACAATCAGAAATTTCTTATGCTTAGAAGGGTTTTGTTTCTTTGAGAAACATATAACTGAATTTAAAGCAATCTTCTGGATGTATTCTGTAAATTAAGGGAAGGTATATGTAATTTCTAGGCTTTTAAGTCTCTGATTCTGCTAATGTAAGAATATGTAAGTGGGGAGGTCTTGGTAGAATTTCCCCCCTTTGGGACAACATAATGTGCAAGTATCTTTAATACATACTTGTTCAGTTCTGTTAGAGGAGGCATGTATAAGGATATTAATACCAGGATAATCTAAAACATAGATTGATGTGTATTATACATTTTATCAGTAAGTGAATGTTTAGATAATATCTTGGATTATAATAAAAAAACTACTCTGTGGCAGCTGAATGGTGAAGAGCAGAAAATATAAATATAGAAACATTTTAAGATTTATTATGAGAAAATAATTTTGCAGAAATACATAATTCCATTTATATTAAAACAACAAAATTATTCTAAATTATCTAACATTTTACCCATGAATGTATCTATGTTGTTGTTGCTCAGTCGCCAAGTTCTGTCCATGACTTTGTGACCCCATGGACCACAGCACTTAAGGCTCCTCTGTCCTCCACTGTTTCCCGGAGTTTGCTCACATTCACATCCATTGAGTCGGTGTTGCTATCTAACCACCTCATCCTCTGCCATCCCCTTCTTCTTTTGCCTCCAATCCCTCCCAGCATCAGGGTCTTTCCCAGTAAGTCCGTCTTTGTATCAGGCGGCTGAAGCATTGCAATTTCAGCAACAGCCCTTCTAATGAGCATATTTATGTAAACGTTCAGAAAAACATTCTAAAGTTACAAAGCACACGGCTTTTTTGCCTTCTGAGCGGGGAAGTACGATTGGTGGCAACAGTGGAGGGTTTGCAGTTTTACCAAATATACTTCATTGTTTTTTTCACTGATTCTAGATAAATATCTTTCCATATTACTAGCAGATATAGAAGACTTGAGCAGCTCGTAATAAATGAACTAAATGGAAGAACATTAAATATTTTAAATCTTTTAAACACCTAACATCAAACTGAGTCTTCAAAGTATTATCTCCTCTAAAAGATATAACCTCCCTGTTCCTCCTTCCCCCACCCCACCATGCACACACAACACAGGAAGGAAAAGGAGAAGATAACAATTATTGACAATCAGAAATTTCTTATGCTTAGAAGGGTTTTGTTTCTTTGCTAGTAGAAATTATATCCTTAGAACTATTTGGTTTGAGGAACCTGCCTGCCAATGAAGGCAGATGTAAGAGACCTGGGTTCGATCCCGAGGGCGGGAAGATTCCCTGGAGGAGGGCATGACAACCCACTCTAGTATTTATGCCCAGAGAATCCCACGGACAGAGGAGCCTGGTGGGCCATGCTCTATAGGGTCACAACGAGTCAGACACCACTGAAGTGATTCAGCACACACACAGGTTAAATATTAGGCTTCCCTGGTGGCTCAGAAGACTTTGCTGGTGGCTCAGATGATAAAAAATCTGCTGCAGTACAAGAGAGCAGGGTTCAATCTCTGAGTCGGAAAGATCCCCTGGATAAGGGAATGGCTATCCACTCCAGTATTCTTTTTTTTTTTTTTAACATTTATTTTATTTATCTTTTTGGGGGGTGGGGTGGGGAGGGAGGGGGATGGGTGGGCCACTTCTATTGGGCTTTCATTTCTCTATTTTCATCCGTCTTTGTTCTTTGGCTCCTGTGGGCCTCCCATTGCGGTGACCTCTGTCGTTGCAGAGTGCCAGCTCTGGGCGCATGCGCCCCAGAGCTCCAGCTCGGTAATTGGACACGTTGGTCCAGCTGCTCCGTGGCACATGAAATCTTCCCAGGCCAGGGATCGAACCGGCGTCCCTTGCACTGCAAGGCGGTGTCCTTACCCACTGGACCACCAGGGAAGCCCCCACTCCAGTATTCTTGCACACAGAATTCCATAGACAGACGAGCCTACTGACAGGGTCACAGAGTTGGACACAACTGAACGAGTAACATTTTTCAGGCTAAATGTTACCATAGTATTTCCATATTTTAGACATGAATTGAAAAATGTTAGAATTTTCATTGAGTCAGAAAAAGAATTCTCCTAAGCATTTCTTTTGTATGGCTTTTCCCTAGAATGTGTTGAGTGATGACCATCGCTAATGACTTAGGATGTAATGGCCAGCTAGTTGGAGTTTTCTTTCAATGATGAATACACTTAAGTACCTCAGGTTGATGAATTCTTGTCTACATATGCAAGATGGATTAGGCAATTACCCAGTAAATCAGGGTGATAAACCTATTTTAGAGTAAAGATAGGGGTGAGCATTATTTCTGTTTCTGAGATTGATGGCTTATATTAGTTAAATTTACTATCATCTTGATTTTTCCTAGCATGGATAACTAAACCAATACTTTCCTTAATGGGGTCTGAGTCTTGCCTAAAGAAGGCCCTCGATGAATATCTGTTGCAAAAAATTGAACTTGACATAAGGAATTTTTCAACATGCTGTAAATTCATCTAAAATGCTCTCATTTTGTCTGTTTTATAATATTCCATGTACTACTATATTTAATATATTCATTGAAAGGTGAAAAAAAAACTTTTTAAATGAACTAGTGAACAATTTTTGAACCAGAAAATAGCAGGGAGTTAAAAAGTCAATGGAGGGGCTTCCCTGGTGGTCCAGTGGGTAAGGACACCGCCTTGCAGTGCAAGGGGCGCCGGTTCGAGCCCTGGCCTGGGAAGATCCCACGTGCCGTGAAGCGGCTGGACCCATGTGTCCAATTACCGAGCTGGAGCTCTGGAGTGCATGCGCCCAGAGCTGGTGCTCTGCGACAACAGAGGCCACTGCGATGCTGCGATGGGAGGCCCACACGGGCCAAAGAACAAAGATAGATGAAAATAGAGAAATGAAAGACCAATAAAAGAGGCCCACCGGCCCACCCACCTTCCTCCCTCCCTCCCCCACTACCCAACCCACCCGCCCCCCACCCAAAAAAAGTCAATGGAGAAAGCTCTTCAATGGTTTGACTCAAACTTGAACAATGAATGAACAGCTAAAACCAAATTCCCTAGCCATCTTCCATACAAGTTCCTCAGAGACTGCAGTTTGAAGGCGACTGGCTGGCTTTTGCATTGTTCACAGTTTTCTATCCCTGTCACACAGCTAGTTACATGCATCTCAGATCTAAAGTGCATGTCTTTTCTCCCAGCCTTTTCCAGGGTGCACCACTCTACCATCCATATCTTAAAGGGAAGAGAAAACCCACAAATCACTGGGACTCATAAGACGTTTTAACAGAGTTGGTGAATAGAAGATTCAAGGTACTAAAGACAAATTTATTTTTATATACTAGCAAATAATGCTAAATAAAAGATAACTTCATACAAGGACAGCAGAAATGTGTCATGTGAATAAAATTAAAAGCAATGCATAAATCTCCTATGAAGAACAGAATGACATTAGCTGAAAGATATTGAAGAAGGCCTAAATAAATGGAAAGTCAGTCTGTGTATTGTTAGGGAGAGCACAGTATCATAAATTTGTCTGTTTCCCTCCACACTGGTTCAGAGATTCTTGGTACTGCTGGTAAAATTTTCAAAATGGTTTTTTCTGGAACCAGTATGATTTAAATGTTAAGAGAGCAAGAAAAAAGTGAACTAGAACACAGTATCAGCCATATATAACACTGTAACTGATAATAGTGTATAGGATGTATAAAATTGAATATATAAACAACTAACTCAGTATGTAAGTGTGAACAGACAATTCAGGACAGAGGCAAGTTAATGGCTAATAGGGCATGAAAAAAGTGTTAAATCTTAATTAGGAATCAGAGGGACAAAGATAAAATCACAATTAGTTGCCGTTTGACACTCAACCTTCTGGGATAATTTTTAACTCTAAGACTATACGTGTTCAGAAGATAAGGGTTCTCGTTAATCTCTAGTTCTTTGGGGAAAAAAAAATAAATGGCTTTACCTAGTTAAAGTAAATAGGTATGCTACCTAAAAAAAGCAGTTCCAATCCTTGGAATATACTATAAAGCAACTCTTAGCTATATGCATTTGCACAAAAACAATAATCTGAAAAACAACACTTTGCCTTCTAAGACCAGAATAAACAAATTAGATTCACACATTTATGTATACATCTCAAAAGGTTAATATTGAGTAATAAAGAAAAAATCCAGTTCCTCAGAGACTGCAGTTTGAAGGCGACTGGCTGGCTTTTGCATTGTTCACAGTTTTCTATCCCTGTCACACAGCTAGTTACATGCATCTCAGATCTAAAGTGCATGTCTTTTCTCCCAGCCTTTTCCAGGGTGCACCACTCTACCATCCATATCTTAAAGGGAAGAGAAAACCCACAAATCACTGGGACTCATAAGACGTTTTAACAGAGTTGGTGAATAGAAGATTCAAGGTACTAAAGACAAATTTATTTTTATATACTAGCAAATAATGCTAAATAAAAGATAACTTCATACAAGGACAGCAGAAATGTGTCATGTGAATAAAATTAAAAGCAATGCATAAATCTCCTATGAAGAACAGAATGACATTAGCTGAAAGATATTGAAGAAGGCCTAAATAAATGGAAAGTCAGTCTGTGTATTGTTAGGGAGAGCACAGTATCATAAATTTGTCTGTTTCCCTCCACACTGGTTCAGAGATTCTTGGTACTGCTGGTAAAATTTTCAAAATGGTTTTTTCTGGAACCAGTATGATTTAAATGTTAAGAGAGCAAGAAAAAAGTGAACTAGAACACAGTATCAGCCATATATAACACTGTAACTGATAATAGTGTATAGGATGTATAAAATTGAATATATAAACAACTAACTCAGTATGTAAGTGTGAACAGACAATTCAGGACAGAGGCAAGTTAATGGCTAATAGGGCATGAAAAAAGTGTTAAATCTTAATTAGGAATCAGAGGGACAAAGATAAAATCACAATTAGTTGCCGTTTGACACTCAACCTTCTGGGATAATTTTTAACTCTAAGACTATACGTGTTCAGAAGATAAGGGTTCTCGTTAATCTCTAGTTCTTTGGGGAAAAAAAAATAAATGGCTTTACCTAGTTAAAGTAAATAGGTATGCTACCTAAAAAAAGCAGTTCCAATCCTTGGAATATACTATAAAGCAACTCTTAGCTATATGCATTTGCACAAAAACAATAATCTGAAAAACAACACTTTGCCTTCTAAGACCAGAATAAACAAATTAGATTCACACATTTATGTATACATCTCAAAAGGTTAATATTGAGTAATAAAAGACAATCATACAAATCTACACATAGATGTGGTATGATTCCATAATTATAAAAATGGGATTAGCATAGTGTTTAACAATATTAATATTTTTATATAACTATAAAAAATTCAACAGAATAGAATAACAAAGCTATTGAACATGTACAATGGTACCTAAATAGATACTGTCTTATTCTTTAAATATAATACATATTTTTGACATATGTTTCAAAATAATGTGAAAAAATTAATGAGTCTACAGCATGAATTCTTTTATTGACAATTTATAATGAGAGAGTTGAGAAATTTTCTCTTGTGTCTAATATTTAATGTTAAATATAGACTCATGCAGTTTGGGTTAAATTACTTGTTTTCAACAAATTTCCATGCTTCCTTAATTACTTGTTGTTAAGGAAAAAACTCACACATTTCTATATTTATGTCATTTCAGTGCTATATAGTGGCATAGTCCAAAAAATAGTGAATTACTATGGGACTTCGACTTGATTTTCCTGTTTAAAAAAATATTTCCTTACTAAAAAAAAGAAGCACACTGTAGTGTAAGTCATTAGGGACAGGTGAGAAGTGTGTTGAGGGTTAGGAACTGGACTCCCTTGGGAATTATCTAGGATATGTTATGTGAAGATGTTTTTCTTCACAGAGGAAGCTTGTGAGGTGTGTGACTTCCCAATTGCTCCTTGAAACAGTGAGAAAGAGCAGCTTAGGGAGGCCTGGGGTGATGGGGTGCAGGATGGTGAGGAGACCATCAACCAGTGACTGGGTGTGACTGGAAATAATGTTCCGTTTGACACTCAACCTTCTGGGATAATTTAAATCTAAGACTATTCGTGATCAACAGATAAGGGTTCTCGTTAATCTCTAGTTCTTTGGGGAAAAAAAAATAAATGGCTTTACCTAGTTAAAGTAAATAGGTATGCTACCTAAAAAAAGCAGTTCCAATCCTTGGAATATACTATAAAGCAACTCTTAGCTATATGCATTTGCACAAAAACAATAATCTGAAAAACAACACTTTGCCTTCTAAGACCAGAATAAACAAATTAGATTCACACATTTATGTATACATCTCAAAAGGTTAATATTGAGTAATAAAAGACAATCATACAAATCTACACATAGATGTGGTATGATTCCATAATTATAAAAATGGGATTAGCATAGTGTTTAACAATATTAATATTTTTATATAACTATAAAAAATTCAACAGAATAGAATAACAAAGCTATTGAACATGTACAATGGTACCTAAATAGATACTGTCTTATTCTTTAAATATAATACATATTTTTGACATATGTTTCAAAATAATGTGAAAAAATTAATGAGTCTACAGCATGAATTCTTTTATTGACAATTTATAATGAGAGAGTTGAGAAATTTTCTCTTGTGTCTAATATTTAATGTTAAATATAGACTCATGCAGTTTGGGTTAAATTACTTGTTTTCAACAAATTTCCATGCTTCCTTAATTACTTGTTGTTAAGGAAAAAACTCACACATTTCTATATTTATGTCATTTCAGTGCTATATAGTGGCATAGTCCAAAAAATAGTGAATTACTATGGGACTTCGACTTGATTTTCCTGTTTAAAAAATATTTCCTTACTAAAAAAAAGAAGCACACTGTAGTGTAAGTCATTAGGGACAGGTGAGAAGTGTGTTGAGGGTTAGGAACTGGACTCCCTTGGGAATTATCTAGGATATGTTATGTGAAGATGTTTTTCTTCACAGAGGAAGCTTGTGAGGTGTGTGACTTCCCAATTGCTCCTTGAAACAGTGAGAAAGAGCAGCTTAGGGAGGCCTGGGGTGATGGGGTGCAGGATGGTGAGGAGACCATCAACCAGCTGGACACTGTTTAGTGTAAACTGAGCCACTGACTCTGGGCATCAATCTGGATGGGCCTTTTCCCCACCCTGAATTTATCCAGCCCAAAGAGGGAGGACAAAACAATCTAACTGAAAAAACAGACAGTGTATCTAAACTGAAATCTTTGAGGCTCATTCCTTCTTAATGTTGAGAATTAGAGGTTGGATGAAGCCTCCCTACAAAGTCTGGATCACTGAACATCAGGAAGCTTATTTTTAAATCATTATTTTTTTTTTTTACACTGTGGCACATCTGACTGGAAATCATTGCCTTGGCAGAACAGCAAGCCACATATTGAGCTACAAGTAAACTGTGTTAATCAATTTTTAAAAACTATTTTAAAAAGAATTTCACAGCAGAAGAAACTATTATCTCTGATTTGGAGGAAGAATGACAGAGAAAACACGTATGTGGTGGACTAATTTCGACAGCTCTTTTAAAAGCAAGAAAGAACCCGTTATTGCTGAGACAGCTTCAAGGAGGTCTTTATTATCTAAAGAAAGCATGTGAGAACTAATAGCAGTTGGGCTAACACTTGGGAGAACCAAGGAATTATGAGAATAGAAAAGAAAAACAGGTGAAACGTCTCTTCTATTTCATCTGAGAAGCTTGGAATGAAATACCTTCTCTTAGATAATGGGAGAGAGCAGTCTGATGCAGGCAGAAAATGGTGCTAAGTGCTCATTACTTTTAACTGTGCAATTTAAATACTCAAGTGCATCAATAGAAAGAAGATTTAAATAGCAAGCTTCATTGCTATTTGCTCCTAAAAGAAACTGATCCCAACAGATTACTGCCTTTCGTTAAAGTCAACATGGGGACGAAGAGCAGTTTTGCAGTTTGAGAAGAGAGGCACGTGGGAAAACTGAAATGTGAACAAAACAATAGTTGGGCTTTCTTTTATTGTTTATTGGTGCTCTGGGAATTCCCTGCTGCTTTGTCTTTCCTGGTTGCTTAATAAATAAAAATACAGTACATAGCCTATTCGTTTGGGGGTCATTCACAGAGTGGCACTAATTCACCTAAGGGACCCTGCCTCGCATAGTCCAGGGAGCACATCTTCCAAGCATCTGGAACCACACTGGCAATCTTCCCACAGGGCACGGGCTTGAGTTACTCTGCTAATCTTTTACATAACCCGGCTGAAATTACACAGCCATCTGTATTCTTAAATGCTGAGATTGAGTTAAATGAATTTACAGCCTCGAAACCATTCATCCTTGATATCCCCTTCATGCTGATTGTTATTCCTTTCAGCATGGAGTCTGGGACACAGTGAACACTGCTCACCCAGGGAGCCCATCCATCCTCACTTGCTCACTGCCCATCACTCTGCCTTCTCAGTATTGTCCACCCAAACTACCATGGACACTCCAAAATACTGCCTGGTAAGGAGGGTCCGGAGTGAGGCTGCCTGGGTGAAAATCTCCACAGTTCTGTTTGCTGTTAACAGTGGGCAAATGACTTCGTTTCTCTGTGCCTAATTCCTCACTTTGAAAATTTCGAAGGAAAAGAATATATTCTTTTTTAAAAAACCCGTTATTGCTGAGACAGCTTCAAGGAGGTCTTTATTATCTAAAGAAAGCATGTGAGAACTAATAGCAGTTGGGCTAACACTTGGGAGAACCAAGGAATTATGAGAATAGAAAAGAAAAACAGGTGAAACGTCTCTTCTATTTCATCTGAGAAGCTTGGAATGAAATACCTTCTCTTAGATAATGGGAGAGAGCAGTCTGATGCAGGCAGAAAATGGTGCTAAGTGCTCATTACTTTTAACTGTGCAATTTAAATACTCAAGTGCATCAATAGAAAGAAGATTTAAATAGCAAGCTTCATTGCTATTTGCTCCTAAAAGAAACTGATCCCAACAGATTACTGCCTTCGTTAAAGTCAACATGGGGACGAAGAGCAGTTTTGCAGTTTGAGAAGAGAGGCACGTGGGAAAACTGAAATGTGAACAAAACAATAGTTGGGCTTTCTTTTATTGTTTATTGGTGCTCTGGGAATTCCCTGCTGCTTTGTCTTTCCTGGTTGCTTAATAAATAAAAATACAGTACATAGCCTATTCGTTTGGGGGTCATTCACAGAGTGGCACTAATTCACCTAAGGGACCCTGCCTCGCATAGTCCAGGGAGCACATCTTCCAAGCATCTGGAACCACACTGGCAATCTTCCCACAGGGCACGGGCTTGAGTTACTCTGCTAATCTTTTACATAACCCGGCTGAAATTACACAGCCATCTGTATTCTTAAATGCTGAGATTGAGTTAAATGAATTTACAGCCTCGAAACCATTCATCCTTGATATCCCCTTCATGCTGATTGTTATTCCTTTCAGCATGGAGTCTGGGACACAGTGAACACTGCTCACCCAGGGAGCCCATCCATCCTCACTTGCTCACTGCCCATCACTCTGCCTTCTCAGTATTGTCCACCCAAACTACCATGGACACTCCAAAATACTGCCTGGTAAGGAGGGTCCGGAGTGAGGCTGCCTGGGTGAAAATCTCCACAGTTCTGTTTGCTGTTAACAGTGGGCAAATGACTTCGTTTCTCTGTGCCTAATTCCTCACTTTGAAAATTTCGAAGGAAAAGAATATATTCTTTTTTTTAAAAAAAAAACCTGTGTATTTGACTGTCCCTGGTTTTATTTTCAGCATGTGGGATCTAGTTCTCCAACCAAGGATCAAACTCAGTCCGCTTGCATTGGGAGCAGGGTCTTAGCCACTGGACCATCAAGGAAATTCCAAGAATACTTTCTCCTAAGATCACTGTGAGGAAGAAATGAACTTGGCCTGTTGTTTTGCGTACAGTAAGTCCTCGATAAGTGATAGGTATAATTAGCAGCACAGTTATTCTAGTGCACCCAAGATGGAATCACTTCCTTCATGCAGACCTGACTCCCTCAATCACAGTGGGTGTCAGCTATTAGTGATGTAAGAGACTAGAATCCAGAGGCCACAGTGTTTCCCAGAGATGGAAGCTAATCTCCAGGAGAGTCAGCAATATGGAAATGTACTTTTCCAAGGAATATGTACTCTTTACATAGCATTCATAGTATTGCAATCATGGTAATGTCATACAAATGCCAGGTGATATTGAGAGAAAGTGGGAGAAAAACAGAGGAAGGAAATTAAAGACAGATAACTCAGAAGTGTGCATTATGTCAAAGGGCAACTTCAGGTAGAAGAACCATTGATGCTTCAGGAAGCTGGAAGTTTTTGGTAGCAAGGGGTAGAAGGCAGCATGTCACAGAGTGAAAGAAGTTCTGACTTTTACAGAAAGACAATCAGTATTATAGGAAGAAAGACAGTTGAATCATTAGGTCATGAGGAAAAATCACCCAGCTAAAATATATATTGCAAATAAAATTTACTTGCAATATATATTCATTACATATTATATATTCTATGGGTGTCACTTCATTTATGGACATTAGCTAATTAAATAGCTGAGGCACAACAACTAGATTTTTTTTTTTGATGTTTTGGGAAAGATGGTTTATTTGATTGCTGGAAATTAAATTTGTTAACAGGAGATATTGCCTGACTTGAGACATAGATGCTATTCTCTATATAATTTTTAAAAAAGACTTTGAGTTTTACATACTAATAGGGATGTTAAATAAAAAATGTTCGACAATTGTGTAGGAAGTTTTTTCTATTCAATGTTGTTCCCTATCACTGTCATCATTATTCCTCCAGAATATTTATCTTTGTACACATTGCAATTGCAAGACAGGAGAAGAACTACAAGAGATTCTGACCTTCCTTCCACTTTGTGACCTAGTCCCCAATATTTCAGCTGCCCATTGGCTCCTGTGGATCGAGATAGAAAGTTATTTGATAGAATTTGCTATCTCGAAATTTAGAAGCTTCTTTAAAAATACAGTTCACTAGGTGGGCAATGGAAGTTGGCCAAAGCATTAGGAACAAATACTTCAGTGAGTATTGATTTAACAGAACACTGTCCTTCTGCAGGTAGAGTTAGAGAAGCATTGAGGATGAGAAGCCAGCCCCAAAGGAAGAGGAAATAAAGAGCCATGGTGTTCTGAGCATGCATCCTGAATGAAGTAAGATGTGTGTATATTCAGTTTCTGACTTTGACACTTTCCAGTTGTGTAAATGGCCATAGGGGAGTTCACTGAACAAATGAAGCTTCCTATTTTTCCATATGAAAATGAGGATTTCAGTTTTTGTTGTGTGTATGCTAAGTTGCTTTGGTCGTGTTCAACTCTTTGTGGCCCTATGAACGGTAGACCATCAGGCTCCTCTGTCCATGGGATTCTCCAGGCAAGAATACTGGAATGGATTGCCATGTCCTTCTCCAGGGGATCTTCCCCACCCAGGGATCAAACTAGCATCTCTTACTTCTACTTCACTGGCAGGGGGGTCCTTTATCACTAGTGTCATCTGGGAAGCCCTTTTTGTTGTGGGTATCCTGAAATAAATACTTAACAATTGTCTTTATTAAATAAGTAATTAAGCTACGAATAAGATGGTTTACTTTTCAAGAAGTACTGTAGACTACAATAGGCTGACAGTATGTAGGGCATGGATATGAATACTTTGATAATGTGAAGATGGTGGAAAGGTACAAATTCAAATTCATAGCAGCGGTCAAATAACAGAAGACCACTGGAGATGCATATGCAGCCCTCATCCAGACCTGTAGTTTTCTAGACCCACCTCATGTTGTTAGGGGTCTTGACTGGCTACAGCCTGGCCCTGGTCAACATGAGCTTCACTTCCTGGACTCTGTTGTCATTGCTCAAGTTTTAGAGGGATAAGCGTGCTCATGTTAGTATCTGACTGGTTTTCTATTTTTCCTAGAAACTTCTCTGAATTGACCATTTGGTGTCCAACAACTACAAGTCAATTGGACTTATTTCTCTTTGTGCATTTGTTTCTGGTGGGGCCATGAACAGCCACATTTTCAGGCCTTTTCAACAAAAAAGCAAAGAAAAAATAATAGAAAGTGATTAAAGTTATTTGATAGAATTTGCTATCTCGAAATTTAGAAGCTTCTTTAAAAATACAGTTCACTAGGTGGGCAATGGAAGTTGGCCAAAGCATTAGGAACAAATACTTCAGTGAGTATTGATTTAACAGAACACTGTCCTTCTGCAGGTAGAGTTAGAGAAGCATTGAGGATGAGAAGCCAGCCCCAAAGGAAGAGGAAATAAAGAGCCATGGTGTTCTGAGCATGCATCCTGAATGAAGTAAGATGTGTGTATATTCAGTTTCTGACTTTGACACTTTCCAGTTGTGTAAATGGCCATAGGGGAGTTCACTGAACAAATGAAGCTTCCTATTTTTCCATATGAAAATGAGGATTTCAGTTTTTGTTGTGTGTATGCTAAGTTGCTTTGGTCGTGTTCAACTCTTTGTGGCCCTATGAACGGTAGACCATCAGGCTCCTCTGTCCATGGGATTCTCCAGGCAAGAATACTGGAATGGATTGCCATGTCCTTCTCCAGGGGATCTTCCCCACCCAGGGATCAAACTAGCATCTCTTACTTCTACTTCACTGGCAGGGGGGTCCTTTATCACTAGTGTCATCTGGGAAGCCCTTTTTGTTGTGGGTATCCTGAAATAAATACTTAACAATTGTCTTTATTAAATAAGTAATTAAGCTACGAATAAGATGGTTTACTTTTCAAGAAGTACTGTAGACTACAATAGGCTGACAGTATGTAGGGCATGGATATGAATACTTTGATAATGTGAAGATGGTGGAAAGGTACAAATTCAAATTCATAGCAGCGGTCAAATAACAGAAGACCACTGGAGATGCATATGCAGCCCTCATCCAGACCTGTAGTTTTCTAGACCCACCTCATGTTGTTAGGGGTCTTGACTGGCTACAGCCTGGCCCTGGTCAACATGAGCTTCACTTCCCTGGACTCTGTTGTCATTGCTCAAGTTTTAGAGGGATAAGCGTGCTCATGTTAGTATCTGACTGGTTTTCTATTTTTCCTAGAAACTTCTCTGAATTGACCATTTGGTGTCCAACAACTACAAGTCAATTGGACTTATTTCTCTTTGTGCATTTGTTTCTGGTGGGGCCATGAACAGCCACATTTTCAGGCCTTTTCAACAAAAAAGCAAAGAAAAAATCATAGAAAGTGATTAAAGTTGTCCTTTTAATTTTCTTCTCATCTTCCTGCCTTCTGCTAGCCCTCTTCCTACTCTTTCCCTCCCCTTTTCAGTTAAAAAATCACTGATCATTTTACTTCTCAGGATCTTGAATGTTGCAAACAACCAAACATATTCTCTGAGTCACAGTACCTGAATAACCAAATGCCTTTTGATAGTCACCTAAGCCATAGCTTTGGATTTTATTGTACTGGAGAATCCTATCCCATTGAATTGAATATCACACTTGAATATGAACCCTGCACTGAAAGCTCCGATCTTGAATTGGTGTAATTTTAACCTTCTGAGAGGATTGGTTGGAGTGGAGCTTCTAACCAGCCCGCACATGCTTTGACTTTCAGAAACCGTCTTTGAAGAGCATCTGATTACGTTCAGGGGTTAGATCTGTCCCTTTGTCCCGACAAAGCTCACTTTTCCACCCTTGCTGCCAAAATTTTTTGCCATTGTGGGATTTTCCAAACTATTGCTTGGAATTTAAATTAAGGGTCTTAGGCAGTTTCAGCTTTACAATGCCATGTAACAGATAGAATGGAGGTTGAGACTGAATTCTGCCAGTGAGCAAGTTAGGTCAGATCTACACAGACATGGGTGGTGAATATGGATAAAACTGAAACCTTTGCATTTTTCACTTCACTATTACTTTCTAAGATAGTCTGCAAAAAAAAAAAAAAAAAAAAGGCAGAATTTTTCTCCCTATTGCTGTAAGAAATATTACTCTAGAATTTTTTAATAGCTTCACAGATTCTCAGAATTTAGGAAAATACAGGGGATGCTTAATACATTTGTGAGGGCTTTCCAGGTGGCCCAGTGGTAAAGAATCCACTTGCCAATGCAGGAGATGCAGGTTCAATTCCTTGGTCAGGAAGATCCTCTGGAGTAGGAAATGGCAACCCACTCCAGTATTCTTACCTAGAAAATTCCATGGACAGAGGAGCCTGGAGGGCTGCTGTCCACGGGGCTGCCAAGAGTCAGACATGACTGAGTATCTGAGCATATACACATGTGAGTTTAAAACTTGAATCACATTATTTTTGTATATGTTGAATGGAAATAATTCTCCTGTAGGGTCAATCTGAACTTCCTTTACAATTCTTGCTTCTTCAATGTCTCATCTCAAAATGGTTTTTTCACAATTTCTTCCTCCTACTCAAAGGCTTAGTTGACTGATGACTAGCACAAGGTGGGAATAAGATTATAGGTGGTTTAATTACTTTCTTCCTGCCCTGTCCTCATTCCCCACAGCCCTAGGGAGCTCCTCATGAGGAGAATTTAAGGAATTCAACCTTGGAACTTTGAAAAGCTACAGAAGGGCTAAGCAGCTAGCATAGGAGAGAATTACAAATCGGAGATCCTCACTAATGAGCAGAGGAAGAGAGGGAGAAAGGAAGGGAGACTCTGGAAAACTAATAATATGCAGAGAGGGGGCAGTTTTCTTCAAACAACTTCCAGACTCATAGAATGAAATCTGCCCACGAAAGCAAACATTTCCCTGACCCTTCCTCCTACTCTCCCCTCCATCCTGCCCCAAATCTGGAAGAGTAGCAGCTACTGAGAAAGGAAGAGGGGGCGAAGGAAGGGAAGAGGCTGGTCATTTCCTTTACCTTAATTGTATGGCAGAGGGAAAGGATTCTCTTTGAATGAAAATCAAAGTGTTGATTATTTCATGGAACTAAACATTCTAACAGTCTATTTGGTAAAACAAAATTCAGATTGTATGTTGTATCTTAAAAGTCCCCATTGGACACTGTATGACCTAAGAATGTTTAGAAAATAATGGGACTGCTTTTTTTATTTTCTCTAATTTAAAAGTAGGATGAAATAGGATCCTAGAAAATCCTAATGAAAATAAGAATTAAAATAACTTTGCTTTGTGAATAGCATCTCATACTCATCAGGTTTGTTCATTGAACAAGTTACAGAGGACATCAGGGAACCGAGATCTCAAGAGTCTTAGAAATCTAGTCTTTCTGTGAAATACTGGGTAAATATAGAAAATCCAAACCATTTGGAATAGTTTATGTTCAGGGATAAGTATTTGATCAGCTATATTACATTGGTCAGCCATCAACAACAGATAAGTAAAGCTAAGAGTTAGGAAAAGTGTATCCTGAGGATTGAATCTTCATTAGTTTATGACGTACCTCAAATGATGTCACCTTTCATGTTTTGTCAGAAATGTGTAAATCCTGATGGAGACACAGAAGGACTTTGTGGCATCTTGCTGCTGACTCTTGAATATGGTACAGCTTCTCAGTGTTGGTGTAATCTGGACATTCAACATGACTCGCTACACAAGGTAACTTTCTTCCTGCCCTGTCCTCATTCCCCACAGCCCTAGGGAGCTCCTCATGAGGAGAATTTAAGGAATTCAACCTTGGAACTTTGAAAAGCTACAGAAGGGCTAAGCAGCTAGCATAGGAGAGAATTACAAATCGGAGATCCTCACTAATGAGCAGAGGAAGAGGGAGAAAGGAAGGAGACTCTGGAAAACTAATAATATGCAGAGAGGGGCAGTTTTCTTCAAACAACTTCCAGACTCATAGAATGAAATCTGCCCACGAAAGCAAACATTTCCTGACCCTTCCTCCTACTCTCCCCTCCATCCTGCCCCAAATCTGGAAGAGTAGCAGCTACTGAGAAAGGAAGAGGGGGCGAAGGAAGGGAAGAGGCTGGTCATTTCCTTTACCTTAATTGTATGGCAGAGGGAAAGGATTCTCTTTGAATGAAAATCAAAGTGTTGATTATTTCATGGAACTAAACATTCTAACAGTCTATTTGGTAAAACAAAATTCAGATTGTATGTTGTATCTTAAAAGTCCCCATTGGACACTGTATGACCTAAGAATGTTTAGAAAATAATGGGACTGCTTTTTTTATTTTCTCTAATTTAAAAGTAGGATGAAATAGGATCCTAGAAAATCCTAATGAAAATAAGAATTAAAATAACTTTGCTTTGTGAATAGCATCTCATACTCATCAGGTTTGTTCATTGAACAAGTTACAGAGGACATCAGGGAACCGAGATCTCAAGAGTCTTAGAAATCTAGTCTTTCTGTGAAATACTGGGTAAATATAGAAAATCCAAACCATTTGGAATAGTTTATGTTCAGGGATAAGTATTTGATCAGCTATATTACATTGGTCAGCCATCAACAACAGATAAGTAAAGCTAAGAGTTAGGAAAAGTGTATCCTGAGGATTGAATCTTCATTAGTTTATGACGTACCTCAAATGATGTCACCTTTCATGTTTTGTCAGAAATGTGTAAATCCTGATGGAGACACAGAAGGACTTTGTGGCATCTTGCTGCTGACTCTTGAATATGGTACAGCTTCTCAGTGTTGGTGTAATCTGGACATTCAACATGACTCGCTACACAAGGTAACAGGTCATATTACTGTTCTTTAGCTGGGCTTTTAAACAGCACACTTCTTTTTACCAACTGCATCTAACATTATTAGATCAGAAAGAAGGGCATGAGTAATTATTTTCACAGTTTAAAGCATCACAAGTCTTCCAAGTCTGTGGTGATAATTCCTTCCCAACAAAAGTTCAGTTCTATCACAAATTAGAGGAAAGGTGATTATCACCACATAGGAAGGTCAAAAATCATTTAAAGTATGTGTCATATGGGGTGTAGGTGCCATGAATCCAAACAGGAAGATAAGGAATAAAAAGTATACTGGCATTTAAATTCATTTTTAAGTGAACATAACACTACTTTGAATTGGAGTGTTGATTAGGTGGTTAGAGATATTTGGACCTTGGAGAAAATAACTGTTTTTGAAATTAAGATTTAGAATTGGTGAACATAAATGTAATTTGAGTTAAAGCTATAAGAAAGATGCTCACTTGGAGGTTAACCACAAGATGCCATTCCCAAAGCTGGAGTTACAAGTATAAGAGAAAGACAAAAAACTTCAAAGTTAAGAAGAGGAAATAAAATTTTCCTTATTTTGATGGCCTGAAATCTTAGGAACCCCTCCCAAAAAATCTTATGAAAATTCATATTTAGGAAATAATTTAGTCATCATTAGCACAAATATTGATCTTTATGTTACTTAAAGTTAACATAAAGTTAAAAACAAGTAAATATCTAGTCTTTCTGTGAAATACTGGGTAAATATAGAAAATCCAAACCATTTGGAATAGTTTATGTTCAGGGATAAGTATTTGATCAGCTATATTACATTGGTCAGCCATCAACAACAGATAAGTAAAGCTAAGAGTTAGGAAAAGTGTATCCTGAGGATTGAATCTTCATTAGTTTATGACGTACCTCAAATGATGTCACCTTTCATGTTTTGTCAGAAATGTGTAAATCCTGATGGAGACACAGAAGGACTTTGTGGCATCTTGCTGCTGACTCTTGAATATGGTACAGCTTCTCAGTGTTGGTGTAATCTGGACATTCAACATGACTCGCTACACAAGGTAACAGGTCATATTACTGTTCTTTAGCTGGGCTTTTAAACAGCACACTTCTTTTTACCAACTGCATCTAACATTATTAGATCAGAAAGAAGGGCATGAGTAATTATTTTCACAGTTTAAAGCATCACAAGTCTTCCAAGTCTGTGGTGATAATTCCTTCCCAACAAAAGTTCAGTTCTATCACAAATTAGAGGAAAGGTGATTATCACCACATAGGAAGGTCAAAAATCATTTAAAGTATGTGTCATATGGGGTGTAGGTGCCATGAATCCAAACAGGAAGATAAGGAATAAAAAGTATACTGGCATTTAAATTCATTTTTAAGTGAACATAACACTACTTTGAATTGGAGTGTTGATTAGGTGGTTAGAGATATTTGGACCTTGGAGAAAATAACTGTTTTTGAAATTAAGATTTAGAATTGGTGAACATAAATGTAATTTGAGTTAAAGCTATAAGAAAGATGCTCACTTGGAGGTTAACCACAAGATGCCATTCCCAAAGCTGGAGTTACAAGTATAAGAGAAAGACAAAAAACTTCAAAGTTAAGAAGAGGAAATAAAATTTTCCTTATTTTGATGGCCTGAAATCTTAGGAACCCCTCCCAAAAAATCTTATGAAAATTCATATTTAGGAAATAATTTAGTCATCATTAGCACAAATATTGATCTTTATGTTACTTAAAGTTAACATAAAGTTAAAAACAAGTAAAAGTATTTGAATAGTCATGAAACAGTTTCACATTTGGGGAAAATTGTTAATTGTTTATAAACAGTAAATATACTTGAACATATCTAATTTAGAGAATATCAGATATCTTTGTAAAATATTAGAATGTTAAAATCAGAAAAGTATCTATATAACATTAACTTATCCTTGAGACAAAATATTTACCATCATAGTCTCAACTTCTAAATTTTATCCAGAAGGGCTGAAATAATTTTAATGATGGCACTACAAAAATTAGAATCTTTTCATATCCTTGCTCCATTACAATTAAGCCTACATTAATTTTTGAAAATGTGTAAAATAATAAAAACATCCCATAGTGGAAATTCCCTCCCTTCCAACCCTTCTATCAACAAATAAGTGTATATCTATGTTTCATGTACTCTATTAGATACTTTGGCTGAGGACAGTAAGGTAGAGTAATATAAGACTTGTACAAAGATAATTATAACACAAGGGAAAATATTTTCTGGTTCATTAGATATGAATTATTGATGAGTGGTTATAATGTTGAAAGAACAAGTTCTCGGTTCATTTCTGATTGATTATGTTTTGGTAGTAATGTAAGACCAATCAGGATGGAATGATGGTTAATTTTAAAAAAATCACAGTGCTATAATTTACAAAAGGTAAATAGGTGTATTATGAAGCAAATAACTTGCTGTGAACTTTTGAATTTCATATTGATTTAGCTTCCTGCAGAATATCTGCAGCAATGTAATTAATTTTGAATGTTCAGATAATGTTATTGTCAGGCCATACAGATGCAATTCATAGCAAGCTCTTAGAAGCGAGAAGTATATAAATCCAAGCTGTTGACTGTTCGTTTCAATAAGTGCATTAGGGCAGTTTTTAACAAATGCTCTTTATTTATTTTTGCTGTCCTGGGTCTTTGTTGCTGTTCAGGCTTTTCTTTAGTCGTGGTGAGCAGGGGTCTACTCTGTAGATGCTGTGCGCAGGCTTCTCATTGCAGTGGCTTCTCTTGTTGAGGGACATGGGCTCTAGGGTGTGCAGGTTTCAGTAGTTGTGGCACGGGGGCTCAGTGGTTGTAGCTGTCAGGCTCTAGAGCACAGACTCGACAACTGTGATACATGGCTTACGTGCCCCATGGCGTGCGGGATCTTCCCAGATCAGGGATCGAATCAGTGTCGCCTGCATTGGCAGCCAGGTTCTTTATCACTGAGCCATAATATGAGTCCAACAAATGCTCTTTAGGTAATTCAGATCTTCAGGCTTGATGAGGAACCTTTCTGGAGCATTCCCAGGCCAACTAAAATTTAAATATAGATGGAGATTTGTAGTGTGTCAATAAAGTCTAGTTTGACACGTCAAGGGAAGGAAAAAGAAACATATTTGTTGAGATTTTAAAAGTGAAAACATTGCTTATGATGCACTAGTCATTGTTGAAAAGAATTTCCTAAAGATGATGAATTCACTTAGCAGTGCACACGCATCTTAATTATATAATTACTCGAAGCAACCACTCTAATCCATCTTGTTCGTTTTACACTGTGCAAAGGAAACAAACTAATTAAGGCTTTTCATTCAAGAAACGCACAAACCACTGCCACGTTTACTGGATTCATTCAGTCTAGTACTGCTCAGACAGGCAGGAAATAGAGGGAAAAACCCAGAAGTGGTCATTATGCTGCTTGCTATAACAACATTCTTAAAATTGAACCAACGCTCATGGAAGGTGGAAAGCATGATGGTTTTCTCCCACATTAGAAACTGGCAGCCACATTTGATCAGGAAGGCACCCTCGAGGAGAATAACTTGAAGTGGGCTAAGTTTAACTAGGTGCAGACGTATGTTCAGATAATGTTATTGTCAGGCCATACAGATGCAATTCATAGCAAGCTCTTAGAAGCGAGAAGTATATAAATCCAAGCTGTTGACTGTTCGTTTCAATAAGTGCATTAGGGCAGTTTTTAACAAATGCTCTTTATTTATTTTTGCTGTCCTGGGTCTTTGTTGCTGTTCAGGCTTTTCTTTAGTCGTGGTGAGCAGGGGTCTACTCTGTAGATGCTGTGCGCAGGCTTCTCATTGCAGTGGCTTCTCTTGTTGAGGGACATGGGCTCTAGGGTGTGCAGGTTTCAGTAGTTGTGGCACGGGGGCTCAGTGGTTGTAGCTGTCAGGCTCTAGAGCACAGACTCGACAACTGTGATACATGGCTTACGTGCCCCATGGCGTGCGGGATCTTCCCAGATCAGGGATCGAATCAGTGTCGCCTGCATTGGCAGCCAGGTTCTTTATCACTGAGCCATAATATGAGTCCAACAAATGCTCTTTAGGTAATTCAGATCTTCAGGCTTGATGAGGAACCTTTCTGGAGCATTCCCAGGCCAACTAAAATTTAAATATAGATGGAGATTTGTAGTGTGTCAATAAAGTCTAGTTTGACACGTCAAGGGAAGGAAAAAGAAACATATTTGTTGAGATTTTAAAAGTGAAAACATTGCTTATGATGCACTAGTCATTGTTGAAAAGAATTTCCTAAAGATGATGAATTCACTTAGCAGTGCACACGCATCTTAATTATATAATTACTCGAAGCAACCACTCTAATCCATCTTGTTCGTTTTACACTGTGCAAAGGAAACAAACTAATTAAGGCTTTTCATTCAAGAAACGCACAAACCACTGCCACGTTTACTGGATTCATTCAGTCTAGTACTGCTCAGACAGGCAGGAAATAGAGGGAAAAAAAACCCAGAAGTGGTCATTATGCTGCTTGCTATAACAACATTCTTAAAATTGAACCAACGCTCATGGAAGGTGGAAAGCATGATGGTTTTCTCCCACATTAGAAACTGGCAGCCACATTTGATCAGGAAGGCACCCTCGAGGAGAATAACTTGAAGTGGGCTAAGTTTAACTAGGTGAAGACGTATGCACAGTGACAGGAGAATGAAGGAATTGTCAGCACAAAGTACAGATCAACCTGATGACAAAGGAGACATTAAAGTATTAACATTTGGGTGTATGGCACCATATACAAACAAGGAGCAAGACAGGAAAAATATGAACATCTAAAGAAGGACAATGTTTCCTCTCTCTACAAAGGCTTTTAGAACTCTAATGACCTGGTATATGGTCCCTAAAACCTATGTTTGGAAAGGAACAGAGAAATAGGTAGCCTAGGAGCCAAAGGCAACTATTGAAAGTTTAGAGGTTTTATAGCCTTAAACCATGTTTATAGTCATAGATAACCATGGATATAGTCATGGATACCAGCACGGAGCCCAGGTGGCCGCAAAGGTTCAATCCAGTCTGAAACTCACCAGATGTGGTCTTGGATCAAGTTCATGCCAGATTAGTGATTAGCACATTACTCAGACAGTGTATTGTAATGCTATGGCGGCTCCTAAAAATGCCTTCCTTGTTTAGGGGTGCTGTGTGAGACACCAGTGTAGGCAAGATAAGAGCTTGAAGTCATCAGGAAAGGCACGGCTCAGTCTGTGCCTGAACTGAGAGGTGAACACAAGCTTGGACATGGGGTTGCTGCCTGCTTCACAGTGGTGAGCACAGCTTCTGTGTGAGTCACGTGCATGATAGTGGCATTTTACAAAGCTGACTAGTTTACAGTAAAAATACTGGGATTATTCCAATCATTTGATTAAGTATTGTAGGGTAGAGTGTATCAAAGTTTATTTCTAGTTAGCCATACCATACTTTTAAACTACTACAAAAACTGAAGTGGGCCATCTTGTTCGTTTTACACTGTGCAAAGGAAACAAACTAATTAAGGCTTTTCATTCAAAACGCACCAACCACTGCCACGTTTACTGGATTCATTCAGTCTAGTACTGCTCAGACAGGCAGGAAATAGAGGGAAAAAAAACCCAGAAGTGGTCATTATGCTGCTTGCTATAACAACATTCTTAAAATTGAACCAACGCTCATGGAAGGTGGAAAGCATGATGGTTTTCTCCCACATTAGAAACTGGCAGCCACATTTGATCAGGAAGGCACCCTCGAGGAGAATAACTTGAAGTGGGCTAAGTTTAACTAGGTGAAGACGTATGCACAGTGACAGGAGAATGAAGGAATTGTCAGCACAAAGTACAGATCAACCTGATGACAAAGGAGACATTAAAGTATTAACATTTGGGTGTATGGCACCATATACAAACAAGGAGCAAGACAGGAAAAATATGAACATCTAAAGAAGGACAATGTTTCCTCTCTCTACAAAGGCTTTTAGAACTCTAATGACCTGGTATATGGTCCCTAAAACCTATGTTTGGAAAGGAACAGAGAAATAGGTAGCCTAGGAGCCAAAGGCAACTATTGAAAGTTTAGAGGTTTTATAGCCTTAAACCATGTTTATAGTCATAGATAACCATGGATATAGTCATGGATACCAGCACGGAGCCCAGGTGGCCGCAAAGGTTCAATCCAGTCTGAAACTCACCAGATGTGGTCTTGGATCAAGTTCATGCCAGATTAGTGATTAGCACATTACTCAGACAGTGTATTGTAATGCTATGGCGGCTCCTAAAAATGCCTTCCTTGTTTAGGGGTGCTGTGTGAGACACCAGTGTAGGCAAGATAAGAGCTTGAAGTCATCAGGAAAGGCACGGCTCAGTCTGTGCCTGAACTGAGAGGTGAACACAAGCTTGGACATGGGGTTGCTGCCTGCTTCACAGTGGTGAGCACAGCTTCTGTGTGAGTCACGTGCATGATAGTGGCATTTTACAAAGCTGACTAGTTTACAGTAAAAATACTGGGATTATTCCAATCATTTGATTAAGTATTGTAGGGTAGAGTGTATCAAAGTTTATTTCTAGTTAGCCATACCATACTTTTAAACTACTACTGGTTCTAGGTTTAGATTATAAAGCCTGAAGTGGGCCATCATTTGAGGGCATAAATATATGACGTATATTTTACTCAGTCATATATTTTATCTAAAATAAAGCGGGCTTTCTGGATCACACACAATTGTTGTATTTTTATACATTTTGTCATAAAGGGAAATCAGGGTCCAGTATGTTCCAAGTGTGCAAGTGTGAGTGGCTCAGTCGTGTCCCCTCTCTTTGTGGCCCCATGACCTGTAGCACACCAGGCCTCTCTGTCCATGGAATTCTCCAGGCAAGAATACTGGAGTGGGTTGCCATGCCCTCTTCCAGGGGATCTTCCCAAGCCAGGGATCGAACCCATTTCTTCTGCATTGCAGGCTTTACCCCTGAGCCACCAGGGAAACCCCTACATATATACATATATATATTTGTGACGCCATAGACTGCAGCCTGCCAGGCTTTTCTGTTTATGGGATTTTCCAGGCAGGAATACTGGAGTGGATTGCTATCCACTTCTCCAGGGAATCTTCTTGACCTAGGCATCAAACGCAGGTCTCCCCCATTGCCGGCATAGTCTTTATCATCTGAGCCACCAGGGAAGCTCTGTTTGTACTACATCATCTTTTTTTTTTTTTTTTTTTAAGATTTATTTATTTATTTATTTATTTATTTTGGGCAGGGGTTGGGGAGGGAGCGGAGCGGGCAGGCCACTTCTATTGGTCTTTCATTTCTCTATTTTCATCCGTCTTTGTTCCTTGGCTCCTGCGGGCCTCCCATAGTGGTGGCGTCTGTCGTTGCAGAGCGCCGGCTCTGCGTTCATGCGCTCCAGAACTCCGGCTCGGTAATTGAACACATCAGTCCAGCTGCTCCACGACACGTGGGATCTTCCCAGGCCAGGGATCGAACCGGCGCCCCTTGCCCTGCAAGGCGGTGTCCTTACCCACTGGACAACCAGGGGAAGCCCCTACATCATCTTTAAATGGTTGATTTTAGATCAATGAAGCTGTTGGTCAAATTGTAAAATTCTCTCCCAACTGTTTTCAATGTGTTTTCCACTCTTGGAATAAGGTAGGGATTAAATGGCCACTATTTCCTTTTGAAATTGTATATTTTTTGAATGTATACATTGACAGTACTTCTTGTAGCATTATATGCTAGTAGCCAGTTAATAATACATTCAGAAATTCCCAATAAGAACACTTATCATGAAATCTATTGATCACTGTTAATTTAATTGGAATTCTATGACTTTCAACATAACCAACCCATACTGACTCACAAAGATGTCTAGCACATATCTGTTGAGAAATCATTTTTTTTTTAATTTATTTATTTTGGATGAGGGTCGTGTTGGGGAGGGAGGGGAGCAGGTGGGCCACTTCTATTGGTCTTTCGTTTCTCTATGTTCATCCGTCTTTGTTCTTTGGCTCCTGTGGGCCTCCCATCGCGTGGCGTCTGTCCTCTAGAGTGCCGGCTCTGGGCGCATGCGCTCCAGAGCTCCGGCTCGGTAATTGAACACATCAGTCCAGCTGCTCCACGACACGTGGGATCTTCCCAGGCCAGGGATCGAACCGGCGCCCCTTGCCCTGCAAGGCGGTGTCCTTACCCACTGGACAACCAGGGGAAGCCCCTACATCATCTTTAAATGGTTGATTTTAGATCAATGAAGCTGTTGGTCAAATTGTAAAATTCTCTCCCAACTGTTTTCAATGTGTTTTCCACTCTTGGAATAAGGTAGGGATTAAATGGCCACTATTTCCTTTTGAAATTGTATATTTTTTGAATGTATACATTGACAGTACTTCTTGTAGCATTATATGCTAGTAGCCAGTTAATAATACATTCAGAAATTCCCAATAAGAACACTTATCATGAAATCTATTGATCACTGTTAATTTAATTGGAATTCTATGACTTTCAACATAACCAACCCATACTGACTCACAAAGATGTCTAGCACATATCTGTTGAGAAATCATTTTTTTTTTAATTTATTTATTTTGGATGAGGGTCGTGTTGGGGAGGGAGGGGAGCAGGTGGGCCACTTCTATTGGTCTTTCGTTTCTCTATGTTCATCCGTCTTTGTTCTTTGGCTCCTGTGGGCCTCCCATCGCGGTGGCGTCTGTCCTTGTAGAGTGCCGGCTCTGGGCGCATGTGCTCCAGAGCTCCGGCTTGGTAATTGGACATATCAGTCCAGCCGCTCCACGGCACGTGGGATCTTCCCAGGCCAGGGATCGAACCAGCGCCCCTTGCACTGCAAGGAGGTGTCCTTACCCACTGGACCACCAGGGGAAGCCCGAGAAATCATTTTTATGTCTTTGGTTTTTACATGTCTAGTAAGCAGAGGCTCTGTCTGTTGTGATTCTTACACTATGTTTTCAAGGATTATTTTTTAATAGCAAACAGCCTTGGAAGATATAGTGTCTCTAGAGAAAAAGGCAGTTTTGCTTATTATACTACTACTAATACTCTTAAAAATAATACAAAATAGTAATAATACCATACTACACTATATCATGTTCCTCTAGAACAAATGCTCAGACCTATTTACTGCCCATTATAAAGGACTTGAATTCCCTCAGGCCAGGGTTCCTCTCCTCCAGTACAACTCACTTCAGGCTCAAGTGCCACCTGACCCTCTTTGGGTTGCCCTTTTGGGAATTAGGCTTGTGGAGCAGGAACATGCTGATATTCTGGCCACTGCTGTTTCTTGAGTAACAGCATTGTCTGTCACTGACTTTCGACAGAATCCATGAAACTGTGGTGAGCTCCTTGATTAGTTTCTAGTTGAGATAGAATCTCAGACCCATCATTGTTCTTGACAACACTGGGAAATAGACAGTGAACAAGGGGACTTCTTTAGGATGCTTTTGCTTTATGCATGCTTTCTGAATTTCCACCCGTGATGTAAAAGTGAGTACATGCATCAAATTAATATGGTTTCCTTAATTTCTAAAGAGAGAGAGTGTGTGTGTGTATCTGTGTGTGTTTATAAGAGGACAGGCTCCTGGCAGTTGTTGCAAGGATTCTGGAGCTCAGCTTTTACAGACAGCTGGTTGATATCCCACCACTACCTTGACTAAGAGAAACCAGAGAATCTACCAGGTGGAAAGAATATATATCATTTATAAACTTTAGGTCTATTATATTGTGGAGTGTTGCAGATTTCTGAGCTAATCTATAAAGTAAATTGAAGACAGTTTATTTAATGAATCAGGTTTGACTCAAATTCTCTTTTTCTAGAGCCTGGTGGGTACAATATATGCAGTACGACTTCTGAAAAGTGGGGGATTAACCCCAACACATGGTGGGCTCCCAGAAGCTCTGGGGGAAAGTCCTCCTGAAATAACTCTTCTATTTGCTCTCAGATGCCTGAAATTCTTCATCATCAAAAGGAAATCCTTTCATCCAGTGTTTGTAGTAAAGGATTAAAATGCACCCACATTGGGAAAGGTGACTCCACTGTGGCATACATGAATAATAGATTTCCTAAAAGCAGACTTCCATCTTAAACTGGTAGAAGGGCTTAACTTTATAGAGGAGAGAGAAAAGAGGTCATAATGATTTTGTTAAGATAATTATCAGTAACGTAATCCAGGCTGGAGAGTAGATTTTATCTTGCATGCAAACTCTGCTTAACCGTCAGTGGCTTTCTAGTGGGCTGCTCATGGAGAACTTGAGGGCACAGCCAGGTTTAGTAAAATTCTGTTGTCAGCCAGTCATGGCTATCAAAAGTATGGTGGGAGATGTGACACACTGGCTAGATGTTTGGTTTCTCTGAGCCATGTTTTTAGTTGCAAATGGCTTTCCAAGAGTAAATGTGTCCATTTAGGATATAATGCCCTCTATCAGTCAGGAACTGATGTTAAAAATGGATGAAAATTCTTCATTTCTTCCAAGTTATCCTTCCACAGCACATACATTGCTCTTACTTCTGAGCTCATTATCCAGGTTCTAGCTCAACAAGGAAGTCATAGATATCAGGTAATGGATACATTGTGGTGCATCACGTAAGCCAGCACGAATCTACTAGTGACGGGTTCAAGTGGCTAGCTCTCTTCCTGTTAGACATACTTAGCCACAGGTGACAGAAGTTCAACTTTAATCAGCTTAACCACAAAGAGGAAATTAATGACTCCCATTACCAAGGGGAGGGTTGTGGCCAGGGAGATGGCTAGATCTGTGGATCTTAATACCAACAGGATGCCCTCAGTTTCTTACTGCTGCCAGTGTTTGCTTCTCTGTTTTTATAGACACACATTTTCTAGGACACTGGCACCAATGAAATCCATGACTTTTACCCTATCTTTTGGTTTTACCATCAAATTAAGAGGATTTCACTTCTTAGTCCCAACTAGAATAAAAATGGTGACAAAAGACCAAACACTTTGGACAGTATCAAAGGTACTGCTGACTTCACGTGGCTCAAGGATGTCCCTGAGGTTGGGAAGGTGTGTCTGTAAGCTTATGTCAGTTCCCTCTTGAACCACACAGTTAAAAGAAATCTTTCCCAGGAGGTAGACGAGTTCATCTCTCTCTGCTGATTCAACTCATGGGCAGTCAGAAGCAGGTAAGTTTGTCTTACTGATTGCTGGATTCCATAGGCAATTTTGATCAGAGATGAAAGTCTTATCTAAAAGAGTTGTGTTTTACTTCTGTAAAATAAAAAGCAGTGTGTTAATTTGCTTAATAAAACCTTTAAGAGTGTTCTGTAAAATTCAGAGAAACATAGCATTTTTTTCTAGCAAAGCCTATAGGGTTTTAACCAGTCTTGTTTTCTACCATTCTGTCACTCCAAGTATCTTTCCCACTACTCATTCATCAAATTATTTTTCTGTGTCTGTGCTTCAGCCTAACATGATAAATACACTTGACTTAGAGAATTTCTATGTATTCTCCAAGATTTAGCACAAGTTTCCTCTTCTAGGAAACCACAAACATGCCATTTCCTCCCTTGCCCTACCACACAGTTAATTCTCTTTTCAGTCCTTCAGGAGTACGTTTTATCACACATTGCCTTGTAGTTTAATAGTTTTCTTGATACATCACGTATTTAAATGTACACTTCAGTCATTTTAGTATATTCACAGAGTTGTACAACCATATCCTCTAGCCTAGAACTTTCTTATGGTCCCAGCGCCCTAGTGCTCATTACCGGTGACTCTCCATCCTCCCAACGACTTCTTCCTCCTTCCAGACAGCCACTGATCTGCTTTCGTTCTTGTCAGACCTGTCTATTCTGGGCATTTCATATAGATAAATATATGTGATCTTTTGTCACTGGCTTCTTTCAATTAGAATGTTTTTGAGGCTTATCGATGTTGTCACATGTTACTAGTAATTTATTTTCTCTGGGTGAATAATATTCTATTGTGTGAATATACCACATTTAATTTATTCACTTCTTAATGGATGGACATTTGGACTGTTTCCATTTTCAGCTATACTGAATAAAGCTATGAATATCTGTATCCATGTTTTTGTATAGATGGAGATGTTTTCATTTCTCTTGTGTGATACCTAGGAGTGAAATTGCTGGACAGTGTGATAATTCTGCCTTTTTTTTTTTTTTTTGGCCTTACCATGCAGCATGTGAGATCTTAGTTCCCTGACCAGGGTTTGAACCCGTGCCCCCTGCACTGGAAGCATGGAGTCTTAACTACTAGACTGCCAGGGAAGTCCCTGGTGTAGTAATTCTATATTTCATATTTTGAGGAACTGCTAAAATCTTTTTCAAATACAAAATGGCTGCACCATTTTGTATTTTCACCAGCAATATATGAGGGCTATAATTTCTACACATCATAACTTGTATCTTAATAGAGAAACATAGCATTTTTTTCTAGCAAAGCCTATAGGGTTTTAACCAGTCTTGTTTTCTACCATTCTGTCACTCCAAGTATCTTTCCCACTACTCATTCATCAAATTATTTTTCTGTGTCTGTGCTTCAGCCTAACATGATAAATACACTTGACTTAGAGAATTTCTATGTATTCTCCAAGATTTAGCACAAGTTTCCTCTTCTAGGAAACCACAAACATGCCATTTCCTCCCTTGCCCTACCACACAGTTAATTCTCTTTTCAGTCCTTCAGGAGTACGTTTTATCACACATTGCCTTGTAGTTTAATAGTTTTCTTGATACATCACGTATTTAAATGTACACTTCAGTCATTTTAGTATATTCACAGAGTTGTACAACCATATCCTCTAGCCTAGAACTTTCTTATGGTCCCAGCGCCCTAGTGCTCATTACCGGTGACTCTCCATCCTCCCAACGACTTCTTCCTCCTTCCAGACAGCCACTGATCTGCTTTCGTTCTTGTCAGACCTGTCTATTCTGGGCATTTCATATAGATAAATATATGTGATCTTTTGTCACTGGCTTCTTTCAATTAGAATGTTTTTGAGGCTTATCGATGTTGTCACATGTTACTAGTAATTTATTTTCTCTGGGTGAATAATATTCTATTGTGTGAATATACCACATTTAATTTATTCACTTCTTAATGGATGGACATTTGGACTGTTTCCATTTTCAGCTATACTGAATAAAGCTATGAATATCTGTATCCATGTTTTTGTATAGATGGAGATGTTTTCATTTCTCTTGTGTGATACCTAGGAGTGAAATTGCTGGACAGTGTGATAATTCTGCCTTTTTTTTTTTTTTTGGCCTTACCATGCGGCATGTGAGATCTTAGTTCCCTGACCAGGGTTTGAACCCGTGCCCCCTGCACTGGAAGCATGGAGTCTTAACTACTAGACTGCCAGGGAAGTCCCTGGTGTAGTAATTCTATATTTCATATTTTGAGGAACTGCTAAAATCTTTTTCAAATACAAAATGGCTGCACCATTTTGTATTTTCACCAGCAATATATGAGGGCTATAATTTCTACACATCATAACTTGTATCTTAATTACTGTTCACATATATATCTCTTTCAATAAGACTGAAGAATGGGCTCTATTATCAGCTGATTCTCATTCATCTTTATATAATCAGGATTCTCCAAAATATGTAAAAATTAGAAGAGAAAAGAAAGACTAAGTTTGGATATAATTTGATAGTTAAAAATTAATCTAAAGGGGGGGGATATACATATGACTAATCTGGGAACATACATATCTGTAAACAACAAAACTCTGTAAAAGTTAAAAGTAAAATAAGAGTTAAAAAAAAATCTAAGATATCTTTGTTTTCCATGAACTAATTTTTTCTGACATTCGTAACAGGTGGATCTTAATGTGCTCTTCAGCCAGATTACCATGCTTATTATTACTGATACTTAACATCTTAAAATAATAACTTTGTCAATATTTTCTCAGGATTATGACCAAGGTGCCATGAGAATGTGAAGTTGCAATATCATTTCTGTACTTGTTGTTTTTTTTTTTTTCAAGTAAGTCATACTCAAATGATTATGTTCTTAGCAGTGATTTCATGAAGGGAAAGGCAAATTTATGTTCAGCAATGGTTGTGAGAAAGAAAGGAGAACTTAGAAAATATAGTCTAAGTGCAAAATCATTTAAACTAAAAGTAAAACTATAAAATGATTTTTCCCTCGATTAAAAGCTATTAAATAGTATTCTTTTGCACAATGTACATTGACCTTAGCCATGGACTTGTCTGTTTTACAGAAAAATTTCAGAATTTGCATAGATGGTATGAATTACACATGAGTCCAGAGATGACTTTATAACACATGTGATTCCATGCAACCTTCATCTCATAAGAAGGCAATTGAAACCTCTAGCCAATGGAAAAAATTTTTTGTCTGTTTCATAAATCTTGAATGCTAAAATCTTAGTTCCCTGACCAGGGTTTGAACCCGTGCCCCCTGCACTGGAAGCATGGAGTCTTAACTACTAGACTGCCAGGGAAGTCCCTGGTGTAGTAATTCTATATTTCATATTTTGAGGAACTGCTAAAATCTTTTTCAAATACAAAATGGCTGCACCATTTTGTATTTTCACCAGCAATATATGAGGGCTATAATTTCTACACATCATAACTTGTATCTTAATTACTGTTCACATATATATCTCTTTCAATAAGACTGAAGAATGGGCTCTATTATCAGCTGATTCTCATTCATCTTTATATAATCAGGATTCTCCAAAATATGTAAAAATTAGAAGAGAAAAGAAAGACTAAGTTTGGATATAATTTGATAGTTAAAAATTAATCTAAAGGGGGGGGATATACATATGACTAATCTGGGAACATACATATCTGTAAACAACAAAACTCTGTAAAAGTTAAAAGTAAAATAAGAGTTAAAAAAAAATCTAAGATATCTTTGTTTTCCATGAACTAATTTTTTCTGACATTCGTAACAGGTGGATCTTAATGTGCTCTTCAGCCAGATTACCATGCTTATTATTACTGATACTTAACATCTTAAAATAATAACTTTGTCAATATTTTCTCAGGATTATGACCAAGGTGCCATGAGAATGTGAAGTTGCAATATCATTTCTGTACTTGTTGTTTTTTTTTTTTTCAAGTAAGTCATACTCAAATGATTATGTTCTTAGCAGTGATTTCATGAAGGGAAAGGCAAATTTATGTTCAGCAATGGTTGTGAGAAAGAAAGGAGAACTTAGAAAATATAGTCTAAGTGCAAAATCATTTAAACTAAAAGTAAAACTATAAAATGATTTTTCCCTCGATTAAAAGCTATTAAATAGTATTCTTTTGCACAATGTACATTGACCTTAGCCATGGACTTGTCTGTTTTACAGAAAAATTTCAGAATTTGCATAGATGGTATGAATTACACATGAGTCCAGAGGGATGACTTTATAACACATGTGATTCCATCCTGCAACCTTCATCTCATAAGAAGGCATGGATGACTTAGAAACTCTTCTGTCTAGGACCAAGATGTCACCCAGTGAACCATCAGCATTTATTGATTATGTCCCAGAATACTGGAGCTCTTCATAAGCATCTTTGTGTAAATAGCTAAAAGAAAATTTTAGTGCAGTGAAAAAGAGGCTCAGGAATTATTCTGACTACAAATTTAGATTTTAAAAATATTTCAAAATGATTTAACATTGTAATGATGGAACACCTGGCTGTACTTGATGTATATCTCTGAGTCTCCATATTGCTTCACAATAAATTCTTCTAATTTATGTCAATGATTTTAACAAATTGAACGGTTTAATATTTTCCCAAACCATCAGCTCTGTAAGGATGTGCCCTTGGTAGCAGATCTTCAGTGTAATCATATGGAATTCCAGCACAGGTATGTCAGATTTTCAGAATCAGTTTTTCTTGGTGGTCTGACTTGAAAGATATTACAGTATAGAAAGATAATCAATTATCCTTACAAAGAAAAAAAATACATAGTTTTCGATTAGCAAATCTACTTTTCCCCACACATTAACAGTAAAACAAATCCTGATTCTAAAATTTATTATATTTTTACATAACTTTCTTTTTTATGAGTACAGATATTGAAATGGATCACATAACCTGTCATCACTAGGGTTTAATATGTGGCAAGACTCAGGAAATGTATATAGTTCATGAAACATGATTTTTACATACTGTTTTTCTCTTAATATGATACAGAATGTTCTATTTAAAATATATGAAAATGCCTATTGTGAACTGCCAAGTGAATTTTTCTAGTTTGCTACCTAAATTTCTGTCTTATAGCAGATATGACACTCAAAAATAGGGAGAAAAAATAAAGTGTTATAGCAGAGTATTCTTGAAACATCATTTAATTGAAATCCTTTTAAGAAATCACTTCCTTTATACTATGGTTTTGAATCATGTATTTATCACAGTTCTAATAGCAAAAAGATTAGCTATGAAAAGGACCTTTAGAGTCATCCAACTCAGATTTTGATTTCTGTGACTAAGAAAGTCCCATCTATTTTTAAGGTCTTCTTTTCAATCGTCAACAGCACTTAACACATGTGATTTCCATTTTCACATGAGTCCAGAGATGACTTTATAACACATGTGATTCCATCCTGCAACCTTCATCTCATAAGAAGGCATGGATGACTTAGAAACTCTTCTGTCTAGGACCAAGATGTCACCCAGTGAACCATCAGCATTTATTGATTATGTCCCAGAATACTGGAGCTCTTCATAAGCATCTTTGTGTAAATAGCTAAAAGAAAATTTTAGTGCAGTGAAAAAGAGGCTCAGGAATTATTCTGACTACAAATTTAGTTTTTAAAAAATATTTCAAAATTATTTAACATTGTAATGATGGAACACCTGGCTGTACTTGATGTATATCTCTGAGTCTCCATATTGCTTCACAATAAATTCTTCTAATTTATGTCAATGATTTTAACAAATTGAACGGTTTAATATTTTCCCAAACCATCAGCTCTGTAAGGATGTGCCCTTGGTAGCAGATCTTCAGTGTAATCATATGGAATTCCAGCACAGGTATGTCAGATTTTCAGAATCAGTTTTTCTTGGTGGTCTGACTTGAAAGCTATTACAGTATAGAAAGATAATCAATTATCCTTACAAAGAAAAAAATACATAGTTTTCGATTAGCAAATCTACTTTTCCCCACACATTAACAGTAAAACAAATCCTGATTCTAAAATTTATTATATTTTTACATAACTTTCTTTTTTATGAGTACAGATATTGAAATGGATCACATAACCTGTCATCACTAGGGTTTAATATGTGGCAAGACTCAGGAAATGTATATAGTTCATGAAACATGATTTTTACATACTGTTTTCTCTTAATATGATACAGAATGTTCTATTTAAAATATATGAAAATGCCTATTGTGAACTGCCAAGTGAATTTTTCTAGTTTGCTACCTAAATTTCTGTCTTATAGCAGATATGACACTCAAAAATAGGGAGAAAAAATAAAGTGTTATAGCAGAGTATTCTTGAAACATCATTTAATTGAAATCCTTTTAAGAAATCACTTCCTTTATACTATGGTTTTGAATCATGTATTTATCACAGTTCTAATAGCAAAAAGATTAGCTATGAAAAGGACCTTTAGAGTCATCCAACTCAGATTTTGATTTCTGTGACTAAGAAAGTACCATCTATTTTTTAAGGTCTTCTTTTTAATGAGAATTCAAAATCAAATTGTGCAACAGCACTTAACACAATTAGAACATAAATTAAAATGAGTAATTCCTGTTGTTTTATATATTGCTTGATAGGGGGCCTCCCTCTGAGGGAACTAGGTCATGCATTTTTATTGCTATCGTCTACTTTGATTAATTAATAATTGCTATGTTTCGTGAATCTACAGTGTGGCTAGAATTAGTAATGCCTCAGTCTGCAAACTGATTAAAAAGAAAGGTAACATTTCTAACTCAGTTGCTTAGAAATTTAACTTTGAGTCAGTTGTCACATGGAGAAGCCATTTTTCTTCACTGCAATACTGTGCCTTTGCCATTATTACTGTTTTTTTTTTTTTGTATATTCTCTATACTTATAAAATGGTTAGTATATGTAAAATGTCAAGAATATTAATACCAGTGTGAAAACTCAAGTATGTAGTAAGTACTGTCTGGTAAACTGTGAGTAATTCTATGTAAAATCAGTCTTTAGCTTGGTTTGCAGTTGGTCATCTTTTTCTTTCTGTATCATCCTTTCCTTTACAACAAAAACACAAGATTTTATTTGTTCATTTATTGTTTGTCTGTTCACTGATTGGATATTCATGCACACCGACTGTCCACTAAGCTCAGCACTGGTGAATCAGAAAGGTAGGTCCTCAGCTCTCACGGTGCTCACAGGGTAATAGGAGAGATGGCCTGCAAACTGACAAAAGAACAATAAATAAAGATCAAAGTGCTATAAAAATCAAACGAGGTAATTTGGAAAAGGGAGTTTCAGGCATTTCATGAAATGAGATGGTTTGAGAATGGCCATTCTCAGTAGATGGCATCAGAGCTGCACCCCCCATAATGAGAAGCAATGAGGTATCTGTATGAAAGATCTTAGAACATTTCCTTCCGATGTGAGGAAACAGCTAAGTGTCTGTGCTTGTGACAGAGCATCATTTGCATTTACTTAACTAAGGTTCTTTGCATAAACATTTTACTCTTGCTAATAGAGCATAATTGTGTCTGTAATTATTAATTTTACTCAGAGGACTGTGTAGTTTGGAGGAAAGTTTGATTGATGATCTTTATCTTAATTTGCAAGTATAGCATAATGTGTTTTACTGTGTTAGTAGCAGTTCGGGTTGGACTTTCCTGAGTTTTCAGAGTAGATTCCTGCCTTGAAATTTGGGATGCTGGGAGTCATCATATAAAGAGAAGTACGAGAAAATGGCTTTGGGGGATGAGAGGAAAAACCAGAAGTGCTAGCCTCTGGTTTAAAACAACAACAAAAAACTTTGTCATGTTTCTGTTTTTGTTTTGTAAGGAAAATCAACGAGTTTATTTTCCGAACTGTCACTGTTATCATGCCAAACTGTCATGCTCATTTCTGCCCTTAGAGGCATGCAGATGCATGAATGAATTCTTTAAAAGCAGAAATTTCTGACTACTGCGCCAAGGATTTTCAAATTAGCCTTTGTACTGGGTCATAGTAAAATAAACAATGTGCTTATTATAAAGCAAAACTGCACATACATTATGTGTAATATATATACACACACAATACATATGCACAGATACATGTATATTTATATCATAATTACTGAAACCATCTAACACCATCAATTAAAACAGAAAAACAAAATTCAAATGATACACCCCAAAGAAGTCAAACCCATCAGGTGTCTGATTAGTCTACCCAGACGCTCGCATTCAAAACAGGCAGGCACACACAACCAGCCTCCCTTCTGCAAAAGAAAAGGCTGGTGAGATCAAAGAACTTGGCTGAGCTCACACAGAATCATAGCGGTTGGTCTGAGAACGGAACCTAAGACATGGTTCTGTTCAACTCAGTCAATTCAGTTCAGAGCTCCCTCCCAGGGAAAATGACAGGCCAGCCTGGAAGGTCCTTGCACAGACAATGGCCTTATTCTTTCTTTACTCTCCTAATTTGATGATTTTTTTTTCTTGCCATAATAGTTAAGTAGGATATTTTGGCAGGCACTTAAAAAGAGTTGTGCCAGGTAAGAACGAGTGAGTCAGTGGGTGATTCTGCTGCAGAACTGAGGAGGACATAGGTATTGATCAAGTTGAGAGGCAAAAAGGGCTCTGGCTTCATGAGTGTCCAGTGTTTCCGATAACCCTGCTCTTCTTATTTCTTTGTTGAAAAATAATCATAGGGCTGAATTGCTCTTAACCATGTTCAAAGGGGAAAAAAAGATAGTGTTAGAAGTATTATTTTTTTCTTTTTTTGCTTTATTTTAAAAATTCTCTTTATCAGTACAGCTTTTTTTTTTTAATGGTTGTGAAAATTGTTCCATAATGTCAGGCTACTCTGTATGTTTTCTTATCTTGAAAAATAGTAATGAATAATGACAACTTTTCCATTTTCTTATCACTCTATTACAACCAATTATTTCTAGTTACAAACCACTCTTTTTAATACATAATGCTTTTGAATAGTTGAGTCTTAAGCTAGATAATATTGTTCCATAGCTGCAGCTATAGGGATTGTTTCTGAATAGTCTCTGAAACATTTCTTACAAGTCAAACATCATTGGTCCATCAAATCTTCCTTATATTGAGATTCTTTTTATTTTTTTTTGGTCACTTCTCTTGGTCTTTCATTTATTCATTTTCGTCCATCTATGTTCTTTGGCCTGTGTGGGCCTTCCATCGCAGTGGCCTCTGTCGCTGCAGAGCACTGGCTCAGGGCACATGTGCCCCAGAGCTCTGGCTCGGCAGCTGGACACATGGGTCCAGCCGTTCTGCGGCACATGGGATCTTCCAAGGCCAGGGATCCAACCGGCGCCCCTTGCACTGCAAGGCAGTGACCTTACCCACTGAACCACCAGAGAAGCCCTATATTGAGATTCTTTTGACAGCCTCCTTAACTTCTATATCACTGTGTGTGTCTATGTGTATACTCAGGCATAAACACACACTCAGTAGTGTCCGAGACTTTGTGGCCCCATGGACTGGGGTCCTACCAGACTCCTCTGTCCATGGAATTTGCCAGCTAAGAATATTGGAGTGGATTGCCATTTCCTCTGCAAGGACAGTAACTGGCAAATTCTAAGAGGTATAAAAATGCACATGTGCTCTGTATGAAGGATCTGAGAGGATTATGCATGCATTTTCCAATTTATATCCTATAAAGTATTTCTTTGTTATAGGGTTCCTTATTCTAGGTGATTATTTATTAATTAGTATAAACTCCTGAATAAAGGGGCTGTGGGTTTTTTGTCTTTCAATGCCCAATGGATGGCCCAGACCCTGGCCCAAGGGCAGATTTTTAATAAATGTTCATGTGATTCATGATTATTCATGTTCTATCATCTTATGGAACAGCTTCCATCAACCAATGTTGTGAGTGAAGTATCTTATAAAATCAGTTATCTGAGGCATAATTTTACGTCTGTATTCCTCTTTTTGCAGCTGAATTGTTTCAAGTGACAAGCACTAAGGTCACTTAAATGATATTAGATAATGATTTTCTCAAATTTTCAGTTCTGCTGTCTCCCATACATGGCCCTTTATGGACAACATTCATAGGTCTTATAATAATGGGCAAAGGACCAGAAATATGGTTTCCCTCACCCTGAATATCTTCCAGAACTCACCTTTGAGTGATTTCTTAAACCTGGATTTCCTCTGCCTTTTCCACACCAGGGTCTCAGCTTCATCTAGACTAATTTTACACAAAAAAAGAAAAACACCTCAGAATCAATTGGCAAGTGATTACAAGTCATTAGTGTCTTGCTGGGTTAATTAGAAGTCATTAACTTTAAGGGTTAAGACACACGGAATATCCTTGTCTTGAGTTTCTGGACCTAATTTGAAGCTCTGTGTGGAAGAGAACATCTAAATAGCTTTATGCAAATATACTTAAAAATGAATACAAATTTATATCCTGAAAATTCCAGTGGAGCTCCAAAATAAATAAACATACAGAACTAAAAACTCACTTTTGAAAAATGTGACCTCCTACTGAGTTGGACACTAGCCAGAAAGACTGTTGGATCAATTCCTGTTAACTAAGGTAGTTTTCCCAGAAGCAAGCAGGTACTAAGGTTCCAGCTCCTTTGCCCTAGGAATGTCTTGGCTCCTGGGGCACTTCTGTTATCCAGCATTACCTGTAGAAGAGATACCCATACACACCCAATTTCATTTTCTGGAGGGGGCGGGGTTGAGGAGGGAGGGGGGCGGGTGGACCACTTCTATTGGTCTTTCATTTATCTATTTTCATCCATCTTTGTTCTTTGGCCCATGTGGGCCTCCCATCGCAGTGGCCTCTGTTGTCGCAGAGCACCGGCTCTGGGCGCATGTGCTCCAGAGCTCCGGCTTGGTAATTGGACACATTGGTCCAGCCGCTCCGCAGCACATGGGATCTTCCCAGGCCAGGGATGGAGCCAGCGCCCCTTGCCCTGCAAGGCAGTGTCCTTACCCACTGGACCACCAGGGAAGCCCCACAACCAATTTCTTCATAACATGACAATAAAAGGCAGAACAGAGCTAAAGATAGACAAGCTTTAGAAAGTATTTGTCTTCTTCTAAGTATTTGCGTATATACTTAGCATTTGATAACTTACATACTTATTCCTAATATAGTTAAGCTAACTTTGTTAGGCATTCAATGATTTTCTCAAATTTTCAGTTCTGCTGTCTCCCATACATGGGCCTTTATGGACAACATTCATAGGTCTTATAATAATGGGCAAAGGACCAGAAATATGGTTTCCCTCACCCTGAATATCTTCCAGAACTCACCTTTGAGTGATTTCTTAAACCTGGATTTCCTCTGCCTTTTCCACACCAGGGTCTCAGCTTCATCTAGACTAATTTTACATAAAAAGAAAAACACCTCAGAATCAATTGGCAAGTGATTACAAGTCATTAGTGTCTTGCTGGGTTAATTAGAAGTCATTAACTTTAAGGGTTAAGACACACGGAATATCCTTGTCTTGAGTTTCTGGACCTAATTTGAAGCTCTGTGTGGAAGAGAACATCTAAATAGCTTTATGCAAATATACTTAAAAATGAATACAAATTTATATCCTGAAAATTCCAGTGGAGCTCCAAAATAAATAAACATACAGAACTAAAAACTCACTTTTGAAAAATGTGACCTCCTACTGAGTTGGACACTAGCCAGAAAGACTGTTGGATCAATTCCTGTTAACTAAGGTAGTTTTCCCAGAAGCAAGCAGGTACTAAGGTTCCAGCTCCTTTGCCCTAGGAATGTCTTGGCTCCTGGGGCACTTCTGTTATCCAGCATTACCTGTAGAAGAGATACCCATACACACCCAATTTCATTTTCTGGAGGGGGCGGGGTTGAGGAGGGAGGGGCCGGGTGGACCACTTCTATTGGTCTTTCATTTATCTATTTTCATCCATCTTTGTTCTTTGGCCCATGTGGGCCTCCCATCGCAGTGGCCTCTGTTGTCGCAGAGCACCGGCTCTGGGCGCATGTGCTCCAGAGCTCCGGCTTGGTAATTGGACACATTGGTCCAGCCGCTCCGCAGCACATGGGATCTTCCCAGGCCAGGGATGGAGCCAGCGCCCCTTGCCCTGCAAGGCAGTGTCCTTACCCACTGGACCACCAGGGAAGCCCCACAACCAATTTCTTCATAACATGACAATAAAAGGCAGAACAGAGCTAAAGATAGACAAGCTTTAGAAAGTATTTGTCTTCTTCTAAGTATTTGCGTATATACTTAGCATTTGATAACTTACATACTTATTCCTAATATAGTTAAGCTAACTTTGTTAGGCATTCACTGGGCATAAATTATTATATTTAATAGTTCCATAAGAGTATACTAAGTCTGTATAATAAGAAACTTATTCAAAGAAGTAGTTTGTATGAAAATTTGATAGATTTTAAACTGTAATGATTTCAGATGTTAAAACCATGTTATAATAATTACCAATTCTGGCTTAAAGCTTTACCTACACTTAGAATATTGAAGCTCACTCAATGTCTGTACCTATCTCCAAAAATATGTATGTACTGAACAAATGCTATGAGAACATAGCATAGCAACACTTTACTTTCACTGTATGTTCTCATTAATTGAAAATAAAAATATTGATTATTAATTAAAATGATAAACTAGAAAACTGGACATTCTTAAAGACAACTGAAGACAGTCTCAACCAAGTGTTGGATTTTCTACAATCCTGACATGATTTAAGTTTATTTTTCTTTCCAATATTTATAATTTTATTTTTCTTAAGTGAACTAGGTAACACCTCTATTACTATGCTGACTGGTCATGGTATTGGTGAGGATCTTAGTCTTATTCCCAAATTTATGGAGAAAGCGTTTAACTCTTCTCAAGTAAATATGATGTTAACCGTAGTTTTTTGCAGATGTCCTTTTTCAGACTGAGGACGATAACTAAATTTAACTACAATAGTTGGGTCTAGAGTGTGTTGCTATCGGTATGGTACTGTCTTTTCAAAGGCTCTTTAAATTTCTAATCCATCTTTGTTCTCTGGCCCATGTGGGCCTCCCATCACAGTGGCCTCTCTTGTCGCAGAGCACCGGCTCTGGGTGCTTGTGCTCCAGAGCTCCGGCTTGGTAATTGGACACATTAGTCCAGCCGCTCCGCAGCACATGGGATCTTCCCAGGTCAGGGATTGAACCGGTGCCCCTTGCACTGCAAGGCAGTGTCCTTACCCACTGGACCACCAGGGAAGCCCCACAACCAATTTCTTCATAACATGACAATAAAAGGCAGAACAGAGCTAAAGATAGACAAGCTTTAGAAAGTATTTGTCTTCTTCTAAGTATTTGCGTATATACTTAGCATTTGATAACTTACATACTTATTCCTAATATAGTTAAGCTAACTTTGTTAGGCATTCACTGGGCATAAATTATTATATTTAATAGTTCCATAAGAGTATACTAAGTCTGTATAATAAGAAACTTATTCAAAGAAGTAGTTTGTATGAAAATTTGATAGATTTTAAACTGTAATGATTTCAGATGTTAAAACCATGTTATAATAATTACCAATTCTGGCTTAAAGCTTTACCTACACTTAGAATATTGAAGCTCACTCAATGTCTGTACCTATCTCCAAAAATATGTATGTACTGAACAAATGCTATGAGAACATAGCATAGCAACACTTTACTTTCACTGTATGTTCTCATTAATTGAAAATAAAAATATTGATTATTAATTAAAATGATAAACTAGAAAACTGGACATTCTTAAAGACAACTGAAGACAGTCTCAACCAAGTGTTGGATTTTCTACAATCCTGACATGATTTAAGTTTATTTTTCTTTCCAATATTTATAATTTTATTTTTCTTAAGTGAACTAGGTAACACCTCTATTACTATGCTGACTGGTCATGGTATTGGTGAGGATCTTAGTCTTATTCCCAAATTTATGGAGAAAGCGTTTAACTCTTCTCAAGTAAATATGATGTTAACCGTAGTTTTTTGCAGATGTCCTTTTTCAGACTGAGGACGATAACTAAAAATTTAACTACAATAGTTGGGTCTAGAGTGTGTTGCTATCGGTATGGTACTGTTTTGTAAAGGTTCTCTTTCATTTTCTATATATACACCTAAATAACTATAAAGACACACACATACAGAGTTTTGGGCTTTAAAGTTGTTTGAAAGCTGTTGCCCCAGAAAAACTCAATTCAAAACAGCTCTCTTTATAACCTTGCTGTTGTTCCTCTTTCTTGCCAATTCATCATTGTACCTATACCTTCTCTTCTACCAAACTGCATGTTTAATAAGTTGCTTCTGGTACCAAAACACAGTATGCTTCTATACAAACAAACCACAAAGAAGGGCTCACAGTGTTTGTGTGAAACACTTTTATACCCTTTATTCAGGTCAAAAATATCAGACCCTTAGATGTTTCCTTTATACTTTCTCCCAGTCTCTGATTCTCTTCCCCAGTAACTACTATCCTGACTTCTGATATTGATTACTTTTGTTTTTTACTTCATAAAAATTAATATAAATAAATGCTTGTTTACGCTCGATTCTGTCATCTTTTGGTCAGTGTTATGTTTATGAGATCCATCCATGTTATAGTGAATGAGATGATTTTATTTTCATTGTTGGATGGTATTCTTTTGTATAACTATCTGAAAATCGAATTATCTGTTAAGACAATTGATGTGCATCTGGTTGACTGTATTTTCACCTATTACAGATAATGTTACTATATTCTTTTTGAAGATTGTTTGATGTGGACAATTTTAAAAGTCTTGTTACAATATTATCTCTGTTTTATGTTTTAGTCTTTTGGTCATGAGGCAGGTGCCCCGATCAGGGATCGAACCTGCACCCCAGCACTGGAAGACGAAGCTGTAACCACTGGACCATCAGGGAAGTCCAACTATTAATATTCTTCTACATACCTTTTAATAAGTGTTATGTATACTTTTTAAAGCATATATTAGAAGTGCGATTTATGAGTTTTAGATGTTTCGTTAACATTGGCTTTCTATATATTTATTCCTTTGTATCTTTATTCCCCTGAGCTCCAGGGAGAGGTCCCCCACTCCCTTTCCCATGCTCTCTCCAGAGGCAGGGCTGCTTCTTGGCTGTCAGGCACTTCCATGCCATTTAGTTCTGGATAATCCTGGCGAGGAGAAACCCCACTCTCGTAAGCGGCCCCTTTAGCCTCATTCATACTCCTGTTTATTTTATATATGTGTATTTGTGTGGAGTTTGTTTGTTGCTTTATTTTTTTTAAGGCTCTGAAGTGTTGCGTATGGTTTTTCCTTCACATTCCACCCTGTTTCCATCTGACGGGGTGGGATGTGAAAAAAAAAAAACATACACAACACTCATTTACTATCAAAAATATGTGAGGATCCTTATTGCTACATAACCTTGACAACACTGCTGCAGTTTCTGATATTAAATTTAAATAAATTATATTTATTCTGCTAAGTGTTTAGTCCTATCTCTGTGGTAAAAAGAAAACAAAAACCAAAGACAATTTTTAGTCTGTGGTTTCACTTTTATTAGTATTGAACAGAATAGTGTAAATTTTGCTGTAATTTTTAAATATCTTCCTTTCTCTTTAATCCATTTTGTGTTTAAGTAGTGTTTGCCTAAATCAAGATCATCCAAATATCCTCTTGTGTTTACTTCCAGAAACTTTATTTATGTAAAATTAACACTTAGGTCTATAATTCACCTAAATTGATTCCTATATATAATATGATTAGGTATATATATTTCCAATTTCACCTATATCAGTTTTTGAAAGGTCTATATATTTTCCTCTGAGATGAAGTGCTATCTTTGTCATAAATTTAATTCTGTCTGTGTCTCTTTCTAGATTCTTATGTTCCATTTGTGTATTTTATTCTCCTTGAACAAAGCCATATTGTTTTAGTTGCTGTAACTTCATAATGCTTTGAAATACAGAATTAAGGTCTTTAACTTTGGTTTTCTCCTTAAAGATTGCTTGGCTGACTTGTTTCAGTCATGACTAAGTAGCTTATAAGACTAACCCTCCTGCTGATAACAATATGAAACCTTGACAAAATATAAAAAAACAACTCTTTGAATATATATCATACAGCAAGGACACAGAGAGTGTTCGATAAAAAGAAAATCGGGAATTACCTTGGTTTATTCCCTCAGGGCAACAGCCGAAGCAGATGATAAGAGTTTCACTGTGCTCTGAAGACAAAGGTAGGTACTAGAATTATCAAAACCTGAGAGGCAAAGACAGTGAGTCCTTGAAGAGAAATTAATCTTAAATATTTTATATTTACCCATGTATTTGTCATTTCAAGTTTATATATTATTTCAGTTCTTCCTTCCTCCCTAATTTTCCATGGGTGCTATTTCTCTTTATTCTGAAGAATTCTTTTACTATTTCTTATGGTGAAGATTCACTAGCAATAAATTCTCTGGCTTTGTTCATCTGAATCTGTGTTTAACTCATATTTTGAAGGATACTTTTACTAGAAAAAAGATTATGATTCTGCATGGTAGTTTGGTTTTTTTTTTTTTTTTTTTCCTTAAAATCCTTTAAAGATGCCATTCCATTGTCTTCTGGACTATTTTTGTTGAGAAGGTTTCAGTTAAATCATTTTTCCTCTGTATAAAATCTGTCTTTTCTTCTGGCTGCTTTTAAAATATTTTACTTTTGATATTTAGTCATTTGATTAGATGTGCCTAGATGTGGTTGTCTTTGCATTAATCTTGTTCTGGATTTGTTGCAATTCTTGGATCTGGGTTGATGGTTTTTACCAAATATGAAGAAATATTCTCTCTGGCACACAACATACATCAATAATATTCTGCTTAATGTAATTCCACAAGTAACTGCCCTTAAGAAAATATTCTGTTCTCTGTTCTTCAGATTGGATAATATCTAATTTTTTAACTTTAACTTCATTGTCCTTTCTTCTGTGGCCTCAAATCTGCTATAAAGTTCATCTGATGAATTTTTATTTCAGATAGTGTACTTTTCAGGTCTAGACCTTTCCATTTGATTTTTTTTTATGACAGATTTAATTGTTGTGTTGAGATTCCTCATGTATTTACTCATTGTATCTTATTTAAATTCTTACAGATATTTATTATGGTTGTTTTAAATTATTTGCTAATTTCAGCATTTCATATAAATACCACTCACCTGTGATGAAAGGAGAGAGTACTATTTACATTTATTTTATGCATTCATGTCATACTTAACTTTTTTGTATTTTTTTTTTCCTATCTCTAAGCTACAAGGTTTAGAGGTTTTTTCCATTTGTCACAAATCAAAAAAAAATTCAATATACTTATTGAAAAAAAAAAGTCTGTAGGGACATCCCTGCTGGTCCAGTGGCTAAGACTCCATGCTTCCAATGCAGGGGGCCAAGGTTCAATCCCTGGTCAAGGAACTAGATCCTGCATGCTGCAACTAAGACCCAGTATAGTCAAGTAAATACATAAATCTAAAAAAAAAATCTGTAGTATAAGTGGACCTGCACAGTTCAAACCTGTGCTGTCCATGGGTCAACTATAAACATGCTGATTTCTTGGTACACTTAGAATCTTTGTTTCTCACTGGAAATGTTCACAACCATATCATCAAACAAAAATGGAAAGCAATATTACAGAGCTTTGTTAAAACAAAAATTCTGAGTGTCTTCCTCTTCAATGATAATGATTTAGAGAGCAGGCAGAAAATAAATTTCCTAAACAAAAACTAATTTGGTGTAATAAAAATATAAGTGAGCTGTGGATCAGAGGTTTTGATTTCTACTAAAAATGAACTCTACTCCTATAAGCTTCAGTTTTCTTATCTAGTGAATTAAAGATACAATCATTTCAAAGGTCTGATTCAGACTCAAAATACCATGATCCTATAATCATTATATTTGCAATTTTTAAGTTGAGTTTAAGCAGAGGTGAAAAACAGAAAGGAATCACTGGAAGCAAGAATGGAGATGTCACGGTAAGTTTCAGAAGATAAGGGAAATCCTGCAACCTATGGGTATTTTTTCTTGCCTCAAGGTAAGACACGTGGATGAATCAGAACAGAGTATCGTAATTCTTAATTTATATAGAATAGGCACTCTGTGAATGGAACCACCTATACTGAATTCTGTATAGTTTCTGTGGTTGCCTCATGATTGGTAGCATGTGATTAGCATAAAGGGATTTCGGGCTGATACTGAAAATTCTGTATAGTTTCTTTTTGTTTCATGATTTATGCATTTCATATACATATACCACTCACCTGTGATGAAAGGAGAGAGTACTATTTACATTTATTTTATGCATTCATGTCATACTTAACTTTTTTGTATTTTTTTTTTCCTATCTCTAAGCTACAAGGTTTAGAGGTTTTTTCCATTTGTCACAAATCAAAAAAAAATTCAATATACTTATTGAAAAAAAAAAGTCTGTAGGGACATCCCTGCTGGTCCAGTGGCTAAGACTCCATGCTTCCAATGCAGGGGGCCAAGGTTCAATCCCTGGTCAAGGAACTAGATCCTGCATGCTGCAACTAAGACCCAGTATAGTCAAGTAAATACATAAATCTAAAAAAATCTGTAGTATAAGTGGACCTGCACAGTTCAAACCTGTGCTGTCCATGGGTCAACTATAAACATGCTGATTTCTTGGTACACTTAGAATCTTTGTTTCTCACTGGAAATGTTCACAACCATATCATCAAACAAAAATGGAAAGCAATATTACAGAGCTTTGTTAAAACAAAAATTCTGAGTGTCTTCCTCTTCAATGATAATGATTTAGAGAGCAGGCAGAAAATAAATTTCCTAAACAAAAACTAATTTGGTGTAATAAAAATATAAGTGAGCTGTGGATCAGAGGTTTTGATTTCTACTAAAAATGAACTCTACTCCTATAAGCTTCAGTTTTCTTATCTAGTGAATTAAAGATACAATCATTTCAAAGGTCTGATTCAGACTCAAAATACCATGATCCTATAATCATTATATTTGCAATTTTTAAGTTGAGTTTAAGCAGAGGTGAAAAACAGAAAGGAATCACTGGAAGCAAGAATGGAGATGTCACGGTAAGTTTCAGAAGATAAGGGAAATCCTGCAACCTATGGGTATTTTTTCTTGCCTCAAGGTAAGACACGTGGATGAATCAGAACAGAGTATCGTAATTCTTAATTTATATAGAATAGGCACTCTGTGAATGGAACCACCTATACTGAATTCTGTATAGTTTCTGTGGTTGCCTCATGATTGGTAGCATGTGTGGATTAGCATAAAGGGATTTCGTGTTTTGAGAGCTTGCAGACATTATCTGATTATTTAATACTTCTTTGACTGATGCTGAAACCAGATAATAGTAACCTGGTATTTGTCACCATTCAAATCTTACCTCAAGTGCTCGATGTAATCCTCATAATCTTAGCAAAGAGTTACAATAAAGATCAAGCTAACACCTGACAACTGTTCAACATTTCATTTGTTTTTAAAATACAAAGCAAACATTCAGATTGAATTATTGCCTTAATCCACACAGATCACTTTAGTCATGGGCAAACTAGATGAAAGTCAGCGAGACTCAATACTGCAGCTCTAAAAAGATTTTGCCACTCTAATATGTAATAATACAGCCTCAGACTGCCTACATGTTTTTATGCACAAACTTTGAAAAAAGCCACTGCTAACATGTGGACCCTTCAGTCATTCTGTAAAGGTAACTGGGAAGAATATATCATCAGACACAGATTAAGTAGTAGTTGTAGAGTCTCTCACTCACGGAAAAGTGAAATTCCCAAGGAGTTATTTTGACTCCATGATAATTGCCAAAAAAAAAAAAAAAAGAAACAAAGAAAAAACTACCACAGAGCTAGTTGCACTCAGCCCAAAGTAGGCCAATTAATTGTCATAGCCCAGAAGGGAACATGGAAAAGGAAATATTAGAAAGCAGACCCCTCCATTTCACATCCTAATCACAGCAGTCTGATCTCTAGAAAGACTTTTATGAAAGCAGTTTTGTGTTTCTCCAGATCCTTTCAGGCAAATAACCCCTGGGCTCTTATTTCTGCATTCATTCTCTGTAGCCACTGTGGAATGCAGTCTTTTAACAAGCTCAAGCAGAGCTGCATTATTCTGGTGTTTTTTTTTTTTTTTTTTTTTAAATAAAATAAACTTTCTTTTATAAAACAAAATATAAATCTTACAACTGGGGAGTTTGCAGAACACCCAGATCACAGCCTTCCAGGTTTCCCCCTATAATGGAGAGCCTTCCAGAGCTGTGTTCACACACCCATCTGAAGCAGAAAGTAATAGGTCACTTTCTTCTGTGACAGCAGGTCCTGGAGCTACTCTAATGTGCTCTGAGAATTAAAGGAAAGCAATTAGAGCCTTTCTATTCTTTCTACTCCTGTGGGTTGGACTCATGCTACAGTGAACTGGGCCTTGGAGTATAGTTCAAATAACTCCAGAGTCAAAAGTATCACAGTAATGGGACCTGCCTGGTGGTCCAGTGGTTAAGACTTCACCTTCAAATGCAGAGGAGACAGGTTCTATGCCTGGTTAGGGAGTTAAGATCCCACGTGCCTCATGGCCAAAAAACCAAAACATACAACAGAAGCAGTACTGTAGTAAATTCAATAAAGACTTTAAAAACACTGCACATAAAAATCTTTTATAAAAAAGTATCATGAACAAAGATGGATGAAAATAAATACATGAAATTCAGACCCATAAAAGAGGCAAAAAAGAGAGTATGGTATCAAGTGTCTCTATAAGTTGGTTATAGGTATCCACAAGTGAAGAGAGTATTGTAGAGGTTCAATATTTCTAGAGAGAATGGGCTAACTTGGTGGCTTCCCCATTATCCTCTGGGTTCATCATAGCTGCATGAGCCAAAGCTAGTGTCTAGATAATTTATTTGTTGTATAGACTGACATTACCTCTAGATAAAGGAAAGTCTACAATTATCCCAATCTGGTTATACCTTTTCAGGGAGATCATCCTTAAGGCTGTACTGTTTTTCTTCTTTTGTTTGCAAAAACATTGCTAAGTTTAATTTTCTCTCAAAATACAGATTTATAATAATCAAATAAAATGTTTTTATAATGTTATGCAGTGGCTTCATGGTGAAATTACTGATTAACTCTGTGGCAAGAGAAACAGTAAGTTGATTAGCACAGACGGGCAGTTTTTAATCCATTAAAGCATATATATTAGCCTGGGTTAGTTCACTATATAACAGAAATTACTTACAAATTTATTAAGTACAAGGCAAAAATGTGCCTTCCCCAGTAAACCAAGCTGGCCCTGAGCATATGTTTTCCTTGTAATGATCATTTAATAGCAACTCTAGGCCTCACTTTTAAAGAGCACTGGCAACCTAACTTGGCACAGAGGTTGGCATATTTTGTTTATTGGCAGGTTTCCTCTAGCTTTTTTCCTATATTGTTGTATTTCTTTAAACAAATCTGTCAATATTCACAGAATTAGATAAATTAAATTGGAAAAATCTTCGTGGATGATGGAGACTTTCCTGGGACTCACACCAGATTACTGTCTATGGATTTTTTTTTTTCTCTTTGTTTGGCCTGGTTTTGCGACAACACAAAGAGTAATGTATGTGACTTCACTTCTTCGCTTTTTCAATATTCATGTCTATCTAGGATTTCCTAGTTAAGTACTGTCTTTAGTATTTGTTTTGCTTCTCATTACGTATTTTTCCAATTGGATTCTTCTAAAATTCCTTCTAATCACTTTGTTTGCTTGTTGTTTTCTAGATTTCCATATTCCACCGAAGAAATTGCATATGGTAGTGTTGTTGGGAAGCCCACTCAACAGACTTAGGGGAAAATCTATGGAATCATTTTATTCCAGATTATTCAGTTGCCAGAATTCCTTTCTAGAGCAACATGGAATGGAAATGCATAAACAGGTTGACTTTTTTTTTACCTATAAGATGAGCCTGTGAACATACCTGTGAAAGGGTGGCACGAGTTGTGACTGAAAAGACCAAGCCTTTACCCGGGACAGATGCAGTTAATCCAGTTGCTCTCTAAATGATGCAAGAATGACACATGCTTTTCATGAACAAGTAAAAGTATTCTTTTCTTTGACTTCCCTGTTGAATGGTGTGGAAGAAACATTAGCCCTATTACAGAAAAAAACTTATTTCCAAACATGCACAACTCTGCTTTTCACCCTGTGGCCTTGAGGTTAAATAATACAATTTATTTGGTGAAAGAAGAACAAAATTATATTAACAATTTTAATGGTTTTTCTTTTCTGAAAATGGAATCCATTACCATGGCCACGTCCATCCAATTCTCTGTCAGGATATGCATGCTCTTTCTATAGAAATAGTCACCAGTGTCTGAAAAGACGACGAGGGCATATCTCTGAGATGCAGTCTTGTTTTCTGCGGGCTGTGTTTCTGTGGTTCCAGTTTACCATGTCACTTCAGGTCCTCCTTCAGCATCGATCACACTTTGAAGGAGACAAGTTGAGTAAGACGGGGTCCCTGTGCTCAAGAATTTTATGTCTTATTAAGGAAAATACAACAGACACAGACAAATCTATAAAATCAGGGAGTCAGGCAGTGTGTGACAGGTGCTAGGTGAGTGGAGCAGATGAGGTATATGCCTCAGGCAGGGGAGACCGAGTCTGACTGAATTTATTTTCACTTGTGTTACACCCCAAGCACTCTAGCTGTGCATCATGGGTAGAGAAAGATATGATAAAGGAAGATGTCTAAGGCCTGATGATTTAACAGAGTCTTTAAAAGAATTAGTAAAAAAAATGTATGTTGGTTCACAGCAGTACCTGTATAGAGAAATTTGCTTTTCCAATTGGATTCTTCTACAATTCCTTCTAATCACTTTGTTTGCTTGTTGTTTTCTAGATTTCCATATTCCACCGAAGAAATTGCATATGGTAGTGTTGTTGGGAAGCCCACTCAACAGACTTAGGGGAAAATCTATGGAATCATTTTATTCCAGATTATTCAGTTGCCAGAATTCCTTTCTAGAGCAACATGGAATGGAAATGCATAAACAGGTTGACTTTTTTACCTATAAGATGAGCCTGTGAACATACCTGTGAAAGGGTGGCACGAGTTGTGACTGAAAAGACCAAGCCTTTACCCGGGACAGATGCAGTTAATCCAGTTGCTCTCTAAATGATGCAAGAATGACACATGCTTTTCATGAACAAGTAAAAGTATTCTTTTCTTTGACTTCCCTGTTGAATGGTGTGGAAGAAACATTAGCCCTATTACAGAAAAACTTATTTCCAAACATGCACAACTCTGCTTTTCACCCTGTGGCCTTGAGGTTAAATAATACAATTTATTTGGTGAAAGAAGAACAAAATTATATTAACAATTTTAATGGTTTTTCTTTTCTGAAAATGGAATCCATTACCATGGCCACGTCCATCCAATTCTCTGTCAGGATATGCATGCTCTTTCTATAGAAATAGTCACCAGTGTCTGAAAAGACGACGAGGGCATATCTCTGAGATGCAGTCTTGTTTTCTGCGGGCTGTGTTTCTGTGGTTCCAGTTTACCATGTCACTTCAGGTCCTCCTTCAGCATCGATCACACTTTGAAGGAGACAAGTTGAGTAAGACGGGGTCCCTGTGCTCAAGAATTTTATGTCTTATTAAGGAAAATACAACAGACACAGACAAATCTATAAAATCAGGGAGTCAGGCAGTGTGTGACAGGTGCTAGGTGAGTGGAGCAGATGAGGTATATGCCTCAGGCAGGGGAGACCGAGTCTGACTGAATTTATTTTCACTTGTGTTACACCCCAAGCACTCTAGCTGTGCATCATGGGTAGAGAAAGATATGATAAAGGAAGATGTCTAAGGCCTGATGATTTAACAGAGTCTTTAAAAGAATTAGTAAAAAAAATGTATGTTGGTTCACAGCAGTACCTGTATAGAGAAATTTGCTTTTCCCAGTTTTTTTCAATGTGATTCTCTATGCTCCAGAATAGATGAGTTTTCTTTTGACTTTCACTTTGATTTTCTTCTCTATTCTTTCTACTCCTGCTTCCCTCTGCAAACACACCTTTGTCCTCTCTGATCTGCAAGGTGTGTGGGTTGCCTCTGGAAAACACTGGTATTCAGGGCAGCAGCAAAAACACTGGTATTCAGGGCAGCAGCAAGTCTCTGACTTCCCTCAGAGGAGAAGCAGCAAGCTGGCATGGGACTACGGACCCTGGGGGTGAGATCTGTGACCTTGGGATTCCCAGAGTCATAAAATGCTTATTTTGGTAATACTATATAGCTATTTCAAGAGCACGCTGAGTTCTTTATAGGAGCTGTAATACACAGTGTTGCTTTTTCCGTGAGAAAGTAAGCTAAGCCCCTTAGGGGATGCTGTGGGAATAGGAGCCACAGTGTTCTAACTAATCTACTTTAAAAGTGGAATTCTTCAAAGATGCATTTTACCATTTTTATGTCATATTATTTTCACAGTGGAAGCACTCAGGGTAAAGGGCCATCCAGGGTATTTTGAAAAGATTATACACTGTATTTTTGTCAGAACATTTTTTCCCTATGATTTCATAGCCTCTCCTTCATGATAGGGAAAAAATGTTTCCCTTTCTCCCCCTTCTCTTGCTCTTGTAACTGTACTCAGAATTCTTGGGGGGAGGAAAGGGTTTAAAGATGCTCCAATGATTTGCTGGTCTACAGTTAGATTTTGTTTTCCCTATTTAAACTGTGCAGGACTTTGTAACCAGCCTGATATCTGGGCTGGTTGCCCAGTGGAAATTTCAGAAACAGAGAACCGTGTGTCTCTCTGTATGTTCTTTCAAATAACCCTCCTTGCTTCTTTAGAGAGATATAATAAGCATTCACATTAGGCCAGAAAGGTTATTAGATCTCCAGGAGGCTCCGTCCGGCTACATGCCATGAATATTAGGCAGGGGAGACCGAGTCTGACTGAATTTATTTTCACTTGTGTTACACCCCAAGCACTCTAGCTGTGCATCATGGGTAGAGAAAGATATGATAAAGGAAGATGTCTAAGGCCTGATGATTTAACAGAGTCTTTAAAAGAATTAGTAAAAAAAATGTATGTTGGTTCACAGCAGTACCTGTATAGAGAAATTTGCTTTTCCCAGTTTTTTTCAATGTGATTCTCTATGCTCCAGAATAGATGAGTTTTCTTTTGACTTTCACTTTGATTTTCTTCTCTATTCTTTCTACTCCTGCTTCCCTCTGCAAACACACCTTTGTCCTCTCTGATCTGCAAGGTGTGTGGGTTGCCTCTGGAAAACACTGGTATTCAGGGCAGCAGCAAAAACACTGGTATTCAGGGCAGCAGCAAGTCTCTGACTTCCCTCAGAGGAGAAGCAGCAAGCTGGCATGGGACTACGGACCCTGGGGGTGAGATCTGTGACCTTGGGATTCCCAGAGTCATAAAATGCTTATTTTGGTAATACTATATAGCTATTTCAAGAGCACGCTGAGTTCTTTATAGGAGCTGTAATACACAGTGTTGCTTTTTCCGTGAGAAAGTAAGCTAAGCCCCTTAGGGGATGCTGTGGGAATAGGAGCCACAGTGTTCTAACTAATCTACTTTAAAAGTGGAATTCTTCAAAGATGCATTTTACCATTTTTATGTCATATTATTTTCACAGTGGAAGCACTCAGGGTAAAGGGCCATCCAGGGTATTTTGAAAAGATTATACACTGTATTTTTGTCAGAACATTTTTTCCCTATGATTTCATAGCCTCTCCTTCATGATAGGGAAAAAATGTTTCCCTTTCTCCCCCTTCTCTTGCTCTTGTAACTGTACTCAGAATTCTTGGGGGGAGGAAAGGGTTTAAAGATGCTCCAATGATTTGCTGGTCTACAGTTAGATTTTGTTTTCCCTATTTAAACTGTGCAGGACTTTGTAACCAGCCTGATATCTGGGCTGGTTGCCCAGTGGAAATTTCAGAAACAGAGAACCGTGTGTCTCTCTGTATGTTCTTTCAAATAACCCTCCTTGCTTCTTTAGAGAGATATAATAAGCATTCACATTAGGCCAGAAAGGTTATTAGATCTCCAGGAGGCTCCGTCCGGCTACATGCCATGAATATTACTCTGTCAACACAAATGTCATTAGAACCTGCTAAAACTGAATTACTCTGAGAAGCTTTACAGCTGTCTCACAACATTTGACAACTACCAAGAAATGCATCCTGGCATCAGTGAGAATTCTTCACGAGGCTGATTTATATCTAAGAACGGTGGGCAATGAAGTGGAATAACAGTGTCACTGTTTCACTGTATAATGTTTACAAAATAAGTATTGAGTTTTTTCTCTCAAAGGCTGGGATTGATTTTTCTATGCCAACCGCCCCCCTCTCCTGGTACCTTTATAGCCCTGGCGACTAGAAATAAGTTGCAGGAAAGTGATTTCTCCACTGTTTTATGATGCAGCTCTTACCTGATGGCCATAGCTGTCACATACCCACATGCTCCGATTTAAGACGTCTGTGGCTGGAAACATGACCGCGTCTGTTCTTCAGTACCTGAAGAACATCACAGTGTTTTGTGAGTTTAATTCATTTGTTCTCTTTTGCTTTTAATGTCTAGTTCTCCAACAGACTAGCATAGATGATCTTCGGTCTCCTCAGTAGGGTTCCTCTGTCTACTGTTAATGTTTATCCCCAAGAAAAACTGAGTTTCAGATTTTACAAGAATCTGTGAATTTGAGCTTCACAACGTGCTCTTAGATTTCAGTATGTCTAACATGAGCCCACAGTAGTGCTGATTCTTTTCATTAGTAACACATCTTCAGTGTCAGTGTGTCAACTCTCATAATACGCAACAGTAAACATTTCTGTACATTCTTCTCTACACTGTTCTGTTTGCTTTCTTCAAAATTATATGCCCTGACACATGCACATAGGAAGTGAACTATTGCACAGAATGAAACAACACTATCCATTTGAAAACTCACAGGATTAAAGCCTTTGCATACAATTAAAATTCTGTATACTTACGGTGCTTTGAAAATGACAACAGTTCAGTTTCCTCTTTAGTTAATATTATTTATTCCATCTGAGGTTCTTGTTGTCAAAAGTATACAACCTGAGATTAAATAAAATAGAATGCAAAGTATCACAGATAGTATTTTACAGTATGTTGTTCAAGTGCTAGAAGAATCTACACCAGCACAAATTTCATAAAATACTCTTATGTAATATATATAATCAGCTCTGTTCTCATTATTTTAAAAATTTGATTCTTGAGGATGTAGCATACTTTGAACACAAATGTCATTAGAATAACGAAGGCTTTACAGCTGTCTCACAACATTTGACAACTACCAAGAAATGCATCCTGGCATCAGTGAGAATTCTTCACGAGGCTGATTTATATCTAAGAACGGTGGGCAATGAAGTGGAATAACAGTGTCACTGTTTCACTGTATAATGTTTACAAAATAAGTATTGAGTTTTTTCTCTCAAAGGCTGGGATTGATTTTTCTATGCCAACCGCCCCCCTCTCCTGGTACCTTTATAGCCCTGGCGACTAGAAATAAGTTGCAGGAAAGTGATTTCTCCACTGTTTTATGATGCAGCTCTTACCTGATGGCCATAGCTGTCACATACCCACATGCTCCGATTTAAGACGTCTGTGGCTGGAAACATGACCGCGTCTGTTCTTCAGTACCTGAAGAACATCACAGTGTTTTGTGAGTTTAATTCATTTGTTCTCTTTTGCTTTTAATGTCTAGTTCTCCAACAGACTAGCATAGATGATCTTCGGTCTCCTCAGTAGGGTTCCTCTGTCTACTGTTAATGTTTATCCCCAAGAAAAACTGAGTTTCAGATTTTACAAGAATCTGTGAATTTGAGCTTCACAACGTGCTCTTAGATTTCAGTATGTCTAACATGAGCCCACAGTAGTGCTGATTCTTTTCATTAGTAACACATCTTCAGTGTCAGTGTGTCAACTCTCATAATACGCAACAGTAAACATTTCTGTACATTCTTCTCTACACTGTTCTGTTTGCTTTCTTCAAAATTATATGCCCTGACACATGCACATAGGAAGTGAACTATTGCACAGAATGAAACAACACTATCCATTTGAAAACTCACAGGATTAAAGCCTTTGCATACAATTAAAATTCTGTATACTTACGGTGCTTTGAAAATGACAACAGTTCAGTTTCCTCTTTAGTTAATATTATTTATTCCATCTGAGGTTCTTGTTGTCAAAAGTATACAACCTGAGATTAAATAAAATAGAATGCAAAGTATCACAGATAGTATTTTACAGTATGTTGTTCAAGTGCTAGAAGAATCTACACCAGCACAAATTTCATAAAATACTCTTATGTAATATATATAATCAGCTCTGTTCTCATTATTTTAAAAATGTGATTCTTGAGTATGTAGCATACTTTGATAACTCAGGTAAATTATGGTCATTTTGAACATCATTTTGCACATCATTTTGCCTTGTCATTGAGTCTTTTTTTTTCTTCAGTTTTTTTTTTGGGGGGGAGCTGGGTGGGTTGGGGAGGGAGGGGAGCAGGTGGGCCACTTCTATTGGTCCTCCATTCATCTATTTTCATCCATCTTTGTTCTCTGGCCCATGTGGGCCTCCCATCGCAGTGGCCTCTGTTGTCGCAGAGCACCGGCTCTGGGCGCATGCGCTCCAGAGCTCCAGCTCAGTAATTGGACAAATGGGTCCAGCCACTCCATGGCATGTGGGATCTTCCCAGGCCAGGGATAGAACTGGCGCCCCTTGCACTGCAAGGCGGTGTCCTTACCCACTGGACCACCAGGGAAGCCCGTCGTTGAGTCTTAGAATGAGGTAAAAAGTAGTTTAGATTTGTCAAAAGAATCTGTGCAGACTAATAGTGTAGTTTGTGGAAATAGTAGAACTTTATGTGAAGCACTGTACATTTCCCCCCAGATCATTTGTGTGAAAAAGAAATCATCTGTTAAGTAAATGACAGATACTGAGAGAGGGTCAAAGTTACCACAGAAAGAAAATACTCAAAGGCATGGTGAAAAAATGGGCAAAAATGCATGATGAAAGTATTTCACACAATGCTTCAAATACTGCAAAAAAAAAAAAAAAAAAGTCCATGGTATTAGGTAGAAAGAAACAGAGAGCCCAGCCACTAATTTGAGGATCTGATCAAACTAGACACTCAGTAGGGACAATTTTAGCCAAATTTCTCCCACTTTTCTCCACTATAGAACTATTTTTTAGTTCCTTTCCTCTTTAGTTAATATTATTTATTCCATCTGAGGTTCTTGTTGTCAAAAGTATACAACCTGAGATTAAATAAAATAGAATGCAAAGTATCACAGATAGTATTTTACAGTATGTTGTTCAAGTGCTAGAAGAATCTACACCAGCACAAATTTCATAAAATACTCTTATGTAATATATATAATCAGCTCTGTTCTCATTATTTTAAAAATGTGATTCTTGAGTATGTAGCATACTTTGATAACTCAGGTAAATTATGGTCATTTTGAACATCATTTTGCACATCATTTTGCCTTGTCATTGAGTCTTTTTTTTTCTTCAGTTTTTTTTTTGGGGGGGAGCTGGGTGGGTTGGGGAGGGAGGGGAGCAGGTGGGCCACTTCTATTGGTCCTCCATTCATCTATTTTCATCCATCTTTGTTCTCTGGCCCATGTGGGCCTCCCATCGCAGTGGCCTCTGTTGTCGCAGAGCACCGGCTCTGGGCGCATGCGCTCCAGAGCTCCAGCTCAGTAATTGGACAAATGGGTCCAGCCACTCCATGGCATGTGGGATCTTCCCAGGCCAGGGATAGAACTGGCGCCCCTTGCACTGCAAGGCGGTGTCCTTACCCACTGGACCACCAGGGAAGCCCGTCGTTGAGTCTTAGAATGAGGTAAAAAGTAGTTTAGATTTGTCAAAAGAATCTGTGCAGACTAATAGTGTAGTTTGTGGAAATAGTAGAACTTTATGTGAAGCACTGTACATTTCCCCCCAGATCATTTGTGTGAAAAAGAAATCATCTGTTAAGTAAATGACAGATACTGAGAGAGGGTCAAAGTTACCACAGAAAGAAAATACTCAAAGGCATGGTGAAAAAATGGGCAAAAATGCATGATGAAAGTATTTCACACAATGCTTCAAATACTGCAAAAAAAAAAAAAAAAAAAGTCCATGGTATTAGGTAGAAAGAAACAGAGAGCCCAGCCACTAATTTGAGGATCTGATCAAACTAGACACTCAGTAGGGACAATTTTAGCCAAATTTCTCCCACTTTTCTCCACTATAGAACTATTTTTTAGTTCCTTTCCCTGTCTTGAGTTGTCAGAATAATTGCTTCAGCTCCAGGTTTTCGCTTTTCCAGCTCAACAGTGGATTCCTCCTAACACCTTCCTTCTCAGTATCTGGGTGTCATGTTGTGATTGGTTTAAAATGACCTTCTATTCACAACAACTCTGTCAAACAGCATCAAAGCATGATCAGATGTCTTTCAAAATATGTAATTGCTGGTATTACTACAGAAGACCCTGTTAATTTTGGAGGAAGATGATAGATTAACTAACTCTGAAAGTGAGGAAGTAATCAAAGGAACTGGCATCTAGGTTGGACTGTCAGAGAATGGAATTTTTATTTGGAGGGAGGGCTATTGGTTTATAGATGATGAGAGAGATGACAGAAATGGAGGAAAAAAGGTGAGAAGCACCAACTTCAATTAAATTTCCTACTACAGGTTAACTGGAAGCTGCTAGAAGGTCTACACTAAAACAAGAGAAAGGAAGTATAAACAGATGGCTTTTATAGGACAAATAAAAAATATGTGGCACTTAGAGATCTTTTGAAATGTAAGTATTTATATCAGAATGACTTTAGAACATACTACATACTCTGTTTATTCTTAGAGATATATCCTAAGGCTAAAAATACTTAGGGATCTTAAACTTACCTCATTTGCTTTGTCTTCATAGTAATTAATGTGTTGTTTAAGATCCAAGAGTTGCAATAAAAAAGATAAATGCATAAGAAATTTTAAGTTAAAACACATAATTGAAAAAAAAAAGCTCTCCATCAAAAACCTTCTTCCTGTGGAAATCATCTGTTAAGTAAATGACAGATACTGAGAGAGGGTCAAAGTTACCACAGAAAGAAAATACTCAAAGGCATGGTGAAAAAATGGGCAAAAATGCATGATGAAAGTATTTCACACAATGCTTCAAATACTGCAAAAAAAAAAAAAAAAAAGTCCATGGTATTAGGTAGAAAGAAACAGAGAGCCCAGCCACTAATTTGAGGATCTGATCAAACTAGACACTCAGTAGGGACAATTTTAGCCAAATTTCTCCCACTTTTCTCCACTATAGAACTATTTTTTAGTTCCTTTCCCTGTCTTGAGTTGTCAGAATAATTGCTTCAGCTCCAGGTTTTCGCTTTTCCAGCTCAACAGTGGATTCCTCCTAACACCTTCCTTCTCAGTATCTGGGTGTCATGTTGTGATTGGTTTAAAATGACCTTCTATTCACAACAACTCTGTCAAACAGCATCAAAGCATGATCAGATGTCTTTCAAAATATGTAATTGCTGGTATTACTACAGAAGACCCTGTTAATTTTGGAGGAAGATGATAGATTAACTAACTCTGAAAGTGAGGAAGTAATCAAAGGAACTGGCATCTAGGTTGGACTGTCAGAGAATGGAATTTTTATTTGGAGGGAGGGCTATTGGTTTATAGATGATGAGAGAGATGACAGAAATGGAGGAAAAAAGGTGAGAAGCACCAACTTCAATTAAATTTCCTACTACAGGTTAACTGGAAGCTGCTAGAAGGTCTACACTAAAACAAGAGAAAGGAAGTATAAACAGATGGCTTTTATAGGACAAATAAAAAATATGTGGCACTTAGAGATCTTTTGAAATGTAAGTATTTATATCAGAATGACTTTAGAACATACTACATACTCTGTTTATTCTTAGAGATATATCCTAAGGCTAAAAATACTTAGGGATCTTAAACTTACCTCATTTGCTTTGTCTTCATAGTAATTAATGTGTTGTTTAAGATCCAAGAGTTGCAATAAAAAAGATAAATGCATAAGAAATTTTAAGTTAAAACACATAATAAAGTTGAAAATATTAAAAATATAATTTTGAAAGATAAGTTTTCTAGCTCTCTCCATCAAAAAACCTTCTTCCTGTGGAAATCAGCACTCCTCACACTATTATTCACACTGAAGCAATCATAGACCATGATGAAATAGCTGATTCTAAAGGAAGAAGCAAAGAAGTGGAAGAGAATGATAACTGCCAAGACTTTAACACCATGAGGTCCTTCCATATTCTGAGAAATTAAGTATTCAAGGATGAACGGATTGTGTTAAAAGGACAGAGTTGCCTGCCTAGAGTGACTCCTCCTGATCCAAACTGGGAGAGTTCAAACATCAATAATAATAATAACTATAATTCATTGGAATCAGTTACATAAGTACATGTCATTAATGGTAAGACTAAGGAAAGAGACTATAAATCAAACCAACTCATTGACCACCACTGGAGATGATTAATATACCAATTTCTTACTTTTGAAAATTGGTAATTAAAAGATGAAAACAATGCAGGACATAACATGTTCAGTCCTGGTCCAGGAAGATCTTACATGCCATGAAGCTACTAAGCTCTGTGCCACAACTACTGCATTCATGTGCCACAGCTACTGACGTCTGAATGCTCTAGAGACCATGCTCCCCAACAAAAGGAGCCATCACAGTTCAAAGCCTGCACACTGCAACTAGAGAGTGGGCCCCAGTCACTGCAATTAGAGAAGACCCCACGAAGCAATGAAGATCCAGCACAGTCCAAAAATAAAAGATGAGAACAAAATATAATATTCTGTTTTTTCAACAAGAACTGTAGATTCAAAGACTTTAAAAAGCGGCCCTAGATGATACCAAAAAATTTAACTTATTTACAGAATAATAATGCTAAATGTAAAAAAAAATAAGCAGAAAATCACTGTTTGCTAATCTTAATGAAACAGCTACAGGAAGAAATTTCAATGGATATAAATACTCTTTTTGGTAAAATGTTGGTAAACAAAATTGACATAATGTTAAATATCTCCCCACAGATGACTTGTTAATTAAGAGAAAACATACCTTTATGGTAAAAGAGCTAATTACTCCAATGGCACCACTTAATTGTGAATAATACAGACATTCTGTAAATGAAATGCAATAAGAAAAACTGATTTTTTTCATGAACTATTTTTCACAAAAGTTTTAAACTTGTATCTAATCATGACATGAGTTTTAAATTTTGATTTGAAAATACTGGTGATAGAGAAATATAAATTATGTGATGAAAACACACTCAGACAAATGCAGAATGTGAAACATTCTATAATAGGATGTCTGATCTGATATCTTAATAGCATGGACAGAAATAAAAAGTGGTAGAAACTGCTTCACTTAGACTTAAGAGACATAACAAATGTATTGAGTACTTTTTGACTGAATCTTGGTGAACAGATGATATGTAGAAAAATTAGAATATAGACTGGGTATCTTTATTAGGGAATTACTCTTGATACTGTTAGGTATAATCATGCTAGTGTGCTTATATAGAGAGCATTTAGTCTCATACTAAAGACTTTAGAGGAAAGAAGCATATACAAAATTATTTTAAATGATATAGTAAAAAGATATGTAATCAATGGTATAAACAAAAAATATGGGAAATTGGCTCATTAAAATGAAGTACAGGACATAACATGTTCAGTCCTGGTCCAGGAAGATCTTACATGCCATGAAGCTACTAAGCTCTGTGCCACAACTACTGCATTCATGTGCCACAGCTACTGACGTCTGAATGCTCTAGAGACCATGCTCCCCAACAAAAGGAGCCATCACAGTTCAAAGCCTGCACACTGCAACTAGAGAGTGGGCCCCAGTCACTGCAATTAGAGAAGACCCCACGAAGCAATGAAGATCCAGCACAGTCCAAAAATAAAAGATGAGAACAAAATATAATATTCTGTTTTTTCAACAAGAACTGTAGATTCAAAGACTTTAAAAGCGGCGCTAGATGATACCAAAAAATTTAACTTATTTACAGAATAATAATGCTAAATGTAAAAAAAAATAAGCAGAAAATCACTGTTTGCTAATCTTAATGAAACAGCTACAGGAAGAAATTTCAATGGATATAAATACTCTTTTTGGTAAAATGTTGGTAAACAAAATTGACATAATGTTAAATATCTCCCCACAGATGACTTGTTAATTAAGAGAAAACATACCTTTATGGTAAAAGAGCTAATTACTCCAATGGCACCACTTAATTGTGAATAATACAGACATTCTGTAAATGAAATGCAATAAGAAAAACTGATTTTTTTCATGAACTATTTTTCACAAAAGTTTTAAACTTGTATCTAATCATGACATGAGTTTTAAATTTTGATTTGAAAATACTGGTGATAGAGAAATATAAATTATGTGATGAAAACACACTCAGACAAATGCAGAATGTGAAACATTCTATAATAGGATGTCTGATCTGATATCTTAATAGCATGGACAGAAATAAAAAGTGGTAGAAACTGCTTCACTTAGACTTAAGAGACATAACAAATGTATTGAGTACTTTTTGACTGAATCTTGGTGAACAGATGATATGTAGAAAAATTAGAATATAGACTGGGTATCTTTATTAGGGAATTACTCTTGATACTGTTAGGTATAATCATGCTAGTGTGCTTATATAGAGAGCATTTAGTCTCATACTAAAGACTTTAGAGGAAAGAAGCATATACAAAAATTATTTTAAATGATATAGTAAAAAAGATATGTAATCAATGGTATAAACATAAATTGATAGAGTATAGATCTAGATGGGACATCCTAGGTGGCTCATTGGAAAAGAATCTGCCTGCAAGGTGGGAGATGTGGGTTTGGTCCCTGGGTCGGGAAGCTCCCCTAGAGAAGGAAATGACAACCCACTCCAGTATTCTCACCCGAAAAATCACATGGACAGGGGCCTGGCAGACTACAGTCAATAGGGTTGCAGAGTCAGACATGATTTAGCAACTAAAACAAAAATAGATCCAGATTAACCAAAAAAAGTAAAATGTTAATAGGTTTTGAATCTGGATGGTAAGTACATTAGCCTTTTTCTGTGGTATTCTATTTTTCTGTATTTTGTAATTTTTATTGGAGTATGGTTGATTTACAATATTATGTATTAGTTTCAGGTGTATGTTTTAAAATTGTCATGAGATAATAGTTTTTATTTTTAAAGACTGTATGGAATCATAAAGCCTCAGAAGTTACAATAAAAGTTACAGTAGCTCCACCCTCTCAGAGCCTTTGCATTTTTTTAGAAGTCACTCAGTATTGTCTGACTATTTGCAACCCATGGACGAGCCATGGAATTCTCCAGGCAAGAATACTTGAGTGGGTAGCCTTTACCTTCTCCAGGAGATCTTCCCAACTCAGGGACTGAACCCAGGTCTCCCACATTGCAATCAGATTCTTCACCGTCTAGGGAAGCCCAAGAATACTGAAGTGGGTAGCCTATCCCTTCTTCAGGGGATCTTCTTGACCAGGAATTGAACTGGGGCTCTCTTGCATTATAGTCAGATTCTTTTCCAGCTGAGCTACAAGGGAATCCTGCTTCTAGGATTAAAGTTCAAAGCAATAAATATTTGACTTGGGCAAATCAGTATCTTTAAATGGAGCTCTGAAGGAGAAAATTATATGACATCACTTATATGCAGAATCTAAGAAGAATTACAAAACATAAACAGACTCAACAGACTTAAGAGAATGAGCTTATGGTTGCTAGGGGGAGAGATAGGGAGTTTGGGATGGACATGTACACACTGCTATATTTAAAATGGATAGCCAACAAGGACCTACTGTATAGCATGTGGAACTCTGCTGAATGTTATGTGGAAGCCTGGATGGGATTGGGATTTGGGGGAGAACAGATACCTGTGTATATGTGTATGTGTATATATCTGTCTATCTATCTATATATAGATAGATATATATATGGCTGAATCCCTTTGCTGCCCACCTCAAATTATTACAAAAGTGTTAGTCTGCTATACGCCAATATAAAGTTTAAAAAATAAAGGGTGCTTTGTCATTGGAAACACTGGAATGTATATGTGTAAAATGGCTAGGATGTACCAGCTTTAACTCTTACCTTGAGGAGTTCACAGGATCCTGGAGAATTGATGACTCTAGAAGTTCTCTGGGTGGAGTTTAAGAGTGGGACAGCCTCAGACGGGTCTGCACCCTCTCCCTGAGTCTTCCTGAAGCCTACTCTCCAGGAGGAAGTCTTCCAGGCTAGCACCCACCCGAGATGCCACCTCCCAAACTGGATATTCCTAACCCAAGGGAAAAGCACTCACCGTTTCAGGATTTGCTTTTGCTTGCAGGAGAGCAGGAAGAGAGGTCCTAGAGGTCTCATCCTTGTTGGTTCTCTCATCCCCAGGCCACTCGGTGCCCCTACAAAACAGAATTCCCTGGGATGTCAGGTTCGTCCGATTCTTCCTCTCAGTATCACCTGGCTAGTCTGTAAATGCCGCTTCACTGGGAAAACACATGACAGAAGTGTCCTGTCCATACATGGCCACCTTAAGTCCAAGCGTTAAATCCATTGTGCTTGCAACAGCCTCTTCTTACTCATTGCAGCCTTATGACTGATTCTCTGCTTCCTAGGTCTTTGAATGGTAATTTCAGTGAGAGTCAATTATTTTATTCGAAAACATGTTTTCCACTAGACAGGAAATACTTTTTATCTTACTAAAGTTGGAACATGATAGTTGAGACATTTCTGTTCTCTAAAACATAAACTATCTGGTGCATGGCTGTTACCCAAATTCCTAAATCAAAGTGCTCTTCTAAGGTAGAAGGTATTAGGGCTTAAAAACCTCACTAGGACAGAAAGTACTCACTAATCTCCTACAGCCTGAAAAATACCATGTTGGTCACTGAAGGGAATTGTCAATATTAGCCTGACTGCATGTCTTCAGGGAGTTACAGATATTTATGGGAGAGAAGGTAATTGGTCCAATAGGTCTTTCCTGAATTTAGCCATAAATGATTAATTTTGCTCATATAAATTTTATGCTTGGTTTCTTTAAAACCTTAATTCTGAAAATTAAAACAATGATTGTCATTGGAAACACTGGAATGTATATGTGTAAAATGGCTAGGATGTACCAGCTTTAACTCTTACCTTGAGGAGTTCACAGGATCCTGGAGAATTGATGACTCTAGAAGTTCTCTGGGTGGAGTTTAAGAGTGGGACAGCCTCAGACGGGTCTGCACCCTCTCCCTGAGTCTTCCTGAAGCCTACTCTCCAGGAGGAAGTCTTCCAGGCTAGCACCCACCCGAGATGCCACCTCCCAAACTGGATATTCCTAACCCAAGGGAAAAGCACTCACCGTTTCAGGATTTGCTTTTGCTTGCAGGAGAGCAGGAAGAGAGGTCCTAGAGGTCTCATCCTTGTTGGTTCTCTCATCCCCAGGCCACTCGGTGCCCCTACAAAACAGAATTCCCTGGGATGTCAGGTTCGTCCGATTCTTCCTCTCAGTATCACCTGGCTAGTCTGTAAATGCCGCTTCACTGGGAAAACACATGACAGAAGTGTCCTGTCCATACATGGCCACCTTAAGTCCAAGCGTTAAATCCATTGTGCTTGCAACAGCCTCTTCTTACTCATTGCAGCCTTATGACTGATTCTCTGCTTCCTAGGTCTTTGAATGGTAATTTCAGTGAGAGTCAATTATTTTATTCGAAAACATGTTTTCCACTAGACAGGAAATACTTTTTATCTTACTAAAGTTGGAACATGATAGTTGAGACATTTCTGTTCTCTAAAACATAAACTATCTGGTGCATGGCTGTTACCCAAATTCCTAAATCAAAGTGCTCTTCTAAGGTAGAAGGTATTAGGGCTTAAAAACCTCACTAGGACAGAAAGTACTCACTAATCTCCTACAGCCTGAAAAATACCATGTTGGTCACTGAAGGGAATTGTCAATATTAGCCTGACTGCATGTCTTCAGGGAGTTACAGATATTTATGGGAGAGAAGGTAATTGGTCCAATAGGTCTTTCCTGAATTTAGCCATAAATGATTAATTTTGCTCATATAAATTTTATGCTTGGTTTCTTTAAAACCTTAATTCTGAAAATTAAAACAATGATTGTCATTTGTGATAATGGTATATGTACATATACTGTCTGGAATCTTTTATTCTTAAATATCACAAATAAAAATCTTACAACTGTCATATTTAGTCATTAAAAAAAGTTATGAATAAACCATCAGAGTTTTGGGCATGCAAGTACATCTATTAAGAAGTAAAATCTGATTCTTCTAGGCCAAAGAAGTTGAATATAGTTTGCAGTTTTAGAAACTGGATTGCCTAGTAATTACATGAAAAGCAACATATAATGACTAGGCAATTCATTTTCTAGTAAACACTGATATAGATAGATAGATATGTATGAAGTAAAAGTCGCTCAGTTGTGTCCAACTCTTTGCAACCCATGGACGAGCCATGGAATTCTCCAGGCAAGAATACTGGAGTGGGTTACCATGCCCTCCTCCAGGTGATCTTCCCTATGCAGGGACTGAACGCAGGTCTCCTGCATTTCAGGATTCTTTATCATCTGAGCCACCAGGGAAGCCTGCCTCTCTCTTCTCTCTCTCTCTCTCTCTCTCTACACGTATATCCATGTTTGGTAGTTTATACTTATCCAAGCTTCCAGGCAATCTCTGTTCAGTGTCCAGCATGATAATTTCTGAATAAAAACATTTGACTATGCCACTCCCCCATTAAAATGGTTTCATCGGTTTGTACTCACAGTAGGATAAAAACAAATCTCTTAATCATGGTCCATGGATTTCCCACCACAGCTGCATCCCAAACCGTACTCTCCCTCAATTCCTTGCTCTAGAAACCCTGCCTGCCTTTGACAAACACTTACCCTGGGGTCTGCACACAGGTTTGACCTGGTTGGAAGTTTGACCTCTCCTTCTCATGCTCAGCTCCTGCTCATGCTTCAGCTCTCAGGTGAGCGCTCCTCCCTTCAAGACCTTTTCCCTGACCACCTGATACATACTCAGAGAAGCTTTATCTTTTTACCCTTGTGCATATCTGGAGTTTTTCAGATCACCAGTGTGGTTGTCAGTACCTTTCTTCCCCACCAGAGCACATGTACACAGTACTTTCTTATATACACAGCCCATGTCCAGTTGGTTCACCATTCTATCCAGCATCCAGCACAGAAGACCTGTATAAATCTTTGTTGAATGAGTAAATGATAAACCCTCCCATCTCCTTAAAAACAGTGTGCTAATACGCACTCCACACTTACACCCTGAGTGTGTGCACTGCTTCTTTCTTTCAGGTCTGCAGCCATCTCCCCGGGAGGAAGTTGCAGCGGTGGTGGTGGTGGCGGTTCACAGATGCTAGGTTTGTGCTGGATGGAAAGTGACGTCATGCAGTTCCTATGGGCTTGGAAGGGGAGACACCGCTGAATCCCTTAAAACTTCATATTGTTAGAAACAAACTTACGAGTCTGCTGCTTTTATGGTTTATTCTAATTTCAATACATTCAGATTCCCCTGAATCTCATTCAGGGTCAATTTAAATGCTATTGCTGAGCCAATCTATAATCTTGTGACAGTGGACTAAATGTCTCTCAGAAATATATATGTTGAAATCCTAACCCCCCTAAGGTTACGGTATTAGGAGGTGGGAAGGTAGTGAGGTCATGAGGGTTGAGCCTCCATAAATGGCATTAGTGCCCTTAGGAGAAAAAAACAGAACAGAACTCCACCAACCTTCCACCATGTGAGGTTACAGCACAAAGACATCATCTATCATGTGGGAAAAGCCCTTACCAGCTACCGAATCCATTGGTGTTCTCATCCTGCCCCGCACACCAGCTTGCAGAACTGTGAAAAACTATTTATGGCATTTTTGTCATAGCAATCCAAATGACCAGAGGAACTAGAACAACATACATAATCTCTCAACCAGTCAAGTCATTATATTAAGCTCAGTGGCTCTGCAGTCAGTGGGTGGCTAAAAATCCTCCAATGATTAAAAAAAAATTTTTTTGGTTGGTCCTGTATTTTGGGGAATAAAGGTTTCTGAGAAACTTTTCCCTGCTAAGCACAAATCAAAAATCTTGATTTCTTTTAGTGAAAAAGCTGTTAAAATTCTCTTGATGGTACTAGAAGAGCCGCTGCAGTGAAAAATATTCTGACACAGACTTCGTTTTGATGATACGTACTTTGATGCCTTTTAATCTGTATATGTGATGATTATTTCTCAGAATTTCTGATAAATAATCTGAAATTGACTTACTCTGTAGTTGCTAACTTTGTTCCAGATGCACCAGTAACTAAAAAAAACAGTTCTGAGGGACTGAGTTATACACACAAATCCATCTTACCACTTGGAAAAATGGTCAATGGAAATTTCATTAGTGGGGGTTTGGGGCATAAGGTGACTGCATAAAGTGTCTACTTTTTAAATAAATAGTACCCGGTTTGGGGAAGAGCTTAGAATGACCCTTAAGGTGCTGCAGAGGTCAGAGCTGCGTAAGAGCGCCTTTGAGATTCTCTCACTAGATGGAAGAACGTGAACTATCCACAACATAAATCCTGAATTCCTCCCTGAGCCTTCTTTCCTTGAGTCTTAGACTGACTGTTCAGCGTCCCTGTGGCCAAGTGAGGGTCACCTCCTGCCAAAATGCTGATTTTTGGATCAGCTTCTCCTGTTTGTGCTGCTATTTAAAGGCTCTTTGCCCCACTTCTACCCTCTACTGTGATAAAATGGGGAATTTTAGGTCTAGCTCCAGAGTACAGTTAATGATCAGGATGACTACTGTTCGGATTCAGAAAGCCTAAAGTACCTAGTGAGAACTTCATGAGAAACAAAATTATTCTTGATTATAAATACAATTAAAATCATATTGTATCTAACAGGGTGCATCTATAAGAGAGCATTTCATAAGATACCCTCAAGATGATTTTAATTCTATCAAGAGAAGAGAAAGAAGGAAGAGGAGAGAGAAAAAGAGAGGGCTTACTTTTGATCTCTGAGGTTAAAACCAAATGTCATTATATTAAGGTTGCAGTCAGTGGGTGGCTAAAAATCCTCCAATGATTAAAAAAAAATTTTTTTGGTTGGTCCTGTATTTTGGGGAATAAAGGTTTCTGAGAAACTTTTCCCTGCTAAGCACAAATCAAAAATCTTGATTTCTTTTAGTGAAAAAGCTGTTAAAATTCTCTTGATGGTACTAGAAGAGCCGCTGCAGTGAAAAATATTCTGACACAGACTTCGTTTTGATGATACGTACTTTGATGCCTTTTAATCTGTATATGTGATGATTATTTCTCAGAATTTCTGATAAATAATCTGAAATTGACTTACTCTGTAGTTGCTAACTTTGTTCCAGATGCACCAGTAACTAAAAAAAACAGTTCTGAGGGACTGAGTTATACACACAAATCCATCTTACCACTTGGAAAAATGGTCAATGGAAATTTCATTAGTGGGGGTTTGGGGCATAAGGTGACTGCATAAAGTGTCTACTTTTAAATAAATAGTCCCCGGGTTTTGGGGGAAGAGCTTAGAATGACCCTTAAGGTGCTGCAGAGGTCAGAGCTGCGTAAGAGCGCCTTTGAGATTCTCTCACTAGATGGAAGAACGTGAACTATCCACAACATAAATCCTGAATTCCTCCCTGAGCCTTCTTTCCTTGAGTCTTAGACTGACTGTTCAGCGTCCCTGTGGCCAAGTGAGGGTCACCTCCTGCCAAAATGCTGATTTTTGGATCAGCTTCTCCTGTTTGTGCTGCTATTTAAAGGCTCTTTGCCCCACTTCTACCCTCTACTGTGATAAAATGGGGAATTTTAGGTCTAGCTCCAGAGTACAGTTAATGATCAGGATGACTACTGTTCGGATTCAGAAAGCCTAAAGTACCTAGTGAGAACTTCATGAGAAACAAAATTATTCTTGATTATAAATACAATTAAAATCATATTGTATCTAACAGGGTGCATCTATAAGAGAGCATTTCATAAGATACCCTCAAGATGATTTTAATTCTATCAAGAGAAGAGAAAGAAGGAAGAGGAGAGAGAGAAAAAGAGAGGGCTTACTTTTGATCTCTGATTACTATAGAACTAATGATAATATTAACACTTAATTTTAAAATCTACATGGGCTTTTTTATAAGATGAAAGGAAAATGTCAGTGCTCATCAGATAAGCCTCTCAAAGAAGAATTCAATGAAAAGATATAAGATGAATACTCTAGACTAATTGGATAAAATAAAATATATGCAATAGCATGCTTCTCCAGCGTCTTGAAAGGTAGTCTACACTTAAAAGCAAATATTCAGTACTCTGCATGCATTTAAAATATGAATAATTACTATGAAGAATGTTTGATTTTTATATATGAGATTTGGTAAGTTAATATTTTATACTTTAAAAAATGTTTATAGGATTTTTAAAATAATTTGATTACTTTAATCACTAAAATAATGAAACACAAAAGTTGTATCTATCATTCATAAATAATAGCAGACAATATTTTTGTACAGTGTGTTGCCATTTATTTCATTCTTCTAATTTGACTGTGAATTTCCTTGTTTGTTCTTTCCTAATTTGTCATTAAATATTGGAATTCCTCTTAAAGCAGTATGATCATAAATAAGAGGGAATTCTCCCTAAAATCAAAAGGATTCCCTCTGAATATCTCTTTTATTTTATTTCTGGTTCTGATATGTTCACACCTGTACACTATATAGCATGATCTTAACATTGTAAAGCTTATTCATGTATCAGCATTCACCATATTAATTGGTCTGGTAAGTTCTTTTGATACACCAGATTCACTTATAAACCAACAGAAATATGTTTTAATAAAAGCCTTCTGGGGATTCCCCCAAGTGGTCCAACAGCTAAGAATCTACCTGCCAATGCAGGAGACATGGGTTCGATCCCTGACCCAGGAAGGTCCCACATGCTGAGGTGCAACTAAGCCCATGTGTCACAATTACTGAGCCTAGCCACAACAAGAGAAGCCAGAGCAATGAGCTCACGCATCACAACTCTAGAGTGGCCTCTGCTCACCCCAACTACAGAAAAGCCCAAGCAGCAACAAAGACCCAATAAATAAATAAGTTTCAAAGAAGTCTTCTGACATACCTTTTCCTTATTCATTGTCTTCTTATTATAGTTGATAAATATTCTAAGAAGTAAAGAAGTACAGTGCTGCTTTACCGTCTATATGCTACCACACATTTTAAGTCACTATTGAGTGTTAGGTCCTATATTAAGGGTTCTGCATAAAATATTCAATTCATTCTTACTAGAACCAAGTATGTTAGGCATTAACAGGTCCATTATATAGAAAGGTATTTTAATTACCTGCATCTTGACAAAGCCAGAGGTAATAGAACTGGAATTTAAACCTATACTGGCTTGACTTCAAAATGTCTATTCCTTCAAATAAAGCAGTTAATAATAAAATGATACCAAAAAACTGGCAGTTACAAAAAGTACTTAATTATTCTCATCTATCTAAATAAGGAAATGTATATAATGCACATAGGATAGTCCAGGCATACCTCAGATATTGTCGGGTCAGTTTCAGATCATAAAAGTAAAGTGAATATCAAAATAAAGTGAGTCACACAAAGTTCTGGTTTTCCAGTGCATAAAAGTTTTTAAAGGTTTTTAATATCAAAATAAGAGAATTCTCCCTAAAATCAAAAGGATTCCCTCTGAATATCTCTTTTATTTTATTTCTGGTTCTGATATGTTCACACCTGTACACTATATAGCATGATCTTAACATTGTAAAGCTTATTCATGTATCAGCATTCACCATATTAATTGGTCTGGTAAGTTCTTTTGATACACCAGATTCACTTATAAACCAACAGAAATATGTTTTAATAAAAGCCTTCTGGGGATTCCCCCAAGTGGTCCAACAGCTAAGAATCTACCTGCCAATGCAGGAGACATGGGTTCGATCCCTGACCCAGGAAGGTCCCACATGCTGAGGTGCAACTAAGCCCATGTGTCACAATTACTGAGCCTAGCCACAACAAGAGAAGCCAGAGCAATGAGCTCACGCATCACAACTCTAGAGTGGCCTCTGCTCACCCCAACTACAGAAAAGCCCAAGCAGCAACAAAGACCCAATAAATAAATAAGTTTCAAAGAAGTCTTCTGACATACCTTTTCCTTATTCATTGTCTTCTTATTATAGTTGATAAATATTCTAAGAAGTAAAGAAGTACAGTGCTGCTTTACCGTCTATATGCTACCACACATTTTAAGTCACTATTGAGTGTTAGGTCCTATATTAAGGGTTCTGCATAAAATATTCAATTCATTCTTACTAGAACCAAGTATGTTAGGCATTAACAGGTCCATTATATAGAAAGGTATTTTAATTACCTGCATCTTGACAAAGCCAGAGGTAATAGAACTGGAATTTAAACCTATACTGGCTTGACTTCAAAATGTCTATTCCTTCAAATAAAGCAGTTAATAATAAAATGATACCAAAAAACTGGCAGTTACAAAAAGTACTTAATTATTCTCATCTATCTAAATAAGGAAATGTATATAATGCACATAGGATAGTCCAGGCATACCTCAGATATTGTCGGGTCAGTTTCAGATCATAAAAGTAAAGTGAATATCAAAATAAAGTGAGTCACACAAAGTTCTGGTTTTCCAGTGCGTATAAAAGTTATCTTTATACGATACTGTGGTCTATTAAATATGTAATAGCATTATGTCTTAAAAAAACAAGTATGAGCTTAAATTAAAAGTACTTACATTGCTTAAGTCAGAGAAGGAGAAATGTGACACCCCTTATATGCAGAGTCTAAAAAGAAATGACACAAATGAACTTATCTGCATACTTAGAGACTGAATTTATGGTTGCCAGTCGAGGGAAGGATGGTGAGAAGGGCTAGCTAGGGAGTCTGGGATGACAGGTACACATGGCTATATTTAAAACGGATAACCAACAAAGACGTACTGTACAGCACAGGGAACTGGCTCAGTGTTACATGGCAGCCTGTGGGAGGGACTCTGGGGAGGAATGGATGCACATACAGGACACCCTTCGCTGTCCACCGGAAACTCTTAAAACACTGTTGATCGGCTATACCCCAACATAAAAGTTTCAAAATACTTCACTTAAAAATGCTACCATGATCTGAGCCTTCATCGAGTTATGATCTTTTTGCCACAGTAACATCAAAGATCATAATAAATCAATCACAGATCATAATAACAAATATAATGACAAGGAAAGTTGGAAATATCTCAATTATTATCAAAATGTGACACAGACATGAAGTGAGCAAATGCTGCTGGAAAACGGCACCATCAGACTGCTCCAGGCAGACTTACCATCAATCTTCGATTTGTAAGAAAACCAAAAACCAGTATCTTCGAAACACAATAGAGCAAAGTGCAATAAAATAAGGTATGCCTGTACCAAACATAATCATATAATTAAAACAACAGGTGGCCACAACTTTGAATCCAATAGTTAGAAAATTGGGGTTTTACTTTTAGAAACACAAAAAAGAGCAGTTAATAATAAAATGATACCAAAAAACTGGCAGTTACAAAAAGTACTTAATTATTCTCATCTATCTAAATAAGGAAATGTATATAATGCACATAGGATAGTCCAGGCATACCTCAGATATTGTCGGGTCAGTTTCAGATCATAAAAGTAAAGTGAATATCAAAATAAAGTGAGTCACACAAAGTTCTGGTTTTCCAGTGCGTATAAAAGTTATCTTTATACGATACTGTGGTCTATTAAATATGTAATAGCATTATGTCTTAAAAAAACAAGTATGAGCTTAAATTAAAAGTACTTACATTGCTTAAGTCAGAGAAGGAGAAATGTGACACCCCTTATATGCAGAGTCTAAAAAGAAATGACACAAATGAACTTATCTGCATACTTAGAGACTGAATTTATGGTTGCCAGTCGAGGGAAGGATGGTGAGAAGGGCTAGCTAGGAGTCTGGGATGACAGGTACACATGGCTATATTTAAAACGGATAACCAACAAAGACGTACTGTACAGCACAGGGAACTGGCTCAGTGTTACATGGCAGCCTGTGGGAGGGACTCTGGGGAGGAATGGATGCACATACAGGACACCCTTCGCTGTCCACCGGAAACTCTTAAAACACTGTTGATCGGCTATACCCCAACATAAAAGTTTCAAAATACTTCACTTAAAAATGCTACCATGATCTGAGCCTTCATCGAGTTATGATCTTTTTGCCACAGTAACATCAAAGATCATAATAAATCAATCACAGATCATAATAACAAATATAATGACAAGGAAAGTTGGAAATATCTCAATTATTATCAAAATGTGACACAGACATGAAGTGAGCAAATGCTGCTGGAAAACGGCACCATCAGACTGCTCCAGGCAGACTTACCATCAATCTTCGATTTGTAAGAAAAAAACCCAAAAACCAGTATCTTCGAAACACAATAGAGCAAAGTGCAATAAAATAAGGTATGCCTGTACCAAACATAATCATATAATTAAAACAACAGGTGGCCACAACTTTGAATCCAATAGTTAGAAAATTGGGGTTTTACAGATGTATTAGTCAGGAAAGGCTAACTTTACTATAAAGATACTGAACCAAAAATCTCAGGTATTTAACCACAAGAAGGTTTAATTCTTACCTCTGTCGTAATCCAATCAGCAGGGTCAAAATGAAGGATGGCTACTTTGTCCAAGAAGTTATGTAGGTACCTGGGTCCCTTCTCTGCTGTGGATCTAAAATCTTTGGATCCTCTGCTGGAAAATCACTCATTCGTATCCGACTCTTTGCACGCCATGGATGAGGCATGGAATTCTCCAGGCAAGAATACTGGAGTGGGTAGCCTTTCCCTTCTCCAGGGGATTTTCCCAACCCAGGGATTGAACCCTGGTCTCCTGCATTGCAGGCAGATTCTTTACCATCTGAGTCACCAGGAAAGCCCACTTTTGCCCAGTAGATAAGGAAAGAGGATTCTGTAAGATGTTATACAAGTCAAACCTGCAAGGGGTGTAAGTCACTACTACACAGGGGTCATATGGTCCCACCCTAACCATAAGCAAGATTAGAAAACAGTTTCACTGTGCCCAGAAGGAAAATACAGGTTTGTTGGGCATACAGCTTTGTCTCTGCCTCAGGAAACAAAATACATCATTGTCAAAATCATGAATGAGGATTGGAGTTTTGGCAATGAAACTGACCCCCCCAGTGAATAAGAACAATGCCAGAGGTAAGAACAAAATTCCACTCTTTGAGAAATCTGGTTGTTTCCAAAATGAGTTACCAAAGCTTATTCATTTATTTTAGTATTAAAAATACTTTTTAACTAGTTTTTCTTAATTTTTTAAAATGCCAGTGTTTTAATTATAGCAGTGATTTTGTTGTAAACTTAAATATTAAAACTGGCATGTTTAATAAATGTCCAAATTACAACATCATTTTAAGAGACTATTAATTCACACATTATTAAATATGAAGATTATAAAATTTGATCTTATTTTAAGAAATAAAAATGGGTTTTTTTTTAACACAATAGAGCAAAGTGCAATAAAATAAGGTATGCCTGTACCAAACATAATCATATAATTAAAACAACAGGTGGCCACAACTTTGAATCCAATAGTTAGAAAATTGGGGTTTTACAGATGTATTAGTCAGGAAAGGCTAACTTTACTATAAAGATACTGAACCAAAAATCTCAGGTATTTAACCACAAGAAGGTTTAATTCTTACCTCTGTCGTAATCCAATCAGCAGGGTCAAAATGAAGGATGGCTACTTTGTCCAAGAAGTTATGTAGGTACCTGGGTCCCTTCTCTGCTGTGGATCTAAAATCTTTGGATCCTCTGCTGGAAAATCACTCATTCGTATCCGACTCTTTGCACGCCATGGATGAGGCATGGAATTCTCCAGGCAAGAATACTGGAGTGGGTAGCCTTTCCCTTCTCCAGGGGATTTTCCCAACCCAGGGATTGAACCCTGGTCTCCTGCATTGCAGGCAGATTCTTTACCATCTGAGTCACCAGGAAAGCCCACTTTTGCCCAGTAGATAAGGAAAGAGGATTCTGTAAGATGTTATACAAGTCAAACCTGCAAGGGGTGTAAGTCACTACTACACAGGGGGCATATGGTCCCACCTAACCATAAGCAAGATTAGAAAACAGTTTCACTGTGCCCAGAAGGAAAATACAGGTTTGTTGGGCATACAGCTTTGTCTCTGCCTCAGGAAACAAAATACATCATTGTCAAAATCATGAATGAGGATTGGAGTTTTGGCAATGAAACTGACCCCCCCAGTGAATAAGAACAATGCCAGAGGTAAGAACAAAATTCCACTCTTTGAGAAATCTGGTTGTTTCCAAAATGAGTTACCAAAGCTTATTCATTTATTTTAGTATTAAAAATACTTTTTAACTAGTTTTTCTTAATTTTTTAAAATGCCAGTGTTTTAATTATAGCAGTGATTTTGTTGTAAACTTAAATATTAAAACTGGCATGTTTAATAAATGTCCAAATTACAACATCATTTTAAGAGACTATTAATTCACACATTATTAAATATGAAGATTATAAAATTTGATCTTATTTTAAGAAATAAAAAATGGGTTTTCTTAGATTGTAAATTGTGTCATTCTTAAAAGAAGAAAAAGACTAATGATGCTATCTTTAGTCCAAATATAGTAGAAACAGCAGTTGAAAAATTGTCTTCCTCCAACTCTGCCAATGTACACAATTTCTGAGATATATCACCACACCCTATTTACTGTCCTTGGCTTGGCTTCAACTGGAGACTGCCAATTCCTTCCGAAACAGCCAGAAATTTGTGGCAACCTTATTACAAATGGTCTATTTTTTTTTTCCCATGGAACTATTTTACTCCCTATATATTTCTAAACTATGACTTTGAGAAGAACTCCATCCCAAGATGTTGGTGTTAAAGAGATGCATAATTACACTTATGTACTAAACTCTAAGAAAGTAATTTCTAGAAGGAAATTTGTGATGTTAGTATTATTGATATTTTAGTTCAAATTCCAAATTTCACTCATCCAGGAACTTACTGACTCCAGAATATTTCTGGCTCATCATCTATGTGAAACACACTCTGTTTAGTGTTAGAAATCCAACTTGAACAGATCCTGACTCCTGACTCACAGGCTTATAGGGAAGATAAGTAAGTAAACCACATAAAGTACAGACTGTGAAAAGTGATACAAAGAACATAAACGGTGCTTCTGTGTCCTTTTTTCACTATAATTATATCTTTAAAATAGAGGGAACAAAATTCCAGAGGACTTGGATGGCATTTGTGGTGGCTCAGTAGATAAGAATCTGCCTGCCAAAGCAGGAGACACAGATTCAATCCCTGATCTGGGAAGACCCCACATACTGCAGAGCAACTGAGATCACATACCTATTGAGCCTGCACTGTAGAGCCTGCAAGCCACAACTACTGAGGTCATCTGCTACAACTGCTGAAGCCCGCACACCCTAAAGCCCATGCTCCACTGCAATGAGAAGCCCAAGCACCTCAACTAGAGTAGCCCCACTTGCTGCAACTACAGAAAAGCCCACGAGAATGAAATCCCAGCACAGCCATAAATACAACATCATTTTAAGAGACTATTAATTCACACATTATTAAATATGAAGATTATAAAATTTGATCTTATTTTAAGAAATAAAAAATGGGTTTTCTTAGATTGTAAATTGTGTCATTCTTAAAAGAAGAAAAAGACTAATGATGCTATCTTTAGTCCAAATATAGTAGAAACAGCAGTTGAAAAATTGTCTTCCTCCAACTCTGCCAATGTACACAATTTCTGAGATATATCACCACACCCTATTTACTGTCCTTGGCTTGGCTTCAACTGGAGACTGCCAATTCCTTCCGAAACAGCCAGAAATTTGTGGCAACCTTATTACAAATGGTCTATTTTTTTTTTCCCATGGAACTATTTTACTCCCTATATATTTCTAAACTATGACTTTGAGAAGAACTCCATCCCAAGATGTTGGTGTTAAAGAGATGCATAATTACACTTATGTACTAAACTCTAAGAAAGTAATTTCTAGAAGGAAATTTGTGATGTTAGTATTATTGATATTTTAGTTCAAATTCCAAATTTCACTCATCCAGGAACTTACTGACTCCAGAATATTTCTGGCTCATCATCTATGTGAAACACACTCTGTTTAGTGTTAGAAATCCAACTTGAACAGATCCTGACTCCTGACTCACAGGCTTATAGGGAAGATAAGTAAGTAAACCACATAAAGTACAGACTGTGAAAAGTGATACAAAGAACATAAACGGTGCTTCTGTGTCCTTTTTTCACTATAATTATATCTTTAAAATAGAGGGAACAAAATTCCAGAGGACTTGGATGGCATTTGTGGTGGCTCAGTAGATAAGAATCTGCCTGCCAAAGCAGGAGACACAGATTCAATCCCTGATCTGGGAAGACCCCACATACTGCAGAGCAACTGAGATCACATACCTATTGAGCCTGCACTGTAGAGCCTGCAAGCCACAACTACTGAGGTCATCTGCTACAACTGCTGAAGCCCGCACACCCTAAAGCCCATGCTCCACTGCAATGAGAAGCCCAAGCACCTCAACTAGAGTAGCCCCACTTGCTGCAACTACAGAAAAGCCCACGCAGAATGAAATCCCAGCACAGCCATAAATAAATAATTTTTTTAAAGATTACATTTTAGATGATTTTGTGAGCCTTTAGGAGGCTAGGGTTAAACTGAGACAGTAGATGCAGAAGATCCAGTCATATGAAAAGACAAGAGAAACTATGAGGTTCCTAAGACTGGAAAACATGGTATATGGGTGGAACAGAAAGCTCAGTGGCTAGGGAAATGGGGTGACTAGAAAAGAAAGCAGAGGTTAAGTCACAGAGGCTCTCTTGATCACAGAAAGCCACCAAAAGACTTAAGTGGCAGATGTCTTGCTCCTAAATTAGGATTTATATTTAAAAAGTTATTTTTGTATCTTCATGGTTGAGAAAGGTAAAGTAGACAACAAGAGGGAAGTGAATGACTAGTCCAGGGAAAATACAACTGTGGGATCAGGGTGATGAGAGGAGAGGTGGAGGAAAGTAGCTAGACCTAAAGAGTATCATACTGAGTGAAGGTGGTCAGACACAGAAAGACAAATAATCATATGATATTATGTGTAGAATCTTTTTAAAAATGGTACAAACTTATTCACAAAGAAACTATTAGAATGTACGTGATGTATTATTAAGGAAAAAATGGGCTACAAACATTATACATAATCTGGTCACAGTTTTCATTCCAATCCCAAAGAAATGAGGTGCCAAAGAATTTTCGAACTACCACACAATTGCACTCATTTCACATGCTAGGAAGGTAATGCTCAAAATCTTTCAAGCTAGGCTTCTGCAGTATGTGAGCCAAATTTGTTCAGATGTACAAGCTGGATTTAGAAGAGGCAGAGCAATCAGTGGTCCAATCTTAAGGAAATCAACCCTGAATATTTATTGGAAGGACCGATGCTGAAGCTGAAGCTCCAATACTTTGACCATCTGATGTGAAGAGATAACTCACTAGAAAAGGCACTCATGTGGAGAAAGATTGAGGGCAAGAGGAGAAGAGGGTTGAAAGAGGATGAGATGGTTGGATAGCATCACTGATTCAATGGCCATGAGCTTGAGCAAATTTTGGAAGATAGTGAAGGACAGAGAAGCCTGGTGTGCTGCAGTCCATGGGGTTGCAAAGACTCAGACCTGATTTACTGACTGAACAATAACAAAGCAGAAATAGAGACACAGATGTAGAAAACCAACTTATAGTTACCAAGGGACAATGATGGGGGAGGGATAAATTGGGAGATGAGACTGACACAGACACACCATTATATAGACAACAGAAAATTAATAAGGATCCACGGTATTGCACAGAGAATTTTACTCAATACCCTGTAATGGCCTATATGGGAAAAAAGTCTAAAAAAATGGATAGATGTATATGAATAACTAATTCACTTTTCTATACACCTGAAACTAGCACAGCATTGTAAATCAAGTATACTCCAATAAAAAAAAGTTTTTAAAAAGATCTATATGAAAAGAAGCAACAAGACAGGCTGATGAGTGGATGTGACAGATGAGAGAAGGGAGCACTCAGAGGTGAATTGTGGGGTTTTGGCTGAACTAAATGAATGATGGCACCGTTCACTAACATGTGGATCACCATGCCAAAAACACGTCTGGGAGGTTGAACAACATAGCTGGGACAATCTAACTATCTGATATGTCTAAGAGGCATTTACTGTAGATGTCAAATGGATATAACCCTACATCTAGCGGGCATTTGACGTTAAAGGTATTAACGTAATTAGTATTTCTCAGTCTGGTATTTATGGTATTCATATTCATGGGGATGACTGAGATGAACTGGAACAGAGTGTATATGAGAAAGAAAAGAATGCTTGAACCTAGTCATGAGAAACTTCAGTATTTGAAAGGTAAGTAGAGGAAGATGTTCATGCAGAGTCTATCCCCAAATGGCACTGAATATTTATTGGAAGGACCGATGCTGAAGCTGAAGCTCCAATACTTTGACCATCTGATGTGAAGAGATAACTCACTAGAAAAGGCACTCATGTGGAGAAAGATTGAGGGCAAGAGGAGAAGAGGGTTGAAAGAGGATGAGATGGTTGGATAGCATCACTGATTCAATGGCCATGAGCTTGAGCAAATTTTGGAAGATAGTGAAGGACAGAGAAGCCTGGTGTGCTGCAGTCCATGGGGTTGCAAAGACTCAGACCTGATTTACTGACTGAACAATAACAAAGCAGAAATAGAGACACAGATGTAGAAAACCAACTTATAGTTACCAAGGGACAATGATGGGGGAGGGATAAATTGGGAGATGAGACTGACACAGACACACCATTATATAGACAACAGAAAATTAATAAGGATCCACGGTATTGCACAGAGAATTTTACTCAATACCCTGTAATGGCCTATAGGGGAAAAAAAGTCTAAAAAAATGGATAGATGTATATGAATAACTAATTCACTTTTCTATACACCTGAAACTAGCACAGCATTGTAAATCAAGTATACTCCAATAAAAAAAAGTTTTTAAAAAGATCTATATGAAAAGAAGCAACAAGACAGGCTGATGAGTGGATGTGACAGATGAGAGAAGGGAGCACTCAGAGGTGAATTGTGGGGTTTTGGCTGAACTAAATGAATGATGGCACCGTTCACTAACATGTGGATCACCATGCCAAAAAACACGTCTGGGAGGTTGAACAACATAGCTGGGACAATCTAACTATCTGATATGTCTAAGAGGCATTTACTGTAGATGTCAAATGGATATAACCCTACATCTAGCGGGCATTTGACGTTAAAGGTATTAACGTAATTAGTATTTCTCAGTCTGGTATTTATGGTATTCATATTCATGGGGATGACTGAGATGAACTGGAACAGAGTGTATATGAGAAAGAAAAGAATGCTTGAACCTAGTCATGAGAAACTTCAGTATTTGAAAGGTAAGTAGAGGAAGATGTTCATGCAGAGTCTATCCCCAAATGGCACTGACTGAAAGAAAATGGCATTAAAATCAATCAAATATCCTCTTTCCTCAGAACAATCTAAATTGTGGATGCTTGAGAAGACATGTGATCATGCATACTCACCAGATATTTGGGTCAGGTTCTTTACTGCAAAAGTCATATATAAGATGCTCTTTTAATTTTCTTAACAGGCTTCCTACCTAACATACAATGTTCATGTGTATTAAGAATTCAAAAAAACCATTACTGCTTATATTTAGTCTAGATGTAAAGCAGACATCATGTCATTTTATACATATTGTTAAAATTCCTGCAGCCTAAAGTGTACAGATTTGTTAATTTTGAATGATTTGAAGTTCATGAATATCTCAAGGTTGGTTTGTTTTGTCTTGTTCAAACCCTAGATATCATGTTTTTGCAGTTTAAAATACTTCTTGACTGGGAAGAAATGTTTAGACTTCCAGCTAGATGTTAGACTGTCAAAGAGAACAGGAGTTAAACATAGAGAAACAAAGGTAACACATCTTGGAAAATATTAGGAAAACTTTCCAATCGTCTAGACAAATGCACTCAACATGTTAGAGGGAAAAAAAGGTTAGCTTTGGGAAAGATTAATACATTTTCTGGGTTTAGACATGATTGCTAAGTACTCGTTTTTTAGAAAACACATAACGAAATATTTTTGAACAGTAATACAATAGTAATATAGGGATGAAATGTATATGGGCTTTTAAATTTGATTATTTTTATCTCATATGCTATTTCCATAAAAACCTGATTATCCACACCTTTCAAGCTGACGGGGCGAGAAAGTCAACTTGCCCTTGAATGCCAAAGACTATTTTCAGACCCTTGAGTTGTCCCATTAATCCAATCTGTTTTGCATGCTTCTTACATGCCTTTTAGAAGGCCAATTGGTTTGTGTTCCTTCCTTAAAGCCTATTTACTATAGTCCTCATTTACTAGATACTAGCTCAGCATTTGAGGCCATCTACAACCTTTAACTTTAAATCTATTTTCCTTACTACCCACCATTCCCAGTGGAATCTCTGTATTATTGGATTGGCCAAAAAGTTCTTTTCTGTAACATGGAAAATCCCCAACTAATTTCTGGCCAACCCAAAATAATATGACTCCTCTAGTTATGGCTCTTTATTTCAAGTAGTTTCTATTTAAAATATTTCCACGTCTCTCTACCTCTGTGCTGTAATCACTTTTGTCATCGACTCAGTGACAAGTGCTTCCTTCTTTTACCTATGAGAAGGGGAAGAGTGGCTCTTACCATTCTTTGTCTCCCCCACATGGCCTGGACTAGAGCCATACTGTAGACAACAGTTTATCTGAAAGGTTTCTTGGTTAATTAGATAATTTATATACAGGATGCTTTTGATGAGAAGAATAAATAAACATGATAAGGAAGTTAATGGATTTAAATTAAATTTGCCTTCAAAATGCACATCTTTTATGCTATTTCACATTAACTCTCACAAAGAAAGGAAGCAGTGTCAACGGTCACCTCCTAGATTCCTTTTTTTCCCCCCACCTCAAATATCTTCGTGATTAGAAATTTCCTGGTCAGTCCCTGGTGTTTTGCAAAAAGAAGGATTTCCTAACATTTGCAGCATGCATAAAGTAAACCTCATTTGAGAATTTAAGGAGTTGGCAATCATAGATAGATAGTAGACTTTCAGGGGGTGTCTCTTTTTCTCCTTCCTTCAGTTTTACCAAATGTTCTTCATACTGAACTTATAGTGGCCATTTAAGAAGGGAGTACGCCTAACCAAGAGATGGGATGTGTAGTGGATGCTGTGACACCTGGTCCCCCTTTGGGATGGGAGAACTGAATACCCTAGCTGCTGGGACTACTGGGTGCTGACATCTCACAGCTGAGTCCTTGTGTGAAAGTAGTCCTTGACAGAAGGGAACCACTCAGTCCTGGGCTATGTCTTCATCCCAGAGGAAGTCTGCCTCAAGTGTTGATCAATGAGGGCATATAAGAACAGTTCTCCTTGCCTCAATAAGGGACAGTTCTGTAGGAATCTCGGTTCGAGAACTCTGAGAAGAATCAATCTGAGGTTAGTGTTGCAAGTGGATCAGCTTTGCCCTGTGCTCAGTCCTGCTTCTTTTACTCCCTCACATGTATAACTCCCAAGAAGAATCCCCAATAAATCTCAAGCACATAAGTCTCCAATTTAAAGTCTGTTTCCAGGGAACCAAGCTAAGATAGTGTGTATCCATAACCAACATTAATACCAGCCTGTTCTCACTCTTGCTCTTGCACATGGGAGAGATTTGTAGGCGTAAAACTGAACCTTTTTGGAGCTCAATTTCTTTTCTGTTTTCTGCTATCTGCCTCAACTTTATTGAAATTAATCTCAGTATTTTAGGGATGTATTCAATGGCTCTCTAAAAAGTTATTTATGTCTCTTGTACTTTTGGAGCAGAAGCTTGGACTAGAGCCATACTGTAGACAACAGTTTATCTGAAAGGTTTCTTGGTTAATTAGATAATTTATATACAGGATGCTTTTGATGAGAAGAATAAATAAACATGATAAGGAAGTTAATGGATTTAAATTAAATTTGCCTTCAAAATGCACATCTTTTATGCTATTTCACATTAACTCTCACAAAGAAAGGAAGCAGTGTCAACGGTCACCTCCTAGATTCCTTTTTTTCCCCCCACCTCAAATATCTTCGTGATTAGAAATTTCCTGGTCAGTCCCTGGTGTTTTGCAAAAAGAAGGATTTCCTAACATTTGCAGCATGCATAAAGTAAACCTCATTTGAGAATTTAAGGAGTTGGCAATCATAGATAGATAGTAGACTTTCAGGGGGTGTCTCTTTTTCTCCTTCCTTCAGTTTTACCAAATGTTCTTCATACTGAACTTATAGTGGCCATTTAAGAAGGGAGTACGCCTAACCAAGAGATGGGATGTGTAGTGGATGCTGTGACACCTGGTCCCCCTTTGGGATGGGAGAACTGAATACCCTAGCTGCTGGGACTACTGGGTGCTGACATCTCACAGCTGAGTCCTTGTGTGAAAGTAGTCCTTGACAGAAGGGAACCACTCAGTCCTGGGCTATGTCTTCATCCCAGAGGAAGTCTGCCTCAAGTGTTGATCAATGAGGGCATATAAGAACAGTTCTCCTTGCCTCAATAAGGGACAGTTCTGTAGGAATCTCGGTTCGAGAACTCTGAGAAGAATCAATCTGAGGTTAGTGTTGCAAGTGGATCAGCTTTGCCCTGTGCTCAGTCCTGCTTCTTTTACTCCCTCACATGTATAACTCCCAAGAAGAATCCCCAATAAATCTCAAGCACATAAGTCTCCAATTTAAAGTCTGTTTCCAGGGAACCAAGCTAAGATAGTGTGTATCCATAACCAACATTAATACCAGCCTGTTCTCACTCTTGCTCTTGCACATGGGAGAGATTTGTAGGCGTAAAACTGAACCTTTTTGGAGCTCAATTTCTTTTCTGTTTTCTGCTATCTGCCTCAACTTTATTGAAATTAATCTCAGTATTTTAGGGATGTATTCAATGGCTCTCTAAAAAGTTATTTATGTCTCTTGTACTTTTGGAGCAGAAGCTTGGCCTAAAAGAATAAGCAAGGACACAGCAAACTCAGATTATCCTTTATACATTATATACTTCCTACTCTTAACTTTTCCATGTCCTTCTTAATGTTTACAGTTAAAAGTAATCTTACTGGCATCTACCCTGTGGATTTCAAAGGATATTCCACATGAGATTATACACAAAAATAAATTTATAAATTAGAAATAGATTATCATTTAGAAACATGATATATTAAAAATAATAGGTGAATTTTTCACAATCATGTATCTTTTAACCTTTCCTGATTTTTTTCAATCTGAATTTGTATATGCTTAAAAATATATAAAATGAATCTAAGAAAATGTTAGAGACTGTCTATTCAAATTCTCTATCCCCCAGATGAAATGGAGGTAACATAATGGCCTATTGTTGTATGATTAGTTAGAAAAAGGTTTACCACTAGACATAGGGGGTCCCCATTTCCCTACTTCTTCGTAGTTATTTTTAAATTTATAATGGTAATAGAAATTTGGTAAACTATGTTTGATTTGTAATCCTCAGTGGTTTAGTCGCTAAGTTGGGTTTGACTCTCTCAGACCCTACGGACCACAGCCCGCCAGGCTACTCTGTCCACGGAATTCTTCAGGCAATAACATTGGAGTGGGTTGCCATTTCCTTCTCCAGGGGATCTTCCTGACCCAGGGACTGAACCCAAGTCTCCTAAGACTCGTGCATCTCAGACAGATTCTTTACCGATTGAGCTACAAGGGTTGCCTTGGTAACCCTTCCCTATCAGTATTCACTGCTTTGTAAAAATGATGCCATTCTATCCATTCTGAATAATTCAGCTTTGTTTACTTTATTTCCATCTTTCCCTTTTGATTGAACTAGAGCTTATCAAAATGAGCTTAACCCAGGATTGTACTGAATATTATCCCCTGAAAGAGTATGCAACCTTTTAAATATAAAATTGACATAGTCCTAAACATAGACTTAATTTAGTAAACATTTTAGCAAATTGTCTGTTTACTTCTTGGACAAGCTGGTGAGTGTGTGTGTATGTGTGTTTGCATATTAAAGCATGACATTTTCACATGACCACAAAAGCACTCTATATAAGAAAATAAGTCACACCTGCCATGTAGAAGCAGGAGCGATGGGACTGGCTATAGCTGACTTCTTTCTCTGATTTCTCCGTTCTCATTATTCTGTTTGACATTTCTGCAGCCACTTTTATATTTTAGTACAGTCATAAATAATGGCAATAACCTGGAAAGGTTGGAACATACAAGAATGGAGAAAAGAGATAAATAACATATGTATATTCTTATGTTTAAAGGGCAAGGGGGCATTAAAACGTTGGGTGAACCCAATTCCAAGCAGAATACACCGAGAGACTGGAAAAAAATACATGTCAGTCTCTAGCCCTCAATTCAATAGGAGGGTGGGTACTTGCCAGTCTTGAGGATGCTTTGAAGGTCTTTTCTAAGGCTTTTGCATTAAATGACTATTAATATCATTCAGGCAAGTTTAAGGTGAGATGGGATCTGTCCCTGACCTACCTACTCCTTTGGGGCCACTGCATGAAACAACTCCAGGAGAATGACCCCTACTGCTGCCTTTGCTCTAAGACCCTCTCCTTCACCCTCCAACTCACACAGCTATACTGAATTTCACATGGTAGAAAAAAAAAATCAACTTGTTCCATTTGGTTTTCTCTTGATTATCCTTTCTCCTGCTTATTTTTGAGGAGCAGATATTTAAAATTTAGATTTTCCTCTTCCACAACAATGCAAAACATACACAACTCATTCACAATTTATAAACTCAGCAAATGTAGGTACTTCTGGGCATTGCCGAGTTTTTTATTTTCAAATCTGGTTAAGAAAATGGTTCTGGATGGTTTCTATTGGAGCTTGGAGGGCAGCAGGGTCTTGTCTCTGTTCCTAAAGATTTTGAGATGATTCAATACTCTTATTCCAAGAAGCAAGCAATTTCTGTGCAAGTTACCGTTTTTCCTGTGAGAAATAATAGCCAGCATCGATAAAGCTAAAGGAAGGCAGCAATGGAGCCTCCGAGTTCCTTGGAATCTCACCTGAAGGTTGTTTACAAAGGGGCTGCAACCCAGATGAGAACTGATTTAAGAATGGCCGGAGGACACAAGGCTGCCACGTGACTGCTCATGGTTGGAAAGCCTAAGACAAGCACTGCCTGATAAGGATGATGATCTTATTGGTAAATCTGAAGACAGACTTGTCAGGATTGAGAGGAGATTAGAAGCAAATGATGATAAAGATTACAGAAAATACAGTGGCAATGCTTTAAGAAGAAAAGACTGCTTTCCTGTCTGAGTAATGACAAGAATATTAAACCAGGAACCTCAATTGACATTCTTGTCCTGGTGCAGAGAAGAGGATGGGGACTCGGGTTCCTACGAAGCTATTCAGTGTATCTCTACTCCACTGGCCCCGAAGCCAGATAATTACATTCCTTCCCTTGTCTTTCCAATTCAACTTCATCAAAAAGCTGTATGACCCATTGTCAATAAAACCAACAAAGATGGCTGAGAAGTAAGTGCCCAGACATCTCAAGTCTTCTCAAACCAAAGAAATAATATATTTCAACCGCTCATACTGATTTTTTTTTTTTTTTTCAATGCCAAGCTGTGCGGCTCGGTTGTCAGAGCAGTGAAGTGAAAAAATAAAATTAGGGGCCAAATGCCTAAACCCTCAAGAAATGTCATGGAGAGGAAGCAAAAACAAGTAAAAGGTTTTCCTTATTATTATTTTCTTAATGTTAATGTTTCTTAATGTTTCTTTTGTTATCATTGCTCTGAAAATGGAATCAGTGACCCATTTGGCCAAATGCTTATGCTTGAGAAATGCCTTGAACTTTAAATAAGCACCGTTTTCTTTTCTCTTGGATTAATTTACTTGCAGATGGTGACACAGTTTGGGAATATATACCCAGCTTAAGAAGATAGACAAGGGCAGGGCAGAACCTAATTTTTCTTTAAAATATTCAGACCTTTATTGGAACAGAAAAACTAAAGATTTTGAGATGATTCAATACTCTTATTCCAAGAAGCAAGCAATTTCTGTGCAAGTTACCGTTTTTCCTGTGAGAAATAATAGCCAGCATCGATAAAGCTAAAGGAAGGCAGCAATGGAGCCTCCGAGTTCCTTGGAATCTCACCTGAAGGTTGTTTACAAAGGGGCTGCAACCCAGATGAGAACTGATTTAAGAATGGCCGGAGGACACAAGGCTGCCACGTGACTGCTCATGGTTGGAAAGCCTAAGACAAGCACTGCCTGATAAGGATGATGATCTTATTGGTAAATCTGAAGACAGACTTGTCAGGATTGAGAGGAGATTAGAAGCAAATGATGATAAAGATTACAGAAAATACAGTGGCAATGCTTTAAGAAGAAAAGACTGCTTTCCTGTCTGAGTAATGACAAGAATATTAAACCAGGAACCTCAATTGACATTCTTGTCCTGGTGCAGAGAAGAGGATGGGGACTCGGGTTCCTACGAAGCTATTCAGTGTATCTCTACTCCACTGGCCCCGAAGCCAGATAATTACATTCCTTCCCTTGTCTTTCCAATTCAACTTCATCAAAAAGCTGTATGACCCATTGTCAATAAAACCAACAAAGATGGCTGAGAAGTAAGTGCCCAGACATCTCAAGTCTTCTCAAACCAAAGAAATAATATATTTCAACCGCTCATACTGATTTTTTTTTTTTTTTCAATGCCAAGCTGTGCGGCTCGGTTGTCAGAGCAGTGAAGTGAAAAAATAAAATTAGGGGCCAAATGCCTAAACCCTCAAGAAATGTCATGGAGAGGAAGCAAAAACAAGTAAAAGGTTTTCCTTATTATTATTTTCTTAATGTTAATGTTTCTTAATGTTTCTTTTGTTATCATTGCTCTGAAAATGGAATCAGTGACCCATTTGGCCAAATGCTTATGCTTGAGAAATGCCTTGAACTTTAAATAAGCACCGTTTTCTTTTCTCTTGGATTAATTTACTTGCAGATGGTGACACAGTTTGGGAATATATACCCAGCTTAAGAAGATAGACAAGGGCAGGGCAGAACCTAATTTTCTTACTATTCAGACTTTATTGAACAGACAACATAGCTTTCAAAAGAAACATGAACTTCTCTTTCTTATTCACTTCAGGGACAGACAGATGAAACTGAAGGCAGAATTCAGTTTCCTTCAGTGACCACAAAATAGCATTTTAAAATCCTGTAGTGTTTTGTGTTTGGTGCTGTGTTGACTTTTCTTCTTCTTTAGCTTGGCAGGTCTGTGCATTTCTAAGCAGCCCAGTCCTGAAACCTTCCCGGTCCTGCACTTATTAGCAAATGCATTAACTGACCGCACAGTTGTAGGGAATTCACAGCACCTTTCTGGGTCTTAACGTTTCTCTTTAAATTAACTGAGTTTGACTAAATCATTTTCTGTCCCTGTGTTTGGCCTATCTCCTAGGTCTTCATAGGCTTCTTGTTTGCATGTCTCCCTGTGGGAAGATGGAATCTTATGCTACAGCCCCAAATACTAGAGGCCGTGTCAAATGGCTAAACAGTGACTACAGGGAAGCTGCTATCCTAGGTGTATACTATCTCCTTGTTATGATTCAATTGCTCGTTAAATTGTTGTTCAGTCGCTAAGTCGTGTCTGACTCTTTGTGGCCCCATAAACTGCAGTGCAGTCAGTTAAATATGTTAACACTATTTAAAATAGTATTTTGTTGTCCTACAATAACTATCATTTTAAATTGTGTTTGGGAAGTAATTGTTATTTACAAACAACCTCTGTCTTAGTGAAATAACTTTTGCTTATTAGCAAAACTAAACACTGTTCCTGTAAGTTTAAACTGAATAGATAATAAGATTTACGAAGTGTTAGCTTCCTAAGGTTGCTGTGACAAACTGCCACAAACCAGTCGACCTAAAGCAATAAAATTTTGTTCTGGAGGCCAGAAGTCCAGAAGCAAACATTGGCAGGGCCACTGGCCCCGAGGGCTCTTGGGGAGAATCTTCACCCGGCTCTCGCACAGCCTCCCATGGCAGCCCAGCTGTCCTGGCCACTCCTTGGCTTGTCTAAGCACCAGTTCAAGCCCTGCCTCCATCTTTCATCACTTTCACATCCTCTCTTCTACGTCTCTGTATTCTCCTTTTCAGTCTCTTAAGAGGACATCCATTGTTAAATTTAGGCCCCACCCTAGTCTGGGATGATTTCATCTCAAGATTTTACTTAATCTTCATAGACCCTTATTCACACAGGGTCAATTACTGAGGTGACACATTTTGGAGGGTCACCGTATATTTTGGTTTGGGCTGATATAACAGATTACAATAGACTGGGTAGCTTAAATAATGGGCATTTCTCTCTCACAGTTCTAGAGGCTGGGAAGTCGAGGTCAAGGGGTTGAGGGCTGCTTCCTGGTTTGCTGACAGTCTCTTGCTGTGCCTGGACATGGTGAGAAGCTGAGACAGGAAGCAAGTTCTGTAATGTCCCTGCTTACAAGGGCACCAATTCCATTGAGAAGGCTCCATCCTTTTGACTTAATTACCCCCCACCATCCCCCAAATACCCTCACATTGGAGGTAAAGCTTTCAGCATAAAAGTTTGGCAGGGGAGGTGCGCAGACATGAACATTCAGACCATAACACTATTCAATTCAGGGGAAGGTAGTGGGACTCAAAGAAGATTTGTGCCTCAGAAGCCACGAGACAGAGTAGCTGGCAATTCCCTTGGACACCAAGCTCATTCCTCAGTCAGCCTCCCTCCCCCTCTAGGGCTGCCTGGGTCCTTAGTCTGCTTCTCTCTGCTCATCAGCTTCCATCATTTTTCTCTGTAGCTTGGTTCTCTCTCTATGGCAGAAGAGAATCCTGCAGATCTTAGACCTACATGCCTTGAACTCAAGAGGCCCATGGAGAGACAGTGACTGGCCTCAATTGTACTTTTCTAAAAATCATTTCATGGACCAGTGTAGATCAAGCACCTCTCATGGGTCCCTTCACCTACAGCGGGGGGAGTGGTCAGGTGAGTAAGGTTCCGGAAAGGAAAGGAATTAAATAAAGTCACAGTGGCCTGGAGATTAATAATAAATAAGACTTTTTTATACTCTCTTCAGTGAGACTGAGAAACCATTTAAGTTTTTAAAACTATTCCCCAAATAAAAGCCATCTAAAATGTTCTTGGGAGAATCTTCACCCGGCTCTCGACAGCCTCCCATCAGCCCGGGGAGGACAGTTCAAGCCCTGCCTCCATCTTTCATCACTTTCACATCCTCTCTCTCGTCTCTGTATTCTCCTTTTCAGTCTCTTAAGAGGACATCCATTGTTAAATTTAGGCCCCACCCTAGTCTGGGATGATTTCATCTCAAGATTTTACTTAATCTTCATAGACCCTTATTCACACAGGGTCAATTACTGAGGTGACACATTTTGGAGGGTCACCGTATATTTTGGTTTGGGCTGATATAACAGATTACAATAGACTGGGTAGCTTAAATAATGGGCATTTCTCTCTCACAGTTCTAGAGGCTGGGAAGTCGAGGTCAAGGGGTTGAGGGCTGCTTCCTGGTTTGCTGACAGTCTCTTGCTGTGCCTGGACATGGTGAGAAGCTGAGACAGGAAGCAAGTTCTGTAATGTCCCTGCTTACAAGGGCACCAATTCCATTGAGAAGGCTCCATCCTTTTGACTTAATTACCCCCCACCATCCCCCAAATACCCTCACATTGGAGGTAAAACTTTCAGCATAAAAGTTTGGCAGGGGAGGTGCGCAGACATGAACATTCAGACCATAACACTATTCAATTCAGGGGAAGGTAGTGGGACTCAAAGAAGATTTGTGCCTCAGAAGCCACGAGACAGAGTAGCTGGCAATTCCCTTGGACACCAAGCTCATTCCTCAGTCAGCCTCCCTCCCCCTCTAGGGCTGCCTGGGTCCTTAGTCTGCTTCTCTCTGCTCATCAGCTTCCATCATTTTTCTCTGTAGCTTGGTTCTCTCTCTATGGCAGAAGAGAATCCTGCAGATCTTAGACCTACATGCCTTGAACTCAAGAGGCCCATGGAGAGACAGTGACTGGCCTCAATTGTACTTTTCTAAAAATCATTTCATGGACCAGTGTAGATCAAGCACCTCTCATGGGTCCCTTCACCTACAGCGGGGGGAGTGGTCAGGTGAGTAAGGTTCCGGAAAGGAAAGGAATTAAATAAAGTCACAGTGGCCTGGAGATTAATAATAAATAAGACTTTTTTATACTCTCTTCAGTGAGACTGAGAAACCATTTAAGTTTTTAAAACTATTCCCCAAATAAAAGCCATCTAAAATGGTTTCTAGATTTAGACTTCCCAGGCATATAAAACCCACATCATAATTTAACCATGGAGTTGAGTGTTCTCTTATCAGTCAAGGGCCTGCGAGGACTATCAAGGTAGTTTGCAGTAACTTTTCTTAAAAATCTTTATGAGAACCCCAAGGTGGGAGTTTGGGGTTAGTGGATGCAAACTAGTACATTTAAAATGGATAAACAACAGGGTCCTACTGTACAGCACAGGCAACTATATCCAATCTCCTAGTATAAACCGCAGTGAAAAAGAATATAAAAAAGAACATATATATGTGTATAACTGAGTCACTTTGCTGTACAGCAGAAATTAACACATTATAAATCAAATATACCTCAATAAAAGATTAACTACAAAAAACAAAAAAAACAACCTCCAAGCTATACTGCCTGCAACTAGATAACACATTGCCTGCAATGCAGGAGACCTAGTTTCCATTCCTGGGTTGGGAAGATTCCTTGGATAAGGAAATGGCAACCCACTCCAATATTCTTGCCTGGACAATTCCATGGACAGAGGAGCCTGGCAGGCTACAATACATGGGGTTATAAGAATCAGATACAACTTAGTGACTAAATGACCACAGATAACATGGTAAGCTTTGATCCAAAGGCTCTTCTGAGTTCCAGGAAAATTTCTGGGTATATATTCAAGGGGTGGGTTAAGAGGCCGATGAGATGTGATCTCTTCCTTTTGAAAACAGGTTATGGCAACTTCTCTGGCGGTCCAGTGCCTAAAACTCTGAGCTTCCAATGTAGGGGGCCCAGGTTCGACCCTTGGTCAGGGAACTATATTCCACATGCTGCAATGAAGACCTAGTGCACCCAAATAAATAAGTAAATCTTTCTTAAAAAAGAGGTTACGACTTGGCAGTAATGGGAGAACATACACTGGAAAAGAGGTAACAAGTGTACCTGGAGGTGTGGTGGCTGGGGGTGAGTGTGTTAACTACAGTGGAAGGAAGGGGGTTACTCAGAAAACATAATGATGAAAGAGGAAAATCAGAAGTAATAAAGTCACAGTGGCCTGGAGATTAATAATAAATAAGACTTTTTATACTCTCTTCAGTGAGACTGAGAAACCATTTAAGTTTTAAAACTATTCCCCAAATAAAAGCCATCTAAAATGGTTTCTAGATTTAGACTTCCCAGGCATATAAAACCCACATCATAATTTAACCATGGAGTTGAGTGTTCTCTTATCAGTCAAGGGCCTGCGAGGACTATCAAGGTAGTTTGCAGTAACTTTTCTTAAAAATCTTTATGAGAACCCCAAGGTGGGAGTTTGGGGTTAGTGGATGCAAACTAGTACATTTAAAATGGATAAACAACAGGGTCCTACTGTACAGCACAGGCAACTATATCCAATCTCCTAGTATAAACCGCAGTGAAAAAGAATATAAAAAAGAACATATATATGTGTATAACTGAGTCACTTTGCTGTACAGCAGAAATTAACACATTATAAATCAAATATACCTCAATAAAAAGATTAACTACAAAAAACAAAAAAAACAACCTCCAAGCTATACTGCCTGCAACTAGATAACACATTGCCTGCAATGCAGGAGACCTAGTTTCCATTCCTGGGTTGGGAAGATTCCTTGGATAAGGAAATGGCAACCCACTCCAATATTCTTGCCTGGACAATTCCATGGACAGAGGAGCCTGGCAGGCTACAATACATGGGGTTATAAGAATCAGATACAACTTAGTGACTAAATGACCACAGATAACATGGTAAGCTTTGATCCAAAGGCTCTTCTGAGTTCCAGGAAAATTTCTGGGTATATATTCAAGGGGTGGGTTAAGAGGCCGATGAGATGTGATCTCTTCCTTTTGAAAACAGGTTATGGCAACTTCTCTGGCGGTCCAGTGCCTAAAACTCTGAGCTTCCAATGTAGGGGGCCCAGGTTCGACCCTTGGTCAGGGAACTATATTCCACATGCTGCAATGAAGACCTAGTGCACCCAAATAAATAAGTAAATCTTTCTTAAAAAAGAGGTTACGACTTGGCAGTAATGGGAGAACATACACTGGAAAAGAGGTAACAAGTGTACCTGGAGGTGTGGTGGCTGGGGGTGAGTGTGTTAACTACAGTGGAAGGAAGGGGGTTACTCAGAAAACATAATGATGAAAGAGGAAAATCAGAAGTAATAAACTGGCTGGAAATTGAAAAATCTCAGGGAGACAGAGTTAAATATGATGATCACAGTTAAATAAGTTCTCCATTTCTCTGACAAATCTGTGAGCTTTCAGAACAGAGGGAAACTTGGGTTTCAGACATGAAATGCAAACACATTGGTGTGAGGTAGCCGGCACTAATGGTACAGCTTCCAGACCTCCAGAAGCCTGGGAGGATAAACAATTTCAGGAATCTTAGCATGAAATTCAGGTACTGGAGAAATCAGAAGAATAAAAACACTGCAAGTTCAAATCTCACAGAAGAGAACTGGCATGTACACGGCAGGAAACCAGCTGGCATGGGAACAGCAGGGCTGCTGAGTTCATACACCAAGAGCTGAAACAATGCTGTCTGTGTTAACTCTCAAGAGGAGAAAACAGGGTAAGAGAAGCTCTCCCGTTATTGAGACAGGACCAGAAATGAAAGGGAGGGAGTCTGGTAAGGGCTACAGAGTAAGTTAGATGACCTGGCAACTAACTGTAACAGACCATGTTACCCATGTTACTTCTTGGAATAAATATGTGTAACAGTGGTGTTAATATGGTTGCTCATATGGACTGAATTGTACACCGTCCTCCAATTTCTAGGATTAAGCCTAGCCCTAATCTCCAATGTGACAGTAGCTGGAGACTAAGATTTTAAGAGGTAATTAAGGGCTTCTCAGGTAAATAAATGGTAAAGAATCTGCCTGCTAACAAAACAGACACAAGTTTGATCCCTCGATGGAGAAGATCTCCTAGAGGAGAAAACAGCAGTTCGTTCCAGTATTTTAGCCTGGAGAATCCCATGGACAGAGGAGTCTGATGGGCTACAGTCCACAGTGTCGTGGGGAGGTGGACACGACTCAGCAACAGGGCATGCACACACGCACAAGATAAAATGAGACAGTGAATGTAGAGCACTAATCTAAAAGGATTGGTGGCTTTATAAGAAGACTCTCTCACTGTTTCTCTCCACTTACCAAGGGTTGGTCATGTTGGGAACCAGTCGTACAGGCCAGCAGGACAGCTCTCACCAGAAACTAACCCTGTGGGACTTTGATCAGGGACTTCTAGCCTCTAGAAGCACGAGAACATAAATTTCTGTTTAGCCCACTCAGTCCATGGTATTTTGTTAAAGCGGCTCATGAAGGCCAATACCTACAGCCATAAACATCATATTTGTATACATATATATCATATGTCTACATATTTTTTCTTTATGCTATCAAATTACTGTCACACAAGGCTCATATTTGGAGTGAAAGGATCACCTATTATTATTTTCTTTTGTGTATGGGTGTCGCATTTTGTGGGTAACTGGATTTTGGTCGACAAAATTCAGAATCAAATTGCTGACACAATGGCAGGCTAAGCGATAAAAGCTGGAGTGTGGAGACGGGGTTGCTGTGCGTGAGAGTTGCAGATCAGGAAGGTCCCACTGACAACTCTTTGCATCCCTTCTAACTCAAAGGGTATCTTGTTGACCACTGGTTTCCATCAAGAACCCAGAGTGGGCACTGATGTCTGCCCGTATCTGTGTACATTTTTGGCATGTCTTTCCTGAATGGGTATGAAAAAGCTGTGAAAACACCCAGAAACCGAGATGCTCTGTCTTTTCAAGACCTCACTTGGCGAGAGCCACATCTACATCTATAGCTAAATAACAGGGACTTCGCCTCATTTTGTAGTGGTTGTTTAAGTGTGGTTTCTTCCAGCTGAACTCCAGCCCACCTTAAATAACACACTTTCCAATTCCTTGGTCCATGCTGGGTTCTGTGCTGGGGCCAAGTGAGTGCCGTTTAAATATAGATACTGTGGGGATTTTTCTGAGGATTGTGAAGTATTTGTTTTGAAGTTTGGGGAGATTTTCATTCCCTAACCCCCATCTTAGTAAAGGAAGAAAGTGGGGACAGCAATTACAGATCAGAGAAGATCTGGCAGGCATTACAGACTTGGTATATATGGGGAGCTTGAGGATAAGAGATCAAAGACCAAGTTTATAAACCCAGCTTCAGGGTTTTCCCTCTTGGCTAAGTAGTAAAGACTCTGCCTTGCCAGTGCAGGAGAACAGGTTCGGATTGGTGGCTTTATAGTTGGGAACCAGTCGTACAGGCCAGCAGGACAGCTCTCACCAGAAACTAACCCTGTGGGACTTTGATCAGGGACTTCTAGCCTCTAGAAGCACGAGAACATAAATTTCTGTTTAGCCCACTCAGTCCATGGTATTTTGTTAAAGCGGCTCATGAAGGCCAATACCTACAGCCATAAACATCATATTTGTATACATATATATCATATGTCTACATATTTTTTCTTTATGCTATCAAATTACTGTCACACAAGGCTCATATTTGGAGTGAAAGGATCACCTATTATTATTTTCTTTTGTGTATGGGTGTCGCATTTTGTGGGTAACTGGATTTTGGTCGACAAAATTCAGAATCAAATTGCTGACACAATGGCAGGCTAAGCGATAAAAGCTGGAGTGTGGAGACGGGGTTGCTGTGCGTGAGAGTTGCAGATCAGGAAGGTCCCACTGACAACTCTTTGCATCCCTTCTAACTCAAAGGGTATCTTGTTGACCACTGGTTTCCATCAAGAACCCAGAGTGGGCACTGATGTCTGCCCGTATCTGTGTACATTTTTGGCATGTCTTTCCTGAATGGGTATGAAAAAGCTGTGAAAACACCCAGAAACCGAGATGCTCTGTCTTTTCAAGACCTCACTTGGCGAGAGCCACATCTACATCTATAGCTAAATAACAGGGACTTCGCCTCATTTTGTAGTGGTTGTTTAAGTGTGGTTTCTTCCAGCTGAACTCCAGCCCACCTTAAATAACACACTTTCCAATTCCTTGGTCCATGCTGGGTTCTGTGCTGGGGCCAAGTGAGTGCCGTTTAAATATAGATACTGTGGGGATTTTTCTGAGGATTGTGAAGTATTTGTTTTGAAGTTTGGGGAGATTTTCATTCCCTAACCCCCATCTTAGTAAAGGAAGAAAGTGGGGACAGCAATTACAGATCAGAGAAGATCTGGCAGGCATTACAGACTTGGTATATATGGGGAGCTTGAGGATAAGAGATCAAAGACCAAGTTTATAAACCCAGCTTCAGGGTTTTCCCTCTTGGCTAAGTAGTAAAGACTCTGCCTTGCCAGTGCAGGAGAACAGGTTCAATCCCTGCTCTGGGAAAATCCCACATGCCTCCGAGCAGCTCAGCCTGTGTGCCAGTTACTGAGCCCACACTCTAGAGCCCAGGAGCCACAACTGCTGAAGCCTGTGTGTCCTAGAGCCTGTGTTCTGCAACAAGAGAAGCCACCACAACGAAAAGCCTGCACATCGCAACTACAGAAGAACCTCCACTCTCCACAACTAGAGAAAAGCCTGAGCAGCAATGAAGACCCACCACAGCCAAAAACAAAATAAACAAGTAAACATAAATAAATAAATACAAGGAAAAACCAGCTTCAGAGGTTTAACAATGAAGCCACTTAGAAGGGAATGTTTAAGTCTCTCAGATACTAGAATACCTGGGTAGAACATAATTGTGTTGAATTTGTGTTTTCTACCTGTGATTCACTCATTAGACATATTTGCCAGCTCCTTATCTGCTATGAAGGTTTGAGTGAATGTGCTTTTCTTCAAGCATGCATTTCACTTGCCTTTCACTGAGTCAAAGTTATCTTGCAAACAGGGATCCATTCAAACATTACTGCCTTATCCAATAATGCTGACAGGTAGGACTTCTTGAGTCTTGTCTAATCATGTTATAATTCAACAAACCCTCACAACAGTCAAAGGAGACAGTCAATATTACCATTTCACATCTGGGGACACTGAGGCTTGGAGAAGCTCAGAAACTGGTCCAAACTGCACATGTATCACAAAAGGAACAGAGTTAGGGTGTGAGCCTGGTCAGTCCCGCTCTGGTACCACTGTAGCAAACTAGTTAGTGGGGCACATTGTTTTACTGAAACTACACAGGATATCCTAGCTTTTGCAGCTTAAGTCCAAAATAACACTTTTTTCCCTTATATTCTGAGGCATCAGCCACCTAATTCATTTCTACAGATCAGTATATTTCTACCATCAATATACTGATGCCAAGGTAGCATCCACACATGAAAACGGAATACACTGATATTACCTCGAACCTCCCACATTTGGCCAGTCTATTAAAGAGCACTATGGCTACCTCCCAGCCTCATGACAATCTAAAGTATAAGAAAATATCAATGATGACCTATATCCAACTCACAGAAGTCTTACCTTGTTTTGAAAGCTCTCCAACGCCTCAAGCTTGAACACAGAGAAGGCATGTGATGCTGAAGACAAACCATAAGAAGAGGGCTGAAGTGTGACAGGGCTACACATATGGGAGACATGCACCAGAAACCAGGGGCCGGAGTCACAGTGGGCTCTGGAATGGGAGCTTACCACAGCACCTAGAAATAACCAGATGGCACATGTGTGTTAGAATGGAAGTTGACTGAGCCTACTACACAAACTGCAGAGTTTGGAGTCAGAAGGTCTGGTCTATGGACTAGTGATAGGACACTCTTGGGAAAGGGCAGTCTTATCAAATCGGTGCCTGCAGGAGGGAGGGGGAAGTCTTCATCCACCCAAATCTCATCTCTGCTGTGGGTTCCAGGGAGCCTTGTGTGATATCCTGAGTTAGAACTCCGAGTTTCCAGTCATAAAAACAGGATGAAATGATTGAGGGACTTGACTTTCTCGGTAGCAAGCAGACTTCCCTTGTAGCCACCTGTTCATTGCTCTCCTCCGGCACATCAGGAAAGTTGAGCATCAGTGTTCACAGCAGTGTCTCCTGTGCCTGCCCTTCAGAGAACACACCATAGGTTCCTTTCGAGGTGTCTATCCTGTCTCACGTCCTAAGTAATGTGGGCAGAATATGTAAAGATGTAAACAGTGGAAGTTTTGATTTGAAGCCTGGTAATGGGCTTTACAGATTTGTTTCCTAGTTAGGAGTATTTTCAAGGTTGTCACCTGAATGCCTATGGAGGAAAGAGGAAAGAGGTGGGTGTTGAGGAAGAAGTGACAGGGGCAAATCTGGATAAAAGCATAATTCACTCACAATCAATAGGAGAAAAGACATTACCAGCTGCATATATTAGCACATTATTAACACACCCACTTAGGTTTTGAAATATCCACTTAAAATAACTTAATTAAAACCCAATTATAAAAACTTTCCACCGTAACAATGAAACATCTATTTTATGATCATTCTGCATGTCAGTGGACTTTAATTTTTAAAGATGAGCTGCAGTGTCTTTCGAAAAGAGCACTAAAAGGGAAAACCCACATAATAATCATACTGTCTCAAAGATATTTTCGCCTTGATTTGAGAACATGAATTCTAGTCGTCCTCTCTTTTTTTTTTTTTTAAACCTTTATTTTACTTTTAACTTTTACAGAGTTTTGTTGTTCACAGACATGCATGCTCTCAGATTAGTCACATGTATATCCCCCCTTCCCTCCCCTCCCGACCATCACACAGCACCCCTGAAGGATCCCCTTTTCTCACAGAGCAATGACTAGAGCTATTTTCTTCACTTATGATAGTACAGGCCTTCATGCTACTTCCTTTACGCCTCTCACCCACTGTTCCTTCCCCACAATGTCCATATGTCCACTGTCCATGTCTGTCTTTCTGTCGCTTCACTGCATGTGCCATCATCACCATCCTACTAGATTCCATATATATGTGTTAATATACTGTATTTGTCCTTCTCTTTCTGACTGACTTCACTTTTGATGATATGTTCTAGATCCAGCCACCTCATTAGGGTTGATTCTTCTGCATTTCTCTTTACAGCTGTGTAGTTTTCCATTGTATATATGTACCAGAGCTTTTGGATCCATTCGTTCGTCGATGGGCATCTAGGTTCCTTCCATGTTCTAGCTATTGTATAGAGAGCTGCAATGAACATTGGGGTACAGGTGCTTCTTTCAGTTTTGATTTCGTCAGGGTATAAGCCTAAGAGTGGGATTGCTGGGTCATATGGTGCTTCTATTTTTAGTTTTTTAAGAAATCTCCAGACTGTCTTCCATAGAGGCTGTATCAATTTACACTCCCACCAGCAATGCAGAAGTGTTCCCTTTTCTCCGCAGCCTCTCCAGCATTTATTGTCTGTCGATTTGTGGATGATGGCCATTCTGACGGGTGTGAGGTGATATCTCATTGTAGTTTTGATTTGCATTTCTCTAATTATTAGTGAAGTTGAGCATCGTTTCATGTGTTTTTGGGCCATCTGTATGTCATCGTTGGAGAGGTGTCTGTTTAGGTCCTTTTCCCATTTTTGATTGGGTTGTTCGTTTTCCAGTGCTGAGTTGTCTCAGTTGCTTGTAGATTTTGGAGATTAATTCTTTGTCTGTTGTTTCATTTGCTATGATTTTCTCCCACTCTGTGGGCTGTCTGTTCAGCTTTTTTGTAATTTCTTTAGCTGTGCAAAAGCTTTTAAGTTTCATTAGGTCCCACATGTTCATTTGTCTTTTAATTCCACTATTCTAGTAGGTGGGTCAGAGAAGATCTTGCTCGTCCTCTCTTAATATGGGGAAAACAGAGAGCAATCTAAGCATTTTAATCTCAGGCATAGCAGAAAAAAAGGCAATCTAAGCATTTAATAATGTCTTATGATAGTACAGGCCTTCATGCTACTTCCTTTACGCCTCTCACCCACTGTTCCTTCCCCACAATGTCCATATGTCCACTGTCCATGTCTGTCTTTCTGTCGCTTCACTGCATGTGCCATCATCACCATCCTACTAGATTCCATATATATGTGTTAATATACTGTATTTGTCCTTCTCTTTCTGACTGACTTCACTTTTGATGATATGTTCTAGATCCAGCCACCTCATTAGGGTTGATTCTTCTGCATTTCTCTTTACAGCTGTGTAGTTTTCCATTGTATATATGTACCAGAGCTTTTGGATCCATTCGTTCGTCGATGGGCATCTAGGTTCCTTCCATGTTCTAGCTATTGTATAGAGAGCTGCAATGAACATTGGGGTACAGGTGCTTCTTTCAGTTTTGATTTCGTCAGGGTATAAGCCTAAGAGTGGGATTGCTGGGTCATATGGTGCTTCTATTTTTAGTTTTTTAAGAAATCTCCAGACTGTCTTCCATAGAGGCTGTATCAATTTACACTCCCACCAGCAATGCAGAAGTGTTCCCTTTTCTCCGCAGCCTCTCCAGCATTTATTGTCTGTCGATTTGTGGATGATGGCCATTCTGACGGGTGTGAGGTGATATCTCATTGTAGTTTTGATTTGCATTTCTCTAATTATTAGTGAAGTTGAGCATCGTTTCATGTGTTTTTGGGCCATCTGTATGTCATCGTTGGAGAGGTGTCTGTTTAGGTCCTTTTCCCATTTTTTGATTGGGTTGTTCGTTTTTCCAGTGCTGAGTTGTCTCAGTTGCTTGTAGATTTTGGAGATTAATTCTTTGTCTGTTGTTTCATTTGCTATGATTTTCTCCCACTCTGTGGGCTGTCTGTTCAGCTTTTTTGTAATTTCTTTAGCTGTGCAAAAGCTTTTAAGTTTCATTAGGTCCCACATGTTCATTTGTCTTTTTAGTTCCACTATTCTAGTAGGTGGGTCAGAGAAGATCTTGCTCGTCCTCTCTTAATATGGGGAAAACAGAGAGCAATCTAAGCATTTTAATCTCAGGCATAGCAAGCAACTAAGCTACAAAATTTGTGTTTTGACAACTGGGTAAGAAATTAATTGAAAAAATACATGCACAGTATGCATGATGTTTTTAATAACATGCCATCCAATTGTAACTTCTGAAATGTACTTGTTCATAAAAATTGACTAAGAATTTTAGAAACCCCAAGAAATGCAGTAATATGAATATAAAGCAAGATTTCCAGAAAATCATTTGTAGTTTGGGCCAGAGTTCTCTTTTAGCCAATATAGGGGTGAGCAAGACCTCACAGTGTGATAATGGTGCCTTTTGTGGCTGGCTTACAAATAACTTGGTCCTCATCTTCCTCTGCTTGTCATAGCCCTGAATCTGGTTCAGCATCGAGAGTGTGCAGCCCAGCATTTCCTCTTGGAATGCAGCATCAGTCATAGCTTCCACGGACAGGAAGTTATCCTAAATTGTCTACTGGATCTCATTAGATGGTGAGCTCCTTTAGATTTTGTTAGCTTGCACATTTTAGGACTTCGGAATTAAGATCATAATTCTAAACTGAAAGCAAAGTACTGCCAGTGTCTACTTCACCTACCTTCACACAGATAAAGTAGCTCCTAGGCTGTTTACCTTGGTTGTTTTCGTGTGATTGCTGCTGCCAAAACTAACACACAAATGGAAAGATTATAAGTACACTTCAGAAAGAAGGGTTTATGCTTTTAATGTTAATGTGGACTGACAGATGGGGGATTCTCATTTAGTATGTCAAAAACACATTTGTCTTTTTCCTCCCTCAAACAAATTTCTCACACAATATATTTGTAATACGTAAGTGTGCAAATACATCAATGTTTACACATTGGAAACCTGAGGTTTTAGAGTGAACACTGCCATTCAGCTTTTCACTAGGTTTTTTCCTACTCAAAAACATTTGAGTTTTTTCCTATTCTCTGTATTATCATTTCCAGACTCCTCCGTCTGGTTGTCAATCCGGCTTCACCCTACCCAACAAACATCATATTCTTTGAGTTCTCAATGTGCACACTCTCATTAGGTCCTGCTTCTCTTCATCTATGCTCGCCTTCACCAATCTCCAGGCAACTCTCTCAATTCAAAGACCAAACATTCTCTCAAATACCTCAGTCCTTACATACTCAACTTCCTAATTAAGCACTTATTTTGGTATTCTGTTATATACTACATAAATTTGAAATACAATGCTGTTTTTACATTATTTTCTATGTGTCACCCTATTTGTCTCAACTCTTTTGGGCACGTAAACAACTAAATCATGAAGAGGTAAATGTGAGACTCAAAAATAAAATGTTAGCTGTGTCATTCCCTGGCTTGGGTACCAAGCGAGTCAGGATGACTGAAGGTAGAAGGCGACCCCAGAACCTGCTGGCTTCCAGCAAGGACAGCAACAGTAATCTCCCTGCGCACCAGCAGTCCCATTCTACAAACATGCAAGCCCCCGCCCTACCAAGGGCTTCACCAGTGGCTCTGCAGAAGAGGGGACGGAGCCTCGATCCCTGGGTCAGGAAGATCCCCTGGAGGAGGACTTGGCAATCCACTCTAGTAATTTCACCTGAAGAATCCCAGGGACAGAGGAGCTTCATAGGCTACAGTCCATGGGGTCACAAACAGTTGGACACAACTGACACGACTTAGCAGACAGGCAGGCACCCTCCCAAAGAGGATGTCTTGATGCCCTGGCCAGGTCATGAGAAAGTAAAGAGAGGAACAAGAGTCTCTGATCAATGGAGGACTTTCCATTATTATAATCTCATTGCTCCAGAAGTTGTTTTAAAGCCAAAAGGAAAGGTCGGCCCTTAATTTTCAACCAAGATACGAAAAAAAAAAAAAGTGAAACAGTCATGAAATACAAATCTAAGATGACTTTTTTGAAATTGTATTTACTTCTTGGAAATGGCATAGCAAAGGCTATAATGTTTATAGAATTTTTGTATATTAAGCTGTAAGTAAAATGCATGCCTTTAAAATGCATTTATCATAGTTTTATATAGTTTCATAGAGTTCACCTCTATGTTTATATAGATTTCTTTGCACAGATCTACAGACACCTTTAAACTTTCATACATTTTAATCTTCAGTGAGAACTACTGAAATGAAATAGGTCATTTCTTTCCATGGTGGAACTGATGGCTGACTCCAAGCTGTGACCAAATGATCACTCTTTGAAGCCAGATAAAGAAGTATGAACATGGACTTATTTTTCCTTATGTGTATCCTCAAGACTCCATTAATAATTCTACTTTCATAATGAGGAATTATTTAGAACTATTTTATTCAAAAAATGAAAGACTAAGAGAAGAGATCTTTAACTATTCAAGCTGATATAACTTTGGCTATAAAATTTTTTAAAATTTTAGAGAACAATTGTGTGTTTAGGAGGAAAACGGGGGCTGACTCAGAATCCTGTAGCTAAAACATCTCCATTTATCTTTATAAAGTTTATATTCTGAAGATGTGAAATATATTACAACTGTTGGAAATTTTCAGTTCAAATTAGAGTTTTTCTGCTCGAAGTCATTAATTCAGTTTGTTAGACTCACATTGTCTTTTTTTTAACAAAGTGGAACATAAACAACTCAGACTTCCCTAAGATGATTAAAGAGTGGTAGATAAAGTCCTTATACATAATTTCTAATATTTATTTATGCTTACTCTACATCTTGCACTGTGCCAAATTCTTTGCATGCATCATCCCAATGAATATTCACAACAACCCCATGAGGTAAATACAATTAACATGACCACTTTCTGAGGAGAGGACTAAAGTTGAGAGGATTTTTGTTGCTTAATGACCTAGAATTTTGGCAGATTCAAAATTCACACCTGGACACTCTGACTCTGAAGCTAAAGTCTTTAATCACTATTCTATTTTGCCTCTCAGACAAAAAAAAGTCTTAACTTTCAGCTTATTTTCAGAGAAGATAAGACTCTCATTGAGAGCACTATAGTTCTATAATGAGAGCATAGAAAGAAGCCTAAGACATCACACATAATTCCAATTCTTTGCCCCAAATCTAGCAGTTCCCTAACACCAGCCGAGTATCCCACAATTCAACTTAATTCTGACACCATCTGATACAATCCAATGATGTCATATCCCCAGGTCAAGGGCTCAGTCCTAAAAGGCTGCCCTCCACTCTAGATGTCAATTGCAAATTCAAGCTATTGCCTATGCTTCTGACTGATGGGCTACAGATGGGAAGTTCCAACAAACTCTCCCATTGGGTTCAATTAATTTGCTAGAGAGGCTCACAGAACTCAAAGAATCATCTTACCTACCAGATTATTGATAATAAAGTAACTCAGGAACAGTCAAGTTGAAGAGATGTGGAAAGCAAGTGTGGAAAAGGGTACAGAGCTTCTGTCCTCTCTCCAAGAGCACCACTGCCCCTATATCTCCATGTTCTCACCAACCCAAAAGACCTCCAAACTCCATGCCTTTTTTTTTTTTTTTAAAGGAGGCTTCATCACAGACATGGTGCTGGAAAAGACTCTTGAGAGTCCCTTGGACAGTAAGGAGATCAAACCAGTCAATCCTAAAGGAAATCAATCCTAAATATTCATTGGAAGGACTAAAGGTAAAGCTGAAGCTGAATACTTGGGCCACCTGATGCGAAGAGCTGACAAAATACCCTGATATTGGTAAAGATTGACAGCAGGAGGAGAATCAAGGATGAGATGGTTGGATGGCATCATCAACACAATGGACATGAGTTTGAGCAAATTCTTGGAGACAGTGAAAGACAGGAAGTCTGGGGAGCTGCAGTCTGTGAGGTCTCAAAGAGTCAGACAGGACTGAGCAACTGAACAATTACACACATTAATGAATTTCAGATGAGGTAAATCTAAGGAGAGGACTAAAGTTGAGAGGATTTTTGTTGCTTAATGACATAGAATTTTGGCATATTCAAAATTCACACCTGGACACTCTGACTCTGAAGCTAAAGTCTTTAATCACTATTCTATTTTGCCTCTCAGACAAAAAAGTCTTAACTTTCAGCTTATTTTCAGAGAAGATAAGACTCTCATTGAGAGCACTATAGTTCTATAATGAGAGCATAGAAAGAAGCCTAAGACATCACACATAATTCCAATTCTTTGCCCCAAATCTAGCAGTTCCCTAACACCAGCCGAGTATCCCACAATTCAACTTAATTCTGACACCATCTGATACAATCCAATGATGTCATATCCCCAGGTCAAGGGCTCAGTCCTAAAAGGCTGCCCTCCACTCTAGATGTCAATTGCAAATTCAAGCTATTGCCTATGCTTCTGACTGATGGGCTACAGATGGGAAGTTCCAACAAACTCTCCCATTGGGTTCAATTAATTTGCTAGAGAGGCTCACAGAACTCAAAGAATCATCTTACCTACCAGATTATTGATAATAAAGTAACTCAGGAACAGTCAAGTTGAAGAGATGTGGAAAGCAAGTGTGGAAAAGGGTACAGAGCTTCTGTCCTCTCTCCAAGAGCACCACTGCCCCTATATCTCCATGTTCTCACCAACCCAAAAGACCTCCAAACTCCATGCCTTTTTTTTTTTTTTTAAAGGAGGCTTCATCACAGACATGGTGCTGGAAAAGACTCTTGAGAGTCCCTTGGACAGTAAGGAGATCAAACCAGTCAATCCTAAAGGAAATCAATCCTAAATATTCATTGGAAGGACTAAAGGTAAAGCTGAAGCTGAATACTTGGGCCACCTGATGCGAAGAGCTGACAAAATACCCTGATATTGGTAAAGATTGACAGCAGGAGGAGAATCAAGGATGAGATGGTTGGATGGCATCATCAACACAATGGACATGAGTTTGAGCAAATTCTTGGAGACAGTGAAAGACAGGAAGTCTGGGGAGCTGCAGTCTGTGAGGTCTCAAAGAGTCAGACAGGACTGAGCAACTGAACAATTACACACATGATCCATTAAATTATTGGTTATCAGAGATCAGCTCAACCTCCAGCCCTCTCCTTTCCCTGGAAGTCAGGGGATGAGATTGAAAGCTCTAACCCTCCAGGCACAAGACTGGTCTCCTGGCAACCAGTTCCCATCCTTAAAGATTCCAAAAGTCTCTGCATTTACATAACAAAAGACACCTTTAATGCTCTCAACATTTAGGAATGTTCAAGGGTTTTAAAAGCTCTGAGCCATAAACTGGGTCTAAAACTAACTGTATATATGTATATATATTTACTATAAATTACAATATCAGAAAGTCCCATGAACACAAGGAAAGAACTCTTCCTCTTAAAGATGAGGGGCAGGTACACATCACACCATCGCTTTCCCCAGCACACAGTCCTAAAGGTCTGTTTGCTTGGAACTAGATTGTAGTGGGGAAAGGAGACAGCTCTCTTGGAGTTTGTCCCAGGTAAGGTGCGTGTGCTCCAGCTTGTTCATTTCTTTTCATCTTTAACCCTATGGGGACAACTTGGACTATTTTATAAACTTCCCGGATCTTCTGCTCAAGTAGTTATCTCTGTGTTTCCAAGAGTTTATGCAGTATGTTTAGGGTGATCTTTTGAAACAAAGAACCCAGTCAAACAAATGCTATACTAACATTAGCTTCTATATTCTATTAAATGTGAGGTTTAAGGTGAACACGGTTGCACTACATATCCAAGTAAGGCCTATAAGAAGTATTTCCTAAAATGTGGAGATATCCCAGATACATGCTTCACTTTTGAATGGCTCCTGGGATGACCCAAGTGGAAGTATTTTGTGTAAGAATCACCAGTCTCCCTTGATTCCTGACAGGGTTACATCTGAGAAACCCATCATAAATTGAACATAATCCTTAAATTGAAAATGTATTTAATACACTTAACCTACCACACATGGGAAGATTCCCTTGGAAAAGGAAATGGAAGCCCACTCCAGCATTCTTGCCTGGGAAATTCCATGGACAGAGGAGCCTGGCTGGCTACAGTCCACAGGATCACAAAAGAGTTGAATGTGACTTAGTGACCAAACAACAAACTTACGGAACAAAACGGCTTAGCCTCACCTACCTTAAATGTACTCAGAATACTTACATTAGCCTATAGCTGGGCAAAGTCATCTAACACAAAGCCTATGTTATAGTAAAATATTGAATGTCTCATGTAATATACTAAACATTGGAGTAAATGTGAAAAACAAGGGTTTTACAGGTATTGGTTATTCACCCTCATAATTGTGCGCCCTCGGGACCTGCAGCTGCCACTGCAGAATCACAGGAGAGGACTGTACAGATATCTATGGCTCGCTGGCCCAATAAAAGATCAAAATTCAGAATTCTAGGTATTGCTTTCATAGCATGGTAAAGTGAAAAATCACAAATCAAACCAATGCAAGTTAGATTCCATCAGTCTCTAGCTCTGCCAAATACCTCGAGGCACACTGTAGGAAGGAGGACTTTGGAGTGGTAGACAGGAGAAAGGAAGAGAGATTTGGCAAGATGGCGGCCTCCTGGGCCACTGGAGGGATACTGGCAATGAATATTCCTTTAGCAGAGAAAGGTTGACATATTTCTAGGAAATACAACCTGTTTGTTATCTTTTCTAAATATTCTCCATAAAACACATGTGCTGTTGGAACTTTAAGGAATTCAGACAGGAGGCAGGACTCCTAGCATACAGGCTTTGACGCAAAGAGTAGATGTCCAAGGCTGAGCTGGAGCAGCAGTCATGGCCCAGGAGAGGGTGGAAAGGCAGGCCAAAAGAAAACTCTCAAGCAGATGAGTGAAAAGCAATCCTATTTTCAAGTTCTAGAGGAAGAAGATCCACCAAGGAAGAGTGAAAGAAGGATTCTGGGTCAGTGGAGGGTGGAATTTTGAGTTGATTCTCTTCGATATTAGAAGGAAGCCTCCTCCCATCCATACGGATGACCTCACATTGCACTTATTTCAGAGCCTTTATCATTGCATTTCCAGCCTCCTGTCTGAAATGCTCCAAAGTTTTTCCTTAAATTGAAAATGTATTTAATACACTTAACCTACCACACATGGGAAGATTCCCTTGGAAAAGGAAATGGAAGCCCACTCCAGCATTCTTGCCTGGGAAATTCCATGGACGGAGGAGCCTGGCTGGCTACAGTCCACAGGATCACAAAAGAGTTGAATGTGACTTAGTGACCAAACAACAAACTTACGGAACAAAACGGCTTAGCCTCACCTACCTTAAATGTACTCAGAATACTTACATTAGCCTATAGCTGGGCAAAGTCATCTAACACAAAGCCTATGTTATAGTAAAATATTGAATGTCTCATGTAATATACTAAACATTGGAGTAAATGTGAAAAACAAGGGTTTTACAGGTATTGGTTATTCACCCTCATAATTGTGCGCCCTCGGGACCTGCAGCTGCCACTGCAGAATCACAGGAGAGGACTGTACAGATATCTATGGCTCGCTGGCCCAATAAAAGATCAAAATTCAGAATTCTAGGTATTGCTTTCATAGCATGGTAAAGTGAAAAATCACAAATCAAACCAATGCAAGTTAGATTCCATCAGTCTCTAGCTCTGCCAAATACCTCGAGGCACACTGTAGGAAGGAGGACTTTGGAGTGGTAGACAGGAGAAAGGAAGAGAGATTTGGCAAGATGGCGGCCTCCTGGGCCACTGGAGGGATACTGGCAATGAATATTCCTTTAGCAGAGAAAGGTTGACATATTTCTAGGAAATACAACCTGTTTGTTATCTTTTCTAAATATTCTCCATAAAACACATGTGCTGTTGGAACTTTAAGGAATTCAGACAGGAGGCAGGACTCCTAGCATACAGGCTTTGACGCAAAGAGTAGATGTCCAAGGCTGAGCTGGAGCAGCAGTCATGGCCCAGGAGAGGGTGGAAAGGCAGGCCAAAAGAAAACTCTCAAGCAGATGAGTGAAAAGCAATCCTATTTTCAAGTTCTAGAGGAAGAAGATCCACCAAGGAAGAGTGAAAGAAGGATTCTGGGTCAGTGGAGGGTGGAATTTTGAGTTGATTCTCTTCGATATTAGAAGGAAGCCTCCTCCCATCCATACGGATGACCTCACATTGCACTTATTTCAGAGTCTTTATCATGCTCCCATGGCATTTCCAGCCTCCCTGTCTGAAATGCTCCAAAGTTAAGTACTGTATCTTCAACTGTACCTCTGCTGCTTCCTAGTAACCACTGCTGATCTGTCCTATAAAAAATGACATAAAAAAAATGCCACTGTGCACTTGCAAACATGGACCGGAGTTGCTGGTTACGCCAGAGGTGATATCTTTCCCGCTTACCTGGGAAGAGTCTGCTCCACCTATGTCTCTGCTCTGCGCATCTTTACTCCTAAATGCCACCAACAGTGACTTTATAGACTGCTTTAGCTGTCTGGGGTAGAAAGATGTGCCCATCAGGCTGAGGACAACCTGAAAGAAGGTTTTTATCTTTGTTGCTTGTCTTGGCACATGGACAGACTCCTTCACCTTCATCTTTACTGACCTGTTGCTGGTAGAGGTTAGGGGCCTTATTCCTTGTTTACTACTACATACTCATTCAGGAGTGCTTGGCATATGGTAAATGCTCAAACAATATCTGTAAGTTCATAAATGAGTATCCATACTCCTTATCATCAATTTTCTCATTTTCCTACTTGTGACTGAATTCCTAAAATATTCTCATTTTAAGAAGCTCTAAACGAGACTTTGTTGTTCAGTTGCTAAGTGTTGTCCAATTCTTTGCAAGCCCATGGATTGCAGCACACCAGGCTCCGCTGTTCTCCACTATCTCCAAGAGTTTGCTTAAATTCACGTCCATTCTGTCAGTGATGCTATCTAACCAACTCATCCTCTGCCACCCACTTCACATTTTGCCTTCTATCTTTCCCAGCATTAGGATCTGTTCCAATGAGTCATCTCTTCACATTAGGTGGACAAAGTACTGGAGCTTCAGCTTTAGCATCAGTCCTTCCCATGAATATTCAGGATTGATTTCTTTTAGGATGGACTGGTTTGATTTCCTTGCAGTACAAGAGATTCTCAAGAGTCTTCTCCAGCACCATTCAAAAGCATCAATTCTTTGGCACTGAGCCTTCCTTAAGGTCCAACTCTCACAACCATACCTAACTACTAGAAAAACCATAACTTTGACTATATGGACCTTTGCAGGCAAAATGAGACTAATTGCTAAAAATAAATGTTATTCACAAAACAATAAAATTCACAAAAAAGAGCAAGATGATCATGCAGTGGATAGATGAGAGTTTTGAAGACATACATTGCATATAGCTCTGTTTTCTCTTTCTTGACAAAAAGTTCTATAAGCAAAAGTAAAAACTTACTCCTGGAGTAGACAAAGCTAGATGAGGAAATGCATTTTTCACAGGCTTACAGTGTGGCTTCAGGATGAGTGTGGTCAATAATTAAAGACCTGACATTATTTAGTAGCAGACCGAGAGGGGTCTCTGTCTTTTCTCAGTCTAGAAAGTTCTTTCACATGCTTCCCTTCTATTTTCTAAGAAAAACTTATTTTAACCCCCTCAGTGATTCTGGCCCTTGCTTTTGACTAAATAACTTGGCCTTTATTTGGACCAAGTTACTTAGTAAGTTAAAGTCAAATGAATTTTTAAATAAAAGTAGAGGTTAGGGGCCTTATTCCTTGTTTACTACTACATACTCATTCAGGAGTGCTTGGCATATGGTAAATGCTCAAACAATATCTGTAAGTTCATAAATGAGTATCCATACTCCTTATCATCAATTTTCTCATTTTCCTACTTGTGACTGAATTCCTAAAATATTCTCATTTTAAGAAGCTCTAAACGAGACTTTGTTGTTCAGTTGCTAAGTGTTGTCCAATTCTTTGCAAGCCCATGGATTGCAGCACACCAGGCTCCGCTGTTCTCCACTATCTCCAAGAGTTTGCTTAAATTCACGTCCATTCTGTCAGTGATGCTATCTAACCAACTCATCCTCTGCCACCCACTTCACATTTTGCCTTCTATCTTTCCCAGCATTAGGATCTGTTCCAATGAGTCATCTCTTCACATTAGGTGGACAAAGTACTGGAGCTTCAGCTTTAGCATCAGTCCTTCCCATGAATATTCAGGATTGATTTCTTTTAGGATGGACTGGTTTGATTTCCTTGCAGTACAAGAGATTCTCAAGAGTCTTCTCCAGCACCATTCAAAAGCATCAATTCTTTGGCACTGAGCCTTCCTTAAGGTCCAACTCTCACAACCATACCTAACTACTAGAAAAACCATAACTTTGACTATATGGACCTTTGCAGGCAAAATGAGACTAATTGCTAAAAATAAATGTTATTCACAAAACAATAAAATTCACAAAAAAGAGCAAGATGATCATGCAGTGGATAGATGAGAGTTTTGAAGACATACATTGCATATAGCTCTGTTTTCTCTTTCTTGACAAAAAGTTCTATAAGCAAAAGTAAAAACTTACTCCTGGAGTAGACAAAGCTAGATGAGGAAATGCATTTTTCACAGGCTTACAGTGTGGCTTCAGGATGAGTGTGGTCAATAATTAAAGACCTGACATTATTTAGTAGCAGACCGAGAGGGGTCTCTGTCTTTTCTCAGTCTAGAAAGTTCTTTCACATGCTTCCCTTCTATTTTCTAAGAACTTATTTTAACTCTCAGTGATCAATAAAAATTCAGTTTGAATATACCCCATAACAAGGATGTCACTGTGTTTCTTCCTTTCTATTCTGGCCCTTGCTTTTGACTAAATAACTTGGCCTTTATTTGGACCAAGTTACTTAGTAAGTTAAAGTCAAATGATGACAATCTAAAAAACATTTTTTTAAAGCTCCTGAATTTATAAAAAGCACAAACGAAAACATGGAAGTAAGTCTGGAAGGCCTGATGAGTTTTTTTTTTCAGATTCATAACATCAGTTGGCCTTCCTATTTGGGGATGCTGTTTTACAGGAAAACTTAGTTATCACAAATATTAACAAAAAATAAAAAGAGAACAGGTTTTTAAAAGTTAATCTCATGTCTTAGAAAGTTATCACGAATCATTCATCACTGTACAATGCCCCACAGGAATTTAGCTGAATGACTGAAGCAAGCCATAATAATGAACATATAGGCAGAGACAATAAAAATAGGTAGATCTCTCACTTTAAGACACAATCTTGTCAGCTGAGGGTATAAGAGATGCATTTGTCTTCACTCCTTTTTACACAGTGACTATGCTATTTACATAAATCTTTTGCCTGTTTCTTAAACTTTAAGCACTGCTTATAGCTGTCAGACATCTTAAAGCTAAGTCAATATCAGTACTTAAGAGTATTTAACTTAGTAAATGACCTTGCTAAAATTAATTTGTAAAAAAGGTGACAGTTTCTGTTTAGAAAAGGTAAATTTTAATAAATACAAAGCAATATGAAGCCCATATATGGACAATAAAATTAAGCTTAATGTGAAGTCTTTGATAAAAGACACATTGAGATTTATTTGGATGATATTAAGTTTTTCCTGAAAATAAAAACCCTTTTTTGTTATGTAGATCAAATGAAATACTCAAATACATTTTTTTAAACTTCAGGGCCTGACACATGTATTAACTACATTTCTTAATGCTTGAAGTGATAAGCAAGCAAAAGTAAATGAATGATCTTAGAGTATACTTTATTCCATTAAAATAGTGTAATGTGAGCATTTTTGATAAATCATAACAAAGTTTCATCTATTTGAGCTAAAAGGTAATGTGTTGAGTGAGTAAAAGAAAAAAAAAAGTAGATTTCCCTTCCATTATAAGGGTGTCTTGAGCCCTTTCAACTAATTTTGTGAATTAATTAACTGCAGTATTTTTCCTTAAAGAATCTTTTTTTTTTTGAAGCACCTAGGTGAATCTAGGTGATGAATTATTTCATCTCGCATATCATGCTCAAATTCATGTCTATTGATTCAGTGATGCCATCCAACCATCTGTCCTCTATCCCTACTTCTCCTTTTGCCTTCTATTTTCCCCAACATCAGGTTCTTTTCCAGTGAGCTGTCTCTTCACATCAGGTGGCCAAAGTATTGGAGCTTCAGCTTCAGCATCAGTCCTTTCAATGAATTATCAAGGTTGATTTCCTTTAGGATTGACGGGTTTGATCTCCTTGCAGTCCAAGGGACTCTCAAGAGCCTTCTCTAACACCACAGTTCAAAGGTATCAATTCTTCAGCACTTAAGTCTTCTTTATGAAGGTATTTCTCAAAATCCTTCAATCTAGGCTTCAGTAGTACATGAACTGAGAACTTCCAGATGTACAAGCTCAAAGGAACTAAAGACTGAGTTGCCAACATTCATTGGATCATAGTGAAAGCAAGGGAATTCCAGAAAATGTTTACTTCTGCTTCATTGACTATGCTAAAGCCTTTGACTGTGTGGATCAAAACAAACTGTAGAAAATTCTGAAAGAGATGGGATTACCAGACCACCTTACCTGTCTCCTGCAAAACCTCTATGCAGGACCAGAAGCAACAGTTAGAACTGGACATGGAACAATGGACTGGTTCCAAATTGATAAAGGAGTATATCAAGGCTGTAATATTATCACCCTGCTTATTTACTTTATATGCAGAGTACATCATGGGGAAAAGCCAGTCTGGATTAAACACAAGCTGGAATCTAGATTGGTGGGAGAATTATCAACAACCTTCAATCTCCACAAAGTACCATTCTAATGGCAGTAAGTGAAGAGGAATTAAAGAGCCTTTTCATGAAAGTGAAAGGAAAGTGTGAAAAAGCTGGCTTAAAACTCAACATTCAAAAAACTAAGATAATGGCATCTGGTGTCATCATTTCATGGCAAAATATGATGAAAATGTGAAAACAGTGGCAGATTTTATTTTCTTGGGCTACAAAATCACTGCAGATGGTGGCGAATCTAGGTGATTTTTGAATTATTTGCATTTTCCTTAAAGAATCTTTTTGAAGCACCTAGGTGAATCTAGGTGATGAATTATTTCATCTCGCATATCATGCTAAAATTGTCTATTGATTCAGTGATGCCATCCAACCATCTGTCCTCTATCCCTACTTCTCCTTTTGCCTTCTATTTTCCCCAACATCAGGTTCTTTTCCAGTGAGCTGTCTCTTCACATCAGGTGGCCAAAGTATTGGAGCTTCAGCTTCAGCATCAGTCCTTTCAATGAATTATCAAGGTTGATTTCCTTTAGGATTGACGGGTTTGATCTCCTTGCAGTCCAAGGGACTCTCAAGAGCCTTCTCTAACACCACAGTTCAAAGGTATCAATTCTTCAGCACTTAAGTCTTCTTTATGAAGGTATTTCTCAAAATCCTTCAATCTAGGCTTCAGTAGTACATGAACTGAGAACTTCCAGATGTACAAGCTCAAAGGAACTAAAGACTGAGTTGCCAACATTCATTGGATCATAGTGAAAGCAAGGGAATTCCAGAAAATGTTTACTTCTGCTTCATTGACTATGCTAAAGCCTTTGACTGTGTGGATCAAAACAAACTGTAGAAAATTCTGAAAGAGATGGGATTACCAGACCACCTTACCTGTCTCCTGCAAAACCTCTATGCAGGACCAGAAGCAACAGTTAGAACTGGACATGGAACAATGGACTGGTTCCAAATTGATAAAGGAGTATATCAAGGCTGTAATATTATCACCCTGCTTATTTACTTTATATGCAGAGTACATCATGGGAAATGCCAGTCTGGATTAAACACAAGCTGGAATCTAGATTGGTGGGAGAATTATCAACAACCTTCAATCTCCACAAAGTACCATTCTAATGGCAGTAAGTGAAGAGGAATTAAAGAGCCTTTTCATGAAAGTGAAAGGAAAGTGTGAAAAAGCTGGCTTAAAACTCAACATTCAAAAAACTAAGATAATGGCATCTGGTGTCATCATTTCATGGCAAAATATGATGAAAATGTGAAAACAGTGGCAGATTTTATTTTCTTGGGCTACAAAATCACTGCAGATGGTGGCTGCAGCCATGAAATTCTAGGACAAACCTAGACAGTGTATTAAAAAGCAAAGACATCACTGCTGACAAAGGTTCATCTAGTCAAAGGTATGGTTTTTCCAATAGTCATGTACAGATGTAAGACATGGACCATAAACAAGGCTGAGCACCAAAGAACTGATGCTTTCAAATGGTGTTGCTGGAGAAGACTCTTTAGAGTCCCTTGGACTGCAAGGAGATCAAATCAGTCCATCCCAAAGGAAATCAACCCTGAAAATTCATTGGAAGAACCGAGGCTGAAGCTGAAGTTCCAATATTTTGGCCACCTGATGTGAAGAGCCAGCTCACTGGAAAAGACCCTGATGCTGCTGGTAAAGATGGATGACAAAAGGAGAAGGAGGTGGCAGAGGATGAGATGCTTGGATGGCATCACTGCCTAACTGAACGTGAATCTGCACAAACTCTGGAAGACAATGAAGGACAGGGAAGCTAAGCATGCTGCAGTTCATGGAGTCACAGATTCAGACACGATTAGTAACTGAACAACAGTTTAAGTTAATGCATGGCAATCATTCGTATTTCTGGAGAAACTAGTTTAGTCCAAAGGTGTGCTCACACCATAATAAATATACTAAAAAATATTTCTATAAAGGAATATAGGAAGAAGTAAAATAACAAATGCAATGAATGGCAAAATTTTAAAGCTCAACATAAGAGATGCAAAATAGGAGCTATTTTGGTGTAAGTGGATATATACAGAGGCATAAATTAATGATAGTAGCCTTCTTGGAACTTGACGATATTTGCAAAGTGGGACATCATTTCTTTGGACTGGATGCAGAGATGGAAAGCATTTTGCATTGTGTTTAATTTTCTTAATCAGCTGGGCTTCACATTTGGTGTTACAGTGACCTTGGAACAGAATGCATTGTCTCCATGGTGAAACTGATAATGCAGACATTTTTCCTTTGCACCATCATATATTAGAAAAATACATTTAAAATAGATTAACAAGGAGAGTATTTCAATCTTTGGGCCTCAAGTGAAAGGAAAGTGTGAAAGCTGGCTTAAAACTAAATTTTGCATGGCAAAATATGATGAAAATGTGAAAACAGTGGCAGATTTTATTTTCTTGGGCTACAAAATCACTGCAGATGGTGGCTGCAGCCATGAAATTCTAGGACAAACCTAGACAGTGTATTAAAAAGCAAAGACATCACTGCTGACAAAGGTTCATCTAGTCAAAGGTATGGTTTTTCCAATAGTCATGTACAGATGTAAGACATGGACCATAAACAAGGCTGAGCACCAAAGAACTGATGCTTTCAAATGGTGGTGCTGGAGAAGACTCTTTAGAGTCCCTTGGACTGCAAGGAGATCAAATCAGTCCATCCCAAAGGAAATCAACCCTGAAAATTCATTGGAAGAACCGCGGCTGAAGCTGAAGTTCCAATATTTTGGCCACCTGATGTGAAGAGCCAGCTCACTGGAAAAGACCCTGATGCTGCTGGTAAAGATGGATGACAAAAGGAGAAGGAGGTGGCAGAGGATGAGATGCTTGGATGGCATCACTGCCTAACTGAACGTGAATCTGCACAAACTCTGGAAGACAATGAAGGACAGGGAAGCTAAGCATGCTGCAGTTCATGGAGTCACAGATTCAGACACGATTAGTAACTGAACAACAGTTTAAGTTAATGCATGGCAATCATTCGTATTTCTGGAGAAACTAGCTTAGTCCAAAGGTGTGCTCACACCATAATAAATATACTAAAAAATATTTCTATAAAGGAATATAGGAAGAAGTAAAATAACAAATGCAATGAATGGCAAAATTTTAAAGCTCAACATAAGAGATGCAAAATAGGAGCTATTTTGGTGTAAGTGGATATATACAGAGGCATAAATTAATGATAGTAGCCTTCTTGGAACTTGACGATATTTGCAAAGTGGGACATCATTTCTTTGGACTGGATGCAGAGATGGAAAGCATTTTGCATTGTGTTTAATTTTCTTAATCAGCTGGGCTTCACATTTGGTGTTACAGTGACCTTGGAACAGAATGCATTGTCTCCATGGTGAAACTGATAATGCAGACATTTTTCCCTTTTGCACCATCATATATTAGAAAAAATACATTTAAAATAGATTAACAAGGGAGAGTATTTCAATCTTTGGGCCTCAATTCAGTTCCCCAGAAAATTCAGATGTGTTTGGTCATGGAGAAAAGGCAGGAAAAAAACACAGTATCAGGGAGAGTTTCTAAGTGCATAAGTCAGGTCTGAAGTCAGTGAGTCAAGGTGAAAGGTCTCACTTCTGTGGTTTCCTTGTTCTGCTTTCTTCCTGCCCTACCCTCATCAGGAACTTGTGTTTGAGCTTTTAAGAGGGGAAATGGCATGGAAGAGCAAATGTATGGAAGAACAAATTCACTCAAGTTCTGTGTGGCCTTCCAAGTTCAGGCCAGCCCATCCAAAAAGAACACCACCATGCTGTATAACCAGATATAGTCTAGTGCTTGCATCGCCTGAAACTGCAGCCTGTGGTCAAGGAAACTGTAATGCCAATACCTAAAAGGATGGGACTCTTGAGCAGTGAGGGACATTAGTGGTGAGGGAGCTCAGTCATTTCATACACAAGTGAGGAAGAATTATTCTGTTTGCTAGTCACAGAATCCCTGAAGGAGACACACTTGGCTACCTTGGCTTCTTCTGAGTTTTGATATAGACCCTTGAGGTACAAGCACCATTAAGGAAGTGATTTTATAACTGTTTAACTATTACAACTATTTATGGGAATATTTTTTAATTTCCTTAGGTTTGTGGCCTGTGAAAACACAGGTACACAGTTATATAATACAGTGTATATATAAGATATACTAAAAATATTTCTATAAAGGATAAAAATGCAAAGCTTTGCAACATAAGAGATGCAAAATAGGAGCTATTTTGGTGTAAGTGGATATATACAGAGGCATAAATTAATGATAGTAGCCTTCTTGGAACTTGACGATATTTGCAAAGTGGGACATCATTTCTTTGGACTGGATGCAGAGATGGAAAGCATTTTGCATTGTGTTTAATTTTCTTAATCAGCTGGGCTTCACATTTGGTGTTACAGTGACCTTGGAACAGAATGCATTGTCTCCATGGTGAAACTGATAATGCAGACATTTTTCCCTTTTGCACCATCATATATTAGAAAAAATACATTTAAAATAGATTAACAAGGGAGAGTATTTCAATCTTTGGGCCTCAATTCAGTTCCCCAGAAAATTCAGATGTGTTTGGTCATGGAGAAAAGGCAGGAAAAAAACACAGTATCAGGGAGAGTTTCTAAGTGCATAAGTCAGGTCTGAAGTCAGTGAGTCAAGGTGAAAGGTCTCACTTCTGTGGTTTCCTTGTTCTGCTTTCTTCCTGCCCTACCCTCATCAGGAACTTGTGTTTGAGCTTTTAAGAGGGGAAATGGCATGGAAGAGCAAATGTATGGAAGAACAAATTCACTCAAGTTCTGTGTGGCCTTCCAAGTTCAGGCCAGCCCATCCAAAAAGAACACCACCATGCTGTATAACCAGATATAGTCTAGTGCTTGCATCGCCTGAAACTGCAGCCTGTGGTCAAGGAAACTGTAATGCCAATACCTAAAAGGATGGGACTCTTGAGCAGTGAGGGACATTAGTGGTGAGGGAGCTCAGTCATTTCATACACAAGTGAGGAAGAATTATTCTGTTTGCTAGTCACAGAATCCCTGAAGGAGACACACTTGGCTACCTTGGCTTCTTCTGAGTTTTGATATAGACCCTTGAGGTACAAGCACCATTAAGGAAGTGATTTTATAACTGTTTAACTATTACAACTATTTATGGGAATATTTTTTAATTTCCTTAGGTTTGTGGCCTGTGAAAACACAGGTACACAGTTATATAATACAGTGTATATATAAGATATACGTGTATATCCAATTACCTGGCCTTCTGGTTACATATATGAATATATACATTTATATATCTATCTCTACTTTAAGCTCCATATAGCTATATTTATTCTCCTTGGTCTTCTGATTAGGGCAGTTTAATCCATAGAAACTATTGTTAGCATCACAGTGCTGTTCAGAAGGTGACAGTAGAGTTGAGAAGTAATTCTGTACTTACAATACAGGGAAATGTTTCATGTTAGGAAAGAAGCAAACAAAAGTCATCAAACATCAAAAGCCTCCAAAATATTATCCTCCACACGCTGTTAATCTCTGTTACATTATACTTTCATTGTTGAACCTAATTGGATACTTAATCACTCCTAAATTCTAAAATTAGTTATATATCAAACTCCTTTGGGGGGGGGGGGAACTGAATGACTACCAGAGAATTAAAATATAATCTTCAAAGGAATCAGCTCTCTAACCCATTTTAGATTTTAGTGGACTTGGAGAAGATACTCTTTTTCAAAGCATGCCAAATGGAACCAAGTAACTCAACTGTTGTACATTCACACAAAAATGAACATTCACTTTTTACTTCTGATGGTCTTCAAAAACAGCCCCACCACTATGTAGATATATAGGAGTTACTTGGGGGTAATAACATGCTAATGCTATGAAATATAAAGTCTTTACCACATTCAAAATCCCTCTCAACTTTCTTTCATGTGTTCCCCTGAGCAAGGATTTCACTGAAATAGGATAAGACAAGATTATAGCAGCCCTTAAACAGCCAACTCTGCTCCACCTCCATCAAGCATTCTGCGTATTCCTGGTAACTTATTCTCTTTGATATGTTCACACATTGATTTCCTGTGACACTGCCTGCCCCTCCCCTTGCAACTGCCTTAGGAGTTGCAACTCCCCAGGTAGAGATACTGTTTCTATATCTGAAATGCCAAGGGTCATTACCTCAGGCTACCAAGCAATAAGTAAACAATGGCAATGGCAGGGGCCATTGTTTCCCCATGAGCACCTTACTAGGAGTCCCAGTGACTTCAAAGTAATCACTCTTGACCTCTGCCTTGCTACTACCCTGCTGTGTTTCCTGTCACCATCCTCAGAGCCATTTGGTACCTTAGGTTTGTGGCCTGTGAAAACACAGGTACACAGTTATATAATACAGTGTATATATAAGATATACGTGTATATCCAATTACCTGGCCTTCTGGTTACATATATGAATATATACATTTATATATCTATCTCTACTTTAAGCTCCATATAGCTATATTTATTCTCCTTGGTCTTCTGATTAGGGCAGTTTAATCCATAGAAACTATTGTTAGCATCACAGTGCTGTTCAGAAGGTGACAGTAGAGTTGAGAAGTAATTCTGTACTTACAATACAGGGAAATGTTTCATGTTAGGAAAGAAGCAAACAAAAGTCATCAAACATCAAAAGCCTCCAAAATATTATCCTCCACACGCTGTTAATCTCTGTTACATTATACTTTCATTGTTGAACCTAATTGGATACTTAATCACTCCTAAATTCTAAAATTAGTTATATATCAAACTCCTTTGGGGGGGAGGAACTGAATGACTACCAGAGAATTAAAATATAATCTTCAAAGGAATCAGCTCTCTAACCCATTTTAGATTTTAGTGGACTTGGAGAAGATACTCTTTTTCAAAGCATGCCAAATGGAACCAAGTAACTCAACTGTTGTACATTCACACAAAAATGAACATTCACTTTTTACTTCTGATGGTCTTCAAAAACAGCCCCACCACTATGTAGATATATAGGAGTTACTTGGGGGTAATAACATGCTAATGCTATGAAATATAAAGTCTTTACCACATTCAAAATCCCTCTCAACTTTCTTTCATGTGTTCCCCTGAGCAAGGATTTCACTGAAATAGGATAAGACAAGATTATAGCAGCCCTTAAACAGCCAACTCTGCTCCACCTCCATCAAGCATTCTGCGTATTCCTGGTAACTTATTCTCTTTGATATGTTCACACATTGATTTCCTGTGACACTGCCTGCCCCTCCCCTTGCAACTGCCTTAGGAGTTGCAACTCCCCAGGTAGAGATACTGTTTCTATATCTGAAATGCCAAGGGTCATTCCCTCAGGCTACCAAGCAATAAGTAAACAATGGCAATGGCAGGGGCCATTGTTTCCCCATGAGCACCTTACTAGGAGTCCCAGTGACTTCAAAGTAATCACTCTTGACCTCTGCCTTGCTACTACCCTGCTGTGTTTCCTGTCACCATCCTCAGAGCCACAGTTCCTCACCCAGCACTCGCTCCTTCCTCCTGTGGCACAGTGGTCAGCAGAGGAGCGACAACAGGTGCAGGTGGGGGCCATGTGTGAAGACTGTAGCAAATGCAGGACTGGGTCTGGAGGAGACCTGATGATCACCTAGCCCAGGTCAGATTACGTGAGCTACTGGACCCATCACCCTCCTGTAGACACCATGGTGGAAACCCAAATTATACTGTTTTAGTGTATTTCTAGCAAATGACCCAGTCATCCAGCTGCTACTTTTTAGAATATGCTTCTCCCTGTAAATGATTTCCATCGCCACGAGCAGATTGAGAGAACATAAAATTGTGGGAATAATTTCTCATCACACTTACCAATCTGTAAATTTTCTTCCAGGCAATGTTGCTGAGGATTCTATAAAATTGGTCTGTAATTATAAACATAGTAAAAGAGTATCCCTCTGTACATCTTTGAAGAGAATCCTGGAAGAGAGGTCATCTAATTAAAGATGATCTTGCCAAAGGGTGTCTCAGCTTATAAAGGGCAGAAGTGATTTCTGCAAATCAGGAAAAAGAGTGATGATGTATGGCTCACAGATGCTTCATTATTTGAAAAACAAACATGACAAAAGAGGTCATATGTTAACTGCTGAGTTTATATATAGAATAACTACACTGCATGTTATGTGTGAATAACGAAATGAACAACTCAGAACTCTCAAGTTGAGAAAAACATTGTTAGAAAAGCCTGTGATTATTGTTGAATTTCATCAGGACCATTTACCTGATTCTAATTCAGGTATTGTATTCAGGAATGTACTGAACACATGAGTCAAATCAGGTCTTTAGTGAATGAATGTAAGACATCAGAAGATGTCCTTTTCTTCTTTAAGGGTTTGGAGAAGTCACTGCCAACAAGGCATCTGGTATTGTTCTTAGAAATATGGTTTATGTCCTTTCCTTTCCCCAATATTTTTTAATATACATCTGTGAATACTATTTTACAGGGAGTTTTTCCTAGTCCATTGGGCATTGTGGTGGCCATTGGGTGTTGTGGTTGGGACAGAGGAAGGAGAGAAGAGGTTATGTACTTGGTCATAAATCCTGTGCTAATTCATGTCTACTGATTTCATCAAGCCTGAAAAATTAATTGTTTCATGGCTCTAGATGAACTAAAAAAGATATGCCATGCTATGGCCACAGTGCTTAAATACTAAGTGTGTTTCAGAATACAATTTATAAGGTGACATGGATTAATATTTTGAAATATATGTACATGTCTCCCATGGATAATTACAACTGGATAATGCTGGACTGTGGTGGGAATAGCCCTGTGGGAGGCTAAACAGTGATCAGGGACTGACAGGAAGGGGCTCATTTCCTTCTAGGTTCAACCTCTGCTCACATACACCACCCTCTTTCACTCCCTCCTGTATCCCTGGGGTCACACTCCCTAATAAAAGAATAACATCTGCCACCACTTGTTCGATCATCTCTGACTCCTTTCAATCCGATGGATGGTATCACGCCAGGCTTCCCTATCCTTCACCATCTCCTGGAGTTTGCTCAAACTCAGGTCCACTGAATCAGTGATGCCATTCAACAATGTCTTCCTTTCCTGCCCTCTTCTCCTCCTGCCTTCAGTCCTTCCCAGAATCAGCGTCTTTTCCAGTGAGTCAGTTTTTCACATCAGGTGGCCAAAGTACTACAGCTTCAGCTTCAGTCAGTAACAGTCTTCCAATGAGTATCAAGGACTGATTTCCTCTAGGATTGATGGGTTTGATCTCCATGCTGTCCAAGGGACTCTCAAGAGACTTCTTCAGCACCGCAGTTGGAAAGCATCAATTCTTCAATGCTCAGCCATTATGGTCCAACTCTCACATCCATATATGACTACTGGAAAAACCATGGCTTTGACTACCTACATGGATTTTGTTGGCAAAGTAATACATTTGCTTTTTAATATGCTGTCTCGGTTTCTTTTGCTGTACAGGGCCTTAAGTCCAGACAATGACCGCAAATTTATTATGTGCTTTGCACTTCAGTCCATAGCCAAAGTGACTTAAAATAAGCAAACTACTTTTTGCAGAGCATGCTTGGTGTGGTGAGTCAACTCTCCCCTTTCAAACTGAAAGGTTTCTAATCTGCTTCATATAAAAACTGGATCTATCTTCCCACAAATATGGGGGACATTTATAACCTTTGTCTGGTAGCCATCTCACCCTTGATGGCAGCAGGGAATAAAAATAGAGAGTCACAGAAGATGACAGGAAATTTGGGAAGAAAAAGCACTGATTGAAAAGTAATATTCTGATCAAAACTCAGTTTCATTAAAAATATCAAGAATTGTAAGAAAGCCTTTTAACAGTATTAACTTATGTCTACAGACTCATGACAGATGCCTTAGAGGTTTCTTAGAGGAGCAGTAGGAATTCAGGTGCAGAAGAGTAACCTTGAATGGTGTGACACTACCCTAGGAGCTTCAGGAAAAGCTCCAGGCACATCCCGAGATGCTCTTAAACATGAGAAAGGGGAACCTCTCACTTCCTCAGTCAGGCTTCTATTAAATTGAACAGGGACCAAGGAAGTGAAGAAGAATTCACTAGGATCTGGAGTGGGTCTCTCCCCGCAACATCACGGTCTCTTGGCAGCAAGAGCCACCTCTACAACCACAGTGCATTTGTCAGTGAACAACGGCTAGACTCTGAAGATCCTAGCAATGTCTTTAGACAGAAAATAGACATGGAAGTGTTCTTCCCAGGCAAGGGAAGTAGAAATTTATCCTGGATGCCTGGTAGGTTTAAAGCACCTGGTTGGGTTTAGAGAATCTTGGGGCCAACTGTGAGCCTTTGCTCCTAGGAGTGCATCTCAGCATGCTAAGTATTCAGAGGAGACTGAGTTATTAGAGTGATGGTCTGCATTTTCCAAAGAAAACTGTTTGAGGGTTCTGACTTCTAGAGAGTTTCATGAAATCTTCCCTGTACCTTTGCCATCTATCACTTGGTCAGCAGAGGTCCATGACAGTGAAGCTTCCTCAGGCAAGTGGAAGGGAGGAGAAATCATCTGATAGACAATGAGACACATAACAGCATTCAAAGTAGTGACTAAAGCCAGTCTGGGCTGATGCAGCGATTCAGCAGTTTTGCTGCATGCATGAATCGATGTTGACACGAAATTTAGATGACAAGATTGTTTTTTTTTTTTTTTATCTTCCTTCATATTTGTAAAAAGAGTAGCCAACCTTTTATTCCATGACAGATAGATAAGGATGAATATTCTGAGACAAGAAAAATATGGTTCAATATCATGGGACAGGGTTAGTAGGCAATACTAAGATACTGAACAGAACTTCAGACTTTATTCCAACCTACCTAAGCCATTTTAGGTTTCCTTATCAGTATTACAAAGATAGATGACTATTTGCACATTTTCCAAAGTCAGATCAATATTGTATCAAGAATTTATTTGGTGATACTTAGATGCCCTCCCAGGGTTACTGAAAAGAATAACAAAAATGATGGCTGTGAACTAGTTTCATAAAAATCTAGGTAGTAAACAAGTGTTGGTTATTGTTATTGCTGTTACAGTACTAGTTTGGATTTGATCCCAGTCTTAAAGAGAAACCTTTAGAATATGAATTGCATCTGCAGAAGCCTAAAGACAATTCATGTGTTAGAAGAAACCCTTTTCAATCCCATTCTACTCAGTCTTGCTATTAAATACTTGGTAAATTGAGTTGAAAGTGTGCTAATTGGATTTGCGGACAATCCAAAGCCAACAATAAATGCTTTAGAAGAAGATTAGAGTATAATAGGATTCTGATAAACTTTAGGAAATAGGCCACTGTCCACCAAATGAGATTTCCTAAATATGTCCACAGAGGCCCAGAGCATAAAATAAAACAAAACACCTTTTTCCTTGAGCAAACCAAGAGCCTTTGCTCCTAGGAGTGCATCTCAGCATGCTAAGTATTCAGAGGAGACTGAGTTATTAGAGTGATGGTCTGCATTTTCCAAAGAAAACTGTTTGAGGGTTCTGACTTCTAGAGAGTTTCATGAAATCTTCCCTGTACCTTTGCCATCTATCACTTGGTCAGCAGAGGTCCATGACAGTGAAGCTTCCTCAGGCAAGTGGAAGGGAGGAGAAATCATCTGATAGACAATGAGACACATAACAGCATTCAAAGTAGTGACTAAAGCCAGTCTGGGCTGATGCAGCGATTCAGCAGTTTTGCTGCATGCATGAATCAATGTTGACACGAAATTTAGATGACAAGATTGTTTTTTTTTATCTTCCTTCATATTTGTAAAAAGAGTAGCCAACCTTTTATTCCATGACAGATAGATAAGGATGAATATTCTGAGACAAGAAAAATATGGTTCAATATCATGGGACAGGGTTAGTAGGCAATACTAAGATACTGAACAGAACTTCAGACTTTATTCCAACCTACCTAAGCCATTTTAGGTTTCCTTATCAGTATTACAAAGATAGATGACTATTTGCACATTTTCCAAAGTCAGATCAATATTGTATCAAGAATTTATTTGGTGATACTTAGATGCCCTCCCAGGGTTACTGAAAAGAATAACAAAAATGATGGCTGTGAACTAGTTTCATAAAAATCTAGGTAGTAAACAAGTGTTGGTTATTGTTATTGCTGTTACAGTACTAGTTTGGATTTGATCCCAGTCTTAAAGAGAAACCTTTAGAATATGAATTGCATCTGCAGAAGCCTAAAGACAATTCATGTGTTAGAAGAAACCCTTTTCAATCCCATTCTACTCAGTCTTGCTATTAAATACTTGGTAAATTGAGTTGAAAGTGTGCTAATTGGATTTGCGGACAATCCAAAGCCAACAATAAATGCTTTAGAAGAAGATTAGAGTATAATAGGATTCTGATAAACTTTAGGAAATAGGCCACTGTCCACCAAATGAGATTTCCTAAATATGTCCACAGAGGCCCAGAGCATAAAATAAAACAAAACACCTAAAATAATAAGATGCATTCATCTTTGAGCAACATTATGTTTATATACACTTACTGAATTTACATTTTTCTAGTTTTGCTTTTTTTCTAAATTCAAGTTTTCTGCTCTTCCATTTCTCCCCTTTGCTTCCTCCAAGAGTGTTTCTCCTACACTGAATTTTCTGTTGCTTTCCTGCCATGTTGAGTTAAAAGGTGATTCTATTCAGACAGTATTAGTTACAGAGAAGGACTGCATTGGCAATTTCCAGGGAAGTTATCATGTGGTTCTGAACTTGAGGACTCAAAAAGAATTCACAGAAACTTCATAACGCCTTTCCACACATCCCGTGGTCAGAAGGGGCTTCCCAGGTGGTTTAGTGGCAAAGAAACCACCTGCAATGCAGGAAATGCTGGAGACGTGGGTTCAATTTCTGGGTTGGGAAGATGCCCTGGAGAAGGAAATACCAATCCACTCCAGTATTCCTGCCTGAAGACTCCCATGGACAGAGGAGCCTCGTGGGCTACAGTCCATGGGGTTACAAAGAGTCAGACACACGGAGCACGCACACACACGTGGTCAGGAGAGGATGATACCATAAGACTCTCTCGGCACACAGAGAGGGGGAAGCCAGTAGCTGTTTTCTTCACACATATCTTTACTATTGGAGTCAGGAACTCATTACTATTGTCACTACTGGAATCATCTCACACTTTTCCACCATACACCATTTTTTTAAAAAGGCCTTTTTTTAAAAGGTTTTTTGTTTCTGTGTGAATGCACTGTCCACCTACAATGTAACCACTTTTGTGTTGCTTTTAGTGGTGATCTTTAGGAAGCTTTTGATAATGCCATCAAACTCTTGTCCTAGTAAGATCATAGCCTCAGAAATCATTATTGAGCCCCTGTTCAATCTTTACCTCCTTTTCACTGTCCTACAGGTGCCTCCTATAATTATCTAAAAGTAGTATTGATTGTGGTTGCTTCAGGCTCATGTATTTCTCTCAAAGAGAATTTCCTTGTTAAAAGAAATGACTGAAAGAGGGTAGAATGGGTATGGCAATCCGCCTTCAAGGAATGCCCTGATGCCCCCTTGGCTGGGATGCTGAAATCAGAGGGTCTTCAGCTCTTTTCCATCTTCAGGGACAGTTTCCTGTGTCTAATTTCTGAGTCTGAGTCAGTTTCAGGCTTACAACCTCTTGACTGAAAAGGAACTGGAATTCCAGGGATCAGAACCCTGAGACAACGCAGCAACTATGTGTAGTCCTGATTTCCCCCAAAATCTTCAGGCACTCTTTTTGCTCTTCCATTTCTCCCCTTTGCTTCCTCCAAGAGTGTTTCTCCTACACTGAATTTTCTGTTGCTTTCCTGCCATGTTGAGTTAAAAGGTGATTCTATTCAGACAGTATTAGTTACAGAGAAGGACTGCATTGGCAATTTCCAGGGAAGTTATCATGTGGTTCTGAACTTGAGGACTCAAAAAGAATTCACAGAAACTTCATAACGCCTTTCCACACATCCCGTGGTCAGAAGGGGCTTCCCAGGTGGTTTAGTGGCAAAGAAACCACCTGCAATGCAGGAAATGCTGGAGACGTGGGTTCAATTTCTGGGTTGGGAAGATGCCCTGGAGAAGGAAATACCAATCCACTCCAGTATTCCTGCCTGAAGACTCCCATGGACAGAGGAGCCTCGTGGGCTACAGTCCATGGGGTTACAAAGAGTCAGACACACGGAGCACGCACACACACGTGGTCAGGAGAGGATGATACCATAAGACTCTCTCGGCACACAGAGAGGGGGAAGCCAGTAGCTGTTTTCTTCACACATATCTTTACTATTGGAGTCAGGAACTCATTACTATTGTCACTACTGGAATCATCTCACACTTTTCCACCATACACCATTTTTTTAAAAAGGCCTTTTTTTAAAAGGTTTTTTGTTTCTGTGTGAATGCACTGTCCACCTACAATGTAACCACTTTTGTGTTGCTTTTAGTGGTGATCTTTAGGAAGCTTTTGATAATGCCATCAAACTCTTGTCCTAGTAAGATCATAGCCTCAGAAATCATTATTGAGCCCCTGTTCAATCTTTACCTCCTTTTCACTGTCCTACAGGTGCCTCCTATAATTATCTAAAAGTAGTATTGATTGTGGTTGCTTCAGGCTCATGTATTTCTCTCAAAGAGAATTTCCTTGTTAAAAGAAATGACTGAAAGAGGGTAGAATGGGTATGGCAATCCGCCTTCAAGGAATGCCCTGATGCCCCCTTGGCTGGGATGCTGAAATCAGAGGGTCTTCAGCTCTTTTCCATCTTCAGGGACAGTTTCCTGTGTCTAATTTCTGAGTCTGAGTCAGTTTTCAGGCTTACAACCTCTTGACTGAAAAGGAACTGGAATTCCAGGGATCAGAACCCTGAGACAACGCAGCAACTATGTGTAGTCCTGATTTCCCAGGGTTCCCCGAAAGAGACCAATGGCCATTTATTCAGGTCAGGTCACAATGGAGAAGAGGGCACTGAACCTGAGGAATGCTAGGAACAAGCCTGAGTTGTTACTGACACCTAGAGCTCTGTTGTGTCCTTCTAGTTCCTCTATTAGTGCTGGGTGGATGGTGGGGGGCTGGGGTTGGGGGATCAGGTAATACATGACGTGCCCTCTGAGATAAGGTTCACAATGAGTCCGCACAGTCTGTTAACCCCTCATGGGTCATTTTCCTGACCCTCCCGTGTAGATCCAGGATAGATAAGCTTGGCATTTGGGTCAGTGCACACTGAGTCCTTTGTCTAGAGAATAAGAGGTTTGATAGTGGGAAGGGCAGATAAAAACCCTTCCAAGTCAGTCCTGACACTGCCAAAATAGTGAATCAAAGTAGGACTGCACCCCAGGTGGTGAGGGGAATGGCAGAAATCACTGCCTCTCTTAAGATCTAAAGGAACATGTCTCCATTCAATATGCTCATCCTGAGGATGACCACTGACCACAGGGAGTAGCCCAGTGGTAGTGCCCATGCTAGACGTTGGATCTTTGCATAACATGGCCTGGAGGTACATGACACGTGTCCTTTGATCTATCAAGAGAGTTTCCCCCTAATCTTGTCAAAAAATAAACGAAAAGAAAAGTCAGGACCAATTTATATTCACTTATAATACATAAGAGTATACATCTACTGTTCTGCCCGGGGACTTTGTGATCTCTCTTTCCTCCTGCCATTATTGTAATCTTCTATGTTTAGAACTGTCTGGAAAGCCTGCAGACTATCACACTGAGCCCCTGTATGACACTAAGTCAGATATGCAAGAAGGGCCCAGCATGATGGAAGTCCTGTTTAGATCTATGAGCTCTAGGGAGCAGGATGTAAACCTCATGAATAGACAGAATTCTTCCTCATCACTAAAAATCATTGGCAGTCAGAGATCACGGACAACATGCCAAGACGCACCAACCAAAGTATTTAAAAAAAGATGAATTATTGCATCACACTTCCTACCATGAATAACACAAGAAATGAAACAATAAAACAATACAATCCATAAATAACATGTCCGACCATTAGATACCACAATGCCTGGCAAGCCTCCTTGGGTTGTGGAGGCTGCATATTCCATATCTGGAAATACTAATCTGGCCCACGTACTTAATGACAAAAACAACTGCCAGCTTAGAGCGGTCACAGTGGGAAAAATGGAGGCCTTGTACGGGTTCCTACTCACCAAGGCTGATGGTGTTTCTGCCATCCGATGTTCAACTTGCCAGCAACAGAGGCCAACATGGGCACCATCTCTCAAGAAAATGAATAGGCCACTTGGTGGCAAGCTGAGTCCACTGGACTCTTCCACCCTAGAAGAGCAAAAAATCACAGAACTAGACACATATTCCAGATTTAAGTTTGCCTTTTCTGCTCAAGAAGTTTACTAAGTATTTGATCTACTGGCATGGGATTCAGCATAAAGTGGGCTCACTTTACAGCAAAAGAGATTGAAATAGGATATCATGGGGCCTGCTTGTCAGATGACAGAATGCTGCTGATAGGATAGAACATGAGAATGGCCTGCTGAAGTTATAGCTAAAACCCAAGCTCAGCGGTGCTACTTTCTGAGGATGGGTCACATCCCTTCAGGATGCAATATCCACCTTGAATCAAAATCTTCAATAGGACTGAGTAATAAAGACTGACCCAATAAGGGGTGGCTACTCACTCCGGTATTCTTGCCTGGAGAATTCCATGGACTGAAAAGCCTGGCGGACTACAATACATGGGTCACAAAGAGTAGTACACAACTGAGCGACTAACACTTTCACTTTACCAAAATGAGGAAAATAGCATTGGTGGTATAGTGGTGAGCAAAGCTCCCTTCCAAATGAGGAAAATGCACTGACTGGGGAACCACAGGATAGAATCAGGGTGACCTTGCTACCATCATTCTCAATAACTCGCCAGGAGATTCTGAGCCCTAGAGGCTTAGAAATTCTAGTCCCCAAGCAAAATGATAGAACTGTCTCTGTCTGGAAAAAGTATGGCCTTGGCAGGAAGAAAAAAAAATTGCAAAACACTTATGGGAAAGTAAGGCTTTCTGTAAGAAGTGACATGTATCACTTCTACTCATTTTCTATTGGCCAAAATAAATCACAGAGTGAAGCCTACTTTTAATCCTTACCCAGGGAAAGGCAGCAAAATTTTCTTCTTTAATTTTGGCCTCTTTTATTGTTTTTTTATTTATTTTCATCCATCTTTATTCTTTGGCCTGCGTGGGTGTCCCATTGCAGTGGCCTCTCTCGTTGCAGAGCACTGGCTCCGGGCGCATGTGCTCCAGAGTGCTGGCTTGTAATTGAACACACTGGTTCAATCGCTCCATGGCATAACAGAGGCCAACATCCCTTTAGAAAATGAATAGGCCACTTGGTGGCAAGCTGAGTCCACTGGACTCTTCCACCCTAGAAGAGCAAAAAATCACAGAACTAGACACATATTCCAGATTTAAGTTTGCCTTTTCTGCTCAAGAAGTTTACTAAGTATTTGATCTACTGGCATGGGATTCAGCATAAAGTGGGCTCACTTTACAGCAAAAGAGATTGAAATAGGATATCATGGGGCCTGCTTGTCAGATGACAGAATGCTGCTGATAGGATAGAACATGAGAATGGCCTGCTGAAGTTATAGCTAAAACCCAAGCTCAGCGGTGCTACTTTCTGAGGATGGGTCACATCCCTTCAGGATGCAATATCCACCTTGAATCAAAATCTTCAATAGGACTGAGTAATAAAGACTGACCCAATAAGGGGTGGCTACTCACTCCGGTATTCTTGCCTGGAGAATTCCATGGACTGAAAAGCCTGGCGGACTACAATACATGGGTCACAAAGAGTAGTACACAACTGAGCGACTAACACTTTCACTTTACCAAAATGAGGAAAATAGCATTGGTGGTATAGTGGTGAGCAAAGCTCCCTTCCAAATGAGGAAAATGCACTGACTGGGGAACCACAGGATAGAATCAGGGTGACCTTGCTACCATCATTCTCAATAACTCGCCAGGAGATTCTGAGCCCTAGAGGCTTAGAAATTCTAGTCCCCAAGCAAAATGATAGAACTGTCTCTGTCTGGAAAAAGTATGGCCTTGGCAGGAAGAAAAAAAAATTGCAAAACACTTATGGGAAAGTAAGGCTTTCTGTAAGAAGTGACATGTATCACTTCTACTCATTTTCTATTGGCCAAAATAAATCACAGAGTGAAGCCTACTTTTAATCCTTACCCAGGGAAAGGCAGCAAAATTTTCTTCTTTAATTTTGGCCTCTTTTATTGTTTTTTTATTTATTTTCATCCATCTTTATTCTTTGGCCTGCGTGGGTGTCCCATTGCAGTGGCCTCTCTCATTGCAGAGCACTGGCTCCGGGTGCATGTGCTCCAGAGTGCTGGCTTGTAATTGAACACACTGGTTCAATCGCTCCATGGCATGTGGGATCTTCCTGGGCCAGGGATCGAACTGGTGCCCCTTACACTGCAAGGCAGACTCTTTTCCCACTGGACCACCAGGGAAGCCCGGCAGCGAATATTTTAAAAGTACCTTTAATGACATTAATTTATAGTATTATTATATGCAATTATGAAATTACCAGGACAGAAAAACAGTGAAGGAAACTAATAGATTATTCCCGTTATTATGTTATGCAAATTACTGAACTATTTGCACACATGAGAAGTCAAAACATTCAATGTAATCACATCTTTTAAAATGTTTATTGTTTGTATCATAAAATAGTAGTGTAATCAATACTGAAAAGAAATGATCTAGTTTCTGGAACTTATTTCATTTTCATAATCTTAAATCAGTCTTGATGGGTAAATTTTAAGTATGAACTTGACTAAAAATTAGAAAATAAATAAATAATTGGGGAAGCAGCAGGGGTGGAGCCAGAACGACAACAACAAAAAATGTAGGTCTATGGATGAGAACTCAAATTTACCTAAAAATAAAAAACAATAAATACCAAGCTATGATAAACACCTGGTCCTGTGTAAATGGTGCTTTAAACTACATTTTTATTATTAAATTTTCCTTAAAAACTCTTGGGCTTAATTTTTTCTTTTCTTTTTTTTTGCCAGTGAGGAAATATATTGAATTTGTCAGCTTTTATGGGGCAGAACTAAGGTTTAAAGCCAGAATATTTGATTCCAAGGTCACTGCTTTTTTTTCTATTAATATTAATCCACACATTTAAGGATCTGAAGGGCTGCACATAAAATTTATAGAGGTGTACCTAGGTTTGGGATCAAACACAGAGACATCCTCTAACATCTGGACCGCAGCGCCCACGAGAGACGTGGCAGTGCATGCTTTGGAAGCTGCCAGAAGGCTGCCATCTTCAGCCCCAACAACTCATGGCTCCTCGCTCAGTACCACCCAGCCCATCCAGCCAGGGAGGCTTCATGCTCTTCTACAATAGATAAAGTTCTCCCATTACCAAAAAGCTTCAAAAAAGGGTTGAAAGAAGGCACTCAGACAGAGTTTCAAATTCACGCACAAAACAGATAGGGGTTTTGAAATTTCTCCATATTGGTGCCATCCTTCCATGTTAGGGAGAAGCCTTGGCAAAGGTATATTAAAGTAATAATCAGCAGTTGATTAAATAGCCTTGGTGGCTCAGACAGTAAAGAACCTGTCCTCAATGCAGGAGATGTGGGTCCAATCCCTAGGTCAGGAAGACCCCCTAGAGTAGGGAATGGTTTCAGTATTCTTGCTGGGTAAATCCCATGGACAGAAGAGCCTGGCAGGCTACATTCTGTGGAGTTGCAAAGAGTCGGATATGACTGAGAGACTAACACTTCCACATTCGCAGGGTATGTAATCTGGGAATTTAATGTTACTGTTGTTTTCAGGTTCAATGATAATGGGCATTACCTTCCTATCTACTCCTATTTATGACCATCAGACCTATGTATAAGATGACTAGCTGGAGGCCATTCCAGCCACTGATCAACCTGTGAAATTATTTCACTAAGTGAGCTAATCATATATAGCTATACACTCCACAAGCAACATTCCTTAGAAGACCAATAGTGGTACTTAGTTTTCACATTTTCCTTAAAAGAAATGGAAGTAAGGTCCCTTTAAGTGGGACCGTGCTAGGTCTCTTATGCTCTAAGGCATATGTCACAGGTCAGGTTTTCTAGGAAACAGACATTAGATGGAATTTAGGATGTAGGCTGTCTGTGTCTTCCACATCAACACTAGAAGAAAGGAAGCAGGCTGAGGCCAGTGGCAGACAGAAAATGGCCTATCAGAATCCTTCCGCATTGGGGCAAAATGGCCAGATATTTGTACTCTCATCTTTATTAGACATAAGGCGTGGCCACCCTAGGAAAGGTGTGACCCTGGGTGAGAGGTTCTCTGCAGCGGAAGCAAAGCCTGAGAGAGGTTACAAATAGAGGCCGGCAGGACTCATAGCATCTGGGGCCACAAGAGCTCATCTCGGCAGTGGTGGGTTCTCCTTGTCCATCACAGTCAACCCTCTCGCTTCAGTCGTGTCTGACTCTTTGTGACCCCGTGGGCTGTAGCCCACCAGACTCCTCTGTCCATGGGATTCAACAGGTAAGACTAATGGACGGGTTTGCCTTGTCCTCCTCCAGGGGATCTTCCTGATCCAGGGGTCAAAGCCACTTTTCTTCTGTCTCCTGAATTAGCAGGTGGGTTCTTTACCAATAGCGCCACCTGAGAAGTCCTAGTTAACCCCTAGTACCACTCGAATCCCTTTCCTTGTACACGTTGGAGGAGCAGTAACTAAGGTTGCGGGTGGGCCTCTTTGCCTAAAGGAAATGTAGCAGCAGATGGCTAGTGTCCCTGCCTTCATACGTGCTCCCCACTGCTGACGCCTCCACTGAACATTCTCCATTCCCTGCATACCTACCCGAATGTCTGCTTGCCTTCCTGGCTGACTCAGGAGGATGACACTCTCTCAGCCCTGAAGGATAACGAGAGGACCCAGCTCAACCCCCTCTGCTCCCCACCACTTCCTGCACCCACACGTTGACCTTGGTCTCCCTCCTACTCCATGGTCCAGCCAATCACCTGGCCAAGTTGGGTTTTCCTCTTCTTAACTCCAGGTCTCTGAACACAAGGAACTCAGAGCGACCAGGCAGGAGGCATACGTTACTGCTGAACAGGACTCTCACTATGCCCGCTGATAAAAGTGTTATAGTTTTCATTTTCGTGTGAACATGTTAACATATTTCCAAAAAAAGGTGGTATTCTATTATAAATACAGTTTTAATGTCCGCTTCATTTATCAATACAGCTTGTTAATGAAAATAGTCATAAAGCACCCACGTTTACTAGTAACGGTTCTGGAATTTAAAGAAAGTAAACAAACAGAAACTGGTTAATTTTCAGATAAATGAACAATGCTGGAAGGATATTGGGTATCACATAGAATTAGTCATATCTGGGCTTCCCTGGTGGGTAAAGAGTCTGCCTTGCAGTGCAAGGGACACCAGTTTGATCCCTGGCCTGGGAAGATCCCATGTGCCATGGAGCAACTGGACAGTTGTGTCCAATTACCAGCCGGTGCTCTGGAACGCACGTGCCCAGAGCCAGCGCTCTGCAACAAGACAGGCCACTGCGATAGGAGGCCCACACAGGCCAAAGAATAAAGATGGATGAAAAAAAAACAAACAGGAGGCCAAAGTTAAAGAAAAAAAAAAAAGAATTAGTCATACTGAACTCTGGCAGTCTAGATGGAACCGAGGAAGAGGAGAAGGAGGGGTGAACTGACCTCAGGAAACACAACTCAGCCCTCCTGCCCTTCCCCCGCCCTCCGCCCACACTGGAACCGAGCTTATTGCCCTTGTACCCCAATAGCTTTGTCAGGTCCCTTGACGGCACTTGGCCATCTGAGTGTAGCGAGTGGCTATAGAGTGCATATTTTCTTCTCTCACGTGCTACAAGGAACTATGTCCTGGATGTTAGAGGTGAATTATCTTTTCAGCAGTCCCTCAGGACATGTTAAGGACCTCTGGGGTCTGAGTGCTTCTCCAGCTATGGTAGTTTTGGGAGCAGTCTGACTTTTCCTGAAAAATGGATGAGTGACCCTTCAGGAGCCACTGTTAGTTTCTGAGGTTTTTTTTTTTTTTAAATGAAATGGGCTGTGTAATCTGTGTTTTATTCTTAGTCCTTCCTGGGTCTGACCTTGCGGAAGTTCAAGCGAAGTCAAAGTGGCTCTTTACCTGAGGGTGTTTCAAGTTGATGAGCTCCAGGAGATGCTACTCAGCAACTAAGAAGAAAGCGCTTCGCTCTGAGAGTGAGATATTTTTCTCTCAGGACCAGTTTGATTCTGTGCTGTAAAATCCTTTATTCATTATCAAGTAGCACTGATTAAATGGTCAAATGTGCAGAATGCTGTCCGAGGAACCATACAGAGAGAATTATCCTGCCCGGTAGGACCTTAAAATCAAAAGCAGGGATTCATTACCTAAGAGGTGTCATTTAGCACCCTGGATCTGATGAGAAGTAGCTGTCCAGTCACTCCAGAGTGCTTTTGGCTCCTGCGCGTGGTGGTTTCAGTGGGGCAAAGATTTTGACTTTTGCTGCTCCATGCCATTGAAACTCTGCGGCCTGGGGATACTGAGTGGACAGAGAAAATGTAAATGAAATGCACACTATAGTTTTATTTAATTTTCGTGAGCTCTATACAAAGGATGTTTAGCCCATCAGTTTTGAATCACTGATTTCTTTTTGGAGCAAGTCATTCTAGGTATTTCCATGGAGCCACACTGAGTATAGAACAATCTCTGTGGGCTTTGTCCAGTGTTGTTCTTTATAACCTGTAGGTATTGTAAATCCCATGGCAACTTTGACCTAAGTGGTTGCACTATGTACTATATCCATAGAGACCATATGCTCTAAATATTCTGATATGACTGTGGGTGCTCTGAAGCATTTTCTTATATTATTGGTCTCATAAACCTTAATATTGATATTATCCTGGAAATTCCAATTTCTTGACACTCAGGCCTCATCTGCAAAACTTGTTTTCATCCTTAGAAATGGCATAAAAACCACGAAATGATCTGTCCTGACTTTGGTTTAGTAACATGCACAAAGTGTGCCTTTCTTTACTAGTATTCCATCAGTAACTTCCCTCTATCCACGCCATCTGTGTAATAAAAGCCCAAGCTTCTGAAAAATCAGCACCACCAAGGGAAGCAGAGAAGAACAGAGCTGACAGGCAGGCAGCTAACCTGACAGATTTCCAGATGAGGTGGGTGAAATCACATCACAAGATCTCAATAATTTTATGCAAAAGTGAAATGCTTTGCTGTGTACTGTCCCTCACAGGGAGATACGTGCTTGTATTTTTGTCATTGTGAAAGTTCTTTTCATTATTCCTATGCCTAGAGTGTCTGTTCAGTCTGTTCAGTCTGGTAGAAGCAGTGACAATCAGCCTGACGGTTGAGAGGAAGGGTATTCAGACCCACACTTGGTTCTTCTAGGTTCTTCTCTGGGAAACATGCCGCTGCTTTTAGTCTATCAGAGAGGGACGCTATGAAGACTTTTGTGAGTCAGGTGAATCACAGCTGAGCAGTGGACCAGCAATACTTTAGTAAAACCATGTAGCAGAAACCATCAGGTATTTGGTAGGGCAACAGGGCAACTACTGTTTGGTATTTGAGAAATCTGACCTTAGCTTAGGTTTCTGTGAGGACTTTTATTTTATTCCTGGGTGCAACTGGAAACTAAGAATTCTATCCCTCAAAATAAGCATGCTGACTCATCATTCCACTAGCTCTAATATCTGCTTTCAAGGACACTGCCCTCCAAGGAGCCCAGTACTGTATGAACGGAATGAAGATCTTCACACTGTGAAATACGCAGAGAGTACTACTCTATAATCTGTCCTACAGAACAATGGTAAAATCATTCAGAGCCTTTAAGGATATGGTGAACACTACAGGAATGGAGAATAAGGACTTGAGAGTTTCTATGAACAAAAAGGGCATACGTTATAGACAGTAGAAAACATTACAGACAGAAAACTTAAAGAGTTTATAGGTAGGATTTATAAACAAATTTGTAATAAGTAAATTCAACCTAAAAGGAAAACATCCACTAAAGAATATTATGTACACTTTTATTAAAGTTATCCATTATATTTTATTTCATTTTAGTTTATGAAAATGTAGTTTTCTTAGGCATACTTGCATGCTAAGTTGCTTTAGTCATGTCTGACTATTTGCAACCCTATGGGCTGTAGCCCACCAGGCTCCTCTGTCCTTGGGGTTCTCCAGGCAACGACCCTGGAGTGGGTTGCTGCGCCCTTCTCCAGGGGATCTTCCTGACCCAGGGATGGACCCTGTGTCTCTTACGTCTCCTACACTTACAGGTAAGTTCTTTACCATGCATGTAAGTGATTCCTCCCAATGCTCTGAAATCATTATAACCTGGATATTTATCTAACCAAGTTAGATTACTGTTTTATTAAAAATCACTTCAAGTATAAAATTATTTAAAATATTGCTCTACTTTGGTCTAGACCTATTTCAAACAACTTCCTAAGCCTAAAACTCAAAATGCCTAACACAGACATAAACTCTAATTTTCAAGAAGTATTTAAGGCTGACAATGTATCGCAATCTGTTCCAAACTACCTAAACAGTCATAGACCTAGCAACTGATTCATCAGATTTGAGCACCTAATCTGTGCCATGTGTTCAGTTGACAACCTAAGCATAAAAATTCAGCCAGTACAATAATGGAATAGTGACTCTCAGATTGATCTAACATGTTCTGTGTACTCCTATGTGAACAAATATCAAAACAAAACAAATCCAGATACTTATTCTATTTCTAGAAATCTCTAGATCTCTACCTCTGATTTAAAACAGTAATGCTGACTGACAAAAGTATCATCTAGCTATCAGCTGTCCATCTCTATCATCATCCTTTTGCAAACAAGTCATTTCAAATACAGTAATATTAGTTTGTATACAGTCATACCTATTTAGGCAGTAACAAAAATTGTCACTTAGGTATTTGTAAAACGCCTGTAAGAAAATTTTACTTCATTAGACTACACTTAAAATTCTCATTTTTTATATTTAAAAAATTTTTATGATCTGTCTCGCATAGAGGTAGGTACTTGATTCTTGTGTTCAATTCAATTTCATCTTACTGTCTTTATTGCAATGTAAATAGCATGATGTTATGATGCATGTAAATATTTGGGGATTAAATATTCATTAGTATCTGAAAATCTGTATAAACTTATAGCTGAACATCTGAAGCTTTAAAACACATCCCAAAGTATTACCAAATACCAGAATGCATCTAACAGAACAATAGAGGAAGAGAAATTAGAAGACAACTATAATTAAAAATAGATATCATATTTATATTATTAGGTATTAAAAACATTTTATTATGAACATTATATGTTTTAAAATGTTCATTGTCATTAAAGGTGTTGACTGCAGAAATAAAAGCTATGTAATTAATCAAGGATGATAATTGAAAAAAATTATATAAAGTCTCCTAATCTTTTTAAGAATTTAAGATGTTAATAGTTTAGTGTATCTCATAAAACTTTGCTTTATTTAACAAATGAATTAAATTATTTTTGAAATATGATTTTATTTTCCATTTTCTTCCAAAACTTTTACTTTTTCATTCACTAATTTTTAATTGTCCCTTAGGTACAGAAAAATTCACAATCCATAACATATAAGATTTTCATAGTATCCATCTCCTGAGTACTTAATCCCATTCTTCATTATAGCACAAGAATCTTACAAGAGCAGCTATTGAAGTATATCAATTCAAGTATACTCAAGCCTCCCTGTTTCTCAGGATTGTACAACAGTACACCTGTGCTTTCTTATAAGTTACAATTTAGGACTTGTAATAAAGGTGTACCTGCGTCTAACTTATCTTTCTGAGGCATTTTATGTCCTATATCTTTTTTTTTTCTAGTTCACAATATTTTCAGTGGTCAATTAACATTGAGTAGTTGGAAGAAGCTTCTGAAATTGTCTCTGTATTAAAAGAAAAACTTTATTTTCCTAAGTCATTTATTTTTAATTTTCAATAACTTAATAAAATAATAAGTAGACATATTTTAATATAAAATTATAGAAATATTCATTAAATATAATTATGTAAGGTATAAACTGAAAGACATTTTGAACAACTATGAATCCTGTAAAAGCTCTGAGTTTGTTTTTATTTTGAATCGTATTTCTTTTGAATCTAGTTCAACTCAGGTGTTCTGAAATTATTTGTTCTTAGCATTATGCTAAGTGCTGAACAGATAAAGACAATACAGTCTCTGCCCTTAATAACAACATAAAGGTATTTTTTCTTTTTTTTTCAGGAAGTTTATCTGTTGAACTATGGAATTAGTCCCACTGAGATCACTGTTACAACAGGACATGAGACTCTGAATGCTTAGAACTGGTTATCCACTAGCATAAACCATGCGATCACTCACATGAGAATCTGTATTCTTTGGCCATAAATTTAAAACTTAAGCTGTGATACATATTTAACATAAGTTATAAGAAACATCTTCGCTTTTCTGAATAACCAAGGGAAAACTGGGTAGAGGGATATTTCACTCAAAATAAGGTATGTGAAGTATACACTCAGGTTAGTGTTTTCAATAATCAGATAAATTTAACTGAAATGGATTTCCAAAGTTTCTTCTGTTAGGGATGAAGGAAATGGGACCGTCAGAAGAAAGAAATTATCAAGTATGATAAAATAATTTATATATTTACAATTACTTTTCAAACCTTCACTATCAATGGTAAAGTAGTTTGATATAATTGTTTATTAATGATCTTCTATATTGCAAAATAATAAAAATACAAAATTAGAAATAAGAATATAATACAGAAAGTGATCTTGCTTGTTACAGTGGAAAATTCAAAATTACTTAAAAATAACAAAATATAATGATGAAAGAGCATAATGTATAAGAACACACAAATACACACAAAATCTGGGCAAGTCTGAACTCATTCACCCAAATATGAACCGTGGGTGTGAGTTTGTAACTTGCTTGTGATAATTCCTCTGCGGATGCCCACCTCATGACTGGATTGCTTGCAAAAATTTTCCGTGTGTGTTTAATTTCTCTGTATTAAAAGAAAAACTTTATTTTCCTAAGTCATTTATTTTTAATTTTCAATAACTTAATAAAATAATAAGTAGACATATTTTAATATAAAATTATAGAAATATTCATTAAATATAATTATGTAAGGTATAAACTGAAAGACATTTTGAACAACTATGAATCCTGTAAAAGCTCTGAGTTTGTTTTTATTTTGAATCGTATTTCTTTTGAATCTAGTTCAACTCAGGTGTTCTGACGAATTATTTGTTCTTAGCATTATGCTAAGTGCTGAACAGATAAAGACAATACAGTCTCTGCCCTTAATAACAACATAAAGGTATTTTTTCTTTTTTTTTCAGGAAGTTTATCTGTTGAACTATGGAATTAGTCCCACTGAGATCACTGTTACAACAGGACATGAGACTCTGAATGCTTAGAACTGGTTATCCACTAGCATAAACCATGCGATCACTCACATGAGAATCTGTATTCTTTGGCCATAAATTTAAAACTTAAGCTGTGATACATATTTAACATAAGTTATAAGAAACATCTTCGCTTTTCTGAATAACCAAGGGAAAACTGGGTAGAGGGATATTTCACTCAAAATAAGGTATGTGAAGTATACACTCAGGTTAGTGTTTTCAATAATCAGATAAATTTAACTGAAATGGATTTCCAAAGTTTCTTCTGTTAGGGATGAAGGAAATGGGACCGTCAGAAGAAAGAAATTATCAAGTATGATAAAATAATTTATATATTGACAATTACTTTTCAAACCTTCACTATCAATGGTAAAGTAGTTTGATATAATTGTTTATTAATGATCTTCTATATTGCAAAATAATAAAAATACAAAATTAGAAATAAGAATATAATACAGAAAGTGATCTTGCTTGTTACAGTGGAAAATTCAAAATTACTTAAAAATAACAAAATATAATGATGAAAGAGCATAATGTATAAGAACACACAAATACACACAAAATCTGGGCAAGTCTGAACTCATTCACCCAAATATGAACCGTGGGTGTGAGTTTGTAACTTGCTTGTGATAATTCCTCTGCGGATGCCCACCTCATGACTGGATTGCTAATTAGATTCCATACACTTAAAAATATTTCTTCTTTTATTCTTTACTCTTTAATAATTTCTGAATAGCATTGTTAGTTTCCTCATAGTCAACACACACACACACACACACACACATACTCCAGAGCTTATATATTATTAGGCTTCCCTGGTGGCTCAGTTGGTAAAGAATCCACTTGTAACGTAGAAGACCTCCTGCAATATAGGAGATTCCAGTTTCATGCCTAGGTTGGGAAGATCCTCTGGAGAAGGAAATGGCAACCCACTCCAGTATTCTTGCCTGGGAAATACCATGAACAGAGGAACCTGGTGGGCTACAGTTCATGGGGTTGCAAAGAGTCTGACATGACTAAGTGACTAACCCACTAAACATGCTAATTTAAAAGTCAAAGATGTGAATTAAAAGTCTGGCTGTGCCCTTAGCCAGTTGTACAAAGATAAATAAAATCAACCTCTCTGGACACTAGTTCCTCATCTGAAGTAAGTGTACTGGACAAAGGCATCTAAAATGGTTGTCTCAGCCCTGGTTGGGTTCCCATGTGTATCTGTGGGTTTCTTTGTTTATGCAGTGAGAGACACTATTTGATACAGGTTCCTCTAGGTATGCTTTCACAAGAACTGACAACCAGTGACATAAGTTACATGTGACTTTTGAAATACATTAAGACCTAAACACAAACATATGTGAAAAAGTTTTGGCTACCCTGTACATAAATATTTTTTTCCAACATACAGTAAATGCTGGGAAAGACTGAAGGCAGGAGTAAAAGGGGATGACAGAGGATAAGATGGTTGGATGGCACCACCAACTCAATAGACATGAGTTTGAGGAGATGGTAAAGGACAAGGAAGCATTGTATGCTGCTGCCCATGGGTTGCAAAGAGCTGGAGATGACTTAGCAATTGAACAATAAGTAGCTTCAGTTACTTATAAGATTACAGTTACTTTTTTCTCTATATATACTTACTTTAAAAATTACATTAATTATAAGTACTTGATAATAAACTTTTTTATACAGTTACTGTATATACAAATACACACAAAATCTGGGCAAGTCTGAACTCATTCACCCAAATATGAACCGTGGGTGTGAGTTTGTAACTTGCTTGTGATAATTCCTCTGCGGATGCCCACCTCATGACTGGATTGCTAATTAGATTCCATACACTTAAAAATATTTCTTCTTTTATTCTTTACTCTTTAATAATTTCTGAATAGCATTGTTAGTTTCCTCATAGTCAACACACACACACACACACACATACTCCAGAGCTTATATATTATTAGGCTTCCCTGGTGGCTCAGTTGGTAAAGAATCCACTTGTAACGTAGAAGACCTCCTGCAATATAGGAGATTCCAGTTTCATGCCTAGGTTGGGAAGATCCTCTGGAGAAGGAAATGGCAACCCACTCCAGTATTCTTGCCTGGGAAATACCATGAACAGAGGAACCTGGTGGGCTACAGTTCATGGGGTTGCAAAGAGTCTGACATGACTAAGTGACTAACCCACTAAACATGCTAATTTAAAAGTCAAAGATGTGAATTAAAAGTCTGGCTGTGCCCTTAGCCAGTTGTACAAAGATAAATAAAATCAACCTCTCTGGACACTAGTTCCTCATCTGAAGTAAGTGTACTGGACAAAGGCATCTAAAATGGTTGTCTCAGCCCTGGTTGGGTTCCCATGTGTATCTGTGGGTTTCTTTGTTTATGCAGTGAGAGACACTATTTGATACAGGTTCCTCTAGGTATGCTTTCACAAGAACTGACAACCAGTGACATAAGTTACATGTGACTTTTGAAATACATTAAGACCTAAACACAAACATATGTGAAAAAGTTTTGGCTACCCTGTACATAAATATTTTTTTCCAACATACAGTAAATGCTGGGAAAGACTGAAGGCAGGAGGAAAAGGGGATGACAGAGGATAAGATGGTTGGATGGCACCACCAACTCAATAGACATGAGTTTGAGGAGATGGTAAAGGACAAGGAAGCATTGTATGCTGCTGCCCATGGGTTGCAAAGAGCTGGAGATGACTTAGCAATTGAACAATAAGTAGCTTCAGTTACTTATAAGATTACAGTTACTTTTTTCTCTATATATACTTACTTTAAAAATTACATTAATTATAAGTACTTGATAATAAACATATAAATATGGTTATATACAGTTACTGTATATAAATATATATAGTTGTTTAAAAATAATCAAAACAAAATATTCAATGTATAATATCCACAGAAATAAACACCTCTGGGAAAAAAGAAATTATGTCTCAATTTTTTTTTTTGAAGTTTTTTTCTTTTTCTTTTGACTAACTTAATTTTTGGTTTCTAAACAAAGCTTTACCGTATGGGTGCTGCCTGTATCCAGCAGTGATTCCATATGAATGGATAAAAATAGCCAACCCTTCAGATACAGAAACACACTCCATGTTTTCTCATGTGGAAATGTGCTTAATAAGAATTTAATGAGGATCAACCACATGCCAGATTCTGCATGATGTGCAATGACACAAAGATTAAGCCAACATTCTTGTATTTGAGCCACCCTCCTTGGACCTACAGATCATGCTGTCTTGGAATAAAATCTCCAAGTATTTATAAACCTGAAATCCATACTTGTTGCTTGTAATCTGATTATAATTCAAACTGTGACAATGTATGAAATTCCACAATGGTTTGCATAATTATTTCTATTTTATTTATGCCCAAATAATTTTCAGTTGAGAAATCCCATTAGTAGTTTAAACAATTCTACTGACTATATAGTGACTGCTAAACTATGGGGACAAACTCAGCTATGCCCACAAACTGCCTCTATGAGGACAAAAAGAATCCTTATGCATAGTGTTTGGCAATTTGGGGGTATAAACTCTCCTACCATAGTTGATTTTAGGTTACCAACAATTTAACAATCATCTTGAAAGTTTTCTGAATCGTCTCTAACAAGCTGGCATTCGACAGCCAATTACTGGATGAAAGTTAAGCTACAGTCATCTCATCTTAGTAGGAAGAAATAGGAAAGCATCTTATAGGACCATTGCTTTGGTGAAAGTTCTCTGGAGGAACCCAAGAGGAAGTAATCATGAATGGCTAGAGAAGGCTTTAGAAAGGAGGTGATTTCTGAACTGTACCTGAAAGCATAAGTAGGTGGTCCCCAGGTTTGCAAAGGTTCTCTAGGTTGAGGTAGAGTGGCAACTCAGGGGATCAAATATCTTGGGGGAAAAAAGGAGGCAGTGCATGTTCAAGAAAAGGAAGTGAATATAAAGTATGACATGATTTGGAATAACACAATCCAACCGGGGCGGGGAGGGGCCATGACACAAGGGATACACACAGGAGGAGGGTGTGAGGGTATCTGGTTATGAAGACACTTAAGTCACATTAGGAATCCAATTGGATTTAGCACCTGCCTCGATCAGAATAGTGGAGCGGCATGCCTGGCCTTCTGTTTTAGGAAGAACAATCTAGAAGCAGCATAGAGGTATACTGGAGCTTCCTTTGGAAATGGACCCAGGAGTGGAACAGCTGAATCATGTGGCAGTTCCAGTTTTAATTTCTTGGGGAATCTGCACGGTTTCCACAGTGGCTGCACCAATTTACATTCCCACCCTCAGTGCACCAGAGCTCCATTTTATCTATCTATGCAAATACTTCCTGTCTCTTGTCTTTTTGATAACAGCCATTCTGACAGGTGTGAAGTGATAGCTTGTAGTTTCGATTTGTAGTTCCCTGGTAATTAGCGATGTTGAGTAACTTTTTGATGTACTTGTGTGTCTTCTTTGGAGAAACGTCTATTCAAGTCCTCTCTGATCTTTTTTCAATCAGATTGTCTTTTTCGCTATTGAGTTGTATGAATTCCATATATATATATATATATACACACACACACACACACATATACATATCTATCTATATATGTATCCAGGTTTTAAATTCTAATAAGATCCTTTATTATTTTTTTAAAAACCTCCTAAAAAAGCCAAAGACAAACTTGTTTTTGTGATCACAATAATGAAGAACATAGAATATTTTCCTTAGTGTGCTTTCAGTGTGCTTTCCCTTTTCATTCTGAGACTACTGCTGGCAGACGGATCTTATTGTCTTCTCCTTTGCATAATTAAAATAGTAAATTGTGTGGAATGCTCCTTTCTTGTCTTATTTCCACATAACCTTGCTCCAGTCAACCAAATTATACTAGGTTCTAGACATAGGAACAAATCGAAAGTGGGTAGAGGATATGAGCAAATGAGTACATCTGATTTTCGTGAACATTTCTGTCCAGTCCAGCATTCATCAAATTAGCTATTTTGTGGAAATTCAACAATTTTACCAAATGTATAAACAAAGTCTCAATCTTCTTGTAAGAGGCAGGTTTACATAAATGAGCAACTGTTCTTCCAAAAGTTGATTCAGGGTGCAAAGAATCTGCGTGATTTTCTTATCACACATTTGTCTTCTCATCCACATGTATTGCCTCTCTGTCTTTGAACTCATGTTTGTGTGTTTCTAATGCAGTGGTAGTTCTTTATTCTCCATCTGAAAGCCACAGAGCATCCCAGGGCAACAATGATGTCGGCACACATATAAGGTTTCCAACACAGGCATCTGGTACCATCTATCATGGCTTATAGTCCCGCATGGTGGTTACAGTGGAAACGCCGTGTAGAAAATTTAAACTCCTGGCATTTGGTGTTGTATTTCCTTGTGGCATTCTGCCAAACTCAAATGCAGCCACTGTTTCTTATGACATATTAGCAAGATATTAGTGGGAAAAATAATCCGAAAACCACGGGCATGTTTGCTTATTTGTAAAGCTACTTTTCTGCTAAGCATAAAAGCATTTACTTTTCATTAGAGAGAGGAGATAAACTCAGACTCAGATTATGGGAAAAAAAGTTTAAACTCAAGTAAAAACTGCTTCAAAAACATGTGTCTCTTTGAGTATATAAATGAATGAAATTGCATGTTATGATGCAGTCACAAATCAGTGACCTTCAGGGCAAATTTGTTCCTTTCTTTTTGGGAAGCACACTTACTATCTAAAAAATAAATTCTGTTGTATTCTATCACCTAGCTGAAGCACAGTTAAGTTCCACTCTCTCCTAATCTTAGGATTCTTTGTTGTTGTTGTTAAATATTTATTTATTTATTTATTTTGGTGAGGAGGGGTGGGGAGGGAGGCAGGTGGGCAGGCCTCTTCTATTGGTCTTTCATTTGTCTATTTTCATCCATCTTTGCTCTTTGGCCTGTGTTGGCCTCTCATCACAGTGGCCTCTGTTGTCATCGGGCACATACGCTCCAGAGCTCCGGCTCGGTAACCGGACAAATCAGTCCAGCCGCACAATTCGTTTAAAAAGGACAAATCGAAAGTGGGTAGAGAATATGAGCAAATGAGTACATCTGATTTTCGTGAACATTTCTGTCCAGTCCAGCATTCATCAAATTAGCTATTTTGTGGAAATTCAACAATTTTACCAAATGTATAAACAAAGTCTCAATCTTCTTGTAAGAGGCAGGTTTACATAAATGAGCAACTGTTCTTCCAAAAGTTGATTCAGGGTGCAAAGAATCTGCGTGATTTTCTTATCACACATTTGTCTTCTCATCCACATGTATTGCCTCTCTGTCTTTGAACTCATGTTTGTGTGTTTCTAATGCAGTGGTAGTTCTTTATTCTCCATCTGAAAGCCACAGAGCATCCCAGGGCAACAATGATGTCGGCACACATATAAGGTTTCCAACACAGGCATCTGGTACCATCTATCATGGCTTATAGTCCCGCATGGTGGTTACAGTGGAAACGCCGTGTAGAAAATTTAAACTCCTGGCATTTGGTGTTGTATTTCCTTGTGGCATTCTGCCAAACTCAAATGCAGCCACTGTTTCTTATGACATATTAGCAAGATATTAGTGGGAAAAATAATCCGAAAACCACGGGCATGTTTGCTTATTTGTAAAGCTACTTTTCTGCTAAGCATAAAAGCATTTACTTTTCATTAGAGAGAGGAGATAAACTCAGACTCAGATTATGGGAAAAAAAGTTTAAACTCAAGTAAAAACTGCTTCAAAAACATGTGTCTCTTTGAGTATATAAATGAATGAAATTGCATGTTATGATGCAGTCACAAATCAGTGACCTTCAGGGCAAATTTGTTCCTTTCTTTTTGGGAAGCACACTTACTATCTAAAAAATAAATTCTGTTGTATTCTATCACCTAGCTGAAGCACAGTTAAGTTCCACTCTCTCCTAATCTTAGGATTCTTTGTTGTTGTTGTTAAATATTTATTTATTTATTTATTTTGGTGAGGATGGGATGGGGAGGGAGGGGGCGGGCCACTTCCATTGGTCTTTCATTTATCTATTTTCATCCATCTTTGCTCTTTGGCCTGTGTTGGCCTCTCATCACAGTGGCCTCTGTTGTCATCGGGCACATACGCTCCAGAGCTCCGGCTCGGTAACCGGACAAATCAGTCCAGCCGCTTCGCAGCACATGGGATCTTTCCAGGCCAGGGATCGAACCAGTGGCCCTTGTTCTACAAGGTGGTGTCCTTACCCACTGGACCACCAGGGAAGCCCAATCTTAGGATTCTTAACTTCCCCTCACAGGTCATGAGTCTAGCTAACCTTTGAGTTTATTACCTTGAGAGTATAAAAATGCACAGACCTAGGAATTTAGACAATGGTTGACTATTTTAATTATGAAGTTCAGCTGTCATATGAGAAAAATACTGTTCAATTTATATAGATTTTGGGAAATCTTAATAAAATCATCACAATTGTGGAAAACTCTTGTTACTTAGTGGGAATTCAAAATGGTTCCTTACTTATCAAGTATAATTAATAATGGATTCTACAGTGAACCAAAAGAATTTAGTTAGAATTCCTTGATATCTTCAAACTATTCACTTCTTATTTTCTCTGTCCCGAATTTTTGCCTTTGTGTTTTTGTATTCTTTTTAAAAGATGCTGGTGGATAGGTTACCATGAGCAGTTGTAAAGCATGGGAAATCATCCTGGAGGTGAATCATCTTTTGTGGGTTCTCCTATATTATGGTCTGAGTGTTTCTGTGTCTCAAAATCCCTATGTCGAAAGCCTCGTGCCCAGGGTGATGGTTTTAGGAGGTGGGACATTTGGGAGGTAGCTGATGCCCTTGTACAAGAGACCTGAGAGCACCTCCCTCCTGATTCCATAAGAAACAAGTCTGCAACCTGGAGGAGGGCTCACCCTCAGCCACGTTGATCAGTGACCTTCAGGGCAAATTTGTTCCTTTCTTTTTGGGAAGCACACTTACTATCTAAAAAATAAATTCTGTTGTATTCTATCACCTAGCTGAAGCACAGTTAAGTTCCACTCTCTCCTAATCTTAGGATTCTTTGTTGTTGTTGTTAAATATTTATTTATTTATTTATTTTGGTGAGGATGGGATGGGGAGGGAGGGGGGCGGGCGGGCCACTTCCATTGGTCTTTCATTTATCTATTTTCATCCATCTTTGCTCTTTGGCCTGTGTTGGCCTCTCATCACAGTGGCCTCTGTTGTCATCGGGCACATACGCTCCAGAGCTCCGGCTCGGTAACCGGACAAATCAGTCCAGCCGCTTCGCAGCACATGGGATCTTTCCAGGCCAGGGATCGAACCAGTGGCCCTTGTTCTACAAGGTGGTGTCCTTACCCACTGGACCACCAGGGAAGCCCAATCTTAGGATTCTTAACTTCCCCTCACAGGTCATGAGTCTAGCTAACCTTTGAGTTTATTACCTTGAGAGTATAAAAATGCACAGACCTAGGAATTTAGACAATGGTTGACTATTTTAATTATGAAGTTCAGCTGTCATATGAGAAAAATACTGTTCAATTTATATAGATTTTGGGAAATCTTAATAAAATCATCACAATTGTGGAAAACTCTTGTTACTTAGTGGGAATTCAAAATGGTTCCTTACTTATCAAGTATAATTAATAATGGATTCTACAGTGAACCAAAAGAATTTAGTTAGAATTCCTTGATATCTTCAAACTATTCACTTCTTATTTTCTCTGTCCCGAATTTTTTGCCTTTGTGTTTTTGTATTCTTTTTAAAAGATGCTGGTGGATAGGTTACCATGAGCAGTTGTAAAGCATGGGAAATCATCCTGGAGGTGAATCATCTTTTGTGGGTTCTCCTATATTATGGTCTGAGTGTTTCTGTGTCTCAAAAATCCCTATGTCGAAAGCCTCGTGCCCAGGGTGATGGTTTTAGGAGGTGGGACATTTGGGAGGTAGCTGATGCCCTTGTACAAGAGACCTGAGAGCACTCCTCCCTCCTGCCACATGAGGATACCATAAGAAACAAGTCTGCAACCTGGAGGAGGGCTCACCCTCAGCCACGCGGACACTCTGATCTCAGATCCAGCCTTCAGGATCATGAGAAACAAGATTCTGTGGTTGGTAAGCTCCCCAGTCTGTGCTATTCTGTTATAGCAGCCCCAACAAATGTACAACCTTCTATGTTCCCTGCTTGTAGGGGGACTATCTTCAAGCTCTATAAGCAACATTTTAGAAACACAGTGTGATGTTGCATATGTGATTTCATGAGGTAATATAATCTCAAAATTTCTCATAACACAATGAAGAGACCATAAAGTAGGCAAGTGGTAAACGTTACTGAGATCAACTATATTTTCAAATGAGAAAATCTGCGTCCAAGAGACTACAAGAAAGGAGCCATCCCTAGGACAGATTGGAATACTGAAGGCGATTTTCTGTGTATTTTGAAGAGTAGTACAAACTAGGAAATAGTCTTTTCTCTTAGTCACAAGTGGAAACTTCCTACTGTTCCCTGTGTTTCCAACTTTCCCTTTCTCTTCTTCTCAAACCAGTTCATGCTACACTTTTTTCCCCCTGGAGTATATATGACTTTCTAAACTTAGTTTGCTTACTTTTTCCCTTGGGTTATTTTCTTGTCCTGTCTTAGTTCTCCTCCTGCCTCAGGGCATCCTTTTGAAACAACTCACAAGGGTCACAAAACAATATTCCCCTTTGTTTCCCATGAACTCCAGCCTTCATGCATATAATCATGAGCTTTGCTGTAGGGAGTGGGAGAGGGAAGAAGAGTCAGGGAGATTTCAGAAGCACACAGAGCCTGAGAGCAGGGACCGGAGGTCACAGCTTATCTCTCATGCACCTTCAAAGTGGGCTCCCAGTTCCTCAGCTCTGATGATAGTCTAGGGCTTGAGTCAGCAGTCCCACACCCCCCTCACCAGACCTTTCCTTTGCTTGTCATCACTGTTAACATGGTCTTAGGGTAGAGAAGACTTACCACAAAAGCTGAGTTCCAATAGAAACAAGCACACCAAAAGCTTCTGTTTCTTTTTGTTGTTGTTGTTTTTTCTTTTTTAGCCTCTTTTATTTATTTATTTTTTTCATCCATCTTTATTCTTTGGCTTGTGTGGGCCTTCCATTGCAGTGGCCTCTCTCACTGCAGAGCACTAGCTCTGGGCGCATGCGCTCCAAAGCACTGGCTCATAATTGGACACACCAGTCCAGCCGCTCTGCCGCACGTGGGATCTTCCTGGGCCAGGGATCGAACCGGTGCCCCTTGCACTGCAAGGCGGACTCTTTACCCAGTGGACCACCAGAGAAGCCTGGTTCTGTTTCTTTTAAGCAATGTAGTGAAAGCAAAGAAAATCTGTTCATGATTCCCTACCACCTTCTCTTTCATACTTCTCTCTCTGAGCCAGCCTGTCATCAGGCTCCTTCCTAGCTGACCCACCTCACTGGGAAATGATTTTTTTCCTTCTTCCCAGCCCCACCACATATCATGTTCTTCTAACAACATATCTACAGGACAAGATACAGCACTTGTCTTACACATTAGACTGTCAAAGATTGGTTGTATTTAATTGTATTCTTTTTTCATGCTAGATATAATTTATTTGAGGACAGGGGCTGAATCTTCTCATATGTCTGTAGCTTTCAGTACTGAGAGCACTGCCCTGAGCACAGGATATCCCCTGCTCAGTTACATCTGCCTCTTTGTGATTCCGAATAAATTTAATTGAACTGAATTGAACTATAGTTTTGCCTTTGATAGGAGAGGAAGAAAATAAAAATTCCAAATCCATCACATCAATCCCTCCATTAAAATTTCCATTTCCTAATGATTCCCTTTATGAACTCCAGCCTTCATGCATATAATCATGAGCTTTGCTGTAGGGAGTGGGAGAGGGAAGAAGAGTCAGGGAGATTTCAGAAGCACACAGAGCCTGAGAGCAGGGACCGGAGGTCACAGCTTATCTCTCATGCACCTTCAAAGTGGGCTCCCAGTTCCTCAGCTCTGATGATAGTCTAGGGCTTGAGTCAGCAGTCCCACACCCCCCTCACCAGACCTTTCCTTTGCTTGTCATCACTGTTAACATGGTCTTAGGGTAGAGAAGACTTACCACAAAAGCTGAGTTCCAATAGAAACAAGCACACCAAAAGCTTCTGTTTCTTTTTGTTGTTGTTGTTTTTTCTTTTTTAGCCTCTTTTATTTATTTATTTTTTTCATCCATCTTTATTCTTTGGCTTGTGTGGGCCTTCCATTGCAGTGGCCTCTCTCACTGCAGAGCACTAGCTCTGGGCGCATGCGCTGAAGAGCACTGGCTCATAATTGGACACACCAGTCCAGCCGCTCTGCGGCACGTGGGATCTTCCTGGGCCAGGGATCGAACCGGTGCCCCTTGCACTGCAAGGCGGACTCTTTACCCAGTGGACCACCAGAGAAGCCTGGTTCTGTTTCTTTTAAGCAATGTAGTGAAAGCAAAGAAAATCTGTTCATGATTCCCTACCACCTTCTCTTTCATACTTCTCTCTCTGAGCCAGCCTGTCATCAGGCTCCTTCCTAGCTGACCCACCTCACTGGGAAATGATTTTTTTCCTTCTTCCCAGCCCCACCACATATCATGTTCTTCTAACAACATATCTACAGGACAAGATACAGCACTTGTCTTACACATTAGACTGTCAAAGATTGGTTGTATTTAATTGTATTCTTTTTTCATGCTAGATATAATTTATTTGAGGACAGGGGCTGAATCTTCTCATATGTCTGTAGCTTTCAGTACTGAGAGCACTGCCCTGAGCACAGGATATCCCCTGCTCAGTTACATCTGCCTCTTTGTGATTCCGAATAAATTTAATTGAACTGAATTGAACTATAGTTTTGCCTTTGATAGGAGAGGAAGAAAATAAAAATTCCAAATCCATCACATCAATCCCTCCATTAAAATTTCCATTTCCTAATGATTCCCTTTAAAACACTAAGGCAGGTATAGTGGTAAAAATCCAATTATAGGAGTCAGAGGGCAGAATTTTAAATCTCAACATTCAGTTGGGGTTTGGGTCTCCCTGTTTGAAGTTGAAATGAAGTAAGGTCTTCTTTGTAGAGACATGATACTAAATGAATGGTGGTAACACATATCTCAATCCAAGAAGGATTGGTATTTTAAAAAGGGAACCTGAGATGGGCCAGAGTACTCATAGTAGATGAATAAATCAAAAGATAAGGTTTTGTTTCAGAAACCTAGATGGATCCCTCTATTCTTTCACATTTAAGTGTTTGATTTCCCTCTAAACTATTATTTTTTATGTAACTAGAGACAATAATTGTACAAATAAAAATATACAGTACATGATTTGTTGAAATATTTTCTACTAAATGTGTCTAAAAATCTGCCTTAATTGCAAAGGATACAAGACAAGCTCTCCATGAAATTTTCCTGAGAGAAGGAAAAGGATCCAAGAAGGAAAGATTAAATCACAGAAAATTAGTCATATCTCCATATGGATGCCTGGAGAAGGAAATAGTAACCTACTCCAGTATTCTTATTTGGTAAATTTCATGAACAAAGGAACCTGGTAGGCTACAGTCCTTGGGGCAGCAAAGAGTCAGACATGACTCAACAAGTGAGCACCATACTGATGCCTACACTTCTTAATTTTTACTTAACTCCATGAGTTGGCTAGAGTTACTGTACCACAGGAGAAAAGATTTATCCAAGTGGTTCTTACTACTGTTTATTAAGGTCATGACATTCTAAACAAAATCCTGCAAGCAAAGGTGAGTTATGCCCACAAAGCAGTTACTGCCAGGATTGAGTCTTGACAGGGCATTCTTTAAACAAAACTCTGTGTGGACATCTTGCATATAATTTATTTGAGGACAGGGGCTGAATCTTCTCATATGTCTGTAGCTTTCAGTACTGAGAGCACTGCCCTGAGCACAGGATATCCCCTGCTCAGTTACATCTGCCTCTTTGTGATTCCGAATAAATTTAATTGAACTGAATTGAACTATAGTTTTGCCTTTGATAGGAGAGGAAGAAAATAAAAATTCCAAATCCATCACATCAATCCCTCCATTAAAATTTCCATTTCCTAATGATTCCCTTTAAAACACTAAGGCAGGTATAGTGGTAAAAATCCAATTATAGGAGTCAGAGGGCAGAATTTTAAATCTCAACATTCAGTTGGGGTTTGGGTCTCCCTGTTTGAAGTTGAAATGAAGTAAGGTCTTCTTTGTAGAGACATGATACTAAATGAATGGTGGTAACACATATCTCAATCCAAGAAGGATTGGTATTTTAAAAAGGGAACCTGAGATGGGCCAGAGTACTCATAGTAGATGAATAAATCAAAAGATAAGGTTTTGTTTCAGAAACCTAGATGGATCCCTCTATTCTTTCACATTTAAGTGTTTGATTTCCCTCTAAACTATTTTTTCTTATGTAACTAGAGACAATAATTGTACAAATAAAAATATACAGTACATGATTTGTTGAAATATTTTCTACTAAATGTGTCTAAAAATCTGCCTTAATTGCAAAGGATACAAGACAAGCTCTCCATGAAATTTTCCTGAGAGAAGGAAAAGGATCCAAGAAGGAAAGATTAAATCACAGAAAATTAGTCATATCTCCATATGGATGCCTGGAGAAGGAAATAGTAACCTACTCCAGTATTCTTATTTGGTAAATTTCATGAACAAAGGAACCTGGTAGGCTACAGTCCTTGGGGCAGCAAAGAGTCAGACATGACTCAACAAGTGAGCACCATACTGATGCCTACACTTCATAATTTTTACTTAACTCCATGAGTTGGCTAGAGTTACTGTACCACAGGAGAAAAGATTTATCCAAGTGGTTCTTACTACTGTTTATTAAGGTCATGACATTCTAAACAAAATCCTGCAAGCAAAGGTGAGTTATGCCCACAAAGCAGTTACTGCCAGGATTGAGTCTTGACAGGGCTCATTTGCCAAATTTATAGGTACACTATGTGACCATTTTTATTATCCCAACTCTGTGTGGACATTCATGTTAGCTATTTACCCTGTGTTTCAATCACCTGAGAACAACACTTTAAATCTCTTAAGAATTTGAAGGAAACATTAAAGATTCATTTAATTGTTAAACATGGAGCGCATACCCACCCCAAATTATCTGTTTGCATTTTTTCAGTATTTTATTGCTCTACTGATATTCTGGTACTTATTAGATGAGCAGGAGGAGCAGGTAAATACATTGGCTATTTGCTTTCATAACTAATTCATTAAAAATGATTTGAGAAAATTAAGATAGATGTGTACAAAGCATCCATAATGAGACTGGAACTTTAAATTGTCCCAGAGAGTCCCTTATAAGGAGACTGTTGGGATTCTAATGAGGACAGTGAAAAGACTGTTAAACTAAGCTGTAATCATATTCTCTGTTTTGGATGTTTGCAATTTACACTGAACTAAAGTCCTGAACTTTTGTTTGTTGAGGGTTTTGATTACTGATTTAACATCCTTACTAGCAATTACTCTATTCATATTTTCTAATTCTTTCTTATTGAGTCTTAGAAGAGTGAATGTTTCTAAGAACTTACTAATTTCTTTGAGGTTGCCCAATTTATTGGTGTATAATGGTTTACAGTAGTCTCTATGATCCTTTACATTTCTTTGATACAGCTGTAATTCTCTTTCTTTCCTGGTCTTATTTGAGTATTCTCTCTCGTCTTTTTCGTGAGTTCTAGCTAAAGTTTTCTCAGGTTTTTTTTGTTTGTTTTTTCAGAGAACCAGCTCTCAGTTTCACTGATCTTTTCTATTGTCTTTTTAGTTTCATTTCATTTATTTCTGCTTTGAGCTTTATTTATTCCTTCTTTCTACTAACTCTGGGCTTCACTCATTCTTCCTATAAGTGGCCCCATTTTCTTTTCACTCACAGTGCACTTAACTGTGGAAAGCACATTCACTATGTCAAACCATTAAGTAAATTTCTGCTGCAGAGCTTTGTGGTATAATTCATTCTTGAAAAAAAAAACTGGTTTAGTGTTTTTGAATTTTTGTCTTTTAAGACATACAGTCTACAATTTTAGTGTATCTACACATTTTTTAAAAAATACATGCTGTATTATATCAAAACCACCAATTAACTTTCAGTCTTAAAATTATACCCGGTCACAAAGTTTTGATAACTGAAGTTATCTCTTTTTAAATTTTCTAAACCTTTTAAAAAAAAGGAAACATTAAAGATTCATTTAATTGTTAAACATGGAGCGCATACCCACCCCAAATTATCTGTTTGCATTTTTTCAGTATTTTATTGCTCTACTGATATTCTGGTACTTATTAGATGAGCAGGAGGAGCAGGTAAATACATTGGCTATTTGCTTTCATAACTAATTCATTAAAAATGATTTGAGAAAATTAAGATAGATGTGTACAAAGCATCCATAATGAGACTGGAACTTTAAATTGTCCCAGAGAGTCCCTTATAAGGAGACTGTTGGGATTCTAATGAGGACAGTGAAAAGACTGTTAAACTAAGCTGTAATCATATTCTCTGTTTTGGATGTTTGCAATTTACACTGAACTAAAGTCCTGAACTTTTGTTTGTTGAGGGTTTTGATTACTGATTTAACATCCTTACTAGCAATTACTCTATTCATATTTTCTAATTCTTTCTTATTGAGTCTTAGAAGAGTGAATGTTTCTAAGAACTTACTAATTTCTTTGAGGTTGCCCAATTTATTGGTGTATAATGGTTTACAGTAGTCTCTATGATCCTTTACATTTCTTTGATACAGCTGTAATTCTCTTTCTTTCCTGGTCTTATTTGAGTATTCTCTCTCGTCTTTTTCGTGAGTTCTAGCTAAAGTTTTCTCAGGTTTTTTTTGTTTGTTTTTTCAGAGAACCAGCTCTCAGTTTCACTGATCTTTTCTATTGTCTTTTTAGTTTCATTTCATTTATTTCTGCTTTGAGCTTTATTTATTCCTTCTTTCTACTAACTCTGGGCTTCACTCATTCTTCCTATAAGTGGCCCCATTTTCTTTTCACTCACAGTGCACTTAACTGTGGAAAGCACATTCACTATGTCAAACCATTAAGTAAATTTCTGCTGCAGAGCTTTGTGGTATAATTCATTCTTGAAAAAAAAAACTGGTTTAGTGTTTTTGAATTTTTGTCTTTTAAGACATACAGTCTACAATTTTAGTGTATCTACACATTTTTTAAAAAATACATGCTGTATTATATCAAAACCACCAATTAACTTTCATCATTGTAAATAGTCTTAAAATTATACCCGGTCACAAAGTATTTCCTAGATAACTGAAGTTATCCTCTTACATGGTTTGTCCCTGAATTATTCATGAATCTTCATTTTCACCCTCAAAAGACACTTATTCGACTGCTAGCATGTTTCCTGGCTAACTGGTTTGAAGTCCCTTTGTCTAAGGACATACATATTTTTCTTTGAAACAATGTTTGCTTAAATTATGCATCTTTACAGAATAAACCTTTTATTGAACATATTTAACTTGATCCCTTTAGAACTTCCTAGTGAGATTTATATAGCTGAGTGTTAAACAGAAGTTTGAGGTCATTCACTTTTTCTGAAAGGCAGGCAGGTTGGTATCAAGTCCTTAGTCTTTTCGATATTTCTTTTAATTACCTTGAAAGTAAACACACTTCCCTTTTGAGTTGTGTTTCTTCAATTAATGAGATAACAGAGTGCTGTTTACAGGACATTAGCTGCTCCTCAGTGATAGCAAGCCAACTGCAGAAGCTACATCTGTAATTGGTTTTCTGATACAGCCTTCGCAAACACACATAAGAGTGGAGTTCATGGAAGGGATAAATGGATTTAGTTACCTTCACACACTGCCTTCAAAGAGTGGTTTAATTACGTTTCCTTACAGCAGCTCCTTCCCTCAACCCATTAGAGCCTTTTGATTTATGACACAGTAGTTGCAGCATTCCCAGTAAAGATAGGATTTTCTCTTGTCAGAAAGTGTGGCTCCCTGGTGATACTGTTCTGAGAGAATAAATGAGGTTCCAAGAGTCCTGGATTAGGCAGGGTCAAAGAAAAAAAAAAACTCAATTAATAAGTTAATCTGTATGATTTATACTCCATTCTTCCTATAAGTGGCCCCATTTTCTTTTCACTCACAGTGCACTTAACTGTGGAAAGCACATTCACTATGTCAAACCATTAAGTAAATTTCTGCTGCAGAGCTTTGTGGTATAATTCATTCTTGAAAAAAACTGGTTTAGTTTTTTTGAATTTTTGTCTTTTAAGACATACAGTCTACAATTTTAGTGTATCTACACATTTTTTAAAAAATACATGCTGTATTATATCAAAACCACCAATTAACTTTCATCATTGTAAATAGTCTTAAAATTATACCCGGTCACAAAGTATTTCCTAGATAACTGAAGTTATCCTCTTACATGGTTTGTCCCTGAATTATTCATGAATCTTCATTTTCACCCTCAAAAGACACTTATTCGACTGCTAGCATGTTTCCTGGCTAACTGGTTTGAAGTCCCTTTGTCTAAGGACATACATATTTTTCTTTGAAACAATGTTTGCTTAAATTATGCATCTTTACAGAATAAACCTTTTATTGAACATATTTAACTTGATCCCTTTAGAACTTCCTAGTGAGATTTATATAGCTGAGTGTTAAACAGAAGTTTGAGGTCATTCACTTTTTCTGAAAGGCAGGCAGGTTGGTATCAAGTCCTTAGTCTTTTCGATATTTCTTTTAATTACCTTGAAAGTAAACACACTTCCCTTTTGAGTTGTGTTTCTTCAATTAATGAGATAACAGAGTGCTGTTTACAGGACATTAGCTGCTCCTCAGTGATAGCAAGCCAACTGCAGAAGCTACATCTGTAATTGGTTTTCTGATACAGCCTTCGCAAACACACATAAGAGTGGAGTTCATGGAAGGGATAAATGGATTTAGTTACCTTCACACACTGCCTTCAAAGAGTGGTTTAATTACGTTTCCTTACAGCAGCTCCCTTCCCTCAACCCATTAGAGCCTTTTGATTTATGACACAGTAGTTGCAGCATTCCCAGTAAAGATAGGATTTTCTCTTGTCAGAAAGTGTGGCTCCCTGGTGATACTGTTCTGAGAGAATAAATGAGGTTCCAAGAGTCCTGGATTAGGCAGGGTCAAAGAAATAACTTTTACTTTTTTTTTTTTTTTAATTAACCACACATACCAATAAAAATGCTCAATTAATAAGTTAATCTGTATGATTTATACTTATACATATATACACAGTCAGAGACACTGAAAGAAATGCTTCTTAGTAATATCACTTTTCTATACCATCTAGACCACTTGAAAGCTCTATGATTTGTTTTAAGTATACATGTTACTTATGTAGGTCAAAACAGTACTTGATGGGCCCAAGGGCCATTTGTTTTCACTAATGATGCACACTCCCTTCTTCATCAGTGTCAGGATGCTTCTTCCTTGTCCTTACAAAGGCAAATTCATTTGCAATGCAATCTGTTGCTATTTTCTGCCTAGACTGTGTCCCAGAACCGGCTCATAAGTGGTTTGCTACCAATAAATTAAACAATCACATGCTACAGGCCCTGATCCTTTAAAGACTTTAACAGTTTTGAAATGTGTTTCACATTCTGTATTTTACAGGTATTACTACAGCTTAGGGTAAAGAGCAATAATAATACATGTGGGAGACCGCATTGAATAAAGGTCAGAATCTGTTGCCAATGAGCTCGTGGCCTAGAAGGTGAAATCAAAAAGCAAGTAGGGGCTTCCCCTGGTGGTCCAGTGGGTAAGGACACCGCCTTGCAGTGCAAGGGGCGCTGGTTCGAGCCCTGGCTTGGGAAGATCCCACATGCCGCGGAGCGGCTGGACTGATGTGTCCAATTACCGAGCCAGAGCTCTGGAGCGCATGCACCCAGAGCTGGTGCTCTTCAACGACAGACAGCACCGCGATGGGAGGCCCACAGGAGCCAAAGAACAAAGACGGATGAACATAGAGAAATGAAAGACCAAAGAAGAGGCCCGCCTGTTCCCCTCCCTCCCTAACCCGACCCCCGCCCAAAATAAAGAAATAAATAAATCTTTAAAAAAAAAAAAAAAGGCAAGTAGATCATTGCATCACAGTATAATCACTGTAGGCACAGCTATCAAACACTCCCAAAGCAGACGTGAGCATTTCTATGAATAATGTATAGACCAATGTTTTCTATGTACCTCTCACTTTACTGTGAACTCCCTGAACTTAGTCACTGGTCACAGATAACACTGGAAAAAGTCTTCAATGTCAGGGCTTCTCTGATGGTCCAGTGGGTAAGGATACCACCTTGCAGTGCAAGGGGCGCCCGTTCGATCCCTGGCCTCGGAAGATCCCACGTGCTGCAGAGTGGCTGGACTGATGTGTCCAACTACCGAGCCGGAGCTCTGGACAGAGCTGGTGCCCTTCGACAACAGAGGCCACTGTGATGGGAGGCCCACATAGGCCAAAGAACAAAGATGGATGAAAATAGATAAATGAAAGACCAATAAAAGTGGCCAAAAAAAGTCTTCAATGTCCACTGACAGATGAACACATAAAAAAGACATGGTACATATACACAGTGGGATATTACTCAATCATTGAAAAGAATGAAATAAGGCCATTTGCAGCAATATGGATGCACCTATTATGACAACCTAGAGAATGTCATACTGGGTGAAGTAAGTCAAAGAAGAAGAACTATTACATGACACCCCTTATATGTAGAATCTAAAAAGAAATTATATAAATGAACTTACAGAAGAGACTCACAGACTTAGAGAATGAATTTAGGACTGAGTGGGGAAGGAGTTTGGGATGCACATGTACACACTGGTCTATCACCTCAACTAGAGAGTAGCCCTCACTCCCTGCAACTAGAGAAGAGCCTGTGGCAGCAGTGAAAACCCAGAATAGTCAAAAATAAATAAATCAATAAAAGAAAAGCACCAGTGAGTGCATGATCCAGTGACAGTCACTGTCGGAAAGCCACAGAGAACAACCAGACCCTACCTCTCAGTGGAGCGACCATAAAGAGTGAAGATCAGCTCTGGCCTCTTTGGCGGAGGAGGGTGCCCTCCAGGAAACCTTCAAATAGACCTTCCTCACATACATTTCTCCTTTAAGAATGGTCTTGAACCATATAGGTAAGACCTAGGTAAAGATAGATTTAATTAAAAAATTTTTAATCCAACTACATCTGTTATTCTTCATCACTAGTTTTAGGGCAAGATATTTAATCTGAAATATTTCTTTAGTGTGAACTGCAAAAGTTAAGAAAATACTGCCTATGCTTAATTCAGATAACTCAACATGTTGAAGTTCTTATCATATATAGTTCTGTCCTTTACAACAGTCAGTCTGTGTGAACCCATGTTCTTACCAGTATTTTCATAATAGACAAGAAGTAGAAGTAACTCAAGTGTCCATCAAAAGTGTACATACACACAAAGGAATATTATTATTCATCTTTGAAAAGGAAGGACATTCTTATACATGGTACACCATAGGTAAATCTGGAAGACAATATGCTAAGTGAAGTAAGACAGTCACAAAAAATACCATACGGTCCCACTTGTTTTGAAGTACATGAAGTAATCAAATTTATAGAAATAGAAAATAAAATGATGGCCACTAGGGGCTGCCAGGAGGAGGAAAAGAGGAACTGTTTAATGGATACAGAGCTACAGCCAACTCATTGTAAAAGACCCTGATGCTGAGAAAGATTGAAGGCAAAGGAGAATGGAGCGGCAGAGGATGGGATGGTTGGATGGCATCACTGACTCAATGCACATGAACTCGGGTAAACTCTGGGAGACAGTGAGGGACAGAGAGCCTGGTATGATGTAGACCATGGGGCTGCAATGAGCAAGACAGGACTTAGCAAATGAGTAACAGCAAAGAGTTCAGATTGGCAAGATGAGAATTTTGGTAAGACTCAGAATTTTAAAATGGATCCTTATAAACAATTTTAGCAGTTTTCAAATTTAGTATAAATTTCTAAAAGCTAGTTTTCTAATATGTTTTTTTAAAGGAGTGAAGATTCTCTCGCAAACTCTAACCAAAGTCTGCTAAACTCTTCTTGACTAGGCCTCCAGCTTGACCTATAAACATGTGAACAAACACTAACAGAGTTTCTAACAGCTCAAGGATGCATCCTGGGAAGACTTCAGCCACCCCTGAAGCCCTTGCCTGACAAAAGTCAAGCCTGCCAAAGAAATCCACTGCTTGACCAACACCTAGAGATGGGTCCACCTCTCTCAGTCTTTCTGGGACAGGAGGAGCCAAACTTCGTCTTTTCAACAAGTACCAGTTAGCAAACCCTCATGGATTTCACACGGACCAATCCCCACTCAGGCTTTTTCTAATATTTCATTTGTCAGACTGTGTTCACCAAGCCCCTGATTGCTCCCTCTCTAAACTCACATTTTCTCTCTAAAATTCCCATTCAGCTCTGTACACATCAAAAGTGAGTTCAGTTCATGTTAGACTCTATGGCAAATTATTTTGGATTAAAATCTGTCCTTACCATTTTAACCCATGTTCCACTTTGTTTATCTTTGGCAAAGGTTAAATATTATTTTTGTTTGATCTGTAGCGACAACAATCAAATTTTCCATAGAGTGATCAACGTTTGCAAGAACATCTCAAGCAAAATATATACAGACTTACTGTTATGGACCATCTCTTCTGTCCAACAGACATCTTGCATTTGTTTATTCTCATCCATTGCTCATTAGAGTCCTGTGAAAAGAAAACAAGCAACAACTTAGAAGATGAACTCAGTGCATTTATATCCAAGGCTCTTGTTTGTTCTGTTAGGCCTGTCAGGTTGTGCGATACAAGGCATTGTTAACTTTCTCAGGGAGTTCAGTATTACATAAACAGAGAAAATTCCAAGCATTATTAAAGATTCTAACTTGATTTGAAAGCTGCTGACAGTTCTTAAGCCTAAGCCCCCTCTCCTTTTCTTGTATATCTGGACAAACTAACTTGAAAACCTGGGTGCTCTTTCAGTACCAAGAGGAAGATCATGACACTCAAAAACCCCTCATCCTGAAGGGAATGGCAACCCACTCCAGTATCCTTGGAGAATCTCACAGACAAGAGTAGATTCTCTTTTAAATAAACAATTTTAGCAGTTTTCAAATTTAGTATAAATTTCTAAAAGCTAGTTTTCTAATATGTTTTTAAAGGAGTGAAGATTCTCTCAAACTCTAACCAAAGTCTGCTAAACTCTTCTTGACTAGGCCTCCAGCTTGACCTATAAACATGTGAACAAACACTAACAGAGTTTCTAACAGCTCAAGGATGCATCCTGGGAAGACTTCAGCCACCCCTGAAGCCCTTGCCTGACAAAAGTCAAGCCTGCCAAAGAAATCCACTGCTTGACCAACACCTAGAGATGGGTCCACCTCTCTCAGTCTTTCTGGGACAGGAGGAGCCAAACTTCGTCTTTTCAACAAGTACCAGTTAGCAAACCCTCATGGATTTCACACGGACCAATCCCCACTCAGGCTTTTCTAATATTTCATTTGTCAGACTGTGTTCACCAAGCCCCTGATTGCTCCCTCTCTAAACTCACATTTTCTCTCTAAAATTCCCATTCAGCTCTGTACACATCAAAAGTGAGTTCAGTTCATGTTAGACTCTATGGCAAATTATTTTGGATTAAAATCTGTCCTTACCATTTTAACCCATGTTCCACTTTGTTTATCTTTGGCAAAGGTTAAATATTATTTTTGTTTGATCTGTAGCGACAACAATCAAATTTTCCATAGAGTGATCAACGTTTGCAAGAACATCTCAAGCAAAATATATACAGACTTACTGTTATGGACCATCTCTTCTGTCCAACAGACATCTTGCATTTGTTTATTCTCATCCATTGCTCATTAGAGTCCTGTGAAAAGAAAACAAGCAACAACTTAGAAGATGAACTCAGTGCATTTATATCCAAGGCTCTTGTTTGTTCTGTTAGGCCTGTCAGGTTGTGCGATACAAGGCATTGTTAACTTTCTCAGGGAGTTCAGTATTACATAAACAGAGAAAATTCCAAGCATTATTAAAGATTCTAACTTGATTTGAAAGCTGCTGACAGTTCTTAAGCCTAAGCCCCCTCTCCTTTTCTTGTATATCTGGACAAACTAACTTGAAAACCTGGGTGCTCTTTCAGTACCAAGAGGAAGATCATGACACTCAAAAACCCCTCATCCTGAAGGGAATGGCAACCCACTCCAGTATCCTTGCCTGGAGAATCTCACAGACAGAGAAGCCTAGTGGGCTAAAGTCCATGGGGTTGCAAAGAGTCAAACACAACTGAGTGACTAACACTTTCACTTTCCTGACCTTCTATCCACCATAGAAACCCCACGGCAGGCTTTTTTCTTGCTTTCTCAAGTCTTTTGCTTTTTGGTCTATGTGGGGTGTTTTTACCCCTCTCTCATATCATTATGTGAGAACTAAACTGTTCAAACACTGTTGATGTGTGCACAGTACCATCAATCTTGATGTGCAATCCAAAAAATCTGAGGGTGGGGGTATCTTATTCCTTGAGTGGCCATGACTATGCTGAACCACTTAAATATATAAATGCAAAGAAATATATTTTACAAGGGTACTGTCAGTTCACTTAATGTTAAAATCATAACTATAATATGTCTCTAGGGACTTCAAAGGCAGTTCAGTGGTCAGGGCTCTGTGGCGCCCTGGCAGGAGGCACAGGTTCAAGCACTGGTGGGAGAACTAAGATCCCACATGATATGAGATGAGGCCAAAAAACTAATTACTTAAAAAATACAAACCACATATTATTAAAAAGAAAACTTATCTCTAAGATAGAGCCTATAATTAGTAGATATGTAGTTCAGGTAAGTGTACCAAGATTCACTGTGCATGTTGATGCTGACAGTGTCCATATTGCTCAGTAACTAGACAAATTTCAATTTTGGTTCTCAAAAGACGCAAAGATTTCTTGCTTGTAAAAATAGCTCGGAATGAGCTTCATGTGAAAATAACCTATTTACAAAAAACATTCGGTGTGTCTTCTCTTCTGTCAAGGTTTTTTTTCCCGATTAAAAACAAGTTGTGCATTTTTTTTTTTTAGGCCTGTCAGGTTGTGCGATACAAGGCATTGTTAACTTTCTCAGGGAGTTCAGTATTACATAAACAGAGAAAATTCCAAGCATTATTAAAGATTCTAACTTGATTTGAAAGCTGCTGACAGTTCTTAAGCCTAAGCCCCCTCTCCTTTTCTTGTATATCTGGACAAACTAACTTGAAAACCTGGGTGCTCTTTCAGTACCAAGAGGAAGATCATGACACTCAAAAACCCCTCATCCTGAAGGGAATGGCAACCCACTCCAGTATCCTTGCCTGGAGAATCTCACAGACAGAGAAGCCTAGTGGGCTAAAGTCCATGGGGTTGCAAAGAGTCAAACACAACTGAGTGACTAACACTTTCACTTTCCTGACCTTCTATCCACCATAGAAACCCCACGGCAGGCTTTTTTCTTGCTTTCTCAAGTCTTTTGCTTTTTGGTCTATGTGGGGTGTTTTTACCCCTCTCTCATATCATTATGTGAGAACTAAACTGTTCAAACACTGTTGATGTGTGCACAGTACCATCAATCTTGATGTGCAATCCAAAAAATCTGAGGGTGGGGGTATCTTATTCCTTGAGTGGCCATGACTATGCTGAACCACTTAAATATATAAATGCAAAGAAATATATTTTACAAGGGTACTGTCAGTTCACTTAATGTTAAAATCATAACTATAATATGTCTCTAGGGACTTCAAAGGCAGTTCAGTGGTCAGGGCTCTGTGGCGCCCTGGCAGGAGGCACAGGTTCAAGCACTGGTGGGAGAACTAAGATCCCACATGATATGAGATGAGGCCAAAAAACTAATTACTTAAAAAATACAAACCACATATTATTAAAAAGAAAACTTATCTCTAAGATAGAGCCTATAATTAGTAGATATGTAGTTCAGGTAAGTGTACCAAGATTCACTGTGCATGTTGATGCTGACAGTGTCCATATTGCTCAGTAACTAGACAAATTTCAATTTTGGTTCTCAAAAGACGCAAAGATTTCTTGCTTGTAAAAATAGCTCGGAATGAGCTTCATGTGAAAATAACCTATTTACAAAAAACATTCGGTGTGTCTTCTCCTGGAGGAATATATATTTCTTCAGGGAACTCAGCAGTGACTTTGAAAACAATATAAAATCTGTCAGTATTTCATTATAATCCTACTATATACTTTCTTTCCTAATAAATATTTTGCACTCATTACTGACTTTCAACTTGGATGTGATATAAAGGAAGCCAAAAAAGAAAATCATGAAACAGTGGCAACAATTTTCAGTTAAAAAATTTATGTTTCTTTGGAATAACATCTCCTCCAATAAAAAGAATCACAAGGTTCATATTTAAAAAAAAAAAAGGTTAAAAGTACATAGTATCAGAAAATCAATTCCTTCATATTCTATTAAACAAAGACAAACTTTTATACAGCCCTTGCTTTGGCATTCTCATACATGCATGTTTTTTAAATGATCAGATTGAATGAGAAATTTAATAGAAAGTAAACTTTTATATAGAAAGTTAGTTTCACATTTCAGTATTAACAGAAGTCTTGTAATAAGTTATCAGGCTACATTCAAATGTGAATCCCCATAAAAGGAAATACTAGTGCTCAGAAGTAGTTTAAGAACTGTCTGCTGTAATTTTTCCCCTTTATAGTATGAGACAGTTTCGACTACCTGTTCTTTATACACATGATGCAACCAACGGGATATTCCTCTGTCAAGCACAGAATGGAAAAGCCCTCCACGAATGCCCCACTTAGTGTAATAAATCACTATCCTCTAGTATTTTTTCGAAGATTCAGCCCCAGAATCTGTATCAAACAAGCTAAACCATTTTTCACAATCTAAAAGCTCTGACATAATAGTATGAGGCCATGGCAAGGAGGCACAGGTTCAAGCACTGGTGGGAGAACTAAGATCCCACATGATATGAGATGAGGCCAAAAAACTAATTACTTAAAAAATACAAACCACATATTATTAAAAAGAAAACTTATCTCTAAGATAGAGCCTATAATTAGTAGATATGTAGTTCAGGTAAGTGTACCAAGATTCACTGTGCATGTTGATGCTGACAGTGTCCATATTGCTCAGTAACTAGACAAATTTCAATTTTGGTTCTCAAAAGACGCAAAGATTTCTTGCTTGTAAAAATAGCTCGGAATGAGCTTCATGTGAAAATAACCTATTTACAAAAAACATTCGGTGTGTCTTCTCCTGGAGGAATATATATTTCTTCAGGGAACTCAGCAGTGACTTTGAAAACAATATAAAATCTGTCAGTATTTCATTATAATCCTACTATATACTTTCTTTCCTAATAAATATTTTGCACTCATTACTGACTTTCAACTTGGATGTGATATAAAGGAAGCCAAAAAAGAAAATCATGAAACAGTGGCAACAATTTTCAGTTAAAAAATTTATGTTTCTTTGGAATAACATCTCCTCCAATAAAAAGAATCACAAGGTTCATATTTAAAAAAAAAAAAGGTTAAAAGTACATAGTATCAGAAAATCAATTCCTTCATATTCTATTAAACAAAGACAAACTTTTATACAGCCCTTGCTTTGGCATTCTCATACATGCATGTTTTTTAAATGATCAGATTGAATGAGAAATTTAATAGAAAGTAAACTTTTATATAGAAAGTTAGTTTCACATTTCAGTATTAACAGAAGTCTTGTAATAAGTTATCAGGCTACATTCAAATGTGAATCCCCATAAAAGGAAATACTAGTGCTCAGAAGTAGTTTAAGAACTGTCTGCTGTAATTTTTCCCCTTTATAGTATGAGACAGTTTCGACTACCTGTTCTTTATACACATGATGCAACCAACGGGATATTCCTCTGTCAAGCACAGAATGGAAAAGCCCTCCACGAATGCCCCACTTAGTGTAATAAATCACTATCCTCTAGTATTTTTTCGAAGATTCAGCCCCAGAATCTGTATCAAACAAGCTAAACCAATTCTATTCTCTCCTCTAAGCATATGCTATAAATCAGATTATACTCAAATGCAGATGCTTTGAATGGGATAAACCATCATGAAAAAAATCATAAATCACATGGAAATGATGTTCATGAGGGTGGAAAGTTTTAATGCTTTACTTCACTGCTGTACAGCACGGCCATTCACAGGCCACTATTATTAATACACAGCTGCAAAGTATACCAAGCAAAGGACACCAAGGAATACAGAAAGACTATATATGAAGTCATTGAGAAGTCGTGAATAATTTCCACTTACTCATTCAAAATTTTGTCAAGCAATTATTATCTGCTTTTTAGATGTTTGGGAACAAATGGGGTATGAAATACTAGCTCAAAGAACTCACAGTCTAGAAAAGGAGAGAGATATCGGAAGACCTCCTGCAGTGCTGGGTGACCAGTTCAGTGATAGAACTCTACCCCGAATGCAGAAGAAAGTGTTCACACTGCTTTAATGAAACTGAAGAAGACTCAGAAGCTTGTAGTCCAAGAAAGGGAGTCAGGGAAGTGGTGAGAAGAAGTGGGTGGGACATGATTAAGAGTGAATGGCACACTGGGAGTACAGAAATATGGAGGTACATGACAGACTTTGGATGATGTGATGAGCACACGCTGTCCAGCAGCACTGTGGAGCGCTAAGACTGCTGAATGGGGGGAGATTTTTCTGAGAAGGATGCATCCCTGGAGGTCACCTTTCCTACATAAGCCTAGGGGGAATAACTCAGTTAGGGTTTGGTACCAGAATTAGAAAGAACACCAGGGATCTTAAGCAGAAAGGTATTCGATACAGTAAATTAGGTATTTGCAAGATCTGTAGAAGACACAAGGAGTTTAATCTCTTGAAATAACCCATAAAACACAGAACAGAAAACAGAACTACTGTCTCTGAGGCCACAACAGTGGAGTTTTGCTGGAAATAAGCTAATACTGACTCTGCTATCACGGTGCCTTAACATTCAAGAATCCTTGCAATAGACAGGCTGGTGCTAAATCTTCCAACTTACCTGTTCTTTATACACATGATGCAACCAACGGGATATTCCTCTGTCAAGCACAGAATGGAAAAGCCCTCCACGAATGCCCCACTTAGTGTAATAAATCACTATCCTCTAGTATTTTTTCGAAGATTCAGCCCCAGAATCTGTATCAAACAAGCTAAACCAATTCTATTCTCTCCTCTAAGCATATGCTATAAATCAGATTATACTCAAATGCAGATGCTTTGAATGGGATAAACCATCATGAAAAAAATCATAAATCACATGGAAATGATGTTCATGAGGGTGGAAAGTTTTAATGCTTTACTTCACTGCTGTACAGCACGGCCATTCACAGGCCACTATTATTAATACACAGCTGCAAAGTATACCAAGCAAAGGACACCAAGGAATACAGAAAGACTATATATGAAGTCATTGAGAAGTCGTGAATAATTTCCACTTACTCATTCAAAATTTTGTCAAGCAATTATTATCTGCTTTTTAGATGTTTGGGAACAAATGGGGTATGAAATACTAGCTCAAAGAACTCACAGTCTAGAAAAGGAGAGAGATATCGGAAGACCTCCTGCAGTGCTGGGTGACCAGTTCAGTGATAGAACTCTACCCCGAATGCAGAAGAAAGTGTTCACACTGCTTTAATGAAACTGAAGAAGACTCAGAAGCTTGTAGTCCAAGAAAGGGAGTCAGGGAAGTGGTGAGAAGAAGTGGGTGGGACATGATTAAGAGTGAATGGCACACTGGGAGTACAGAAATATGGAGGTACATGACAGACTTTGGATGATGTGATGAGCACACGCTGTCCAGCAGCACTGTGGAGCGCTAAGACTGCTGAATGGGGGGAGATTTTTCTGAGAAGGATGCATCCCTGGAGGTCACCTTTCCTACATAAGCCTAGGGGGAATAACTCAGTTAGGGTTTGGTACCAGAATTAGAAAGAACACCAGGGATCTTAAGCAGAAAGGTATTCGATACAGTAAATTAGGTATTTGCAAGATCTGTAGAAGACACAAGGAGTTTAATCTCTTGAAATAACCCATAAAACACAGAACAGAAAACAGAACTACTGTCTCTGAGGCCACAACAGTGGAGTTTTGCTGGAAATAAGCTAATACTGACTCTGCTATCACGGTGCCTTAACATTCAAGAATCCTTGCAATAGACACTGGCTGGTGCTAGAAGAACTCCATATTTCCATGAGCTTGCTTGCCATCAGCACCATCCATAACCTTCTGGAAGACAGACTCTGCTCATTCCTGTCTTCCAAATTGCTCATGAGTGTCTCAGTCCAGAATCCTAGCATCAAAGGAGTCTGAAGAGTGTAGCTGTTAGCTCTGCAACCTTCCCAGATAAAGACAAGGTATACGCGAGTTTGAGTGAACCAACACAGACTGTTCATTGTCCAAAGCTTATTAAGAACTACATCCAAAAATGTTATATATTTGAAACCTTTCATTACCTCTTACCTCCTGTACCCCTTGTTCAGTAAATATGAAAATACAGATGTCCAAGCAGGGCACAAATTGAAATAGTAAAGTTTTACATGTATATTTCAGTGCTGAGGGGTTATTTACATATGGGAACTGGTTGTTATGACAATGAAGGGAAATTTCTATCTTTTATTTAATCAGGAAAGCTCGGGGCTTCCTGGTTGGCTCAGTGGTAAAGAATCCACTTGCCAATATAGGAGACACAGGAGACATGGGTTTGATCCCTGGGTTGGGAAGATCCCCTGGAGGAGGACACGGCAAGCCACTCCAGTGTTCTTGCCTGGGAAATTCCATGGACAGAGGAATTTGGCAGGCTATTTTCCCTGGGGTTGCAGGGAGCTGGACACAATTGGGTATGCATGCAAGAAAGGAAATTCTGAGAGGTCTCTGAAGGAGAAAAAAGAAGATTTTTTCAGAAAATAAAGAAGAATAATCATTTTTAGCCCTGGGGAAGTGCATAAAGGGAAAGGGGTGAAAATGCAGACTGAAGAATTAAGGGAGTCAGTAGAACGCACTTTCCTGGCTTGAACAGGCAAAAGAAGGGAGGCTGACTGGCCACTCCAGCAGGAATTCCATCAAAGGAGGGAGCTGGAGTTTATGCCCATGAAGGTTAAATACTTCAAGAAGTTCATGAGGGTATCTCCCCACATAGGATCTCTCCCAGGACCATGGGCACTGGGATATGGAAACAGTGTCAACACCATTCATAGAAAGAATGTGTCAGCGGGAAGGGAATGGTCAGTCTAGAAAAGCAGAAGTAAATGCTCAACTCAACTTCGTGTGAGTTGAGCCCTGTGTAAACAGAAGGGAATCCAGGGAATTCACTAGAGAAGTGTTCTCTCCAGGCAGCAGGAACATTGCAGGCAACTCTCCCAACACCTTGATGACCTTCATATACATCACTTATTTTCCCCTGCTCTGATCTGAAAGCCACTAAGCCATCTTCGGAAAAAGAACAAACAAACACTGACCTTTTAGTAACTTTAATATCAGATGAGATGGGAGTGAGAACAGGACATCCCTTGTTATGAACATATGCTTTTACATTCTGCTTTATATGAAAGATGACGCGAATGGCTACAGAGCTCTAGCTTATGGTCATCCAATGCTCAGCTGTCCAGAAAGGGGAGGCTGAGAGTCAGACACTGGAGAACAAGAATTCAATCTTGAGAGTCTGATGCCCTAAGAATGGCCCTATTTGCGTCTCCCACCACTCTGAAGGAATCCAAGGAGGGGTCAGAGATACTGTGGCTTCTCGGAAGTCATCGTTAAATTACTCTGCCATGTGCTCCACCACATAGGATTTACCTGTCTTTGATAGGAAAGAAAGTCTGGCAACTATGTATCAAAATAGAAAGTGAAATTAGGTAGAGGAATCTCATCTATTAGTTTCCTTGTGCAAGCCCCAAAGTATGTCCACATGCGAAGGCAGCTAGTTTATCCTAAATACCTCATGCTGATTTGACTTGACTTCCTTAGTCTTAGTCGTGCTTCTATATACCCTCATTAGAGTGAAATATGACAGCTAGATCCCCACGATGATCTGTGTGAGACATTTCACACGCTATCTGGCAGAATGAACACAAGCATCACGTCCTTTGAGGGACTATCCTGCCTGATGGAGGCCATGCCAATGTATTCAGCTGCTGTGTGAATGTTTGCTTCTATCAACCTCTTCTTTAAACATGCAAACATTCCCCTGCATCAGGGCTCCTCAACATACTTCATTCATTCTTCATTAACTTCTTTTTAAAAATGTGTGCTGAATTCCTACTGTGAGTAAGGCACTGTGTGTACAGAAGACTGTATTTAATATGAAAATCATGCCTTTTTGGCTAGGGAATAGAAATAAGGAAGGCATACAATAGCTCTTAGATGAGTAGGATAATGAATAGTAAATAAAATCACAACGAAAATACAAAGGAACTGTTGGTTCCACTTAGGAAAACTAAGAGAGCCTGGATATCTTTTGAACCATGAGCGGGGGCAACATTCAAACAGGCACACAAATGAGTCTTTCAGAGTCAAGAAGATGAGTCTTTGTGTGGAAGAGTGAGTTACTCATTTGGCTGGTGGGTAGGATGCAGGAAAAAGCAATTGTGAAGCCTTTTGGAATGCCTGCAGGTAGGCTTGTTTGTTGCTGTTAGGTTCCCAAAGTAAATGATTGTGTGGTAACATTTAATGCTGTTTCAATGGCACCATTGACAGCAGCCCAGCACAAAAATCTTTCAACATAAACCAGATAATTCTACCTAGTGTTAGAAGCATTTCTGAGACCAATTCCTACTCCAGAATGCTACGTTGCCCTAGTGTGCTGGGGTAAGGGTTTGGGTCAATAGGAGCCTAGCTGTCTTAAATTACAATCACCTTTGCATAGTATATATAGCATTCTGGACTGAAAATGAGCCTCACAGAGGATAGGATAGTGGACAGAAGCAAGATCTATATTTCAGGCCAGGTTCAACATATTGGGTGTGTGGTCCTGAGTAAGTCACCTACTTTCCCCTTAATTTTATATTGACAAACACAACTGCGCCTTATTCATGAGATTATTATGGGGTTGCAGAGGTGACTGGATCTACTTGGCAGTTCCCAATACTGGATGAAATCTTCTAAACTCATTTTATTTCCAAGAGCTGCGCTTAGATTAAATGCTGTCTCCTAAATCTCTTAACATCACTTCTCTGGTGACTATGTAGCTCCAGGTAGCTTTAAAGACAAGTTTGGAACAAAGACGCATCAAGTGTCCAAGAGATATGTACATTAACAATGAGCACACTATTGGCCCAAAATTCAGTGGCCACAGCCAGGGATCAGTGTCCTTGTTTTACTTTAAGACATTAACAGAACATATGATAGCAAATGCCTTAGATCTTCCTTACATTCACATTCAAAACCTTCCTTGACTGTCCCGCAACTCACACACATACACTAAAAGTAAATGTGAACATGCTCTTATTCTGGTATATCTACACAATGAAATTCTATGTAGCTAATTTGGCCAGGTGGCTCAGCTGGTTAGGGTATAGTGCTATAATGTGGGTGTGATTCCCATAAGGGCAATCCCCATATGGTGAAATTTGAAACTACTATGGGGATTCCCAGGTGTTTTGGTGGTAAAGAATCTGCCTGCCAATGCAAGAGACAAAGGTTCAATCCCTGGGTCCGGAAGATTCCCTGGAGAAGAAAATAGCAACCCACTCCAGTACTCTTGCCTGGAAATTCCCATGAACAGAGGAGCCTGGTGGGCTACCGTCCATGGGGTGGCGAAGAGTTGGACATAACTTAATAACTAAACAATAACCTTTTAATTAGCTACATAGAGTTTCATTTGATTTGTAGAGAATGTAGTTTAACATTTTTTGTTCTTTGACATCTGAATTATTTCCCATCTTCTGCTAGCAATATTATACTGATTAAATAGTACATATGCAAAAAAAAAAAATAGTTGGTTATTAGATTTCACAGAAGAATACCTTGGTGTTTACTGGTAAGATTAGGACCTGAGATACCGGGAAGTAAGACCTTTGTAGCTAATACTTTATTCCTTGTGCAATACTTTGTGAAAAGGTTTATAGTTTTCTGGTTTTAGATAAAAGATACATTCTTTGCTATTTATCTTCATCTTTAAGTGAAATTCTAATGAACTGTATGTAGAATAAATTAATAATCTGAAAGAAGCAACAGAAACAAAGTTCCTGGTTTTTCCTCTGAGAGTTAAATATTCTTTAACAGACACTCTTTCTCCTCTCTGTTTTTAAATTGCAGCTTTTACAAAGGGAAAAGAAGGGGGCCCCAATAAAATCCTTCTCCTTTTCTCTTCTTGGATTCAATGTTCAGCCATGTGGGACAACCACAAAAAAATGGGAACAGGGACAATGATTCTCAATGGGCTCTTTTTTGTCTCTGAATTAGGAGATTTCCCTTCTACTCTTTGTTTACCTGCCATGTTAAACCACTGTAGTATTTTCTCTCAATGACTACAGAACTGAGAATTATGGAACAGAGTAGCAGCCTTGGTAATGTTTAAGCTGAAAATGTATTACACAGGAAATATAGTCAACATTGTATTAGAACTATAAATGGAGTAAAACCTATAAAAATGGTTCACTGCTATGCTATATACCTGAAACATGTATTGCACATCAACTCAATTAAAAAAAAAAAAAAAAAACCTTTAAAAACATGTATTATGTGGATGAGCAAGGAAAAGTTGCTTCCTCTAAGTTGCCAAGAAACCAGAGTACAGCTAGAACTCAAGGAGGCCACATTTTCCCAATGTCCTATTCAGTAACTTAAGAAATTGACGTTTATGGAAAGTAGGGACAGCTAATATGCCAATGGACTTCCAGTCCATTTAAAGTGGTTTCAGTGCAATCCTATCAGCTCTATGCTTTCTTTAGCTAAATTCTCCATGACAGAAATTCTTTTCCATCACATACCTGTTCAAGTCCTACCATTCTTGTGCACAGAAACCAAAGAATACTAGAGTGAAAGGGCTTATATCATTCAGTATTTCGGCCAGACTCTCATCTTCAAATGAAAAGTGGGTACTAAGCCGATTAAAAAACAGTGAAACTCCTTATTTTAATTTCTATTTTGAAGGAACGTTTATCTAGATTACAAGTCCATGAGAATAAGTAAGTAAGTAAGTTTAGTCTTATTCATCAATGAATCCTCAGTGATATAATGCAGGGAATATAACAGATATTCAAATGATATTTGAAGAATGCAGATGTCTCAGTCCAAAGAAAAAAAACTGAAAGAAGCAACAGAAACAAAGTTCCTTGTTCTTCTTCTGAGAGTTAAATATTCTTTAACAGACACTCTTTCTCCTCTCTGTTTTTAAATTGCAGCTTTTACAAAGGGAAAAGAAGGGGGCCCCAATAAAATCCTTCTCCTTTTCTCTTCTTGGATTCAATGTTCAGCCATGTGGGACAACCACAAAAAAATGGGAACAGGGACAATGATTCTCAATGGGCTCTTTTTTGTCTCTGAATTAGGAGATTTCCCTTCTACTCTTTGTTTACCTGTCATGTTAAACCACTGTAGTATTTTCTCTCAATGACTACAGAACTGAGAATTATGGAACAGAGTAGCAGCCTTGGTAATGTTTAAGTTGAAAATGTATTACACAGGAAATATAGTCAACATTGTATTAGAACTATAAATGGAGTAAAACCTATAAAAATGGTTCACTGCTATGCTATATACCTGAAACATGTATTGCACATCAACTCAATTAAAAAAAAAAAAAAAAAAAAAAACCTTTAAAAACATGTATTATGTGGATGAGCAAGGAAAAGTTGCTTCCTCTAAGTTGCCAAGAAACCAGAGTACAGCTAGAACTCAAGGAGGCCACATTTTCCCAATGTCCTATTCAGTAACTTAAGAATTTGACATTTATGGAAAGTAGGGACAGCTAATATGCCAATGGACTTCCAGTCCATTTAAAGTGGTTTCAGTGCAATCCTATCAGCTCTATGCTTTCTTTAGCTAAATTCTCCATGACAAATTCTTTTCCATCACATACCTGTTCAAGTCCTACCATTCTTGTGCACAGAAACCAAAGAATACTAGAGTGAAAGGGCTTATATCATTCAGTATTTCGGCCAGACTCTCATCTTCAAATGAAAAGTGGGTACTAAGCCGATTAAAAAACAGTGAAACTCCTTATTTTAATTTCTATTTTGAAGGAACGTTTATCTAGATTACAAGTCCATGAGAATAAGTAAGTAAGTAAGTTTAGTCTTATTCATCAATGAATCCTCAGTGATATAATGCAGGGAATATAACAGATATTCAAATGATATTTGAAGAATGCAGATGTCTCAGTCCAAAGACACTGTGTCAGAGATGGCGGCACAACCAGGTTGAGCCCGGCACCTACTGACCACCAGCCAGGGTTCTGCCACTGACTTCTCCCTCCCTGGTTATCTTTTACTTGAAGGGAAAAAAAAATTCTTTTTTCTTTCTTCTTTGCTCCCATGTAAAACAAAATATTCTAAATATTTTTGCAAACATTAGCTAAACTGCTGTAGTTGAAATTCAGTTTCCTTTTAGACTTCCAGGTAGACATCACCAGGATAGTAAACACAAGTCTCTCAATTCTAACAAATGACTAAGCAGGCAAATGTTACAACTCTGCCACAGATTTTGGAGAAAGAGAGGCAAGGAGAAAGAAAGAGAAGGAGAAAGAGAAAGAGTACAAGAAAAAAAAAATAAGAAGAAAGGAAACAAGCATAAAATTGTGCTTTCTCTCCTTCCCTCTGTGATGCATGGTACTGGGAATATCCACAGCATTAAGGGAAACAAACAAACAAAAAACACCAAGGCTCCACACTTGAAGACAAATCCTCCCTAGGGAATACAGTGATTCTTAGTAGAGGACACAACATAATCTCAGAAAAGAGAAAACTCAAGTTCATCACAACTCTACTCAGCAGGCTGCCCTGGTGGCTCAGTGGTAAAGAATTCATCTGCTAATGTAGTAGACACAGGTTTGATCTCTAGTCTAGGAAGATCCCACGTGCCACAGAGCAACCAGCCCACGCATCACAACTATCCAGCCTGTGCTCTAGAGCCGCAACTACTGACGCCACATGCCACAACTAATGAATCCTCAACATTCTAGAACCTGTGCTCCACAACAACAGAAGCCACCTCATTGAAATCCCCACCCTCCACAACTAGAGAAAAGCTGGTGCAGCAACAAAGATCAACCACAGTCAAAAATAAATAAACAAATAAAATTATTTACAGAACAAAACAAAAACCTCTGCTCAGCTTAGCTAAGCATAGCCTCCATTCCCAGCTCTGCCTACATCGCATTAGGACACTGAAGTCCACGGTTTATCTAGATTACAAGTCCATGAGAATAAGTAAGTAAGTAAGTTTAGTCTTATTCATCAATGAATCCTCAGTGATATAATGCAGGGAATATAACAGATATTCAAATGAAAAAATGCAGATGTCTCAGTCCAAAGACACTGTGTCAGAGATGGCGGCACAACCAGGTTGAGCCCGGCACCTACTGACCACCAGCCAGGGTTCTGCCACTGACTTCTCCCTCCCTGGTTATCTTTTACTTGAAGGAAAAATTCTTTTCTTTCTTCTTTGCTCCCATGTAAAACAAAATATTCTAAATATTTTTGCAAACATTAGCTAAACTGCTGTAGTTGAAATTCAGTTTCCTTTTAGACTTCCAGGTAGACATCACCAGGATAGTAAACACAAGTCTCTCAATTCTAACAAATGACTAAGCAGGCAAATGTTACAACTCTGCCACAGATTTTGGAGAAAGAGAGGCAAGGAGAAAGAAAGAGAAGGAGAAAGAGAAAGAGTACAAGAAAAAAAAAATAAGAAGAAAGGAAACAAGCATAAAATTGTGCTTTCTCTCCTTCCCTCTGTGATGCATGGTACTGGGAATATCCACAGCATTAAGGGAAACAAACAAACAAAAAACACCAAGGCTCCACACTTGAAGACAAATCCTCCCTAGGGAATACAGTGATTCTTAGTAGAGGACACAACATAATCTCAGAAAAGAGAAAACTCAAGTTCATCACAACTCTACTCAGCAGGCTGCCCTGGTGGCTCAGTGGTAAAGAATTCATCTGCTAATGTAGTAGACACAGGTTTGATCTCTAGTCTAGGAAGATCCCACGTGCCACAGAGCAACCAGCCCACGCATCACAACTATCCAGCCTGTGCTCTAGAGCCGCAACTACTGACGCCACATGCCACAACTAATGAATCCTCAACATTCTAGAACCTGTGCTCCACAACAACAGAAGCCACCTCATTGAAATCCCCACCCTCCACAACTAGAGAAAAGCTGGTGCAGCAACAAAGATCAACCACAGTCAAAAATAAATAAACAAATAAAATTATTTACAGAACAAAACAAAAACCTCTGCTCAGCTTAGCTAAGCATAGCCTCCATTCCCAGCTCTGCCTACATCGCATTAGGACACTGAAGTCCACGGTTCAGAAAGGTCTTTGGAGAAGAGGATGAGGCTACCAGGATTTCCACTTTCAACTCAGACATGTAAAGCTGAAGCTGTCACCCTTTGCCCTTAGAACAAGAAAAAAAAAAAGGCAGAACAAACTGAAAACTGTTACAACTTAAAATGTATAGCCTATGCATCATAGGCGGTTCCTTAAAAGACTACATACAAAGTTACTATAGAACCCAGGAATTCTACTCTTTGATCTATACCCAAGAGAAATGAAAACAGGTCCTTGCAAAAATGTATACATGATATTCATAGATGCATTTTGCATCACAGCAAAAAGTGTGAACAACCCAGATTTTCTTTAACTGATCAATGGATAAACAAAAAGTAGCAAAACCACACAATGGAATTATTTGGCAATTAAAAAGAATGAATTCTGATAGAGGTTACAACGTGATGAACCTTGAAAACATTATGCTAAGTATAAAGTAGTCATAAAAGACCACATACTATATGGTCCATTTATATAAAATGTCCAGAAAAGGCAGATTTACATGCAGAAAGTATTGATAGATTAACAGTTACTTAAGGCTACGGAAGATATAATGGTTGGGGGAAGGTATAACAACCGAGGAGTACAGGGTTGCCTTTAAAGGGTGATGAAAATGCTCTAAAATTGATTGTGGTGATGGACGCCCAAGGATGTGGGCAAACTAAAACACATTAACTGTACACTTGAAAATGGGCATATTTTATGGTATGTGAACAATACCTCAACAATGCTGTTTCTTTAAGAAAAAACAACATCAGTTAACTACTTGAGGAAAACAATTCTATGAACAGAAAATCCAAAAAATTGAGAAAACCATGGATGATCATATTTTTAAATTAGGAAATGAAAATCCTAACAACAAAAAAAAGAAAATTACACATTTCAAAAAAGCCTCGTGTTTGTTTTTCTGTTTTTGAGTAACAGAAGATTCCCAAATACAACTTTATATTTCTCGTTTTTACTATTATTTAGCTTATTCTCTTTCTCGTTCCATTTTTTTCATCCATTGAATCACCGAAATTTATTTTGAAGAATGATTTTAGTTTTGGAGGGTTACAAGATGCTTTGAGAAAAAAAAAATAATGCTCTCTTTATTTTGAAATGCAATCCTTCACCATTAACTTCAGAGTTTACATGCATCCGTACTGACTTACTTTTAAATAACTGCAGATAAAACCGAGGAACTGCATTTGAGTAGAGCCAGATCATCACCCTGAAGGTTCTCTAAGGCTTTGAAGCTACAGCCAGTGGTTACACATCTTGCTGCTCTCAGCATCTTAAAATGGAAGTATTCCCCCCTCATAATTTTCGTAACAATTTACCTACCACAAAGCATATTTGTTGGGAGACTTCCTCAGTTACATTTCACAATAGTAAGAGTAAATTAAAGATTTCTACTACTAAAACATTTGTTGCTATGGGCCGGCCCAACGACTTTGTGAATATGGGTAGACTTTTCCCTTTTTGTTACTCTTTACTTCATGTGAATTAGCTGAATTTTTCTCTCCTTTCGGAAAAGGTGTGTGTGTGTGTGTGCTTTGCATCCTCCTGGAAGAGTCGGCATCAGCAGTTGGTCTCCTCACATTCACAGATGAAGAAACTTCTTTCACATCATCTGCACTTTATTATGTCATGTGATAAAGTTAAGCCAAAGGTTTAGATGAAGAGCAGCCAAAACTTTCTTAAAAGCTGAGAACAAGTTATGTTCCGAATGCTTGAATTTCTGGAATGAACATCAAAAATAGCTACTATGTACATTACAATGGAATTCCATTCCTTGCACTGTGAGAACTTGCTTTTTGGGAAAGAGTGCCTCTAAGTTAAAAATGGTGTTTGAATCTCACCTCCTACATAAATTAGCACAGTTGCCTCTCATTGTGTGATGGCTGTCACACAGGCTCTGAGATCATGGACTGTTCTAACATCTTCTATTAATGCTGCTTGAAGTAAATGATTAATTCTTCTCATTCTAGCTTTCCTACATATAAACTACAGATCATTTTACCTGCTTGATAGAACTGCTGAGATAATTCTTTGAGACAGCATATGCAAACTACCTAGCATCATGCTGAAAACATAAAGCACATTTTTTACAAAGCACTTTTAATAGTGAAATTAAGGATATACATCTTAAATGAAGAAGTTAGAGATTCAATACATATTGGTTCTATATTCTGCTTTTTTAACATTTTAATACATGTATCATATACCTTATTTGTATAAATTCAAGTATATATAATACTAAATTGATTAATATTATGTAATTTTTTGAGTATGACAATTATATGTTTTGTGATAAAAAGGAGAGATTATTCTATGCTTTAAGTGTAATTTTAAGACAGCTATTACAAAATAAAACCATTTAAATTTTCAGGCCAACATAATATTAGACCATGAGAATAATGTGCTTTTGCTCAAATTATAATATTTGAAGAGATGAGAATTTGTAAGATTAGTTTCATAGGTTGACATGCATTATTAAAATTACAATATTTATTTACCCTGATATCTTTTATGATTAAATTTTTATAGCTCTGAAGCAATTCTAAATTGATTCTTGCAATGCAATAAATATTTCAGCACCTACTATGTGCGAGATAGTTTTAAAGTCTTATAATACATCAATGAACAAAACAAAGATATCTCTAGAGGCAGGGAAATAAACAGTTAAGTTTACACATAAAAATAAGCAACTTGTATATGGGAGTTTGGGGGAGAATGGATTCATACATATGTATTACTGAGTCTCTTTGCTGTCTACCTGAAACTATCACAAGATTGTTAATCGGCTGTCTCCCAATACAAAATAAAGGATTTTTTTTTTTTTAAGTAACCCATATAGTATGTTTAAAAGTGGGGATTCTTTGGGAAATGAAAAATACAACAGGGTAAAAATTAAAGAATTAAAAATTCAACAAGTGGGGCATCCCTGGTGGTCCAGTGGGTAGAGAGTCCTCCTGGCAGTGGAAGGGGCACCAGTTCAATCCTTGGTCTGGGAAGATGCCATGTGCTGCAGAGTGGCTGGACCAGTGTGTCCAATTATGAGCAAGTGCTCTGGAGCGCGTATGCCCAGAGCCAGTGCTCTGCAGCCAGAGAGCCCACTGTGATGGAAGGCCCACACAGGCCAAAGAATAAAGATGTATGAAAATAAATAAATTTTAAAAAAAACAATAAAAGAGGCCCCAAATTAAAAAAAAAAAACTATTCTATTAAAAATATTCAGTGAGTGTAAGTGTTATCACGTGATCGTGGTAGGCTTTATTCAGAAGGATTTTAAGTGAAACCTCTTAAAGTATATGAGGGACTTAGCCAAGAGTCATTAGAGAAAGATACATGTAAGAAATAAATGGCCAGTGCAAAGTCCCAAGAACAGGAATGTATCTGGCATACATGAATAACAGCAAGGGACCAGTGTGTCTGGAGGAATGAAGTCTTACTAAATGTTTTCAAAGAAGTAATAGATACTTCATCATGTAAGAACTTGTGGCCATTTCAAAAATTTGGGCTCACGTTCCAAGAGAAATTAGAAGAATTCTAAAGAGTGACCTATTCTGACCTACATTCAAAAGAAACATGTTCATGTGTTGAAAACAGACTCTATGAGGAACTGAGTAGAAGCATGGGGACCATTATGAGGTCAGTGAAGTCAAGGAAAGATGCCATTGCCTTTAAAAAGGTAGCAAGAAGATGGTAAGGTCGAGATTACAAGGTGGCAAGGATCTGGATCCTGGATATATTCTGAAGCCAAGATAATTTCCCAGTGTAATAGATATGGATATGAAATACTGAGAGAAATCAAAGATGATTTTGAAGTTCATGACTGCAACAAGTGGACAGATGATGTTTTCATCAATTATGATAAGGAAGGCTGCAACCTGACCAAGTCTGACAGAGGTGGAGATCAGGAATTGAGTTCTAGGAAGTGTGAGGTTTTATTAGTAATCCAGATGCTGACGTCAATGAAGGAATTAGGTATGTGACACCAAATTACAGGTCTTGACGTTGGAATGACTCTTCAGGTTATTAGACCATGGATGATATTTAAAGGCATCAGACTGGAAAGATTATTGAGACAATGAAGACAAAGAGCAGAGGACCAAAAAATAAACTTATGGTAGTCTAACATTAAAAAGCAAAAAGAGGAATGAATGAAATTGGAAGCAGACTAAAGAGAATGCAATGTTCTAGAAACCAAATAGTGGGGGAAAGCTTATGGGGAAAGGACTGTATAATTGTATCAACTACTATTAAGTCTAAAAAAAGAGGCCCCAAATTAAAAAAAAAAAAAACTATTCTATTAAAAATATTCAGTGAGTGTAAGTGTTATCACGTGATCGTGGTAGGCTTTATTCAGAAGGATTTTAAGTGAAACCTCTTAAAGTATATGAGGGACTTAGCCAAGAGTCATTAGAGAAAGATACATGTAAGAAATAAATGGCCAGTGCAAAGTCCCAAGAACAGGAATGTATCTGGCATACATGAATAACAGCAAGGGACCAGTGTGTCTGGAGGAATGAAGTCTTACTAAATGTTTTCAAAGAAGTAATAGATACTTCATCATGTAAGAACTTGTGGCCATTTCAAAAATTTGGGCTCACGTTCCAAGAGAAATTAGAAGAATTCTAAAGAGTGACCTATTCTGACCTACATTCAAAAGAAACATGTTCATGTGTTGAAAACAGACTCTATGAGGAACTGAGTAGAAGCATGGGGACCATTATGAGGTCAGTGAAGTCAAGGAAAGATGCCATTGCCTTTAAAAAGGTAGCAAGAAGATGGTAAGGTCGAGATTACAAGGTGGCAAGGATCTGGATCCTGGATATATTCTGAAGCCAAGATAATTTCCCAGTGTAATAGATATGGATATGAAATACTGAGAGAAATCAAAGATGATTTTGAAGTTCATGACTGCAACAAGTGGACAGATGATGTTTTCATCAATTATGATAAGGAAGGCTGCAACCTGACCAAGTCTGACAGAGGTGGAGATCAGGAATTGAGTTCTAGGAAGTGTGAGGTTTTATTAGTAATCCAGATGCTGACGTCAATGAAGGAATTAGGTATGTGACACCAAATTACAGGTCTTGACGTTGGAATGACTCTTCAGGTTATTAGACCATGGATGATATTTAAAGGCATCAGACTGGAAAGATTATTGAGACAATGAAGACAAAGAGCAGAGGACCAAAAAATAAACTTATGGTAGTCTAACATTAAAAAGCAAAAAGAGGAATGAATGAAATTGGAAGCAGACTAAAGAGAATGCAATGTTCTAGAAACCAAATAGTGGGGGAAAGCTTATGGGGAAAGGACTGTATAATTGTATCAACTACTATTAAGTCAAGAGATACAAAAACATACTGTTTGGAGCATTAATTTGTTAAATTTAGCAATGTGGAGGTCACTGGCGACCTTTGTCAAAGCATTCTTAGAATAACAGATGATCTGAAAGCTGGATTCAGTGGGAAAAGAGGCACTTGAGACAGTTAAAATTAAAACAAAAAAAACCCTTTGGAATAGTTACACCACAAAGGATAATAAGTGAGTAGTAAAAAAATCTAATGATTGGCAAAATAACAGTAGTAATGGTAACAATTTTGTGGAAAAGGAAAGGCTGATGATAGAGGACAGAAAGAGAATTGCTTTCTTAAAACAGACAAACAGTGATAGTCCTCCAAATATACACAGACTGTAAATGTTCTATGGTTTCAGGAAGGACGGTAAGATCTATCAGTAGAAGAAGGTAAGCAGATGTCCTAACAAGGTTCTGTAGAAATTTTCTTCTAGTTACATGAATTTTCTCAGTGAAATAAAAAGTTAATACATTAGTCACTCAGTCATGCTTGACTCTTTGCAGCCCCATGGACTGCAGCCCACCATGCTCCTCTGTCCATGGAATTCTCCAGGCAAGAATACTGGAGTGGGTTCACATGCCCTTCTCCAGGGGTACTTTTCTATGCAGGAATTGAACCTAGGTCTGCATTTCAGGCAGATTTTTTACCATCTGAACCATCAGGGAAACCCTTTCTCATTGAAGTAAGAAGCAAGATCATCAGCTAAGAGTGCTGATTGGGAGAAGTATTGATACTGAAGACTGAGAAGAAAGCAACAGTCATTAAATGTTCAGACTGACTAGCAAGTACAATAATCATTGGACACATCAGAGACCCATAGTACTTTGCATGACAGAATACACGTGAATTAAAAATGTGAAAGTTCAGGTTATTAGACCATGGATGATATTTAAAGGCATCAGACTGGAAAGATTATTGAGACAATGAAGACAAAGAGCAGAGGACCAAAAAATAAACTTATGGTAGTCTAACATTAAAAAGCAAAAAGAGGAATGAATGAAATTGGAAGCAGACTAAAGAGAATGCAATGTTCTAGAAACCAAATAGTGGGGGAAAGCTTATGGGGAAAGGACTGTATAATTGTATCAACTACTATTAAGTCAAGAGATACAAAAACATACTGTTTGGAGCATTAATTTGTTAAATTTAGCAATGTGGAGGTCACTGGCGACCTTTGTCAAAGCATTCTTAGAATAACAGATGATCTGAAAGCTGGATTCAGTGGGAAAAGAGGCACTTGAGACAGTTAAAATTAAAACAAAAAAAACCCTTTGGAATAGTTACACCACAAAGGATAATAAGTGAGTAGTAAAAAAATCTAATGATTGGCAAAATAACAGTAGTAATGGTAACAATTTTGTGGAAAAGGAAAGGCTGATGATAGAGGACAGAAAGAGAATTGCTTTCTTAAAACAGACAAACAGTGATAGTCCTCCAAATATACACAGACTGTAAATGTTCTATGGTTTCAGGAAGGACGGTAAGATCTATCAGTAGAAGAAGGTAAGCAGATGTCCTAACAAGGTTCTGTAGAAATTTTCTTCTAGTTACATGAATTTTCTCAGTGAAATAAAAAGTTAATACATTAGTCACTCAGTCATGCTTGACTCTTTGCAGCCCCATGGACTGCAGCCCACCATGCTCCTCTGTCCATGGAATTCTCCAGGCAAGAATACTGGAGTGGGTTCACATGCCCTTCTCCAGGGGTACTTTTCTATGCAGGAATTGAACCTAGGTCTGCATTTCAGGCAGATTTTTTACCATCTGAACCATCAGGGAAACCCTTTCTCATTGAAGTAAGAAGCAAGATCATCAGCTAAGAGTGCTGATTGGGAGAAGTATTGATACTGAAGACTGAGAAGAAAGCAACAGTCATTAAATGTTCAGACTGACTAGCAAGTACAATAATCATTGGACACATCAGAGACCCAGTTAGTATCTTTAGTCATGACAGAATACACGTGAATTAAAAATGTGAAAGTTCAAAATGGTTGTGATTGGGCTTCCCTGGTGCTCCAGTGGTTAGAGTCTGCCTTGCAGTACAAGGGGCGCCAGTTCGATCCCTGGCCGGGGAAGATCCCACATGCTGTGGAGCGGCTGGACTGGTGTGTCCAATGACAAGCCAGCACTCTGGAACACATGTGCCCAGAGCCAGTGCTCTGCACTGAGAGAGGCCACTGCAGTGGGAGGTTCATACATGCCAAAGAATAAAAGATGTGTGAAAAATAAATTAAAAAGAGGCATGATGGAGGGAAAAAAAAAAAAAAAAACGGTTGTGATTTTTACCCAGTCTTATTCAGTTACATAAATGCAGAGATGAAGTAAACACAGGTTGAATTTAAGCAAGGTTATGGTTCCACCTTAGGTATTACAAACTGAATTATCAGTCTCCTACGGCTACTCTAACAAATGACCACCAATATGTTTCATAGAAAACAACAAGAATTTATCCACTCACAGTTCTGGAGGCCAGAAGATCAAAGCAGTATCAATGAGCTGAAATGAGTGTCATAGTGCAGCACTCCCTCTAGAGGAGGATTCATTTTTTGCCTCTTTCAGCTTCTAGTGGTCACATGGTCACAGTGCCTTCTTGCCTTCTGTGTGTCAAATCTTCCCCAGCTACATTCTTGTAAGAATTCATGCAATCACATTTAAATCCCCCCTGAAAAAGCCAGGATAATCTCTCCATCTAAAGATGAAGAGGTTACTTAATTTAACTGCATCTCCAGCTTCCTTGCTGCCATTTAAAATAATAATCAGGTTCAGTGATTCAGGTTATGGATTCAGTAAAGCCATTATTCAGCCCACCACCCTGAGCCTGTATTCAGGAAGACCTTGTAATGGTTGATCATGGAATCTAGCTTAGGTAGAATTGTGATCGATTAAGTGAGATATAAAGAAAAGGGGTGATCGTCTTGGAATGGTCACTTGCGGATAGAAACAGCAGCAGGTTTATATGTACTGGTAGTTGCAAGGTGTAGCACATGCCTGAGGTCAGGTGAAGGAAAAGGTTACTAGAGGAGAAACAGTCAAGAAACTGAGAAATCAAACAGCTGGAAAGATCACATTTAGATATCCTGGAATGACCAAAACCTGATACAGAAATAGAGTAAATATACAGATAGAAATAGTAAGCCAGAAAACAAATGAAAATAACACAGAGGTAAATCTATACTGTTCACTCTATGTGATGTATATGTGAGTGAAAAATTCTCACATAAACTCATCTCATTCTCTAGACAGTTAAATAATGCCACTTAAAGTTAAAAGATATTTTAACAAAATCCAATTATCATTGACAGAACTTTTCTAACATGTATTTTATGCCCTCTTGTGTTCTTAGGTACGAGACAACGTTGCCTGCGATTACCATTAACGATGGGCTTACCCTTTTGGGTTAGAATGCAATGATGTTTCCAGGGTCTATGGAGGTGTCTAGAAATGTTTACTTTTTCAATTTGCTCTAGACAGGTGTGTTTTTTTTAATACTTATGTCTTCTATTTATATTTTCTGTTACCTTTCTTGCTGTTTGACTGTCATCTGTCACTAAACTTTGCTATTGCACTTTTAAGCTCTTGCATTCTAATTTGCAGTTTATAAAATGTCTTGGGTAGGCTAAACAGAGAGACAGGCCAACTATAATTGTGTCCTATAACTGAGGAAAGTGACTCTGAATGAGTCACTCTGCTTCTGAATAAAGTTTATACACTACAAAGTCTATAGTAGATAGTCCATCTTGTATGGCTATTTCTCATTTTCACTTGTGCCATGCATGTCTGAAAATTTACTATCAGAGGTCCACTCTGTCACAGTACATACGAACACTAGAAAATCCCCACAGAAATTAAAGGACTGAACACCAATGAAGACATGATAAAATAGTGTATGTATCAGTCCAAGTCCTGTCTGGAAACAGGTCATTCAAACTGCATATTCTGAGAAAGTTTAACAGAAAACTACAAGGATATTTCAGAGATATTCTGGATTTCATTCTGTATCAGCACAATGAAACAAACATTGAAACAAAGTGAGTCCCAAGAATTTTTTTTTCTTTTTTTTGGGGGGGGTGGGTGGTGGTGGTGGTGGTGGGCGGGCCACTTCTATTCGTCTTTATCTATTTTCATTCATCTTTGTTCTTTGGCCTGTGTGGGCCTCCCATCGCGGTGGCCTCTGTAGTCGCAGAATTAGACGCATTAGTCCAGCCGCTCGGCAACACGTGGGATCTTCCCAGGCCAGGGATCGAACTGGCGCCCCTTGCACTGCAAGGCGGTGTCCTTACCCACTGGACCACCAGGGAAGTCCCCCAAGAATTTTTTTAAGCTTCCTAGCATGTATAAAAGTCATGTTCAAGCTTTACTGTAACCTATTAAGTGTGCAATAGCATTATGTCTTAAAAAAGTAATACCTGAAAAAACTGCAAAGCAAAATTAATTAAAATAGGAATATCAAATATCACTGATTACTGATCACCATAACAAATAAAGAATAATAAAAAAGGCTTTGAAATACTAAGTGAATTATCAGTATGTCAGTGACATAGAGACATGAAGTACACAAATGCTGTTGGAAAAAAAATGACACCCATGGACATGTCAGATGCAGGGTTTCACAAATGTTCAATTTATTAAAAAAAAAATGTAATGTCTGCAATACACTAAAGCGAAGCCCAATAAATCAAGATATGTCTGTAGTTAAATAGCTACAGATGGGGTTTAAGAGAAGCTACAAAGGATCTCATGATAGCTGGGGCTAGGAGCAGGAAGCTGTTATTAGGGCTAGATCTAAAGGGGCAAAGAGGAGACACTACTACCAAAATCTGGAGCCTCCTGTAGGAAGGCTGCCATAGAGGATCTGGGCTCTTTCCCGGGCACGTGGAGTTAGCCCATGTATTCCTACCATCAGGAAAGCTGGAGAAATGAAAAGCTTGACCTCCCATTGCTTCCATCATGATTTCCTACTGAGGCCTCCCATTAGCCAAGGTCAACGAGAAGTCAGGAAGCAAGTTCTCTGGTTTAGTATGGACCCTTAGGAATAGAAAGCAGGTAGACCTGGGTGGGAGATGGATATGTAAGGGCAATCAGAAGAAAATCAACATTAGAAAATCTGAACCAGCCTCAACCTAAAAATACGGCATTAGGGGCTTCCAGGGTGGCTCAGTGGTAAAGAATTTGCATGCCAATGCAGGAGACATAGGTCGATCTGTGGTCCAGGAGCTTCCACATGCCATGGAGCAACTAAACCCACAAGCCACAACTACTGAGCCCACATGCCTAGAATCCATGCTCCACAACAAAATAAACCACTGCAGTGAGGCCCCTGCTCACCGCAACTAGAGTTAGCACACGAACAGTACCAGAGATCCAGCACAACTATGAAAAACATAAAGAACAGTGCACTAAAGCACCATATATAGTCATTTACGGCAATGATGGCATGCATATGTAGCTAATTCAATTATAACGGAATATCATCTCTTTCGAGTTTCCTAAAATTAAATTATCTCTAAAACTTAGAAACAGTCTCAGAAAGAAGATAATGACAAAAACTGTTTTGCTGATGCTAATTCTTATTTCAAGATAAAAAGTTAGGAGTATTCTTTTACTACCTAAGAAGTCAAAGAAAATATCAGTCAACAAACTGATTTCTACCAATATCAAAGAACTATTCCTTTCATTAGTCATTTTAAAGAAAGAATTTATGAAAACTGTATAGGTTACCAAAATGATATGAAGACACTCTGAGGGAAAAAAATTTATTTGTTATTTATCGCAAATGCTTTACCTCAGGCTTTCTAGAAGGAAGCACTAAGCTCACTTCTATCATAAAGTTATTAAGTGGAATAGTATGCTTTCCTATATTGCATATTCATATTCAACCCTATCTTAAAATAGAAAAATTCTACATTCTGCTCTTGACAATATGTTTCTACTATTCATAATTTACAGACCAGATGCTATTTCCTGATTTGCAAATAATTAATGCAAGAATTATATAAACTTTATGAGGATATTTCAGAATGAGTAATATAATATTTAGGCAAAAATATGAATAATAAAATCTTGTTAAAATGATCAGAGAATGTTACATTTAAAATGCTGACATTCCAGAAGCATTCCATCTACCAAGATTAGTTTATATCTATTTTTTCAATGTTACTTAACCTAAAAATATCTGAGAACACAGTCACCCTCCAATTATCTCTAAATTATTTTTCTTAGAAAAAATTTTGTTCCTATAATCAGAAGAAAAGTTCTGCATTCGATTCAACTCAATGAGCGAGAACATTTTAGAATGCATGGCAGAATGACCTAGCAAGAATACTGTAACTGCAGGCCAGGAAAAAGAGATAAACAAAATCTCATTACCTCTGGGTAATGTGTTGTTACTGTTGCTAGTGTTTCCAAACTCATAGACTCTGTTTCACATCCATTTTCTATAACTGAACTTTTGTAAGGTCTCTTTTTATAACATTAAATAAAAATAGAGGTATTGATTCTAAATAAATCTTAATAGATGCTCATGTCCCTTTAAGATTTTAAAGTTTTCAGCTCAAGAAAGATGCTGTATATTCCATTTATGTTTAGGCACTGTGTTAGATGAATCAAAGTATAAAAGTGAATGTGACACAATTAACCATCCATATATACAAGTTTCTAATCGAGGGCTTCCGCATGGTGCTAGTGGTAAAGAACCCACTTACCAATGCAGGAAACGTAAGAGACATGCCTTTGGTCCCTGCCTTAGGTCCCTGGAGGAGGGCATGACAACCCACTCCAATATTCTTGCCTGGAGAATCCCATGGACAGAGGAGCCTGGTGGGCTACAGTCCATAGGGTATGTACAACTTTCTAATACACTTCATAGGGTTATCAACCATGTTCAGGGAAGATTAAAATGACTTCTACATCAGCTCTTAAACAATTTTTGTTATTAAGTGGAATAGTATGCTTTCCTATATTGCATATTCATATTCAACCCTATCTTAAAATAGAAAAATTCTACATTCTGCTCTTGACAATATGTTTCTACTATTCATAATTTACAGACCAGATGCTATTTCCTGATTTGCAAATAATTAATGCAAGAATTATATAAACTTTATGAGGATATTTCAGAATGAGTAATATAATATTTAGGCAAAAATATGAATAATAAAATCTTGTTAAAATGATCAGAGAATGTTACATTTAAAATGCTGACATTCCAGAAGCATTCCATCTACCAAGATTAGTTTATATCTATTTTTTCAATGTTACTTAACCTAAAAATATCTGAGAACACAGTCACCCTCCAATTATCTCTAAATTATTTTTCTTAGAAAAAATTTTGTTCCTATAATCAGAAGAAAAGTTCTGCATTCGATTCAACTCAATGAGCGAGAACATTTTAGAATGCATGGCAGAATGACCTAGCAAGAATACTGTAACTGCAGGCCAGGAAAAAGAGATAAACAAAATCTCATTACCTCTGGGTAATGTGTTGTTACTGTTGCTAGTGTTTCCAAACTCATAGACTCTGTTTCACATCCATTTTCTATAACTGAACTTTTGTAAGGTCTCTTTTTATAACATTAAATAAAAATAGAGGTATTGATTCTAAATAAATCTTAATAGATGCTCATGTCCCTTTAAGATTTTAAAGTTTTCAGCTCAAGAAAGATGCTGTATATTCCATTTATGTTTAGGCACTGTGTTAGATGAATCAAAGTATAAAAGTGAATGTGACACAATTAACCATCCATATATACAAGTTTCTAATACAAGGGCTTCCCGCATGGTGCTAGTGGTAAAGAACCCACTTACCAATGCAGGAAACGTAAGAGACATGCCTTTGGTCCCTGCCTTAGGTCCCTGGAGGAGGGCATGACAACCCACTCCAATATTCTTGCCTGGAGAATCCCATGGACAGAGGAGCCTGGTGGGCTACAGTCCATAGGGTATGTACAACTTTCTAATACACTTGATAGGGTTATCAAGTACCATGTTCAGGGAAGAAGATACTGAGAAGAATGATATGGTCCTTTTCTAGAGGAACTTCAATCAGATAGGAGAAGAGCAAAGAAGCAAATAACTTAGCCTGAGAAGTGCCAAAAGTGACACATGCACACAGTATTTTTTTGAGTGTTAAGGAGAAGCCCCTAATACTCTCTATGAGGGGTGGATGAAAGGAGGTTACTCAGGGCTGGAGTCGAGCAGGCAAACATGACAAGGGGAGTGAACAGTGGGACCAGGCAGCTGCAGGTTCAGGGAAGCACAGGTGACTTTATAGCATAAGAAGCTATGATGGAGTTGGACATTAACTGATCAGCATTCTTAAGCAAAATCAAAGCTGTCAAAAAACTAATTATACTTGTCAGTAATGCTTTTGGTTTTTAAAAAGAAAAATGGATATAATTTTTTGAACAGAGACATTAACACCAATTAATGAGGAAAATCTTTGCTGGTAGGACAAAGGGAAAATTTCTCTCAAATTGTTTGACCCTGTGAGATTTAGACTTTAAATTATTTTCCTGGGTTCCAAAATCACTGTGGATGGTGACTACAGCCATGAAACTAAAAGAAACTTGCTCCTTAGAAGAAAACTTATGACAGACCTAGACAGAAGATTAAAAAGCAGAGATATTACTCTGCCAACCAAGGTCCATCTAGTCAAAGCTATAGTTTTCCAGTAGTCACATATGGCTGTGAGAGTTGGACCATAAAGAAGGCTAAGTGCCAAAGAATTGATGCTTTTGAACTGTGGTGCTGGAGAAGACTCTTAAGAGTCCCTTGGACAGCAAGGAGATTAAAGTAGTCAATCCTAAAGGAAATCAACCACGAATATTCATTGGAAGAACTGATGCCAAAGCTGAAGCTCTAATACTCTGGCCACCTGATGCGAAGAGATAACTCACTGGAAAAGACCCTGATATTGGGAAGGATTGAAGGCACAAGGAGAAGGGATGAGATGGTTGGATGGTATCCCTTACTCAGTGGACATCAGCTTGAGCAAACTCCAGGAGATAGTGAAGGACAGGGAAGTCAACCATGTTGCAGGCCGTGAGGCTGCAAAGAGTTGGACAGGACTTAGAGACTGAACAACAACAATACACTTGATAGGGTTATCAAGTACCATGTTCAGGGAAGAAGATACTGAGAAGAATGATATGGTCCTTTTCTAGAGGAACTTCAATCAGATAGGAGAAGAGCAAAGAAGCAAATAACTTAGCCTGAGAAGTGCCAAAAGTGACACATGCACACAGTATTTTTTTGAGTGTTAAGGAGAAGCCCCTAATACTCTCTATGAGGGGTGGATGAAAGGAGGTTACTCAGGGCTGGAGTCGAGCAGGCAAACATGACAAGGGGAGTGAACAGTGGGACCAGGCAGCTGCAGGTTCAGGGAAGCACAGGTGACTTTATAGCATAAGAAGCTATGATGGAGTTGGACATTAACTGATCAGCATTCTTAAGCAAAATCAAAGCTGTCAAAAAACTAATTATACTTGTCAGTAATGCTTTTGGTTTTTAAAAAGAAAAATGGATATAATTTTTTGAACAGAGACATTAACACCAATTAATGAGGAAAATCTTTGCTGGTAGGACAAAGGGAAAATTTCTCTCAAATTGTTTGACCCTGTGAGATTTAGACTTTAAATTATTTTCCTGGGTTCCAAAATCACTGTGGATGGTGACTACAGCCATGAAACTAAAAGAAACTTGCTCCTTAGAAGAAAACTTATGACAGACCTAGACAGAAGATTAAAAAGCAGAGATATTACTCTGCCAACCAAGGTCCATCTAGTCAAAGCTATAGTTTTCCAGTAGTCACATATGGCTGTGAGAGTTGGACCATAAAGAAGGCTAAGTGCCAAAGAATTGATGCTTTTGAACTGTGGTGCTGGAGAAGACTCTTAAGAGTCCCTTGGACAGCAAGGAGATTAAAGTAGTCAATCCTAAAGGAAATCAACCACGAATATTCATTGGAAGAACTGATGCCAAAGCTGAAGCTCTAATACTCTGGCCACCTGATGTGAAGAGATAACTCACTGGAAAAGACCCTGATATTGGGAAGGATCGAAGGCACAAGGAGAAGGGATGAGATGGTTGGATGGTATCCCTTACTCAGTGGACATCAGCTTGAGCAAACTCCAGGAGATAGTGAAGGACAGGGAAGTCAACCATGTTGCAGGCCGTGAGGCTGCAAAGAGTTGGACAGGACTTAGAGACTGAACAACAACAACAAAGAAGAATTGCTTTAAAAAGAATCTTAGTATGATTATAATTGTAGAAATATTTTCCAAATAGGAACTCACATAAAGGGAGTTGAAGGGATAAAGGAATATATTTATACACTACTGATAACATTTAAAGGAATTTTGCTTTATAATTAAAATTTTATTATTAATGTAGTTATTTATTTAATTAAAAGAAAATGGCACTGCTATGTAAGTTACCACTGAACAACAAAGTACAACGTGATACAATTATAAAAAAGGAACAAAGACACTCTTAATTAACTTGGTAACAGCAGAATATAATGTGAAAAAAAACCCCAAGATATAAAAGCATTTATTGTATAGCTCCCTTTATTGAAGAGATTCTATTCTATATATATATACACACACACACACATGCATATATATATATGCGTATATATATATACGTGTGTGTGTATATACATATATATGTATGTATATATATGTATATATATACATACATTCATATGTGTATATATACATATATACACATATATGTATATATACAAATATACATATACATATATATGTGCCTTTATGTGTGTGTGTGTGTGTGTATCATGTATATGTGTATCTATATGTATGTGTTCATGTATTAAATAGATGTACCCACTTGTATTTTCATAAAAGAAACAATGGCTAACTAAAGGGAGACAGTGCAAGGCAGGGTATTTAGGACAAGGATAGAAAGAAGCTTTAATTCTTTGAAAGTATCTTTTTGTGTGTGTGTGTGTGTGTGTGTGTGTGTGTGTGTGTTTGTACATGCTCAGTTGCTTCAGTCATGTCGAATTCTTTTGTGACCCCATGGACTGTAGTCTGCCAGGCTCCCCTGTCCATGGAGATTCTACAGACAACAATACTGAAGTGGCTTGCCATTAGTCTCCCCCAGGGGGCCTTCCCAACCCAGGGATTAAACCCATGTATCTCATGTCTCCTGTATTGGCAGGAGGGTTCTTTACCACTAGCACCAATTCATATAGATACTTAATACATAATTAATAGAACTTAGCATTTATATTGCATGATTAATAAAAAATATTAATTATGTCAAGGAAAAGGAAATTCTTAAAAGTGTAAAAATAAGCCAAGTTGTGCTTCTCTGTTATCATTACATACAAATAGTCTTACTAAGTGATAAACTATTCCTTCCTGGTAGTGAGAACCAACTCTGCAGGTACCACCGCCTGCCTCCCACGGCCTACTTAGTTCCTCACTAGTTAGAGCCTCTGCATGAGCCTCTGCATTCTTCTTTGAAGATAGTTCCATGGAGAGATATGTTAGTTGCAGGGGCCAATGAAGCCACTTCTCTGCATATATTATTTTGAGTTATATTTCCATCACTTCCCACTAAATAACTTTAAATGACTCATGGAACAACAGTGAATTAAACATGGGGATTAAATACAAAAGCTGAAAATAATGCAAAGAACACAGGATTAGTTGAGAGAGAAAATATGGGTAAAAAGAGAATAAATTCTATCCCAGGATACGGGGGACACATACGCGACACATATGGAAAAAATAGTTTTTAATCAAGAGCAATATTGAAGAGGAGTTGGGTCAGAAATGCTGAAAAACTATGACTGTCAAATTTTTAGAAGCAATGTAATGCATAAAATGGTTATCATATACAATGCAACATTGTACATTTAGGTGATATAGATAAATTATGTTTAAGATATAAGCTGCAGATTATAAACAACAACATATTGGAGGTCCTGGTGGCAAAAATAAACTAGGACACTTGCAGAGAAAAATGGCAATAGCTGGGGAAAAGCGACAAAAGCTATAGAAAAATGTTTTATAAAATAGAAGGGAATTCTGCTGCCTCATTTCTGAGCTTGCTTTGTCTCCCTCTCTCTCTCTTCTCTCTCCCCAATATGTGTGTATACATGTATTTCTATATATATATGCATAGACACATACAACCATAATGATCTTAGAAAACAGGAATAGAAACAGCAACTTAAAATAGAGCAGATCATTGCCAAGTAACCCTGGCACCTACAGGTTTGTGCACTTGGAACACAGTATTTTAAAATAATCACGTAATTTTCGTAAAAATCAAACTCACAGTACATTCTCTCCCTCCTTCACTGTATCCCCATTCCTAGCTTACATGCAGTTGGCCTAAAAATTGCAGTTATCTTTTTGGTTGAAAATGTGTTCATACAGTGTAATCACTGCATACACTCCATCTTTTGGGACTATCCAATATTAGCATGTTTTTAGAAATAAACAGAAGAAACAGTAATGAAAGAGGTACTCAATGGAAAAATCTCTTGGGATCCAATTTGTATGGTACTGGGGAAAATGCCCAGAAGGTATGCAAACAAATAATGGGCCATATATACAATGATCAGAATAATATAGCAGATTTTAAAAAAGGAATAGAGCCTATAAAAAGGCTTTTATATTTAGAATGCGAAAATCCAAATGTAAGAACTTCAAAAAACAATTGAAAAGAAACCTTTGCAATAAGGCTACAGTAAATTTTACTTGATANGATGCAATAAAGGCCTTTTTTTCCCCATATTTTTATGAAAAGGGATTAGTAAAATAATGCAAAGAACACAGGATTAGTTGAGAGAGAAAATATGGGTAAAAAGAGAATAAATTCTATCCCAGGATACGGGGGACACATACGCGACACATATGGAAAAAATAGTTTTTAATCAAGAGCAATATTGAAGAGGAGTTGGGTCAGAAATGCTGAAAAACTATGACTGTCAAATTTTTAGAAGCAATGTAATGCATAAAATGGTTATCATATACAATGCAACATTGTACATTTAGGTGATATAGATAAATTATGTTTAAGATATAAGCTGCAGATTATAAACAACAACATATTGGAGGTCCTGGTGGCAAAAATAAACTAGGACACTTGCAGAGAAAAATGGCAATAGCTGGGGAAAAGCGACAAAAGCTATAGAAAAATGTTTTATAAAATAGAAGGGAATTCTGCTGCCTCATTTCTGAGCTTGCTTTGTCTCCCTCTCTCTCTCTTCTCTCTCCCCAATATGTGTGTATACATGTATTTCTATATATATATGCATAGACACATACAACCATAATGATCTTAGAAAACAGGAATAGAAACAGCAACTTAAAATAGAGCAGATCATTGCCAAGTAACCCTGGCACCTACAGGTTTGTGCACTTGGAACACAGTATTTTAAAATAATCACGTAATTTTCGTAAAAATCAAACTCACAGTACATTCTCTCCCTCCTTCACTGTATCCCCATTCCTAGCTTACATGCAGTTGGCCTAAAAATTGCAGTTATCTTTTTGGTTGAAAATGTGTTCATACAGTGTAATCACTGCATACACTCCATCTTTTGGGACTATCCAATATTAGCATGTTTTTAGAAATAAACAGAAGAAACAGTAATGAAAGAGGTACTCAATGGAAAAATCTCTTGGGATCCAATTTGTATGGTACTGGGGAAAATGCCCAGAAGGTATGCAAACAAATAATGGGCCATATATACAATGATCAGAATAATATAGCAGATTTTAAAAAAGGAATAGAGCCTATAAAAAGGCTTTTATATTTAGAATGCGAAAATCCAAATGTAAGAACTTCAAAAAACAATTGAAAAGAAACCTTTGCAATAAGGCTACAGTAAATTTTACTTGATAAGATAAAGATTTCATATATGGAAAATGCAGCTTCTGAATAGTAAAAAATAACCCACTAAGGATATTATCTTTCTCCTTTCATGTGGTCTTTTAAAAAAGGCAGGAATATAAGTTACAGTAAAAAAACTGTTTCAGTGTTTATGGTTTAATGTGCACTTTTTCAGTAAAATCCTTTACAGTAATAAAGATTTTGCTGTCATTTCATAGACAAGTAAGTGAATTACTTTACAAGCAAGAAAAACAAACTAGAAAAATAACTGTAGCATCATTTATGGGCATATGGAAATTATTTCTTTTATATTTTGTTAAAAAAATCTTAATAAGTGACTTGGGAAATTACATTACACAGAATTTATATTGATTTGTTCTCTTCCAGTGCTCATTTGGAGGCAATTCTGAGGTTCAAATAGCAAATAAATGCTTATATGAATGGAAATGGTGTGAAACTGAGAATTTACTGAATTTATTAAACTTTAGTATGTATACACAACCAGTTTTGATATTAAAAGAAACCCAGGAAAGAAAGTAACATAAAGAATTGTTCTTACACCATCATGAAATTTGTTATCCTTAGTGTTGTCATTTTGATGGGTTTTTTTAACACAATGGAGGTCTATGTAGGGCTATTACACATAAACAAGTATGAATCCTAAGGCCAAGTATAAGTCAAAATGAGGCTTTTTTCTCTACCCGTGAAGTACAAGCAGGAACACATCAAGAGAGCAAGAAGGCCATCGTGATGTCAGTGGACCATTGGGAAAGAGATGCACAAAAGGACTTTTAGTCAGAAGAGAGAGTTGTGATGTTTTATGCACGTTTTTAAAAGACTTTTCCTAATCATTTCTTCATACCCATTTGGAGAAAGTAACTTATTTAAAACTACAGACTGACTGATGACATCCACCTAGAATTTGGACCAAAAGAGTACCTTATCAAACTAATCTAAATGTCAATATGACTTGTTTTTAATGGTAGTTTCACCTAAATTCACCTTCTCATACTCCTTTTCTAAAGATCATACTGAATAACTGTTACCAGTAGTGTTGAGCAGGACTACAAGTCAGGGCCAGAAAGTTAGAACTAGCAGACCTAAAAGCCTTTCAGCATTTCCATCACAAACCTATATTATCTGAACTTTATACATTGACTATAAAAAGCCAGGCAGGATCTAGGCATTGAAACTTCTTTGGAAATGCATTGTATTTTTAGTACATGTAGACCACAAGGGTGGTAACGACACAAGATTTTCAGGCCCAAATATAGCTGTACTTTACACATATTTAAACACATTAAAAGAAACCAGAAATGTCCTATTTCTAAATTCACAGGACACAAAAAGAACACATAATTTTAGGCCACTGTCCAAACTCTTGAGACTTATTTTGTCCAAAATCTGTCTTCCATCATGGTTACACAGAAAGTATTGAAAGCATTCAAAAGTTTTTAGAACCCATCTAAAAAAGTTGAGGTTTTACAAACTACTCATCTTTGAAGCATTGAATATGTTCAAAAGCATTCATATGAAACTCATGTGAAATAACTAAAGCGCTGTGCCTGCTTTTTACTTTTTCTCTTCTCGTACATTCAGACTTAACAAAAGTGCTTTTCGGTAGAGAATGTGTTATTGTATGAAATAATTTAATAAACAGAATTTTAGTTAACTCTACAGCAAAACCAAACAACCTGTAATATTACCCTCATTTTACAGAGGAAAGAGTTGAGACTCAGCAGATAAACGCTTTAGTCAGGTCATACACAGGTCTTCTGATTTCCAATTTCTATCTGATCCTACTGGCAACATCCTGGCAGTCCATCAAAAATCAAGAGAGCAAGAAGGCCAGCGTGATGTCAGTGGACCATTGGGAAAGAGATGCACAAAAGGACTTTTAGTCAGAAGAGAGAGTTGTGATGTTTTATGCACGTTTTTAAAAGACTTTTCCTAATCATTTCTTCATACCCATTTGGAGAAAGTAACTTATTTAAAACTACAGACTGACTGATGACATCCACCTAGAATTTGGACCAAAAGAGTACCTTATCAAACTAATCTAAATGTCAATATGACTTGTTTTTAATGGTAGTTTCACCTAAATTCACCTTCTCATACTCCTTTTCTAAAGATCATACTGAATAACTGTTACCAGTAGTGTTGAGCAGGACTACAAGTCAGGGCCAGAAAGTTAGAACTAGCAGACCTAAAAGCCTTTCAGCATTTCCATCACAAACCTATATTATCTGAACTTTATACATTGACTATAAAAAGCCAGGCAGGATCTAGGCATTGAAACTTCTTTGGAAATGCATTGTATTTTTAGTACATGTAGACCACAAGGGTGGTAACGACACAAGATTTTTCAGGCCCAAATATAGCTGTACTTTACACATATTTAAACACATTAAAAGAAACCAGAAATGTCCTATTTCTAAATTCACAGGACACAAAAAGAACACATAATTTTAGGCCACTGTCCAAACTCTTGAGACTTATTTTGTCCAAAATCTGTCTTCCATCATGGTTACACAGAAAGTATTGAAAGCATTCAAAAGTTTTTAGAACCCATCTAAAAAAGTTGAGGTTTTACAAACTACTCATCTTTGAAGCATTGAATATGTTCAAAAGCATTCATATGAAACTCATGTGAAATAACTAAAGCGCTGTGCCTGCTTTTTTACTTTTTTTCTCTTCTCGTACATTCAGACTTAACAAAAGTGCTTTTCGGTAGAGAATGTGTTATTGTATGAAATAATTTAATAAACAGAATTTTAGTTAACTCTACAGCAAAACCAAACAACCTGTAATATTACCCTCATTTTACAGAGGAAAGAGTTGAGACTCAGCAGATAAACGCTTTAGTCAGGTCATACACAGGTCTTCTGATTTCCAATTTCTATCTGATCCTACTGGCAACATCCTGGCAGTCCAGGTTCTCCAGAAAAACAGAAAATCAATAGGATATATAGAGAGATGGAGATAAAGAGGAGATTTATAATGAGAATTAGCCCATGCAATTATGAATGGAGGCTGAGAAGTCCCACAGTCTGCCATCTGCAAGCTGGAAAACCAGGAAAGCTGGTGATGTAATCCAGTCCTATTCCATGGCTTAAGAACCCAGGAGCACACATACCCAACGGCAGAGATAGATGCTCCAGTTCAGAAGAAGGGAGTGCATTTCTCACCGGTTAGTCTATTCAGGCCCTCAACAGATTCCATGGTGCCATGGCATTGGTGAGGGCCCTCTCCTCTACTCAGTCTCCTAATTCGAACACTACTCTTGTCTGGAAACACGCTCACAGACACCCAGAAATCCAATTTCACCAGCTATCCAGGCATTCCTCAGCTCAAATTAACATATAAAATCAGCCATCACACTACCAACTTGTTTCAACTCCCCTCGCCCCTCACTCACACTGAAGCTGCTTTTCACCATCACCGTGGCCTCTTCTCCTTTCATGCCTCTCTATTTTCACCTAATTCCAGCCAGCTTCTTCTTCCTCTCTCCACAGCTGGAGATCTGTCAGCCATGTCCATGACATTTCTCTAGCTCAGTCCCCTCGCTTAGGTGATTTTGTTCTCTATGGAACATGTGATAACTCTGTAGACATTTTGACTGTCAACAGCTTAGGGATTGGGGTTGGTAAGGGGCTTTTGTCCAAAATCTGTCTTCCATCATGGTTACACAGAAAGTATTGAAAGCATTCAAAAGTTTTTAGAACCCATCTAAAAAGTTGAGGTTTTACAAACTACTCATCTTTGCATTGAATATGTTCAAAAGCATTCATATGAAACTCATGTGAAATAACTAAAGCGCTGTGCCTGCTTTTTACTTTTTTCTCTCTCGTACATTCAGACTTAACAAAAGTGCTTTTCGGTAGAGAATGTGTTATTGTATGAAATAATTTAATAAACAGAATTTTAGTTAACTCTACAGCAAAACCAAACAACCTGTAATATTACCCTCATTTTACAGAGGAAAGAGTTGAGACTCAGCAGATAAAGCGCTTTAGTCAGGTCATACACAGGTCTTCTGATTTCCAATTTCTATCTGATCCTACTGGCAACATCCTGGCAGTCCAGGTTCTCCAGAAAAACAGAAAATCAATAGGATATATAGAGAGATGGAGATAAAGAGGAGATTTATAATGAGAATTAGCCCATGCAATTATGAATGGAGGCTGAGAAGTCCCACAGTCTGCCATCTGCAAGCTGGAAAACCAGGAAAGCTGGTGATGTAATCCAGTCCTATTCCATGGCTTAAGAACCCAGGAGCACACATACCCAACGGCAGAGATAGATGCTCCAGTTCAGAAGAAGGGAGTGCATTTCTCACCGGTTAGTCTATTCAGGCCCTCAACAGATTCCATGGTGCCATGGCATTGGTGAGGGCCCTCTCCTCTACTCAGTCTCCTAATTCGAACACTACTCTTGTCTGGAAACACGCTCACAGACACCCAGAAATCCAATTTCACCAGCTATCCAGGCATTCCTCAGCTCAAATTAACATATAAAATCAGCCATCACACTACCAACTTGTTTCAACTCCCCTCGCCCCTCACTCACACTGAAGCTGCTTTTCACCATCACCGTGGCCTCTTCTCCTTTCATGCCTCTCTATTTTCACCTAATTCCAGCCAGCTTCTTCTTCCTCTCTCCACAGCTGGAGATCTGTCAGCCATGTCCATGACATTTCTCTAGCTCAGTCCCCTCGCTTAGGTGATTTTGTTCTCTATGGAACATGTGATAACTCTGTAGACATTTTTGACTGTCAACAGCTTAGGGATTGGGGGTTGGTAAGGGCAGACCAGGGATGCTACTAAACACCTTACAATGCGTAAGACGGGCCCTCACACAAAGAATACCCAGCCCCAAATGGCAACATGCTGAGATTGAGAAACTGTTTCACCTATAACTCTAAATTAATGACTCAAGATCTTTTAACCTTCTGCTCTAATCAACCACTGAACCTAGGTGACACCATCAACTTTCTTAAGGGTTTAGCAGAGCTTTTAAATGTCATATGCTATTTGATTATTCTACAAGTTAGATCTAAGCTCATATAAAAAAACCAGAAGTGAGGTTTATGGAGCTTAGAGTTTTTGGTCTGTTTTATTGTTCAGTGTCTATTGTTCAATGCTAACTTTGTAGGAGGGATTCAATAAATATTCATTCAAACAGTAAAGAAATGCAGGAACATGCTTTTTCAATGTGTTGTCTGATTAAACCAAATCATCTCCAGACCCAAGATCTCCAACATTCTCCTTTAGTCTCTCCCCTCTTGCAGAGAGTCTGTTCCCCTCTTCCCCTTTCAATTAGTACACTTGGTTAGCTTCATCATCACTGCCTTCAAATATGGTCAAAAGTCTTATTTTGAGAAAAATATCCTGTTACAAAATATTTAAAATTTCTCTTATTGCTAAGCTTCTGGTGTAATTATTAGCTCCAGTTTCTCAACTCATGCAGTGTGCAATCTTTTGAAATCTCAGTGGATTTCCCAAACCTCTACAAGTACTTCGCATCAAAAATCCAATACTAAATTTCTAACTGCAAATTCAGAAAAGGCCAATGGCATTCCAGTATCCTTCATTGTGCTAAAGTATTTGATATGTTCTTTTTCTCTTTCATGAAATTCCTTCCTTTGATTTCTATGAGTTTGCATATTCTGTCACTTCACTGTTATCATTAAATAACTACTTCTATCTGTCCTAGTGGGAACTCTCCCTCTTCTATCTTCAACTAGATTCTTTCTGAAATTTTGTTGTTTCTGGGGTTATTTTTCTTTTTCTCCTTTAGTCCTATCATTTACTTCTGTGTGAAAAATTAACAAATTTCCACCCCTAAAATTTTGCTGTACTTTCTAGTCACTGGCTAAATACGTCCACTGTTGTTTCAAACTCCACATATACAGGAAACAACTATTTTCTCCCCAGCCTCTTCCATAATTTGGAACTTTGTGCTCTAGAACCCTCAATGGCCAGAAGGTTCTACTTCAGGGCAGAGTTGTTATAAAATGCCTTCTTTCTCTGAGCTAGCTCTATAGTTACATCATCCCTGCCATTTTGTCAAGTTCTTGATCTAAAATCCTGGATTTCATCTCTCCTGTCTAAATGTAATCCGGCAGAGATAACAATTCCATTGACTTTTCCTATAAGATCACATGTCATAATAGTAGCTACAGCTAAAGAAAACAATTGTTCCATAATGGTAACTGGTGATACTTACATTTATTCATGCCTCTACATATTAAGTTATTTAACACAAAATTTTATGCATTAAGTGTTTTATTTTGTATAAACCAAATCATCTCCAGACCCAAGATCTCCAACATTCTCCTTTAGTCTCCCCCTCTTGCAGAGAGTCTGTTCCCTCTTCCCTTTCAATTAGTACACTTGGTTAGCTTCATCATCACTGCCTTCAAATATGGTCAAAAGTCTTATTTTGAGAAAAATATCCTGTTACAAAATATTTAAAATTTCTCTTATTGCTAAGCTTCTGGTGTAATTATTAGCTCCAGTTTCTCAACTCATGCAGTGTGCAATCTTTTGAAATCTCAGTGGATTTCCCAAACCTCTACAAGTACTTCGCATCAAAAATCCAATACTAAATTTCTAACTGCAAATTCAGAAAAGGCCAATGGCATTCCAGTATCCTTCATTGTGCTAAAGTATTTGATATGTTCTTTTTCTCTTTCATGAAATTCCTTCCTTTGATTTCTATGAGTTTGCATATTCTGTCACTTCACTGTTATCATTAAATAACTACTTCTATCTGTCCTAGTGGGAACTCTCCCTCTTCTATCTTCAACTAGATTCTTTCTGAAATTTTGTTGTTTCTGGGGTTATTTTTCTTTTTCTCCTTTAGTCCTATCATTTACTTCTGTGTGAAAAATTAACAAATTTCCACCCCTAAAATTTTGCTGTACTTTCTAGTCACTGGCTAAATACGTCCACTGTTGTTTCAAACTCCACATATACAGGAAACAACTATTTTCTCCCCAGCCTCTTCCATAATTTGGAACTTTGTGCTCTAGAACCCTCAATGGCCAGAAGGTTCTACTTCAGGGCAGAGTTGTTATAAAATGCCTTCTTTCTCTGAGCTAGCTCTATAGTTACATCATCCCTGCCATTTTGTCAAGTTCTTGATCTAAAATCCTGGATTTCATCTCTCCTGTCTAAATGTAATCCGGCAGAGATAACAATTCCATTGACTTTTCCTATAAGATCACATGTCATAATAGTAGCTACAGCTAAAGAAAACAATTGTTCCATAATGGTAACTGGTGATACTTACATTTATTCATGCCTCTACATATTAAGTTATTTAACACAAAAATTTTATGCATTAAGTGTTTTATTTTGTATAATTTTACAGTAAGGAAACTAAGGCAGAGTTATATAATGTTAACTGTTAGTGAAGCAGCAGGGCCAGTACTTGGACAGATGCAATTTGGCTCAAGAGTCCATGCTTTTAACCATTATACTTATTGCTTCCATAATGCAGGACACATATAAGACTGATCATCAATAATTGGGTGAACAGGGCTTCCCCTGGTGGTCCAGTGGGTAAGGACACTGCCTTGCAGTGAAAGGGGCACCGGTTCGATCCCTGGCCTGGGAAGATCCCATGTGCTGCGGAGCGGCTGGACCGATGTGTCCATTTACCGAGCCGGAGCTCTGGAGCGCATGCGCCCAGAGCCGGCACTCTGCAGCGACAGACGTCACCACGATGGGAGGCCCACAGGAGCCAAAGAACAAAGACGGATGAAAGTAGAGAAATGAAAAACCAATAGAAGTGGCCCACCCGCTCCCCTCCCCAACCCGACCCCCGCCCAAAATAAATAAATCAATCAATCTTAAAAAAAAAAAATCGGGTGAACAGTATAGAACAAAGAGCTGTATCTATTAAAAATGTGTGTAGTGGGTATAACTGGGCTTCTCAGATGGATCAGTGGGTCAAGAATCTGCCTGCAATGTAGGAGACTCAGGAGACATCTGGGTTCAGTCCCTGAGTTGGGAACATTCCCTGGAGGAGGGCATGGTAACCCACTCCAGTATTCCTGCCTAGAGAATTCCATGGACAGAGGAGCCTAGTGGGCTACAGACCATAGGGTTGCAAAGAGTCAAACACAAACAAAGCAACTGAGCATGCAATGGGTTAAACAGTGGCTCCCTAAAAGATACGTTCAACAGATGGGTGGTATAGTGGGTGGGATAGGAGGGAGGCTTTAGAGGGAGGGGATATATGTTTATTTATGGCTGATTCATGTTGTTGTATAGCAAAAACCAACACTACACTGTAAAACAATAACCTTCCAATTAAAAATAAATTTTAAAAAAACATAAAAAAAGATATGTCCAAGTCATTCTAATCCTTAGAACTTAGACGATGACATTTGGGAAAAGAGTGTCCATAGATGGAATTATACTGAGAGTCTCAAGATTACTCTGGATCTTGGCTGAACTCTAAATCTGATGATAAGTCTTTATAAGAAGAAGAGAATGAGAAAGAGAAAAGGTATCGTGAAGATGGAGGCTGAGACTGGGGTAACATATCTATAAGCAGTGCATGTCAAGGATTAACAGCAAGCATCGGAAGCCAGGAGGGAAGTAGGGAATAACTTCTCCCTCAGAGCCTCCAAATGGAGCCAATCTTGCCAGCTTCTTAATTTTGGTCTCTTGTTCCCCTGAACTGTGAGCAAATAAATTTCTGCTGTCTTAGGCCAGTGCACTTGTGATAACTTGCTGCAACAGCCTTAGGAAACTAGTATAGTGGAAGAGATTCTTGTGACCTTATCAGGACATAGAATAATAGAACACTGGAGATTTCTTAATAAAATTCATTTTACAACAAAACTCTGCTTAAGGATAAAATTTTCTTAATTTTGTATTATATATCCCATCAACAAATTTTAGTGGTCAATATGTGATTTGGGGGAGGAATGAAGAAATAAAAGATTTTTACTATTTTTCTACTATCCCATAAATGTGCTGAATTTTTATCAATTATCTTATCTGAAAACCTTAGAAATGAAATATCAAAGATTTTTACAGATTCTACAAAGTAGTCATGATCAACATCTGAAGGACTCTGCAACGAAAGGCAAAGAAATACTGAAAAACATTTCTAAGGCCAAAATTTACCTAAGTATCATATCAATGTCACTTATTTCTAAGCAACAAAGAAATCTTATTCATACAAGAAATCTTATTCATACATTTGCTAACTGGATACATTTTTTCTCCTTGATGGGCACTTGCAGCAGTTTAAAGACAGAATCTTTTAAAAGGGAAGAAATACTGAAAAGGTGAAATGTATGAACAGAGAACTTGTTCATTTTAGATACTTTCATCCAGAGGAATTGTGCTCTATCTGTCCTTGTACAAGAAATTCAGCCTCACAAAGCTCAGATTTCCATCTTTATAAAATGTCACTGACAATGCCCATTGCATTTAGGGTGGAATTCAGTGAGACAGTGAGGGCAAAATGGATCCTTAGAGGTTGCTATGTCATTCCTCCTTTTTCCCATTATCACTATTTTTCTAGGAAGCTCAGTGTAATGCTAATGTTGTTCCAGACAAACAAGTTCAATTTATTCTCTAGATAAAATTGCATTTAGTTCCTTCCTACTCTAAGTATCTACTGGTGGTGGTCAAACACCATTCCTGTCATGTCCAGGAGACATGACATCTGTAAGGGATCCTGCAGCTTCCTTGCTAAGTAATTAACCCACACGCCTTTGATTATTCACTTAAACAATATATGCCATTCTTTGTGTACCAGGAGATACGCAGCACAAAAAGGAAAAATGTACGAGCTTGCTGAAGTCCATTTACCGGAATTTGGTATTATATTTTAGCTTGAATAAAATGTTCAGGAGTGTTTTGCAAAACACATAAGATCTATTCTGAATGAACAATATAATACCCACACCAGTGCTTTTAGCTTTTAAAACAGATCATATCAATTACTGTTTAAATTTTATATCTTGGAAAAAAGGCCTAGCCTATATTTTTAGTTAATGTGTTATAGTTAATATAGATGTGGGTGATGAGCTGAAGTATGATATGAAGGATCTTTAATTCTGTCATAGTGGTCACATTCACAAGTTACTTTTATAGTTTTGAAATTTAAAAGAGAAACAGATATGTCTAAGTATTTACTTTTGCTCTCGCTAAGCCTAGTTTCCTTATCTGTGAGATAGGAGTGATAATGGTATGTCCCGCATGCCCCTTTGTGTTGGTTTTCAGGAATAGAAAACAAATAATTGATAACTTTCGCAATTATTAACAACTATATATAATAGCATTATACATAACTTATATAATACTAATAAATAATATAGTTACATATATATTATTAAAGCACTGTGCTGTGCTCTATAAAAATGTAAGATGGACAAGATATAACAATTCATCTCGTATAACTTTTCTATTGCTGCTGTAACAAAGTACTACAAATTTAGCATCTTAAAACAACACGAAGGGGCTTCCCTGGTGGCTCAGTGGTAACGAATCCATCTGCCAGGGCAGGAGACATAGGTTTGATGCCTACTCAGGAAGTTCCCATATGCCATGGAACAACTAGGCCTGTGTGCCACAACTATGGACCCTGTGCTAGAAACCAGGAACTGCAACTACTGTAGCCCACGTGTTCAAGAGCCTGTGCTCTGCAACAAGAGAAGCTACTATAATGAGAAGCCCAAGCATCTCAATGAAGGGTAAGCAGAGGCAGGAAAACACCTATACAGCAATGAACACCTAGCACAGTCAAAAAAATAGTATCAAAAATGAAAAATAAATAAAAAAAGGAAAAGCACACCAAGGGGCTTTCCTGGTGGCTCACTGTTAAAGAATCCACCTGCCAAGACAGGAGACACAGGTCTGAGACTAGTTCCAGGAAGACCTTATGTGCCAAGGAACAACTAAGTCCGTGTGGCACAAATACTGAGTCTGTGCTCCAGAGCCCAGGAGCTGCAACTACCTAACCCACACGCTGCAACTACTGAATCCTGTATGCCCTAGAGCCCATGCCCTGCAACAGCAGAAGCCACCACAGTGAGAAGCCAGCACAACACAACTTGAGAGCAATCCCCACTACTGCAGCTAGAGAAAAGCCCATGTAGCAATGAAGATCCAGCACAGCCAGAAGTAACTAATTAAGTAAAGAAAGAAAGAAAGAAAGAAAGAAAAATAAACCCAAATTCATTATCTTACAATTCTGTAGGTCAAAAGTCTGCTTCTCATCCCACGGAGCTAATATCAGTGTGTCTTTGGCCAAGTACCTTCCTGGAATCTGTTTCCTTACTCAGGCTGGAGCCAGAACTCAGTTTCCTGCAGTTCTAGGACCTTCTAGGTATAAATGAGGGCCATTCTTGGCTTCTAAAGACCACATCCTTTCCTTATGGCCTCTTTTTTATTCTCAAAACCAACAGCAGTGAGCTGAATTCTTCTCATGTCACATCTCTCTGATCCACCAGGAAAGGTTCTCAACATTTAAGGGCTCTTGTGAAGAGATCGGACCCTGGTGAATAATCTCTGCATATAAAGGATTATATCTTTCATTTCATTTGTACAGTCCCTTTGTCTTGTGATATATTAGGTTGGTGCAAATGTGACTGTGGTTTCAGACCGTGAATTTTAAATCATCATAACTAGGCTCAGACAGTTTTTGGAAATTGACTTGCTTTCAGACCGTGAATTTTAAATCATCATAACTAGGCTCAGACATGTCTTTATTAATCAAAATAGGAACCATTACAATGAACACATTTTGCCAATTAGAAGAAAGTTCCTTCTTCCAGTAGCAAAATATATCCATGCTTGGGGATTTGACCAAGGCATACTTAATACAAAGAGAAGCCCAAGCATCTCAATGAAGGGTAAGCAGAGGCAGGAAAACACCTATACAGCAATGAACACCTAGCACAGTCAAAAAAATAGTATCAAAAATGAAAAATAAATAAAAAAAGGAAAAGCACACCAAGGGGCTTTCCTGGTGGCTCACTGTTAAAGAATCCACCTGCCAAGACAGGAGACACAGGTCTGAGACTAGTTCCAGGAAGACCTTATGTGCCAAGGAACAACTAAGTCCGTGTGGCACAAATACTGAGTCTGTGCTCCAGAGCCCAGGAGCTGCAACTACCTAACCCACACGCTGCAACTACTGAATCCTGTATGCCCTAGAGCCCATGCCCTGCAACAGCAGAAGCCACCACAGTGAGAAGCCAGCACAACACAACTTGAGAGCAATCCCCACTACTGCAGCTAGAGAAAAGCCCATGTAGCAATGAAGATCCAGCACAGCCAGAAGTAACTAATTAAGTAAAGAAAGAAAGAAAGAAAGAAAGAAAAATAAACCCAAATTCATTATCTTACAATTCTGTAGGTCAAAAGTCTGCTTCTCATCCCACGGAGCTAATATCAGTGTGTCTTTGGCCAAGTACCTTCCTGGAATCTGTTTCCTTACTCAGGCTGGAGCCAGAACTCAGTTTCCTGCAGTTCTAGGACCTTCTAGGTATAAATGAGGGCCATTCTTGGCTTCTAAAGACCACATCCTTTCCTTATGGCCTCTTTTTTATTCTCAAAACCAACAGCAGTGAGCTGAATTCTTCTCATGTCACATCTCTCTGATCCACCAGGAAAGGTTCTCAACATTTAAGGGCTCTTGTGAAGAGATCGGACCCTGGTGAATAATCTCTGCATATAAAGGATTATATCTTTCATTTCATTTGTACAGTCCCTTTGTCTTGTGATATATTAGGTTGGTGCAAATGTGACTGTGGTTTCAGACCGTGAATTTTAAATCATCATAACTAGGCTCAGACATGTCTTTATTAATCAAAATAGGAACCATTACAATGAACACATTTTTGCCAATTAGAAGAAAGTTCCTTCTTCCAGTAGCAAAATATATCCATGCTTGGGGATTTGACAAACTCTCGGAAGGCATTCTCTGCCTCCTGCTGGTTGTGGAAACATTTTCCATGCAAAAAGTTGTCCAGACGCTTGAAGAAGTGGTCGTCGGTTGGCAAGAGCTCAGGTGAACATGGTGGATGAAGTAAAACTTGGTAGTACAATTTGCTCAACTTCTGAATCACCAGTTAGATGATGAGCAGTGGGGCATTAACTGGGTCCTTTCTGTTCACCAATGCCAGCTGCAGGCATTACAGTATTAGGTGTACTTTGTCAATTTGCTGAGTTTACTTCTCAGATGTCATGGTTTCACTGGGATTCAGAAGCTGTAGTGGGTCAGACTGGCAGCAGACCACCAACAGTGGCCATGACATTATTTTGCTCCAAGTTTGGCTTTTTGGAAGTGCTTTGGAACTTCTTGGTCCAGCCACACTGAGATGGTTGTCACCAGCTGTCATATAAAAATCTGCACTTTGTTGCATGTACCAATCCAACTGAGAAATGGTTTGATGTTGTTGCATAGAATATGAGCAGATGACACTTTTCTAAAAAAAAATTCTTTATTTTAAGATTTTACAGAGCTTTTTGTTCACCAACATGTATGTTCCCTGATCATTCATATGCATATCCCTGGACGCCCCCACCACCCAGTTCCACCCCTCCCACCCCTCCAGACCATCGCCCCAAGTGATTGTAGGTACTCCTATTCCCTTAGCACAATGACAATAGCTATCTTTTCCACACATGACAGTATAGGTTTCCATGTTACTCCCTCCATGCCTCCCCCTCCCTATTTCTTCCCCACAATGTCCCTATGTCTATGCTCTGTCTGTTTTTCCATGAGTTCACTGTGTGTGTTATCAAAACCGTCCTGCTAGATTCCATATATGTATGTTAGTATGCTGTATTTGTCTTTCTCTTTTTGACTTACTTCACTTTTTATGATAGGTTCTAGAGCTAGTCACCTCATTAGGACTGAGTCTTCTGCATTTCTTTTAACAGCTGAGTAGTATTCCATTGTATATATGTACCAGGGCTTCTGTATCCATTCATTCGTCGATAGACATCTAGGTTGCCTCCATGTTCTGGCTATTGTATAGAGAGCTGCAATGAACACTGGGGTACAGGTGCCTCTTTCAGTTTTGATTTCATCAGGATATAGGCCTAATAGTGGGATTGCTGGGTCATAGGGTGCGTCTATTTTTAGTTTTTTAAGGAATCTCCATATTGTCTTCCATAGAGGTTGTATCAGTTTACATTCCCACCAGCAATGCAAGAGGGTTCCCTTTTCTTCACACCCTCTCCAGCATTTATTGTCTGTTGATTTGTGGATGATGGCCATTCTGACAGGTGAGAGGTGGTATCTCATTGTAGTTTTAATTTGCATTTCTCTAATGATAAGCAAGGTTGAGCATCATTTCATGTGCTTTGGGGCCATCTGTATGTCCTCTTTGGAGAGGCGTCTCTTTAGATCTTTTTCCCATTTTTTGATTGGGTTGTTCGTTTTCCCTGTGCTGAGTTGGCTGAGTTGCTTGTAGATTTTGGAGATTAATTCTTTGTCTGTTGTTTCATTGGTATGATTTTCTCCCACTCTATGGAGTGTCTGTTGAGCTTTTTTGTAATTTCTTTTGCTGTACAGAAGCTTTTAAGTTTCATGAGGTCCCACATGTTCATTTTATTTTCAGTTCTGCTATTTTAGTAGGTGAGTCAGAGAAGATCTTTCTTTGATTGATGTCCTTGAGGGTTTTGCCTATATTCTCCTCTAAGAGTTTGATGGTTTCTGGTCTTACATGCAGGTCTTTAATCCATTTTGAGTTGATCTTAGTGTATGGTGTCAGAGAATGTTCCAACTTCATTTGTTTGCATGTAGCTGTCCAATTTTCCCAGCACTACTTGTTGAAGAGGCTGTCTTTGTCCCATTTTATAGTTTTGCCTCCTTTGTCAAAAATAAGGTACCCATAGGTGCGTGGGTTTATCTCTGGGTTCTCTATCTTGTTCCATTGATCTATAGTTCTGTTTCTGTGCCAGTACCATACTGTCTTGAGGACTGTTGCTTTGTAGTAGAGTCTGAAGTTAGGGAGGCTGATCCCTCCAACTCCGTTTTTCTTTCTCAGGATTGCTTTGGCTGTTCGAGGTCTTTTGTGTTTCCATATGAACTGTGTTATTCTTTGGTCTAGTTCTGTGAAAAATGTCAATGGTAGTTGAATAGGTATTGCATTGAATCTGTAGATGATATTTGGTAGTATGGTCATTTTCATAATATTGATTCTTCCAATCCAGGAACATGGAATATCTCTCCATTTGTTTAAGTCTTCTTTAGTTTCTCTCATGAGTGTCTTGTAATTTTCTGTGTACAATTCTATTGTTTCTTTGGGTAGGTTTATTCCTAGATATTGACTTTTCATTGCAATGCAAGAGGGTTCCTTTTCTTCACACCTCCAGCATTTATTGTCTGTTGATTTGTGGATGATGGCCATTCTGACAGGTGAGAGGTGGTATCTCATTGTAGTTTTAATTTGCATTTCTCTAATGATAAGCAAGGTTGAGCATCATTTCATGTGCTTTGGGGCCATCTGTATGTCCTCTTTGGAGAGGCGTCTCTTTAGATCTTTTTCCCATTTTTTGATTGGGTTGTTCGTTTTCCCTGTGCTGAGTTGGCTGAGTTGCTTGTAGATTTTGGAGATTAATTCTTTGTCTGTTGTTTCATTGGTATGATTTTCTCCCACTCTATGGAGTGTCTGTTGAGCTTTTTTGTAATTTCTTTTGCTGTACAGAAGCTTTTAAGTTTCATGAGGTCCCACATGTTCATTTTATTTTCAGTTCTGCTATTTTAGTAGGTGAGTCAGAGAAGATCTTTCTTTGATTGATGTCCTTGAGGGTTTTGCCTATATTCTCCTCTAAGAGTTTGATGGTTTCTGGTCTTACATGCAGGTCTTTAATCCATTTTGAGTTGATCTTAGTGTATGGTGTCAGAGAATGTTCCAACTTCATTTGTTTGCATGTAGCTGTCCAATTTTCCCAGCACTACTTGTTGAAGAGGCTGTCTTTGTCCCATTTTATAGTTTTGCCTCCTTTGTCAAAAATAAGGTACCCATAGGTGCGTGGGTTTATCTCTGGGTTCTCTATCTTGTTCCATTGATCTATAGTTCTGTTTCTGTGCCAGTACCATACTGTCTTGAGGACTGTTGCTTTGTAGTAGAGTCTGAAGTTAGAGAGGCTGATCCCTCCAACTCCGTTTTTCTTTCTCAGGATTGCTTTGGCTGTTCGAGGTCTTTTGTGTTTCCATATGAACTGTGTTATTCTTTGGTCTAGTTCTGTGAAAAATGTCAATGGTAGTTGAATAGGTATTGCATTGAATCTGTAGATGATATTTGGTAGTATGGTCATTTTCATAATATTGATTCTTCCAATCCAGGAACATGGAATATCTCTCCATTTGTTTAAGTCTTCTTTAGTTTCTCTCATGAGTGTCTTGTAATTTTCTGTGTACAATTCTATTGTTTCTTTGGGTAGGTTTATTCCTAGATATTTGATTCTTTTAGTTGCAGTGGTGAAGGGGACTGCGTCTTTGATTTCATTTTCTGATTTTTCATTGTTTGTGTATAGGAATGCCAGTGATTTCTGTGTATTGACTTTGTATCCTGCGACTTTGCTGAATTCATTGATTAGCTCTACTAGCTTTGTAACCATGTCTTTGGGATTTTCTATGTATAATATAATGTCGTCTGCAAAAAGAGAGAGCTTGACTTCTTCCTTTCAAACTGGATTCCTTTTATTTCTTTCTCTTCTCTTATTGCTGTTGCTAGAACTTCCAGGACTATGTTGAATAGTAGTGGTGAAAGTGGGCACCCCTGTCTTGTTCCTGATCTTAGAGGGAATGCTTTCAGTTTTTCACGGTTAAGGATAATGTTCGCTGAAGGCTTCTCATAGATGGCTTTTATTATGTTGAGATAGGTTCCTTCTATGCCCATTTTCTGAAGAGTTTTGATCATAAATGGATGTTGTACTTTGTCAAAGGCTTTTTCTGCATCTATTGAGATGATCATGTGGCTTTTGTCTCTCAGTTTGTTGATATGGTGTATCACATTGATTGATTTGCGGATGTTGAAGAAGCCTTGCATGCCTGGGATGAACCTGACTTGATCGTGATGTATGAGTTTTTTGATGTGTCGTTGAATTCTGTTTGCTAGGATTTTGTTGAGGATCTTGGCATCTAAGTTCATCAGTGAAATTGGCCTATAGTTTTCCTTTTTTGTGTTGTCTTTGCCTGGTTTGGGTATCAGGGTGATGGTGGCCTCGTAGAATGTATTTAGAAGTTTTCCTTCCTGTGCGATGGTTTGGAAGAGTTTGAGAAGGACAGGCATTAGCTCTTCTTTCAATGTTTGGTAGAATTCGGCTGTGAAGCCATCTGGCCCTGAGCTTTTATTTTGGGGTAGATTTTTAATCACAAATTCGATTTCTGAGCTTGTGATTGGGTTGTTCAAAGTTTCTGTTTCTTCCTGGCTCAGTCTTGGGAGATTAATCTTCCCCAAGAAACTGTCCATTTCATCCAGGTTGTCCAGTTTGTTGCCATATAGCTGTTCATAATAGTCTCAGAATCCTTTGGATTTCTGCATTATCTGTTGTAATCTCTCCTTTTTCATTTTTGATTTTGTTGATCTGGTTCTTCTCTCTCTTTTTCTTAATGAGTCTGGCCAGTGGCTTGTCAATTTTGTTTACCTTTTCAAAGAACCAGCTTTTTGTTTTATTTATCTTTACTATTGTTTCTTTCATTTCTTTCTCATTTATTTCTGCTCTGATCCTTATGATTTCTCTTCTTCTGCTGGCTTTGGGGTGTTTTTGTTCTTCTTTCTCCAATTGTTTTAAGCGGAGGGTTAGGTCATCTGCTTCATATTTTCCTAGTTTCTTGAGGTGGGATTGTATTGCTATAAACTTTCCTCTTAGAACTGCTTTTGCAATATCCCATAGGTTTTGCACTGTCGTGTGTTTGTTTTTGTTTTCTTCTAGGAATTGTTTAATTTCTTCTTTGATTTCCTCAGTGATCAGTTGGTTTCTTAGGTATGCGTTGTTTAATCGCCATGTGTTTGTATTTTTAGAGGTTTTATTCCTGTAGTTGATCTCTAGTCTCATTGCATTGTGGTCCGAGAAGATGGTTGATATAATTTCGGTTTTCTTGCACTGACTGAGGTTTGATTTGTGGCCCAAGATGTGGTCTATCCTGGAGAATGTTCTGTGAGCACTTGAGAAGAAAGTGTATTCTTCTGCTTTTGGGTGGAACATCCTAAAGATATCGATGAGGTCCATCTTTTCTAGTGTGGCATTTAAGGCTTGTGTTTCTTTATTAATTTTCTGTTTGGATGATCTGTCCATTGGTGTGAAAGGAGTGTTAAAGTCTCCTACTATTACTGTGTTATTGTTGATTTCTTCTTTTATGTCTGAAAGTACCTGTCTTATGTATTGAGGTGCCCCTGTGTTGGGTGCATAGATATTCATGACTGTTATGTCTTCCTCTTGGATAGATCCCTTAATCATGATGTAGTGACCTGCCTTGTCTCTTAGAATCTTCTTTACTTTAAAGTCCATTTTGTCTGATATAAGGATTGCTACTCCAACTTTCTTTTGATTTCCATTTGCATGGAATATCTTTTTCCAGCCTCTCACTTTCAGTCTATGAGTGTCTCTAGGTCTGAAGTGGGTCTCTTGTAAACAGCATATATATGGGTCATGTTTATGGATCCATTCAGCCAGCCTGTGTCGTTTGGTTGGAGCATTTAGTTCATTTACATTCAAAGTAATTATTGATACAAATGTTCCTGTTGTCATCTTCTTAGAAGTTTGGGGTTTGATTTGTAGGACTTCTCCTGCTCTTGTATTTATTGGCTATATCAGGCCGTTTAACACTTGTTGTAGGGCTGGTTTTGTGGTACAGAATTCTTTTAGTTTTTGCTTGTCTGTGAAGCTTTTGACTTCACCACCGATTTTGAATGAGATTCTTGCTGGGTAGAGAATTCGTGGTTGCAGGTTATTCTCTTTTAGCCGTTTAAATGTATCTTGCCATTCTCTTCTGGCCTGTAGGGTTTCTGTTGAGAGATCTGCAGTTAAACGTATGGGGTTTCCTTTATATGTTATTTGTTGTTTGCTCCTAGCTGCTTTTAGTAATCTGTCTTTATATTTAGTCTGCATTAGTTTGATTAGAATGTGCCTTGGTGTGTTTCTTCTGGGGTTTCTCCTGTATGGAGCTTTTGTGCTTCTTGGACTTGGTTGACTATTTCCTTTCCCATGTTGGGGAAGTTTTCAACTATAACCTCTTCAAGAATTTTTTCATAGCCTTTCTTCCCCTCTTCTTCTTCTGGAACTCCTATAATTCTAATGTTGGTGTGTTTGATATTGTCCCGTAGGTCACTAATGCTATCCTCAGTTCTTTTAATGCTTTCAGTTTTGTTGTGTTCTTCAGCACTTATTTCCACCAGTCTGTCTTCCAGCTCACTTACATGTTCTTCTGCCTCTGATACTCTACTGTTGAGACCTTCTATAGTATTTTTGAGTTCAGCAATTGAGTTGGTGGTCTCCATTTGCTTATTTTTCATTTCTTACATGTCTCTTCTCAAAGCACTAATTTACTCTAATATTCTGTTTTTGGTGTTTTGCATCCTCATTAGTATAGCTTTTCTGAATTCTCTTTCAGATAATTTGTCTATCTCCTCCTCTGTCATTTGAAGCGGTGTTTCTCTAGCTTGGTCCTTCATTTGTGCAGTGTTTCTCTGACATTTCATTATTAGGTTAATTTTTGTTTCTTTGTGTGTGTCTGTGTGTGTGGAGTTCTTTTCCCCCACCAGGCTTCTTGGTTGAATTCTCCCTTTGGGTTTCTGTCCTTGTAGAAGGGTTCAGTGGTTTGTGTCTTGGATGGTGTTAGGTCTTGTTTACAGATAAATAATCTCTAGTGTTGTATGTTCTTTGGTAGTGTGGGGTCTTGGAATCAGGGCTTCCGCTCTGAGGATCCTTGGTCTGATGATTGGTCAGGGGATGTAGGCTCTATATCTGGTTTGCTATGGTGTTGTAGGGCTGGTTTTGTGGTACAGAATTCTTTTAGTTTTTGCTTGTCTGTGAAGCTTTTGACTTCACCACCGATTTTGAATGAGATTCTTGCTGGGTAGAGAATTCGTGGTTGCAGGTTATTCTCTTTTAGCCGTTTAAATGTATCTTGCCATTCTCTTCTGGCCTGTAGGGTTTCTGTTGAGAGATCTGCAGTTAAACGTATGGGGTTTCCTTTATATGTTATTTGTTGTTTGCTCCTAGCTGCTTTTAGTAATCTGTCTTTATATTTAGTCTGCATTAGTTTGATTAGAATGTGCCTTGGTGTGTTTCTTCTGGGGTTTCTCCTGTATGGAGCTTTTGTGCTTCTTGGACTTGGTTGACTATTTCCTTTCCCATGTTGGGGAAGTTTTCAACTATAACCTCTTCAAGAATTTTTTCATAGCCTTTCTTCCCCTCTTCTTCTTCTGGAACTCCTATAATTCTAATGTTGGTGTGTTTGATATTGTCCCGTAGGTCACTAATGCTATCCTCAGTTCTTTTAATGCTTTCAGTTTTGTTGTGTTCTTCAGCACTTATTTCCACCAGTCTGTCTTCCAGCTCACTTACATGTTCTTCTGCCTCTGATACTCTACTGTTGAGACCTTCTATAGTATTTTTGAGTTCAGCAATTGAGTTGGTGGTCTCCATTTGCTTATTTTTCATTTCTTACATGTCTCTTCTCAAAGCACTAATTTACTCTAATATTCTGTTTTTGGTGTTTTGCATCCTCATTAGTATAGCTTTTCTGAATTCTCTTTCAGATAATTTGTCTATCTCCTCCTCTGTCATTTGAAGCGGTGTTTCTCTAGCTTGGTCCTTCATTTGTGCAGTGTTTCTCTGACATTTCATTATTAGGTTAATTTTTGTTTCTTTGTGTGTGTCTGTGTGTGTGGAGTTCTTTTCCCCCACCAGGCTTCTTGGTTGAATTCTCCCTTTGGGTTTCTGTCCTTGTAGAAGGGTTCAGTGGTTTGTGTCTTGGATGGTGTTAGGTCTTGTTTACAGATAAATAATCTCTAGTGTTGTATGTTCTTTGGTAGTGTGGGGTCTTGGAATCAGGGCTTCCGCTCTGAGGATCCTTGGTCTGATGATTGGTCAGGGGATGTAGGCTCTATATCTGGTTTGCTATGGTGTTCCGTGATATTAGTTCACATACTAGCATCTGAGGAACAAGAGGTGCATCCCTGATGGGTGACAGTCATAAAAGTATGCAGATGTTTTCTAACATAATCGTAAGATATACATACATACACAGCAATCCCCACAACGGACCAGTTTTACAGAGATAAGGCACAGGAAATCTTTCTGGCAAATCACGCAATCATAGATGATACTTGCCCGTTAAGCTTTGAATTAATTAAAATAGTGCCTGAATAAACAGATCCAGTGCAAGGTCCTGGCTTGAATAATTACAATGAGAGCAATTTTTAACTAGGCCATGTGTTGGGGGTGATGAGGAGGAGAGTGTATAGGTAACAAGAAGGAATAGATTCGTCTTGGAAGGATTTTATAGGGTTAGGTAGCAAAGATTAGTCTGTGTATTGTTTATAGTGTATTGGGAAGAGAATAGTGGAGACAGGAAGATAGGAAATAATTTATCTAGAGGATATAGGTAGATAGGAAAATGTTTTACATTTAGAACATAGAGGGAGAAAGTAGTGGGAAAGAGGAAAGAGAATTAGAGGTTTCCAAGAATTAAAATTAAAATAAAAAAATACAATAAAATAAAAGTCATAAAAAGAAATTAAAAATTGAAAAGGGCAGACAAATAAGATACCAGAAAACAAACAAAAAACACAAAAAACAAAACAAACAAAAACCAAAAAAAAAAAAAAAGAAACCAGAATAAACAAACTAATAAACCCCAAACCAGACCAATTAATTGAATAAGCAAAATAGTCCACCACAAATAAACAACCAAAAAAAGAAAAAAAACTAAATACTGTCCCTGGTTTTTATCTTCTCATCTGCCTGTTGGAAACCAATCTGCTCTTGATGGTGGTGTCTTGATGGCTGTAGGCTTTCCCTTATAGCACTGGTTACTATGGTTTCTGTTTTTGTGTTCAGCAAAATGAGGGCTTTGCTGCCATACTGGGTGCTGGCCAGGATGGTGGGCTGATCTCAGTCAGTCGGGCGGAGGCCGCGGTGCACGCAGTCCCGTGTAGGAGGTGGGGCACCTCGGCTCTACTGCGCGCCCGCCTGTAGTCTCCAATCCCTGCTCTTTCCCCGGCTTCCTCCGCTGCTGCTGCAGCTCTAGGGGTGCGCGGGCTCCTCCACCGCTGGCACACGTGCACAGCCGATTATGTGTCTAAGTCCCAAAGGCGGGTGGGAGCTTTCCCATCCAGCTCGTGCCCAGTCCTTGGTCAGCAACCCGTGGGCGACTTTCCCTCTCCGTTCAGCAAGCCCTCCAGTTGGAGTGGTTGAACTTACCCGCGATGCGGCGCTTCTGCGGCTTCTCGCTCCGGGTTCTGGCGGCTTCTCGCTCCGGGTTCTGGCGGCTTTCGCTCCGGGTTCCAGCGGCTTCTCCCAGATGACACTTTAAAATGACAATCTTTTTGATTTTCAGTCCGCTCATGAGCTTATCAACGTTTCTCACCTTTCCAATTTGTTTCAAATGCCAAATGACTAAACGGTCAGCACTGAGTTCTTTGGCAATTTCTCATGTAGTTGTAAGAGGATCAGCTTCAGTGGGATGGTTTTACAGGAAGATAGAAATAATTATCTAGAGGATATAGGTAGATAGGAAAATGTTTTACATTTAGAACATAGAGGGAGAAAGTAGTGGGAAAGAGGAAAGAGAATTAGAGGTTTCCAAGAATTAAAATTAAAATAAAAAAATACAATAAAATAAAAGTCATAAAAAGAAATTAAAAATTGAAAAGGGCAGACAAATAAGATACCAGAAAACAAACAAAAAACACAAAAAACAAAACAAACAAAAACCAAAAAAAAAAAAAAAGAAACCAGAATAAACAAACTAATAAACCCCAAACCAGACCAATTAATTGAATAAGCAAAATAGTCCACCACAAATAAACAACCAAAAAAAGAAAAAAAACTAAATACTGTCCCTGGTTTTTATCTTCTCATCTGCCTGTTGGAAACCAATCTGCTCTTGATGGTGGTGTCTTGATGGCTGTAGGCTTTCCCTTATAGCACTGGTTACTATGGTTTCTGTTTTTGTGTTCAGCAAAATGAGGGCTTTGCTGCCATACTGGGTGCTGGCCAGGATGGTGGGCTGATCTCAGTCAGTCGGGCGGAGGCCGCGGTGCACGCAGTCCCGTGTAGGAGGTGGGGCACCTCGGCTCTACTGCGCGCCCGCCTGTAGTCTCCAATCCCTGCTCTTTCCCCGGCTTCCTCCGCTGCTGCTGCAGCTCTAGGGGTGCGCGGGCTCCTCCACCGCTGGCACACGTGCACAGCCGATTATGTGTCTAAGTCCCAAAGGCGGGTGGGAGCTTTCCCATCCAGCTCGTGCCCAGTCCTTGGTCAGCAACCCGTGGGCGACTTTCCCTCTCCGTTCAGCAAGCCCTCCAGTTGGAGTGGTTGAACTTACCCGCGATGCGGCGCTTCTGCGGCTTCTCGCTCCGGGTTCTGGCGGCTTCTCGCTCCGGGTTCTGGCGGCTTCTCGCTCCGGGTTCCAGCGGCTTCTCCCAGATGACACTTTAAAATGACAATCTTTTTGATTTTCAGTCCGCTCATGAGCTTATCAACGTTTCTCACCTTTCCAATTTGTTTCAAATGCCAAATGACTAAACGGTCAGCACTGAGTTCTTTGGCAATTTCTCATGTAGTTGTAAGAGGATCAGCTTCAGTGATGGTTCTCAGTTGGTCAGTGTCAACTTCTGGTGGCGGGCCACTATGCTCTTTTCTCAAGACCCTGATGTCCTTTGAAAATGTTTTGAACCACCACTGCACTGCATGGCCAAATGCGCTGCTGATTTCGCAAATTGTCTCTGCTGTTTTACCATGCACTTTGAACTCGAAAAAGAAAATCACTTGAATTTGCTTTGTTTGACTAATATTATTTTCCTAGTCTAAAATAAATATAAAATAGACAGCAAGTAATAAGTCATTAGCAGTAAAAACATAAAGCAACAAATGTGCATTTGTGCGATGTATACCATAACCCCATTTATTTAAGAATGTATTCCAATACCAAAAACAAAGTTCAACAGGCAAAAGGACAATTACTTTTGCTCCAACCTAATAATACATTTATCAGTTCTAGGGATCAGCGCAGAGACATATTTGGGAGAGCCAGTATTCTAGTCACCACAAACCTCAAACTTTTATATGTGTATCTGTGTGTATTTACATATACATATAAAAGGAAAGTAATCAAGGTAAGTATATAACACAACAGCCATATAAAGCAGAATGTGCATCTTGCTCTAAGAAACTACAAATATGACATTCAAGGCTGACTGTCCAATAGGAAGGATGTAATAAGTATTCCTTCACTCATAGATAAAAAACTTCAAAAAATGATTCTTTTGGTCTCTTCTAAGGGACTGTTTTTTGTTACCCTGACCTCCTTCTGCCTCTTTTTTACAGTAGTTACAGAGCTGTAAAGAGAAATGGAAATGCCACTCTTAACAGGAGGAAAACCATTTCCCATTTTAAAAAATATGACTCTTAAACTGATGGACTTGGGCATTCTGGGTATTTTGCAGACAACCAAAATTAAGAATTTTTAAAAAATGCTATTTTGTGGAATATTTGAGTAGAAAGTCTCCTGTTTCTTCTTTATTTACCCTTAAGAGATTATGATCTGAGGTTACTTATGTACCTTTGGTTCTCCTCATTGTGGCTAAATTCTTGGGAACATTACCAATATTAACAGACCATATTCTATTTCTCCTATCTTGTTTACTTTTTCCTTTTATATCTCTATCATTATCATTTGTTGCCCTTCATCACAGCCTAATTGTATTCTTCAGCTCAATCACTATTGAACTGTGGGAATTTTCTTCTTGATCTTTATTTGGCTGTACTGAATTTTTCTTTAAGTATAAAAATATTTCCTTGCTGCTGATTTCGCAAATTGTCTCTGCTGTTTTACCATGCACTTTGAACTCGAAAAAGAAAATCACTTGAATTTGCTTTGTTTGACTAATATTATTTTCCTAGTCTAAAATAAATATAAAATAGACAGCAAGTAATAAGTCATTAGCAGTAAAAACATAAAGCAACAAATGTGCATTTGTGCGATGTATACCATAACCCCATTTATTTAAGAATGTATTCCAATACCAAAAACAAAGTTCAACAGGCAAAAGGACAATTACTTTTGCTCCAACCTAATAATACATTTATCAGTTCTAGGGATCAGCGCAGAGACATATTTGGGAGAGCCAGTATTCTAGTCACCACAAACCTCAAACTTTTATATGTGTATCTGTGTGTATTTACATATACATATAAAAGGAAAGTAATCAAGGTAAGTATATAACACAACAGCCATATAAAGCAGAATGTGCATCTTGCTCTAAGAAACTACAAATATGACATTCAAGGCTGACTGTCCAATAGGAAGGATGTAATAAGTATTCCTTCACTCATAGATAAAAAACTTCAAAAAATGATTTTTTTGGTCTCTTCTAAGGGACTGTTTTTTGTTACCCTGACCTCCTTCTGCCTCTTTTTTACAGTAGTTACAGAGCTGTAAAGAGAAATGGAAATGCCACTCTTAACAGGAGGAAAACCATTTCCCATTTTAAAAAATATGACTCTTAAACTGATGGACTTGGGCATTCTGGGTATTTTGCAGACAACCAAAATTAAGAATTTTTAAAAAATGCTATTTTGTGGAATATTTGAGTAGAAAGTCTCCTGTTTCTTCTTTATTTACCCTTAAGAGATTATGATCTGAGGTTACTTATGTACCTTTGGTTCTCCTCATTGTGGCTAAATTCTTGGGAACATTACCAATATTAACAGACCATATTCTATTTCTCCTATCTTGTTTACTTTTTTCCTTTTTATATCTCTATCATTATCATTTGTTGCCCTTCATCACAGCCTAATTGTATTCTTCAGCTCAATCACTATTGAACTGTGGGGAATTTTCTTCTTGATCTTTATTTGGCTGTACTGAATTTTTCTTTAAGTATAAAAATATTTCCTTTCACTACTAAAGTATTCTAGGTCTTCTCAATTTAAGCCATGTAAATGTGTGTGTATGTATATATGCATATATATATATATATATATATACATATATATATATATATATATATTTAAGTTTATGTGTGTGTGTGTGTATTTCCATGTCTTCCTTTCTGATAGGACTTTATAGCAAAGCAACTAAAAAAATTCTGACCTAGATCAAATTGGTTAATATCTAGCTGCTTTCATATAAGTAACATAATTCCAAGCTTGAAAATAGTATATTTTAAAACAGTATTGAACAAGAACAAAAAAATACTAAGTTATGCACACAGAAGAAATTAATCATAACATGTGAGTACACAGGCTTTGAAATCTAATGGCCTAGGCTTAGACTCCAGCTCTATTACTTAGAACCTATTTGAGCTTGGATAGGTAATGTAAATGATTTAAAGCACGAGTTTGTCACTGAATGAAAGAAAGCAGTAATATCCATCTTGGATAGTAGGCTTGGACATTAAATGAGATAATGTATGTAAACTATTGAAACACTGACTAATTACTCAATAACTGAGAGCTTAATATTGGCTCAGACATGACTATAACAGAACTAGACCTAGATCTACAACTAACTCAACAATGGTGAAGAGGGGCCTCTCGTGCAGCATCATGAATGGGTGAGGAGGCACAACCTGACAGGGAAGCCTGCTGAGTACATCTAACAGTTAATGCACAAGTCCTTTGTGCTGGAATTCTGTCAAGAGCCTAAATATATTATTTATTTTACTTACCATACTATGATATAAGCATGATAACATGTTTAATAGAGAAGAAAAAAGCCCTCTCAGTTAGTAGAAAGAGTAAAAATTATGTCTTTTCCTTTTCCTTAAGAGATTATGATCTGAGGTTACTTATACCTTTCCCTATTAATCTCATAATTCAGACCATATTCTATTTCTCCTATCTTGTTTACTTTTTCCTTTTTATATCTCTATCATTATCATTTGTTGCCCTTCATCACAGCCTAATTGTATTCTTCAGCTCAATCACTATTGAACTGTGGGGAATTTTCTTCTTGATCTTTATTTGGCTGTACTGAATTTTTCTTTAAGTATAAAAATATTTCCTTTCACTACTAAAGTATTCTAGGTCTTCTCAATTTAAGCCATGTAAATGTGTGTGTATGTATATATGCATATATATATATATATATATATACATATATATATATATATATATTTAAGTTTATGTGTGTGTGTGTGTATTTCCATGTCTTCCTTTCTGATAGGACTTTATAGCAAAGCAACTAAAAAAATTCTGACCTAGATCAAATTGGTTAATATCTAGCTGCTTTCATATAAGTAACATAATTCCAAGCTTGAAAATAGTATATTTTAAAACAGTATTGAACAAGAACAAAAAAATACTAAGTTATGCACACAGAAGAAATTAATCATAACATGTGAGTACACAGGCTTTGAAATCTAATGGCCTAGGCTTAGACTCCAGCTCTATTACTTAGAACCTATTTGAGCTTGGATAGGTAATGTAAATGATTTAAAGCACGAGTTTGTCACTGAATGAAAGAAAGCAGTAATATCCATCTTGGATAGTAGGCTTGGACATTAAATGAGATAATGTATGTAAACTATTGAAACACTGACTAATTACTCAATAACTGAGAGCTTAATATTGGCTCAGACATGACTATAACAGAACTAGACCTAGATCTACAACTAACTCAACAATGGTGAAGAGGGGCCTCTCGTGCAGCATCATGAATGGGTGAGGAGGCACAACCTGACAGGGGAAACCTGCTGAGTACATCTAACAGTTAATGCACAAGTCCTTTGTGCTGGAATTCTGTCAAGAGCCTAAATATATTATTTATTTTCCTTACCATACTATGATATAAGCATGATAACATGTTTAATAGAGAAGAAAAAAGCCCTCTCAGTTAGTAAGAAAGAGTAACTGCTTCTAGTGCACACTGCTAGCTGGAGGTAAACAGAACACAGGAAGCCTGGTTCTGACCCCAGAACCTGTGTTCATATTGCAAATGAAGCTCTCATCTTTTCTACAAAGCAGCTCCTTCTCTAGACATCTCTATGCCTCCCAATAAAATGAAACTTTAATGACTCACTTTCTGATGCTACATGTAATAAAATAGGCATATATTATTGGCATAACCAAATTAAAGCAGCATGTTGGTCCTGTTACCTATCGAAGCTTAAGAAACAATCCCAACACAGAGAGGCTTAAGCAGTTGTTTTGTTGCCTATCAATTCTTTAGTCTGGCTGGGATTTGGCTGGGTGTTTCTTCTGCTGCCTCACTGGTGGTTTCTCTGCCATAGCTGACAAATGGCAGTTGGGAGGAGCTGTAGCTAGCTGTCTAGCTCCCTAATGTCTCTCTCAGTGGCTACAGATGTTTTATAGCATTTATTTTTATATTTATAGAAAACTTGAGAAGATAATATAGACTCATCCACAGAGCCCATACCCAGTTTCCCTGTAACTAACATCTTACTTTAGTATGGTACATATATTACAATTAATGAACCAAGCATGACACACAGTTATAAACCAAAGTTGATACTTGTTTCTTTGTTGCAAATTTCCTTGGCTATTGTCTTTTTTACTCCAAGGTCTTATCAGAATACTGTTACATTTTGTTGTCATGTCTCAGACTCCTTTGGGCTGTGAAAGATCTGGTCTCCACCCCACCCGCCATGTCTTACCATCCAGGTTCTCTCCACTGTAAACTATTGAAACACTGACTAATTACTCAATAACTGAGAGCTTAATATTGGCTCAGACATGACTATAACAGAACTAGACCTAGATCTACAACTAACTCAACAATGGTGAAGAGGGGCCTCTCGTGCAGCATCATGAATGGGTGAGGAGGCACAACCTGACAGGGAAGCCTGCTGAGTACATCTAACAGTTAATGCACAAGTCCTTTGTGCTGGAATTCTGTCAAGAGCCTAAATATATTATTTATTTTACTTACCATACTATGATATAAGCATGATAACATGTTTAATAGAGAAGAAAAAAGCCCTCTCAGTTAGTAAGAAAGAGTAACTGCTTCTAGTGCACACTGCTAGCTGGAGGTAAACAGAACACAGGAAGCCTGGTTCTGACCCCAGAACCTGGGTTCATATTGCAAATGAAGCTCTCATCTTTTCTACAAAGCAGCTCCTTCTCTAGACATCTCTATGCCTCCCAATAAAATGAAACTTTAATGACTCACTTTCTGATGCTACATGTAATAAAATAGGCATATATTATTGGCATAACCAAATTAAAGCAGCATGTTGGTCCTGTTACCTATCGAAGCTTAAGAAACAATCCCAACACAGAGAGGCTTAAGCAGTTGTTTTGTTGCCTATCAATTCTTTAGTCTGGCTGGGATTTGGCTGGGTGTTTCTTCTGCTGCCTCACTGGTGGTTTCTCTGCCATAGCTGACAAATGGCAGTTGGGAGGAGCTGTAGCTAGCTGTCTAGCTCCCTAATGTCTCTCTCAGTGGCTACAGATGTTTTATAGCATTTATTTTTATATTTATAGAAAACTTGAGAAGATAATATAGACTCATCCACAGAGCCCATACCCAGTTTCCCCTGTAACTAACATCTTACTTTAGTATGGTACATATATTACAATTAATGAACCAAGCATGACACACAGTTATAAACCAAAGTTGATACTTGTTTCTTTGTTGCAAATTTCCTTGGCTATTGTCTTTTTTACTCCAAGGTCTTATCAGAATACTGTTACATTTTGTTGTCATGTCTCAGACTCCTTTGGGCTGTGAAAGATCTGGTCTCCACCCCACCCGCCATGTCTTACCATCCAGGTTCTCTCCACATTTTTTCTCTTTCTCTCTCTCTCCCTCACATAAACACATGCACTCATACATGCACAGGGAATAGTTTGGATTTCATGTGTAGTGACTCAAGGCTTTAAGATGGAGAAACCGGAAGCTGTCACACTCTGAGGCTGGACTCATAAGCCCCAGAACATCACATCCTCTGCATCCTCTTAGTCAAAGCCATCACAGAATTCAAGGGAGGGAACAGAAGTTCCACTTCTTGATGCTCAGAGCAGTGTGTGTGTGTGTGTGTGTGTGTGTGTAGGGAGCATGGAGATAATTGTCAAGAGCCATCTTCAGAGGTAAGCTACCACAAGAGTGGCACACAAACACCATTAATTATTAGCTGCTTTTTAAGCAGGTAATGACAAAAACATTACAATAAAGTAAAAACAAAATGGCATACGATACTGAATTCAAATTCTTATTTAAGCTATATATCTCAAAATCAATTGTTGCCATAGGGTATCACCTCTAACACATACATATATTTTTTCCATGGGATTAAATCACTCATAAAAATGTTTAATGTGACATGTAAACATGTGGTACTTTTTTCTTTAATAAATATAAAAACCATGTGAACACTTACAGTAAAATTAGCTTTTACTTTTACCATAGAATTAGGGACCATAGCTCTCTTTAGAAGTCTAGGTTGTCTCCAGCATAAAAGTGGAAAGAATGATACTATGACAACACAGCCTGAATTTTCTGCTTTGCAGATGCCAGATTTATTTTTAAATGGTGTGAATCAAATCTGTGCTGAGAGGCCAACTTCAAAATATATAAAAAAAATTGGCAATGGGAGGATCAGTGGCTACAGATGTTTATAGCATTTTTTTTATATTTATAGAAAACAAATTAATGAGCCCATACCCAGTTTCCTGTAAATAACCTCTTACTTTAGTATGGTACATATATTACAATTAATGAACCAAGCATGACACACAGTTATAAACCAAAGTTGATACTTGTTTCTTTGTTGCAAATTTCCTTGGCTATTGTCTTTTTTACTCCAAGGTCTTATCAGAATACTGTTACATTTTGTTGTCATGTCTCAGACTCCTTTGGGCTGTGAAAGATCTGGTCTCCACCCCACCCGCCATGTCTTACCATCCAGGTTCTCTCCACATTTTTTCTCTTTCTCTCTCTCTCCTCACATAAACACATGCACTCATACATGCACAGGGAATAGTTTGGATTTCATGTGTAGTGACTCAAGGCTTTAAGATGGAGAAACCGGAAGCTGTCACACTCTGAGGCTGGACTCATAAGCCCCAGAACATCACATCCTCTGCATCCTCTTAGTCAAAGCCATCACAGAATTCAAGGGAGGGAACAGAAGTTCCACTTCTTGATGCTCAGAGCAGTGTGTGTGTGTGTGTGTGTGTGTGTAGGGAGCATGGAGATAATTGTCAAGAGCCATCTTCAGAGGTAAGCTACCACAAGAGTGGCACACAAACACCATTAATTATTAGCTGCTTTTTAAGCAGGTAATGACAAAAACATTACAATAAAGTAAAAACAAAATGGCATACGATACTGAATTCAAATTCTTATTTAAGCTATATATCTCAAAATCAATTGTTGCCATAGGGTATCACCTCTAACACATACATATATTTTTTTCCATGGGATTAAATCACTCATAAAAATGTTTAATGTGACATGTAAACATGTGGTACTTTTTTCTTTAATAAATATAAAAACCATGTGAACACTTACAGTAAAATTAGCTTTTACTTTTACCATAGAATTAGGGACCATAGCTCTCTTTAGAAGTCTAGGTTGTCTCCAGCATAAAAGTGGAAAGAATGATACTATGACAACACAGCCTGAATTTTCTGCTTTGCAGATGCCAGATTTATTTTTAAATGGTGTGAATCAAATCTGTGCTGAGAGGCCAACTTCAAAATATAAAAGAAAAATTGGCAATGGGAGGATTTTGCTGGTTTGGCTGAAGTAAAGCACTCTATAGCATTTCATTCTAGTGGAGCGTCTGACTGTGAAAATCTTTCCAATTGTAATTCTCTTTGGTTTGCCAAAAGGGGATTATGAATTAAAGTTAATGTTGCAGGAAACGGCACCTGTCCTTTGAAAGAAAATAATAAAATGGCTTTGTTCATCATATGTAAAAGGAATAAAAAAATACTGACCTACTTGAGGGTCTTCTCTCATTCCTTGACAAAACAAGTAAATAAATAAAGTAGAATTTCATTGTGACTTTTCATTTTAATCCTTGCTCATCTCTAAATAGGGAAAAAAACAAATCACTTTCCAAAATATATTCATAAAAAAGAGGAAAACAAGAACACTGAGAAAAAGAGAAAGGAGACGAATATTGTAACATGATCCTAGAAGAAGGCTTCTTCACACAAGATATTAAAAATATATTTAAATTTTGTTTTGTTCCTTTCACAGATCCCATGGCACAAACTCAAGAATAAAGAATAAAAAAAAACAAAATCTGGAGACTTATTCCTCAAAGGTGTGAAGTATTATGCTCTAACTAAATAAAGATAAACCAACATAATAGAGCTTAAAATTGTCTGTATTTCTTTTGCCTTAATTTCTTTTTTCCCTAGGGGTTTTAGCATTAACCTTGCCTATAATGCTAATGAGTTCTTATCACTTCAGAGAAAAAAGTCCTGTTTCTGGTTTATCATGTAGCTATCATTCTTATGATGATACAATTTCTTTTTAAAAAAAGTAACTAGCAATACTGCTTTCTACATATTAATCTGAAAAGACAGAACAATTTGGTATTTGATACCATTACCTTGAACCCTATTTGTTGTTATTGGTTTAATCACCTTCTAGTAATAACTTTTGCAATAACAATTTGGTAGTAAATTAAGAAATGGCTATAGATTTGAAAGATGGAAGATACTGGATTATGACATTTGCTCTCTAATATTGCAGTGATGTGATTAGTGAAATGAAAGAAGTCGAATAAGCTGGTTTGGGGCTAGAAGTAAAGCCAGATTTATTTTTAAATGGTGTGAATCAAATCTGTGCTGAGAGGCCAACTTCAAAATATAAAAGAAAAATTGGCAATGGGAGGATTTTGCTGGTTTGGCTGAAGTAAAGCACTCTATAGCATTTCATTCTAGTGGAGCGTCTGACTGTGAAAATCTTTCCAATTGTAATTCTCTTTGGTTTGCCAAAAGGGGATTATGAATTAAAGTTAATGTTGCAGGAAACGGCACCTGTCCTTTGAAAGAAAATAATAAAATGGCTTTGTTCATCATATGTAAAAGGAATAAAAAAATACTGACCTACTTGAGGGTCTTCTCTCATTCCTTGACAAAACAAGTAAATAAATAAAGTAGAATTTCATTGTGACTTTTCATTTTAATCCTTGCTCATCTCTAAATAGGGAAAAAAACAAATCACTTTCCAAAATATATTCATAAAAAAGAGGAAAACAAGAACACTGAGAAAAAGAGAAAGGAGACGAATATTGTAACATGATCCTAGAAGAAGGCTTCTTCACACAAGATATTAAAAATATATTTAAATTTTGTTTTGTTCCTTTCACAGATCCCATGGCACAAACTCAAGAATAAAGAATAAAAAAAAACAAAATCTGGAGACTTATTCCTCAAAGGTGTGAAGTATTATGCTCTAACTAAATAAAGATAAACCAACATAATAGAGCTTAAAATTGTCTGTATTTCTTTTGCCTTAATTTCTTTTTTCCCTAGGGGTTTTAGCATTAACCTTGCCTATAATGCTAATGAGTTCTTATCACTTCAGAGAAAAAAGTCCTGTTTCTGGTTTATCATGTAGCTATCATTCTTATGATGATACAATTTCTTTTTAAAAAAAGTAACTAGCAATACTGCTTTCTACATATTAATCTGAAAAGACAGAACAATTTGGTATTTGATACCATTACCTTGAACCCTATTTGTTGTTATTGGTTTAATCACCTTCTAGTAATAACTTTTGCAATAACAATTTGGTAGTAAATTAAGAAATGGCTATAGATTTGAAAGATGGAAGATACTGGATTATGACATTTGCTCTCTAATATTGCAGTGATGTGATTAGTGAAATGAAAGAAGTCGAATAAGCCTAATATGACAGACTTGATGAATATTAGAATAAATATATATCATTGATTATAGAATAAAATATTCTATAATTATTTATACTCTATAAATAATTACAGAATATAATTTCTTTGTGCATTTCCTGGTGTGATTTAGAATAGTATAAACAAGGGTTTTAATGTGGTTTTAAAATCAGAAAATAGTGCACTATGTTCAACTGAATCAAATACAAGTATGGTTATTTTCATTTGAATAATACATACACCCACACAGTACATGTTCTCTTTTTTAACCAAGGCAGTGTGATGACTCAAACACCAACATTTGGGTGTGGTGATGACATGGCCTTGTGATCTTGTTCTGTCCTTCTCAGTCACTGAAGACTACCATATTTTCTTTATGATTATATTGCTAACATATTGGGATCAATGACAAACCTGTTATCAGGTCAGAAGGAAGTCATTATAAGTTATTCTTCTGAAGCAAAGGAAAATGATAGTAGATAAATGATATATACATATATTGAAACATAGATTGATATATATAGAAAAAACTCTCAGCAAAAACTTGTCTGTATTCACTTAGTTGCTACGTCTTTCTTTCTTTCTTGACCTGGACTTCCAGATGTACCCGAATTTTATTCTTTACTTTTCACTTTTATTGATTTTTATAATTAGCTTTTCATATTTATTATTAGCCATTGATCCTGGGTTAGTTTCTCACCTCATTTCATCTGAATTTTTCTGACAACAAGGAAACATAGAAAAAGATCCCTAGGGTTTTAGCATTAACCTTGCCTATAATGCTAATGAGTTCTTATCACTTCAGAGAAAAAAGTCCTGTTTCTGGTTTATCATGTAGCTATCATTCTTATGATGATACAATTTCTTTTTAAAAAAAGTAACTAGCAATACTGCTTTCTACATATTAATCTGAAAAGACAGAACAATTTGGTATTTGATACCATTACCTTGAACCCTATTTGTTGTTATTGGTTTAATCACCTTCTAGTAATAACTTTTGCAATAACAATTTGGTAGTAAATTAAGAAATGGCTATAGATTTGAAAGATGGAAGATACTGGATTATGACATTTGCTCTCTAATATTGCAGTGATGTGATTAGTGAAATGAAAGAAGTCGAATAAGCCTAATATGACAGACTTGATGAATATTAGAATAAATATATATCATTGATTATAGAATAAAATATTCTATAATTATTTATACTCTATAAATAATTACAGAATATAATTTCTTTGTGCATTTCCTGGTGTGATTTAGAATAGTATAAACAAGGGTTTTAATGTGGTTTTAAAATCAGAAAATAGTGCACTATGTTCAACTGAATCAAATACAAGTATGGTTATTTTCATTTGAATAATACATACACCCACACAGTACATGTTCTCTTTTTTAACCAAGGCAGTGTGATGACTCAAACACCAACATTTGGGTGTGGTGATGACATGGCCTTGTGATCTTGTTCTGTCCTTCTCAGTCACTGAAGACTACCATATTTTCTTTATGATTATATTGCTAACATATTGGGATCAATGACAAACCTGTTATCAGGTCAGAAGGAAGTCATTATAAGTTATTCTTCTGAAGCAAAGGAAAATGATAGTAGATAAATGATATATACATATATTGAAACATAGATTGATATATATAGAAAAAACTCTCAGCAAAAACTTGTCTGTATTCACTTAGTTGCTACGTCTTTCTTTCTTTCTTGACCTGGACTTCCAGATGTACCCGAATTTTATTCTTTACTTTTCACTTTTATTGATTTTTATAATTAGCTTTTCATATTTATTATTAGCCATTGATCCTGGGTTAGTTTCTCACCTCATTTCATCTGAATTTTTTCTGACAACAAAAGGACTCCTTCCTTTTCAGAAGCAGTAGTAAACTGAAGAGAGGCAAGTCCTTTCTAGATCAGATACACTGCCCCGGTTATCCAACACTTCTGCATATACTCTACTCCATAGCTCACAACACCCAGTGAGAACCCAATAAATGTTGTTCATTGACAGATTCCTCTCTAGTCTGAAAATGGAGGGGAAATTACAGATTTTTGCTACATTTCCCAGGTTCAATATTTTAACATCTCAAAAGCAGCTAAATGTTCTGTTGCCAGAGAGTCTGAGAACAATAAACTTATTTAGAGATAGGGCAGAAAGAAAGAGAAGTGGTTTTGAAGTCAAATTACCTGATTCTCTCTCTCAACACTTTGACTCAAATTTAAGGTATTAAATCTAATTTTAAAATGTGATTCCACATGGAAAGCATCAAATATATTTATGCATAACATAAGCAGGGGTTAGGCTGAAGGGCATAATATTCTTTGGTCAAAATGTAAATGTTAATTATAAAATACACATGAATAAAGAAGAAATATGAAACAAACAAAATTAAATAGGACATTTTGAAGTCAATACATTAGTTTCATACTTTCTTCAACAAACGCATCAATTTTGAAGCTCCTTCAGTATTATTCAGATAACAAAAAATATACCTTTGCTACTACTGTAAAATACCAGACTGCGGCTATACTTCTTGAAAACAATATTAATAAGCAGAAAAAGGGAAAATGCAGCTCAAATGACTATCCATCCTATGCCTAAATATTTTATTCCATTTTCTCCTATATGCTAATATTTTCTTTCTCTATTCACATTTAAAACTGCAAGTTCTCAGGAAAATATGCTCCTATTACATTTCTCAAAATTTGATTTTCCCTTGTCTTCAGAACTGAAAAGATTTTCTATAGCTTCTAATGATCTTCATTCTTCTAATTAAAATTTCCTTTAATGTGACTACAGCATATGGCTTTCCAGGTGGCACTAGTGGTAAAGAACCCACCTGTCAATGCAGGAGATGTAAGAGACTCAGGTTTGATTCCTGGGTCAGGAAGATTCCCTGGAGGAGAGCGTGGCAACCCACTCCAGTATTCTTGCCTGGAGAATCCCATGGACAGAGGAGCCTGGCGGGCTACCACCCCTAGGCACTAGTAAAGACTGAAGCAACCTAGCACTGCCCCGGTTATCCAACACTTCTGCATATACTCTATATGCTCACAACACCCAGTGAGAACCCAATAAATGTTGTTCATTGACAGATTCCTCTCTAGTCTGAAAATGGAGGGGAAATTACAGATTTTTGCTACATTTCCCAGGTTCAATATTTTAACATCTCAAAAGCAGCTAAATGTTCTGTTGCCAGAGAGTCTGAGAACAATAAACTTATTTAGAGATAGGGCAGAAAGAAAGAGAAGTGGTTTTGAAGTCAAATTACCTGATTCTCTCTCTCAACACTTTGACTCAAATTTAAGGTATTAAATCTAATTTTAAAATGTGATTCCACATGGAAAGCATCAAATATATTTATGCATAACATAAGCAGGGGTTAGGCTGAAGGGCATAATATTCTTTGGTCAAAATGTAAATGTTAATTATAAAATACACATGAATAAAGAAGAAATATGAAACAAACAAAATTAAATAGGACATTTTGAAGTCAATACATTAGTTTCATACTTTCTTCAACAAACGCATCAATTTTGAAGCTCCTTCAGTATTATTCAGATAACAAAAAAAATATACCTTTGCTACTACTGTAAAATACCAGACTGCGGCTATACTTCTTGAAAACAATATTAATAAGCAGAAAAAGGGAAAATGCAGCTCAAATGACTATCCATCCTATGCCTAAATATTTTATTCCATTTTCTCCTATATGCTAATATTTTCTTTCTCTATTCACATTTAAAACTGCAAGTTCTCAGGAAAATATGCTCCTATTACATTTCTCAAAATTTGATTTTCCCTTGTCTTCAGAACTGAAAAGATTTTCTATAGCTTCTAATGATCTTCATTCTTCTAATTAAAATTTCCTTTAATGTGACTACAGCATATGGCTTTCCAGGTGGCACTAGTGGTAAAGAACCCACCTGTCAATGCAGGAGATGTAAGAGACTCAGGTTTGATTCCTGGGTCAGGAAGATTCCCTGGAGGAGAGCGTGGCAACCCACTCCAGTATTCTTGCCTGGAGAATCCCATGGACAGAGGAGCCTGGCGGGCTACCACCCCTAGGGTCACTGAGAATCACACACGACTGAAGCAACCTAGCACACACATATGCACACACACACACACACACACACAGAGGCTCTCACAGCATGTAGGTTCTATTTACTTACACAAATTGTTCAAACATCTGGAATAAACTGACCATTTAAATTCAGATCTAACTGGTCAAATTAAAAAATATTTAGACACAGACTGCATGACATACTTAGCTATAATACTAGCAAAAGACATGACAAAATACAAAGGAATTCTAGCTCTATACGATACAACTTCGTCCACCTTTCTTATCCAAAACAATCTAAACTTAAAAGTACACAGCTGTGCCAAAAACAGTGCAGTAGATCAGTAATTTGGCTTTACACTTGAGAAGAATGACTAAACTAATGCATTCTCTTTATTTCAATAAAAAATCTGTGTATGCAGACATAACGAATGCATGTTTCACACAAGTTACTCATCTTTGCCCACAGAGAGCTATGATCATTTCTCCAATGATTGGTCAGTGTATTACAGATATTTGGGGGTCATTTTCTTTCAACTCTCCTGATGCTTTTCCCTTTGGTTCCTTTCAATTCAATCCCTATCAAACCTCCAGAGTCTAATGAAGTGGAATTATAACCATCAACCAAAATAGCTTTCTGAGAACTGGGTCTTGGTGACTGAACTAAAAACATCCAACATGAGAGCTGTGGGATTCAGTTTTATTGAGCGGGTCTTACAGAGGACTATAGACTGGGAAACAGTCTCTTAGGGAGTCCTGAGGCTCTGTTTCAAAGAGGTCAGGAGGTCAGCAAATGTGTGATTTTGGAGAAGGGGTACATGTAATCAAGCCTACATCTTGGTAGAAGATTAGGGTTAGGGACAGATATTTTAGTTAATGACTTCAGTGCTTTTCTAAATTTAGGAATATGCAAGAAATTGGGCTCAGGGTTGAAGATCAGCTCAGTGACCACAGTGGGTAATGACTCAACCCCTCTAGAGCCAGATGGCAAGCAACATTCTTTTTTTTTATTTTACTTTTAACTTTTACAGAGTTTTGTTGTTTACAGATATGTATGCTCTCAGATTAGTCATATGTATATCCCCTATCCCACCCCTAGCAACATTCTTCAGTTGGCCAAGTCCAGATATAGTTCACTTCCTGGAACTGCCAAAAATGCTTTCTTCAGCCAATGAAATTAGCATTCCAACAGTAGCAGAGATGGTTATTTCATCAACAGTCCTGAACTTTGTTTGCAATCCTTTGAAGCCATGCATGAAGATTAGCCCTTATAAGGAAATGAAGCTGTTTGCCACATATCAATTGCTACTTTCCAGCAGCTTCCCAATTAACCACAACTAATCTTCCCATACTGCTTCACTGACTACACTGAAGTCCTTGATTGTGTGAATCACAACAAACTTTGGAAAATTCTGAAAGAGATGGGAACGCAAGACTACCTTACCTGCCTCTGAGAAACCTGTATGCAGGTCAAGTACCAACAGTTAGAACCAGAAATGGAACAACAGACAGGTTCCAATTGGGAAAGGAGTAACTCAAGGGTACACATAGTCACTTTGATAATTTAACTTATATGCAGAGTACATCATGCAAAATGCCAGGCTAGATGAATCACAAACTGGAATAAAGATTGCCAGGAGAAATATCAATAACTTCATATATGCAGATGACACCACCCTTATGGCAGAAAGTGAAGAGGAACTAAAGAGCCTCCTGATGAAAGTGAAAGAGGAGAGTGAAAAAGCTGGTTTAAAACTCAACATTCAAAAAATTAAAATAATGGCATCCAGTCCCATTACTTCATAGCAAATAGAGGAGGAAAATACTGAAACAGTGACAGGCTTTATTTTCTTGGGCTCCAAAATAACTGTGGACAGTGACTGCAGCCATGAAATTAAAAGACACTTGCTCCTTGGAAGAAAAGCCACAGACAAACCTAGACAGTGTATTAGAAAGCAGACATCACTTTGCCAACAAAGGTCCATATAGCCAAATCTATGGTTTTTCCAGTAGTCATGTACAGATGTGAGAGTTGGACCATAAAGAAGGCTGAGCACTCAAGAACTGATGCCTTTGAACTGTGGTGCTGGAGAAGAATCTTGAGAGTCCCTTGAACAGCAAGGAGATCAAACTAGTCATTCCTAAAGGAAATCAACCCTGAATAATAATTGGAAGGACTGATGTTAAAGTTGAAGTTCCAATATTTTGGCCACCTGATGTGAAGAGACAACTCACTGGAAAAGGCACTGATGCTGGGAATGACTGAAGGCAAGAGGAGAAGGGGATGATAAGAGAACGAGGTGGTTAGATGGCATCATTGACTCAATGGATATGAGTTTGAGCATACTCCGGGAGACGGTGAAGACAGAGAAGTCTGGCATGCTGCAGTCCTTGGGGTAGCAAAGTGTGAGACACAAATGAGCAACTGAACAACAATAGCAAAATCTTCCTGTTAATACCTATATTGCCTTGTAACTCAAAGGATGGTATCACATTGGTGTTTGTGAGAAATTCAGAACCACTGAATCAGAATCTGCACTTTAGTAATGTCCATTAATTCATGTGCAAGTGGAAGATTGAGAAGCAATGATCTAGATGCATCCACCATGCTAAACAGTAATACAGTGTTGTTTCTAATCCTTAGTTCTTTATCTAGTGCATGCAATGGTTTTATCTGGACTTACATGAATGATTTCCTGTTTGACCTCTTTCACACCTTAATTCATTTCAAACCCTTCTCTTAACTGGGAAGGACAAAGAGGTACAGTTACACACCTCCATAACCACAGAGAGATCCATTAGTACTAAATGCCTACTCACAAGTCTAAAGATTTTTAAGAATTTCTTTAAAGATCTAAAAAAATGACAGATTTTTCACTCTCTTGCCATTTTGAGCTTGACAAGTTTTCACATAATTAAGGTAGATGAAATCCTGCTATTAACCATTTTAATATGAAATTTCTTTGCAAATCCTTGGACAGTGACTGCAGCCATGAAATTAAAAGACACTTGCTCCTTGGAAGAAAAGCCACAGACAAACCTAGACAGTGTATTAGAAAGCAGACATCACTTTGCCAACAAAGGTCCATATAGCCAAATCTATGGTTTTTCCAGTAGTCATGTACAGATGTGAGAGTTGGACCATAAAGAAGGCTGAGCACTCAAGAACTGATGCCTTTGAACTGTGGTGCTGGAGAAGAATCTTGAGAGTCCCTTGAACAGCAAGGAGATCAAACTAGTCATTCCTAAAGGAAATCAACCCTGAATAATAATTGGAAGGACTGATGTTAAAGTTGAAGTTCCAATATTTTGGCCACCTGATGTGAAGAGACAACTCACTGGAAAAGGCACTGATGCTGGGAATGACTGAAGGCAAGAGGAGAAGGGGATGATAAGAGAACGAGGTGGTTAGATGGCATCATTGACTCAATGGATATGAGTTTGAGCATACTCCGGGAGACGGTGAAGACAGAGAAGTCTGGCATGCTGCAGTCCTTGGGGTAGCAAAGTGTGAGACACAAATGAGCAACTGAACAACAATAGCAAAATCTTCCTGTTAATACCTATATTGCCTTGTAACTCAAAGGATGGTATCACATTGGTGTTTGTGAGAAATTCAGAACCACTGAATCAGAATCTGCACTTTAGTAATGTCCATTAATTCATGTGCAAGTGGAAGATTGAGAAGCAATGATCTAGATGCATCCACCATGCTAAACAGTAATACAGTGTTGTTTCTAATCCTTAGTTCTTTATCTAGTGCATGCAATGGTTTTATCTGGACTTACATGAATGATTTCCTGTTTGACCTCTTTCACACCTTAATTCATTTCAAACCCTTCTCTTAACTGGGAAGGACAAAGAGGTACAGTTACACACCTCCATAACCACAGAGAGATCCATTAGTACTAAATGCCTACTCACAAGTCTAAAGATTTTTAAGAATTTCTTTAAAGATCTAAAAAAATGACAGATTTTTCACTCTCTTGCCATTTTGAGCTTGACAAGTTTTCACATAATTAAGGTAGATGAAATCCTGCTATTAACCATTTTAATATGAAATTTCTCTGCAAATATTACACACTGACCATTTTCCTTATGTCATCCTTGTGAGAGAGATCATTAACTTTACTCTGGCTTACAGATTTGGAGTGGACTATAAATGGATTTGACAGTATTGTAAATTAGCTATTCCAACCTAGAATTATTTTTCTGTCCTACAGGCTGCAGGAATTACAAAGCTTGAGGAAAAGAATCATTGGTAGTTTGGGAAGCTCTGACAAACAATTAAGTAGAGAATAATTTAGTATGAAGTTTAGCTCCTGGACAGACCCACCGCTGACTCTGGTTTTAAAGAGAGAAAAATGCTGCCAAGACAAAAGTGTTACTTCTATTCTCTGTAAGAGTCTTTCATTTGAACTTAAACATAAAGACTAGTAATATTCAGAATGATGAACTGGATTATATAATTAGTGTTAAGTGGATTCTAAACTATGAAAAATTTCTCTTTCTTGGCTGTAACTAAAAATAGTTTGAATGGATGAGAATTTCATATGTCTATTTTACCAGGCAATAGGACTCTGACTCTGATTGCATTCAATATTCCACCTGGTTAACACCATTCTTCTTCATTTCTTCTCTAACTATGTAACCTTCTTGAAAACTTTGCTCACTTCTTCTCTTAGGAGCCTTTAAAATGATCTGAATTTATCACAGTTATATGCCCAGGAAGGGTCATTGCAAGAAACCTTGAAATTTCAGAGGAACAACACTCAACATTCCAAGACATCTCTTTGTTACAAGAATTGACTTGAGCTAAGAAGAGTCAATACCCAAAAGACCTTGGAAGCAACTCTGGCCTACCTACCCCTTAGCTGCCTAAAGAATGTACCTAGAGGACATGTTTCAGAGTGGGAACTATGATGACAGATAACTCTAGTATGAACTAGGTGTGGAGATAGGGAGAAATCTAGCCAAGTCTGACTGGACCTTAATTCATTTCAAACCCTTCTCTTAACGGGAAGGACAAAGAGGTACAGTTACACACCTCCATAACCACAGAGAGATCCATTAGTACTAAATGCCTACTCACAAGTCTAAAGATTTTTAAGAATTTCTTTAAAGATCTAAAAAAATGACAGATTTTTCACTCTCTTGCCATTTTGAGCTTGACAAGTTTTCACATAATTAAGGTAGATGAAATCCTGCTATTAACCATTTTAATATGAAATTTCTCTGCAAATATTACACACTGACCATTTTCCTTATGTCATCCTTGTGAGAGAGATCATTAACTTTACTCTGGCTTACAGATTTGGAGTGGACTATAAATGGATTTGACAGTATTGTAAATTAGCTATTCCAACCTAGAATTATTTTTCTGTCCTACAGGCTGCAGGAATTACAAAGCTTGAGGAAAAGAATCATTGGTAGTTTGGGAAGCTCTGACAAACAATTAAGTAGAGAATAATTTAGTATGAAGTTTAGCTCCTGGACAGACCCACCGCTGACTCTGGTTTTAAAGAGAGAAAAATGCTGCCAAGACAAAAGTGTTACTTCTATTCTCTGTAAGAGTCTTTCATTTGAACTTAAACATAAAGACTAGTAATATTCAGAATGATGAACTGGATTATATAATTAGTGTTAAGTGGATTCTAAACTATGAAAAATTTCTCTTTCTTGGCTGTAACTAAAAATAGTTTGAATGGATGAGAATTTCATATGTCTATTTTACCAGGCAATAGGACTCTGACTCTGATTGCATTCAATATTCCACCTGGTTAACACCATTCTTCTTCATTTCTTCTCTAACTATGTAACCTTCTTGAAAACTTTGCTCACTTCTTCTCTTAGGAGCCTTTAAAATGATCTGAATTTATCACAGTTATATGCCCAGGAAGGGTCATTGCAAGAAACCTTGAAATTTCAGAGGAACAACACTCAACATTCCAAGACATCTCTTTGTTACAAGAATTGACTTGAGCTAAGAAGAGTCAATACCCAAAAGACCTTGGAAGCAACTCTGGCCTACCTACCCCTTAGCTGCCTAAAGAATGTACCTAGAGGACATGTTTCAGAGTGGGAACTATGATGACAGATAACTCTAGTATGAACTAGGTGTGGAGATAGGGAGAAATCTAGCCAAGTCTGTTTATTTCTCCCTGGCCTAGCAAACATTCACTCTTCCATCTTTGCATCAATTTCCTTCCTCCGCCTTGATGTCCCTAACCACCATCCTGAACATTTTGTTTTGTTTTCAGCCAAAGGCCATATTTAAGGTGAAGATTTTGGTCATTCTTGCAAGTTCCTCAGTTTTCCTAGGTCTCTCCCATGTGCACAAGTTATTAAAGTTTTGTGTGATTTCTTTTTTTCAAAATGACTTTTTAAAAAAATTTGGCCTATTTTATTGATCCTTCATTTATTTATGTTCATCCATCTTAATTCCTTGGCCTATGTGGGCCTCCCATCACAGTGGCCTCTCTCATTTCAGAGCACCAGCTCTGGGCACTTATGCTCCAGAGTGCTGGCTCCTAATTGGACAGACTGGTTCAGCCACTTCGTGGCACGTGGGATCTTCCGGGCCAGGGATCAAACTGGTGCTCATTGCACTACAAAGCAGACTCTTTACCCACTGGACCACCAGGGAAGCCTATGCTATCTTTTTAAAGAGAATTGCTCCCATACTTAACATCCCCTGTTCCGCAAAAGTAGACTATGTCACCATCATCAATGAAAAGCAAAAATCCAGGTTAAATATCCAATTTCACTATCCTGATGTTCTCTTTTTCTAAGACACAGTTAAGGAGCCCCAGAGAAAAGCTGGTAATGGATTATTTTCCTGTTAATCTATCTCACGTCAATTTAATTTTTAGGCCAACCAGATGAAACTAGAAGGGGAGAGAAAACACCTTCCTTCCAGACAAATTAATCTAAATGTTTATAAATAAAGAAGTGATTAAGCTTTAAAAATTATATACTCAAGAATGGAATATTATACAATGAAAAAATGGGACATAAAATATGATGGCTGATTTGAAAATATAGATATTGTTAACTTTTAAAACAAAAAGGAAAGTTGCAGAACTTTAAATTAAGGAAATGCAATACCCAAAAGACCTTGGAAGCAACTCTGGCCTACCTACCCCTTAGCTGCCTAAAGAATGTACCTAGAGGACATGTTTCAGAGTGGGAACTATGATGACAGATAACTCTAGTATGAACTAGGTGTGGAGATAGGGAGAAATCTAGCCAAGTCTGTTTATTTCTCCCTGGCCTAGCAAACATTCACTCTTCCATCTTTGCATCAATTTCCTTCCTCCGCCTTGATGTCCCTAACCACCATCCTGAACATTTTGTTTTGTTTTCAGCCAAAGGCCATATTTAAGGTGAAGATTTTGGTCATTCTTGCAAGTTCCTCAGTTTTCCTAGGTCTCTCCCATGTGCACAAGTTATTAAAGTTTTGTGTGATTTCTTTTTTTCAAAATGACTTTTAAAAAAAATTTGGCCTATTTTATTGATCCTTCATTTATTTATGTTCATCCATCTTAATTCCTTGGCCTATGTGGGCCTCCCATCACAGTGGCCTCTCTCATTTCAGAGCACCAGCTCTGGGCACTTATGCTCCAGAGTGCTGGCTCCTAATTGGACAGACTGGTTCAGCCACTTCGTGGCACGTGGGATCTTCCGGGCCAGGGATCAAACTGGTGCTCATTGCACTACAAAGCAGACTCTTTACCCACTGGACCACCAGGGAAGCCTATGATTTCTTTTTTAAAGAGAGAATTGCTCCCATACTTAACATCCCCTGTTCCGCAAAAGTAGACTATGTCACCATCATCAATGAAAAGCAAAAATCCAGGTTAAATATCCAATTTCACTATCCTGATGTTCTCTTTTTCTAAGACACAGTTAAGGAGCCCCAGAGAAAAGCTGGTAATGGATTATTTTCCTGTTAATCTATCTCACGTCAATTTAATTTTTAGGCCAACCAGATGAAACTAGAAGGGGAGAGAAAACACCTTCCTTCCAGACAAATTAATCTAAATGTTTATAAATAAAGAAGTGATTAAGCTTTAAAAATTATATACTCAAGAATGGAATATTATACAATGAAAAAATGGGACATAAAATATGATGGCTGATTTGAAAAGATATCAAGGTATATTGTTAACTTTTAAAACAAAAAGGAAAGTTGCAGAACAAAATGTGTAATGATTTAATGTGTGTTAAAAATGCATGTCCCTATAGACAGAGAAACATCAAGACAGATTGATATCTATAGTGATTAACTAAAAGTTGGATAGATAGGTAGGTAGGTAGGTAAGTAAGTAGGTCAGCAGGTAAACCGATATGGAAAAAGAGATGGATGTGTATGGGAAGTTTTGAAAAGGAACCAAGAGACACTGATAACAAATGTTTCTAAGAAGTTCTAATGAAATGTGGGCAAAGAGACATCTCCTTTCGTCTAAATACTTTAAAGCAGTGTCTGAATTTTTTCATGAACGTGTATTATACTTTTTACAAATTATGTGTTCCTATCATGTATAAAAAGAGACAGCACTTTGCTGACAAAAGTTTGTATAGTCAAAGTTATGGCTTTCCCAGTAGTCATGTATGAATGTGAAAGTTGGACCATAAAGAAGGCTAAGCATTAAAAAACTGATACCATTGAACTGCAGTGTTGGAGAAGATTCTTGAGAGTCCCTTGAACAGCAAAGAGAACAAACCAGTCAATCCTAAAGGAAACCAACCCTGAAAATGCACTGGAAAGACTGATGCTGAAGCTGAACCTCCAATACTTTGACCATCTGACGTGAAGAGATGGTTCACTGGAAAAGATCCTGATGTTGGGAAAAATAGAAGGCAAAAGGAGAAGAGAATAACAGCAGATGAGAAGGATGGATGGCATCACTGAGTCAGTGGACATGAATTTGAGCAATCTATGGGAGATGGTGAAGGACTGGGAAGTATGGTATGCTGCAGTACCTGGGGTCGCAAAGAATCAGACACGACTGAGCAACTGAACTGAACTGAACTGATAGTGTATAGCATTTACTTTGCATCCTAAATATTCTGCCTATTTCATTTCTTAGATATTTGTATTTGCTCAGTCATTAATTCTCTAGTGTAGATGTATGAACTATATATACTCATTGACCTTTGTCTGAAATACCTTCCTACTTTGATTGTGAATTTCCGCTCTTTTTTGAACTTTAAAGTTTACCTCTCCCAGGAAAGAAAATGATTAAATTGATTTAGGCAATCATTTCCACCTATTAAGCAAGGTTTCAAGCATATTCTCTCTTAAGCCAGGGACCAATTAGTTGTATATTTAGCTTAGATACTTAAATGCTTCCAACATAAGGTACAGAACTTGAAATAAAGATGGTTTCCCTAACAACCATAAAAGCATGTTAAAGATTCAGCAATTAGAACTGTCCTGGAAGAATCATGTTATAGGAAAGAACAGAACTAATTAGGAATGTAAATATCATTTAGAATACATGCTCTGAAGAGAATTGGTCCTCCATTTTACCAATTAATATCAGAGCACATAAGACAATGAATGAGCACTTCATCTTCCTGGATGCTTCAGGACTGTCATTCAACTTTTTATAATTTTACAATTTCAATTGTATCAGTCTTTTAATGAGCAAAGAATTAGAAAGTTCTTTGCAATCTACTCTCCCCACTAGAAATTCCCTCATCAGAAGTCTCCTGATTACCAGTATGCCACAGGAACCCTAACCCCTCCACCACATTTACACCTTTAATAGAGTCACTTCCTTCAATGTTATCCCTCATATTGTGATTGCTTCACTTCAATTCCATCTGCTTAGCATTTACTGCTGTTTCACAGAAGTGGTGAATAAATGCTGCCAACCATATAAAGTTAATAGGAGCAGTTAAATGAGCAGTTGAACTTCATTTATTCAGTAAGTGCTTATTGCATATTTACTCTGTATATTGCGTTATAGGTTAAAGGGAAGCTATGAAATAATTCCATTTACTCATCATTACAATGAGGTCAGTGAACTGGATGATCTCTAAGGCGAATTGCGGGTCTAATATTCTATGATTTTAAGTGTAAATTTCTAAATGAGAGAACTGAGTCTGTCTCCTTTATTTAACCTTATGGATGGGGAAGTGGAAATTTTGTATATTAATGATTAAAAATATGAACAAATAATGCAGAGATGGGCCAATAAAATCTGAAGTAAATTGAGAGGGGTCAGTGAAGAATGCTTTTGAGATAAGGTAAATCTTTAGCTGTATCATAAAGGGTGTGATAAGTGGAAATTAAATTTGAATGAAAGAATTCCAAGTTGAGACTGGAGGAGTACGAGAATGGTCACTCATCCCCTCTACAACCAGAAAAACAATTTACAGGAACAAAGAGAACACAGAACAAAAAGGTATAATCATTTGGACTTTTTTTTTTTAATTCTTTATTTTAAAGGTTTTACAGAGTTTTGTTGTTCACAGACATGTATGCTCCCAGATCAGTCATATGCATATCCCTGGTCCCCACCCCCCGCAGTTCCCCCCATCCCACCCCACCGGACCATTGCCCCATGCCATTGTGAGCACTCCTATTCCCTTAGCACAATGACAATAGATATCTTTTCCACACATGACAGTATAGGTTTCCATGTTACTCCCTCCATGCCTCCCCCTCCCTATTTCTTCCCCACAATGTCCATATGTCTATGCTCTGTCTGTTTTTCCATGAGTTCACTGTGTGTGTTATCAAGACCGTCCTGCTAGATTCCATATATGTGTGTTAGTATGCTGTATTTGTCTTTCTCTTTTTGACTTACTTCACTTTTTATGATAGGTTCTAGAGCCAGCCACTTCATTAGGACTGAGTCTTCTGCACTTCTGTTAACAGTTGAGTAGTATTCCATTGTATATATGTACCAGGGCTTCTGGATCCATTCATTCATCGATGGACATCTAGGTTGCCTCCATGTTCTGGCTATTGTATAGAGAGCTGCAATGAACATTGGGGTACAGGTGCTTCTTTCAGTTTTGATTTCATCAGGATATAGGCCTAATAGTGGGATTGCTGGTTTATAGGGTGCTTCTATTTTTAGTGTTTTAAGAAATCTCCAGACTGTCTTCCATAGAGGCTGTATCAATTTACATTCCTACCAGCAATGCAAGAGGGTTCCCTTTCCTCCTCATCCTCTCCAGCATTTATTGTCTGCAGATTTCTTGAAGATGGTCATTCTGACGGGTGTGAGGTGATATCTCATTGTAGTTTTAATTTGCATTTCTCTAATGATAAGCAAGGTTGAGCACCGTTTCATGTGCTTTGGGGCCATCTGTATGTCCTCTTTGGAGAGGCGTCTCTTTAGATCTTTTTCCCATTTTTTGATTGGGTTGTTCGTTTTTCCTGTGCTGAGTTGTCTGAGTTGCTTGTAGATTTTGGAGATTAATTCTTTGTCTGTTGTTTCATTGGTATGATTTTCTCCTATTCTATGGAGTGTCTCTTGAGCTTTTTTGTAATTTCTTTTGCTGTACAAAAGCTTTTAAGTTTCATGAGGTCCCATGTGTTCGTTTTTCTTTTCAGTTCTGCTATTTTAGTAGGTGAGTCAGAGAAGATCTTGCTTTGATTGATGTCCTTGAGGGTTTTGCCTATATTCTCCTCTAAGAGTGTGATGGTTTCTGGTCTTACATGCAGGTCTTTAATCCATTTTGAGTTGATCTTAGTGTATGGTGTCAGAGAATGTTCCAACTTCATTTGTTTGCATGTAGCTGTCCAATTTTCCCAGCACTACTTGTTGAAGAGGCTGTCTTTGTCCCATTTTATAGTTTTGCCTCCTTTGTCAAAAATAAGGTACCCATAGGTGCGTGGGTTTATCTCTGGGTTCTCTATCTTGTTCCATTGATCTATAGTTCTGTTTCTGTGCCAGTACCATACTGTCTTGAGGACTGTTGCTTTGTAGTAGAGTCTGAAGTTAGAGAGGCTGATTCCTCCAGCTCCGTTTTTCTTTCTCAGGATTGCTTTGGCTATTCGAGGTCTTCTGTGTTTCCTTATGAACTGTGTTATTCTTTGGTCTAGTTCTGTGAAAAATGTCAGTGGTAGTTGAATAGGTATTGCATTGAATCTGTTCATTTGGATTTATAATCAATCATTGAAGAAGTAATAGCTTACACAATCTAAGGGTGGAGTGTTGGCTCCTTGAATGCTGAGAAATAGAATAAAGCATCTATGCATGGGGGAAAAACTGGGATTTCAGAGAAAGAACTGAGGGGGAAGACAGGTGATATGAGGAAGGGATAAAAAAAAAAAAAAAGAACTGCATAAAACCTAGAGAATACAGGGTGATGGGCAGCAAGTGATCTTAGAAAGAACAATCAATGTTTCCATGCCCCACCCAATTCAACTTTGTAAAACTGAGACGGTAAGTTAAGAGTTGCATGAAATTCTTTGTCCCTGATGCACAACTTGGTAAAGAGTAGACACAGGTGTACGAAATAGTAGCCAGGAAAATAAATGGTTCAGCCTGGCTAGTGAAGATCCTTTCCCAGTCAAAAACGGAAGAGGATAGAAAGCCCTCAATTTGATTCTCCCTCAAAGAGCACTCAGGGCAACTCTGCACAGGTCTGACTCCAAGAACCAAATACCTTCCTCCCCAAACCACTAAGTTTATTCACTTATTTTCAACACTTTTTCTCCAATGCTGTTAAGTCGCCAAGTCATGTCCAACTCTTTGTGACCCCATGAACTGCAACACATCAAGTTTCCTTATCCTTTGCCATCTCCTGGAGCTAGTTCAAACTAATATCCATTAAGTCGGTGATGCTATCCCACCATCTCATCCTTTGTCACCCCCTTTCCTCTCTTCCTGCCCTGAATCTTTCCTAACATCCAGGTCTTTTCCAATGAGTTATTTCTTCACATCAGGATGGCAAAGTATCAGAGCTTCAACTTCAGCATCAATCCTTCCAATAAATATTCAAGGCTGATTTCCTTTATAACTGACTGGTTTGATCTCCTTTCTGTCCAAGGGACTCTCAAGAGTCTTAACCGTTAATAAAGCTTTAGAAGCTGACACAAACTGACTGAAATATGCTCAATTCAATATGATCCTATGCCAAATTACCACTAACTGAAAACTTGAGTGAGCTAGATTCTCTTCCTTATACTATTAAATAGACATTGTTATTTTCTCTGCATAGTGGATAAAGGCAGTCAAAAGGTACAACTTCCAGTTATAAATAAGTAAGTATTAGGGCTGCAACACTGTAGTATGCTATATATGAATCTTAAAAGAGTTTCCATCACACAAAAAATTATTTTTTCTATGTCTTTACTTTTTATTTATATGAGCTGTTAGATATTTACTACAATTGTGATAATCATTTCATGAAGTGTGTAAGTCAAATCATTATGCTGTATACTTTAAACTTATACAGTGCTGCCAATTACATCTCAATAAAATGTAAGAGTAGACACAGGTGATAAACGTTTCCATGCCCCACCCAATTCAACTTTGTAAAACTGAGACGGTAAGTTAAGAGTTGCATGAAATTCTTTGTCCCTGATGCACAACTTGGTAAAGAGTAGACACAGGTGTCGAAATAGTAGCCAGGAAAATAAATGGTTCAGCCTGGCTAGTGAAGATCCTTTCCCAGTCAAAACGGAAGAGGATAGAAAGCCCTCAATTTGATTCTCCTCAAAGAGCACTCAGGGCAACTCTGCACAGGTCTGACTCCAAGAACCAAATACCTTCCTCCCCAAACCACTAAGTTTATTCACTTATTTTCAACACTTTTTCTCCAATGCTGTTAAGTCGCCAAGTCATGTCCAACTCTTTGTGACCCCATGAACTGCAACACATCAAGTTTCCTTATCCTTTGCCATCTCCTGGAGCTAGTTCAAACTAATATCCATTAAGTCGGTGATGCTATCCCACCATCTCATCCTTTGTCACCCCCTTTCCTCTCTTCCTGCCCTGAATCTTTCCTAACATCCAGGTCTTTTCCAATGAGTTATTTCTTCACATCAGGATGGCAAAGTATCAGAGCTTCAACTTCAGCATCAATCCTTCCAATAAATATTCAAGGCTGATTTCCTTTATAACTGACTGGTTTGATCTCCTTTCTGTCCAAGGGACTCTCAAGAGTCTTAACCGTTAATAAAGCTTTAGAAGCTGACACAAACTGACTGAAATATGCTCAATTCAATATGATCCTATTCCAAATTACCACTAACTGAAAACTTGAGTGAGCTAGATTCTCTTCCTTATACTATTAAATAGACATTGTTATTTTCTCTGCATAGTGGATAAAGGCAGTCAAAAGGTACAACTTCCAGTTATAAATAAGTAAGTATTAGGGCTGCAACACTGTAGTATGCTATATATGAATCTTAAAAGAGTTTCCATCACACAAAAAATTATTTTTTCTATGTCTTTACTTTTTATTTATATGAGCTGTTAGATATTTACTACAATTGTGATAATCATTTCATGAAGTGTGTAAGTCAAATCATTATGCTGTATACTTTAAACTTATACAGTGCTGCCAATTACATCTCAATAAAACTGAAGAAAAAAAATATGACATTATTTTCTCTGCCTTTATCCAGAAGCAACTCAGAACTGAACATGCAAAAAATGGAGTTTTCAACCAAATATAGTTTTCTTTTGTGTTAAACCTTCTACAGATTTACCTTCCAGCTTCATGTGCTCAATGACCACCTGAAGAAATGATTTTTAAGGAGTTCTTCTGGTCAAGTTACAGACTATCATTAGTGAATGGTGGTATAGCTGATATGATCTGTTAGTTTAGTTGCTTTCTAGAGATGATGTTCATAGACCTATTAAAGTTCACAGAAAATTATGAATAGAGGAATGGTGTAGCTAGAGGAAGAGGGCATAGTCTGAGCCTTGAAAAAAGCTTCTGATATCAGACAACTTTTGAATTTTGAGATTTGTTGGCATTATTTGAATTGAATTGAAAAGAAACATACAGATTTTCCCGTTCAAACCTTTGATTATGACCGATGTGGACACAGTTGGATTGTTCTGCGAGTGGAAATGCCCCCCCCTTTAATATTGATTTTAAAATCACACTTGATGTATCTGTCTTGCCAAATGAGTAGGAGTTATTGTGGCAAAAATACATAGGTGAAAATTAGAATATTTCTTCTAAATGGCCAATATGGGTATAATTTTTCCATGTCTGCTAATATAACAAGCATGTGACTTGTTCTGGGCTAAGTTAAACCTGGTTATTTATTTTGGGCCTTGGCAATTCCCAGGGAAACTCAGAGCAAGCATGATTTGAAAATGTTTCCTTCAACTGTGTAATTCAATCAACCTGAACTCTTCAGTCTCTCAAGACCTTAAGAACAGACTGGTAATTCCCTCCTAGTCAAGCTTTTAAGTTAAAGAATTTCTTGATACAGGCCATTCATACCTGTTCTTTGTCCCTTAATTGTAACAGACTTAGATGAAGCAGGTTTGGCAGATTATAAAGCTACTACATGACAGAACACTTTGATGTTTTCCGCAAAATATAACCCGAGAATGTGTTTTCTAAAGTTCTCATATGGAGCTGTGAGTCTCTGTGTGTAAATATGCATATTATGTATTCAAATTTTTTAATTTACAGTGCTGCCAATTACATCTCAATAAAACTGAAGAAAAATATGACATTATTTTCTCTGCCTTTATCCAGAAGCAACTCAGAACTGAACATGCAAAAAATGGAGTTTTCAACCAAATATAGTTTTCTTTTGTGTTAAACCTTCTACAGATTTACCTTCCAGCTTCATGTGCTCAATGACCACCTGAAGAAATGATTTTTAAGGAGTTCTTCTGGTCAAGTTACAGACTATCATTAGTGAATGGTGGTATAGCTGATATGATCTGTTAGTTTAGTTGCTTTCTAGAGATGATGTTCATAGACCTATTAAAGTTCACAGAAAATTATGAATAGAGGAATGGTGTAGCTAGAGGAAGAGGGCATAGTCTGAGCCTTGAAAAAAGCTTCTGATATCAGACAACTTTTGAATTTTGAGATTTGTTGGCATTATTTGAATTGAATTGAAAAGAAACATACAGATTTTCCCGTTCAAACCTTTGATTATGACCGATGTGGACACAGTTGGATTGTTCTGCGAGTGGAAATGCCCCCCCCTTTAATATTGATTTTAAAATCACACTTGATGTATCTGTCTTGCCAAATGAGTAGGAGTTATTGTGGCAAAAATACATAGGTGAAAATTAGAATATTTCTTCTAAATGGCCAATATGGGTATAATTTTTCCATGTCTGCTAATATAACAAGCATGTGACTTGTTCTGGGCTAAGTTAAACCTGGTTATTTATTTTGGGCCTTGGCAATTCCCAGGGAAACTCAGAGCAAGCATGATTTGAAAATGTTTCCTTCAACTGTGTAATTCAATCAACCTGAACTCTTCAGTCTCTCAAGACCTTAAGAACAGACTGGTAATTCCCTCCTAGTCAAGCTTTTAAGTTAAAGAATTTCTTGATACAGGCCATTCATACCTGTTCTTTGTCCCTTAATTGTAACAGACTTAGATGAAGCAGGTTTGGCAGATTATAAAGCTACTACATGACAGAACACTTTGATGTTTTCCGCAAAATATAACCCGAGAATGTGTTTTCTAAAGTTCTCATATGGAGCTGTGAGTCTCTGTGTGTAAATATGCATATTATGTAGACATACTTTCCTTTATATTATCACTCGGTGACAAAATGCCAGCATTTAAAAAAATCTTTCCTATGATTAAATAACAATTTTGACTTGTCAAAGTAACATACTATTGCATTTTATGATAAATGTTAAGTCTAAATATTCAATCTTTAAACTGCCTAGTTTCAAAAATGCTTTTACACATGTTCAGGTTCCTATCCACACACATTAGGGCTTGATAAAATATGCTTATTGAAACGATCATTCATTCTTTCAGTTATTCACCCAACTCAACAAAAAACATTAGTCTGTGCTGAGCACTGGTCTAGGATCTGAGGATGCAGCCGTGGAATGAAGAGACATTCTGCTCAGATAGGCCTAAACATCAGCATAAAACACAGAGTAAAATAAATACACGATTAGAAGGTAATGAGTGTTATGGAGAAAAACTTGGTGGGTGGGAAAGGGAGCAGAGGTGCTGGTGTGAACCATCATTTAGGGTGAGTGACCGAAGGTCTCAATAAGTGGATAACATTCGGACCAAAAATGAGCACAGTGAGAGAGTAGACATCTGAGAGAAGTGGGAATCAGAAGACGAAGTCCGGCAGGTGAGGACAGAGGAGCAAATCCCTTAGAGTCTCAAATGTTTTCAGAGACCTTCATTTACATCCTAGGGGAGTCAGGAAGCTTCTGGAAGGTCAGAGCAGAGCAGGGATGTGGTCAGACATGTTTGCAGAGATTTACTCTGACTACAGTACTGTGGATGGACTGCTAGGGACAGAAGATGGAAGCAGGAAAGACCAGTTAGGACACTAATGAATGCCATCATGTTCACTATTTTTTGAGAGAAAGGAAGAATAGAAGGGAGCTGGTGGGGGTGAGCAAGAAGAGAAATTTCAAGAACCCTCAGGTCATTAAAAAAAAAAAAAAAGATGTGAAAATATTATATGAAAACTTTGAAGGAATTTGATCATTTATGTTTAGAAACTAGTACTGACAGTAAAATGAAAGTTAAACATTTATATCTTCAGGGAAAGCCTAAGCAAAACAATCAAGGTTGAGAAATCTAAGGACTTCCCTGGCAGTCCAATGGTTAGGACTGTGAGTCTCTGTGTGTAAATATGCATATTATGTAGACATACTTTCCTTTATATTATCACTCGGTGACAAAATGCCAGCATTTAAAAAAATCTTTCCTATGATTAAATAACAATTTTGACTTGTCAAAGTAACATACTATTGCATTTTATGATAAATGTTAAGTCTAAATATTCAATCTTTAAACTGCCTAGTTTCAAAAATGCTTTTACACATGTTCAGGTTCCTATCCACACACATTAGGGCTTGATAAAATATGCTTATTGAAACGATCATTCATTCTTTCAGTTATTCACCCAACTCAACAAAAAACATTAGTCTGTGCTGAGCACTGGTCTAGGATCTGAGGATGCAGCCGTGGAATGAAGAGACATTCTGCTCAGATAGGCCTAAACATCAGCATAAAACACAGAGTAAAATAAATACACGATTAGAAGGTAATGAGTGTTATGGAGAAAAACTTGGTGGGTGGGAAAGGGAGCAGAGGTGCTGGTGTGAACCATCATTTAGGGTGAGTGACCGAAGGTCTCAATAAGTGGATAACATTCGGACCAAAAATGAGCACAGTGAGAGAGTAGACATCTGAGAGAAGTGGGAATCAGAAGACGAAGTCCGGCAGGTGAGGACAGAGGAGCAAATCCCTTAGAGTCTCAAATGTTTTCAGAGACCTTCATTTACATCCTAGGGGAGTCAGGAAGCTTCTGGAAGGTCAGAGCAGAGCAGGGATGTGGTCAGACATGTTTGCAGAGATTTACTCTGACTACAGTACTGTGGATGGACTGCTAGGGACAGAAGATGGAAGCAGGAAAGACCAGTTAGGACACTAATGAATGCCATCATGTTCACTATTTTTTGAGAGAAAGGAAGAATAGAAGGGAGCTGGTGGGGGTGAGCAAGAAGAGAAATTTCAAGAACCCTCAGGTCATTAAAAAAAAAAAAAAAGATGTGAAAATATTATATGAAAACTTTGAAGGAATTTGATCATTTATGTTTAGAAACTAGTACTGACAGTAAAATGAAAGTTAAACATTTATATCTTCAGGGAAAGCCTAAGCAAAACAATCAAGGTTGAGAAATCTAAGGACTTCCCTGGCAGTCCAATGGTTAGGACTCAACGGTCTCTCTGTGATGGCCTCGGTTCAGTCCCTGGCCTGGGAACTAGCATCCGGCATGCTGCGCCAAATTAGAATGATGGCATAATAGTCAAGAGTTTAGGTTTTTATGATTAGAAGAATAATGAATTGTAATCTGTCGCATTTGCTTATTACCTGTGAGACTTGGTAAGTCACTTAACATTTTTGAGTCTCAGTTTTGTCATCTGTTAATGCTGATAATACTAGTATTAAAATGCATAAGACTGTTAAAAATATTAAAATAACTGATTAAAAATATTGAGCAGAGTACCTGTTAATTTTTGAGTGTTGGATAGTAATTAGTAGTTCTCAGCTACCATTTGGTTTGTTATGAAATGTACCAATTATTTAAAGGTGAAAGAAGCTTTGAATTAGGGAATAAAATACAGGACCAAGATACTTCATGTATTTGTGCTTAGAATAAGCAACTGTCTTAGAGATTCACATCTTTGTCAGCAAAGATGCTCAAGTGTTGACAGATCAAGCTTACATAATTAGACTGCAAGGAGACCAAACCAGTCACTCCTAAAGGAAATCAACCCTGAATTGAAAGGACTGCTGCTGAAGAACCAATACTTGGGTCACCTGATGTGAAGAGCCAACTCAGGAAAAGACCCTGATGCTGGGAAAGACTGAAGACAAAAGGAGGAGGTGGCAAGAGATGGTTAAACAGCATCACTGACTCAATGGACATGAATTTGAGCAAATTCCTGGAGACAGTGGAGGACAGGAGCCTGGTGTGCCACAGCCCAAGAGGTCACAAAGAGTCAGCCACTGCTTAGTGACTGAACAACAGCAACAAAATCAATCTTTAATTAATTTAGTCTATTAAATATGCTTGACATTGCCTACTGAAATCATGTGGCTGGTGACTACACTCCACTATCATAGTGTAAGTCATTTATTTTATTTTCTTTATTTCATTTTTTTAGTCACACATGGGGCATGTGGGACCTTGGTCCCCTGACCAAGGTGTCCTAACCACTGGACTGCCAGTCATGTCCGTCATGGTGCAATTCTGCTCCTATCCATTAAGTTCTATAGGTAGCTAGGGATACTTGTATTTTTTCCTAAATCTGTTTATGCTAGGCTTACTTATTATTACCACTAGATATTTTATTAGTTGCTGAATACATAAGTGGTGGAATTCGAGTACAAAAGGGAAGAGCTGCTCTTTCTATAAAAACTAATAAAAATTCACTTAAAGGCTTCTGAACACAAACTGCTAAAATACGCTATTGATTATATATGGACGAGACAACTGAAGCAGACTGGCAGGAGAGGTTCATTAGGATTCTGCAACCGTATTGCTGTAATTGTCAAGAAGTTCTAATTCATTCTAAAGAAACAGCCTTCTAAAATTAAAAAGATGCATTATGGCTGTGGTTTACGAAAATAAAGCAACTAGTTCCCCAATCTGTGAATTCCTATTCAAAAATGGGTTTGACTTCCTATCACAAAAGCAAAATAGATAATAAATTAAAAACCAACTAAACAGATGGATAAAATATCCAAGTATATAAGGTCATATTTTATGTCTCCCATTTGCTAACTTTCTCAAGTTTGCAAGAAGACTTAATTGGACTACGGAAGAGGGCTTCTCCAGATGCAGTAAAATGGCCATTGAAATGGTCAAGCTGCTCAATACCAGAAACATTTACTCCTAGACCATCAGTGTACAAGTCAGGCCACAGTAACCATTTATGAAACCTTCCCATTCTCTGCCTAAGGGCTGTTACTCATGATAAAAAGGCAGATAAAAATGGGATGGGAGAGGGATTTCTTTAAGAGAGAGAGGTGATGGCTCCTTAGCTCTAAGGGAGAGTTTGAAGCATGTATCTCCCACTCTTTCCAAGAAGGCTGGTCATATGACAAAAGGTATGGAAGTGACAAAGACATACAGGTATGTTTTAAAAACTGCAATATCAATCAACTATATAAGAGTTGATAATTTTGTAAGCACTACTATAAGCTTGCAAGTTATCTTGTAACAAGAGTTCTGGGAGAAGTAGAAAAGAATTCGTTTTACTCATGTTAATAGAATCAAATGAATTGCTTAAGGAGAGGAGACCTGTTAAACACAGCCCTGTCTGGGAAATTCCATAGACAGAGGAGCCTGGCAGGCTACCATCCATGGGGTTGCAAAGAGCTGAACACAACCGAGCGAACAACACAACATACTTACCAGACTCCTATAGCCATCACTAAAGACTCTTCCTAAGCAGTTCTCAAATGACTCACTTCATCTAGGTTTATTTAATTTGAGTCCCTCTACACATACCCCCAGAACTGAATCAAAGCAGGGGAGAGATATTGTAAATGAACCTGCCACCTGATTATAAGACAAATAGATTATGGAGGAGGTTCTCTGAAAGATTTTTTGTAAGTTTTTTGAGGCTGTGTTATTATAATATTGTTTGGATGGACTATCATATTTCACAGCATAAGCCTGGATGTGAAATATAGTGGAGTTTTCATTGAATGTATGGAAATGACTAAAAATAAAATATTAAACAGGGCCACTCTGCAAATAACATGGATATTTTAATAGATTTGATGGCATTTTTGATCATGCCAACAACAACATTCACATTCTTTAATCTGCTTTCGATAATACTATTATATTTTTATTAGGATTACCTTAATCTTGTCAGCTCAAGTCTCCTGAGTTTTATTCAGGGAGCATTTTTTTTTCATTGTTTTCTAATCTTAAAACATTGTTTATTCATTCAAAAGCACATTAATGGACTAACAAAGGGCTAAACTAGGTCCACCAATCGAAAACACATATATGTCTCTTCAGTGATGTTGAGTAAGAATTATGGCAATTCCTCCCTGGTTGACCTTCCTTCAGTTTCCCTTCCCCTGCCATACCATCTGCTGTAAGATTCTTCTCCTACAAAGACAGCTCAAATCTGGTCATCCTCTGCTTAGGAAGTGCAATAGGTACCTACTGTCCCCAGGCTGCTCTCAACCCCAGTCCTTGCCCATTTCATCTCATTAGTAGCTACTGAGAGGCTGTGCCTTATCTTCTGTGCCCCCCTCACATCCCCTATACTCCAGGAAGCCATATGGTTCTTGCATTTCACGTTCTCTAAACTTATTCACAATACCTCTCTTCACCTCTATGTCTACACACCCATTCTAAACCCTGCTCCAACTCTACATCTTTCAAGGTTTGAATTTCAGTAGCATTTTTCTTACAAGCTCAAAAAAGAGCAGTAACAGCTTTCTACCTCGCTGAACATCTTGTGTCTATGCCTTGCTCTTCCTACTAGAAGAGGACATTGTTCAGAGAAGGGTTAAAAAAAGCATATTTATATGTCGAGGAGTTCTCAAATGACTCACTTCATCTAGGTTTATTTAATTTGAGTCCCTCTACATACCCCAGAACTGAATCAAAGCAGGAGAGATATTGTAAATGAACCTGCCACCTGATTATAAGACAAATAGATTATGGAGGAGGTTCTCTGAAAGATTTTTTGTAAGTTTTTTGAGGCTGTGTTATTATAATATTGTTTGGATGGACTATCATATTTCACAGCATAAGCCTGGATGTGAAATATAGTGGAGTTTTCATTGAATGTATGGAAATGACTAAAAATAAAATATTAAACAGGGCCACTCTGCAAATAACATGGATATTTTAATAGATTTGATGGCATTTTTGATCATGCCAACAAAAACATTCACATTCTTTAATCTGCTTTCGATAATACTATTATATTTTTATTAGGATTACCTTAATCTTGTCAGCTCAAGTCTCCTGAGTTTTATTCAGGGAGCATTTTTTTTTCATTGTTTTCTAATCTTAAAACATTGTTTATTCATTCAAAAGCACATTAATGGACTAACAAAGGGCTAAACTAGGTCCACCAATCGAAAACACATATATGTCTCTTCAGTGATGTTGAGTAAGAATTATGGCAATTCCTCCCTGGTTGACCTTCCTTCAGTTTCCCTTCCCCTGCCATACCATCTGCTGTAAGATTCTTCTCCTACAAAGACAGCTCAAATCTGGTCATCCTCTGCTTAGGAAGTGCAATAGGTACCTACTGTCCCCAGGCTGCTCTCAACCCCAGTCCTTGCCCATTTCATCTCATTAGTAGCTACTGAGAGGCTGTGCCTTATCTTCTGTGCCCCCCTCACATCCCCTATACTCCAGGAAGCCATATGGTTCTTGCATTTCACGTTCTCTAAACTTATTCACAATACCTCTCTTCACCTCTATGTCTACACACCCATTCTAAACCCTGCTCCAACTCTACATCTTTCAAGGTTTGAATTTCAGTAGCATTTTTCTTACAAGCTCAAAAAAGAGCAGTAACAGCTTTCTACCTTACGCTGAACATCTTGTGTCTATGCCTTGCTCTTCCTACTAGAAGAGGACATTGTTCAGAGAAGGGTTAACAATATTTACCTATTTCACTTTTATAATAATTGTCATAATTTATATGCTTCGAGGATTCATTTAAAATGTGAAGTTTAGATCAGACAGGAAGTTACTGCTTATTGGACATAACTGAGTCAAAGACGTAAATGTGAGAGGAGGCTAAGATGATTTTGGTCTTATTTTAATTTTGGCCTCTTTTATTGGTCTTTATTTATTTTCATCTATCTTAGTTCTTTGGCCTGTGTGGGCCTCCCATTGCTCTGGTGCATGTGCTCCAGAGCGCTGGCTTGTAATTGGACACACTCATCCAGCTTCTCTGAGGTACGTGGGATCTTCCCAGGCCACAGATCGAACTGGCATCCCTTGCACTGCAAGGCGGACTCTTTACCCACTGGACCACCAGAGAAGCCCGGTTTTGGTCTCTTTTTGAATTCTTACAAATTATGAACATAAGGCAGAATATTAAGAGATTTGTTTATCATCCTATATAATATAACCCAGTGGGATGAAATTTATAGCTTCAAAATCTAACTACTCACGTCATTTTAAGTCATTCCCACATATATCCCAGACCAAGGCATTAGCTCAAATACACTGCTGAGTCATAATCAATCGTTCTAACGTAATCAGCCCTCCTTTCCCACTTGTCGTTCACCTGATCTAACCAGTGACTTGCTTGTCTTATTCTATTTTGACCTATACACAGACTTATGATACAATCATGTGGAAAGAATAAGCATTTTGTGTTTTGTAATCAGGTAGACCTGATTCTTATTCCCTGCCCTTTCATTTCCTGAAGCCATTATTTGTAGCATATAGGCGCTCTGATTTTTGGTTTGCTTGTTTGTCCATTTAGGATTTTAAAAAGACATTAATAGCTAATATTATCAAAACCTTGCTAAGTATCTACTGTTCTAAATGCTTTGTGCATTATCTTAAGTCTCAGAACAACTCTACAAGGTAGATACTATTATTATTCCTGCACATATAGATGAGTTACTTACTATAATTAGCCTCATATTAGAGGTGAATTAACAGAGGCACAAAGAGGTTAATTGACGCTCAGAGTCACTCAATTACTGAGGAGTGGAGCCAGAACTGAAACTCTGCTCTGCGGATTCAGGGCTCATACAAAAACTGATGATATGATGACAGCAAGACTTATTTGCAAAGGTCAATGCGTTTGTTACCCAAGGGTGTCTCTCAGGGCTGAAGTCAAATGCTGTTCACATATACAGTGGTGTTGCTATTGTCCAGTTGCTAAGTGATGTCTGACTCTTTGCAACCTCATGGACTGTAGCCTGCCAGGCTCCACTGTCCATAGGATTTCCCAGGCAGAATACTGGAGTAGATTGCCATTATCTTTTCCAGGGGATCTCCCTGACCGAGGGATTGAACCCTTATCTTTTGCATGGCAGGAGGATTCTTTACCACTGAGCAATTGGGGAAGTTTCATATAAGCATACCATGTGTGAATTTTACCCTGTTACGAAAACTCCTTTGGCTATAGCATTTAAGGAATAAATGCCACGATCACTTCCTACCTGCAAGTCTTAAGCCAACTTTTCTTTTACTGTCACAATTTCTTAAATTCCACCAATTGTCTCAAATTTCATAGAAATCAATAGTACTTGTCAGTTTTGTCAACAGTTCATGGGGTTCTCAAGGCAAGAATGCTGAAGTGGTTTCCTATTCTCTTCTCCAGTGGACCACGGTTTGTCAGAAATCTCCACCATGGAAAAGACCCTGATGCTGGGAAAAATAAAAGGCAGAAGGAAAAGGGGACGAGAGAGGACGAGATGATTGGATGCCATCATGGACTCAATGGACATGAGTCTGAGAAAGCTCTGGGAGATGGCGAAGGACAGTGAAGCCTAGTGTACTGCAGTCCATGGGATTGCAGAGTCAAAACATGACTGAGCGACTGAACTGAACTGACTTTGCCAATGGAAAGAGGCTCCCTAGTGACCAGGGAGCCATGGGTATTATTGTCCTCATTTTTCTGTTACACAGCTTCCTGCACACACCTTCCTCACTACTTCTGAACAGACAGAGGACTGATCATCTAGAACCTGCCCCCAGATTGTACAATTAATCTTGCAAATACTTATTCCTGCACATATAGATGAGTTACTTACTATAATTAGCCTCATATTAGAGGTGAATTAACAGAGGCACAAAGAGGTTAATTGACGCTCAGAGTCACTCAATTACTGAGGAGTGGAGCCAGAACTGAAACTCTGCTCTGCGGATTCAGGGCTCATACAAAAACTGATGATATGATGACAGCAAGACTTATTTGCAAAGGTCAATGCGTTTGTTACCCAAGGGTGTCTCTCAGGGCTGAAGTCAAATGCTGTTCACATATACAGTGGTGTTGCTATTGTCCAGTTGCTAAGTGATGTCTGACTCTTTGCAACCTCATGGACTGTAGCCTGCCAGGCTCCACTGTCCATAGGATTTCCCAGGCAGAATACTGGAGTAGCTTGCCATTTTCTTTTCCAGGGATCTCCTGACCGGGGGATTGAACCCTTATCTTTTGCATGGCAGGAGGATTCTTTACCACTGAGCAATTGGGGAAGTTTCATATAAGCATACCATGTGTGAATTTTACCCTGTTACGAAAACTCCTTTGGCTATAGCATTTAAGGAATAAATGCCACGATCACTTCCTACCTGCAAGTCTTAAGCCAACTTTTCTTTTACTGTCACAATTTCTTAAATTCCACCAATTGTCTCAAATTTCATAGAAATCAATAGTACTTGTCAGTTTTGTCAACAGTTCATGGGGTTCTCAAGGCAAGAATGCTGAAGTGGTTTCCTATTCTCTTCTCCAGTGGACCACGGTTTGTCAGAAATCTCCACCATGGAAAAGACCCTGATGCTGGGAAAAATAAAAGGCAGAAGGAAAAGGGGACGAGAGAGGACGAGATGATTGGATGCCATCATGGACTCAATGGACATGAGTCTGAGAAAGCTCTGGGAGATGGCGAAGGACAGTGAAGCCTAGTGTACTGCAGTCCATGGGATTGCAGAGTCAAAACATGACTGAGCGACTGAACTGAACTGACTTTGCCAATGGAAAGAGGCTCCCTAGTGACCAGGGAGCCATGGGCATTATTGTCCTCATTTTTCTGTTACACAGCTTCCTGCACACACCTTCCTCACTACTTCTGAACAGACAGAGGACTGATCATCTAGAACCTGCCCCCAGATTGTACAATTAATCTTGCAAAATGTACTTTTCTGAACTATTTAGTACATTTCTACGCACTGGATATTTTGCCTTCACCACTTAATTTCCTTTTTCAAGCTTTTATGGTAAATCTTGTACTTTAAAGAAATTATATTCCTTAAAATTAGCAGCAAAGAAAGAAAACAATCTTTTATGGACCTATAAATCATTTGCAAAGGCACAAGCTATCTTTAGAAATCATCAAGGAGAGAATGAAACTTCCAAAGATACTCATTTGCTGACATTTTTTCACCCCACAAATACTGGTTAAATCTTTTCTAAAACAAAAGTTAGTTTAGACAATGACAGGGCCAATGACTTTTACTGGACTAAAGGCTCTCAGTTTTATTACGTAAGCCCTGTAACAATTTGGGATATAATGTTGGGTCTGGTTTGTTGGTACATTATGAAAGGGTTTTTAAAGGTTTGAATTTTCCAAAAAGACTGTAAGGACCAAAAGATGTTATCTCCTGGCATGCTTTTTGTCTATAAATCTGCCTTTCATCCATAAAAGGTACTTGTGTTTGGAGTCCAGCAGACCCGACAACCATAAAACACTGTGAATCTATGGTCCAGAGAGGTGGATGGATGGGACAGATCAGTGAATCACCTGAACAGCAGGCCCGCATCTCTGTAAGGACTGAAATAGATCCTACATGAAAGTAAAGTTTCTCTTCTATTTTCTCCGACCCCCTGCCATGACCAACTCCTGCCAAGTAATTTCCTAACAGCAAGTTGAATGCTTCTGATTGTGCCTGTATATTCCTAACATCAACTGACATTTCCCAGCTCCTGGAATCTACACAAAATTGGCTCAAGTTCCATTCCAAACATTGGAGATGACCAAGGCCTCCATAAACGTTTTGTGAATTTGAGGGCAGAAAGGCGAATTTGAGCAAGAAGACGAGAATGATGTCTTCATGGTCACACTATATGTCTCAAAGGCCCCTTCTTGTTTGCATTTCTTGCTTACCAGATTTGATCACTTTGTTACTGTGTTATCCTCAAAACTCATGGTTTCTTTCCTTTTCTTTGTTTAATCCACAGAACCTTTCTTTCCAAAAATGTTCACAAATGCCTCTGTGTCTTAGCTGCCATGAGGCTGAGCAAATTTCCTGGTAGCTGAATAAGCTCTATTCAATTCAAGAGTCATAAGCAAATTGCCTTAACATTGTGAATGCTCATTACAACTTGGAACGCAGACTTGTTCCCTTCGATCTACAGTTTCATCAACAGGTTACTGAGATATTTCCACTTCTCCGCTATGGGTGGAAGTGTTATATTGATGTTACCTTGCATTTTATTTCCCACCATTTTGATCATTTCACTCTGCCTTCCCTAAAGATTATTATTTAAAAGTTTTAATATAAACCTTCTCCTTCTTTATCCAATGGACACTAAACCAAAGTTGATGGTGCAATAGAAATGAAATATTAATCAGAGTGCAAAGCAGAAGTGATAAGATTCTTCACTGTTTTGTGGATCATATATAGGACTCAGGAAGCACCTGGAAGAGACAAGGCTATTTTCTTTTAACTTTTTTTTATAAAGAGAGCAATTTGCATAACATGTTGCATCTTGTTGTCATAGTAAAGCTGCAATGGAATTGATGGTCTGACTTTGAAGAAGACCATGCTCGAACACTGCAGATGCAGTGTGATGGCAAACACCACATGCTGTGGGACAGGAAAGCTGCCACAGCAACAACTGTCCCTAGTAACCAGATCTTGGTGACATTATCAATCCCTTTCCTGATCTAGAAAGTAACTTTCGTAAAAACAACTTTCTTGCTTATTGTTGTAAGGGCTGAAGAAAATCAATAATGATAGTGACAATAAATCAAAAAATTCCGGGCTTTCCTGGTGGCTCAGTAGTCAAGAAATCACCTGCCAATGTAAGAGATTCAGGTTTGAGCCCACGTGTTTCCAGGGAACAAAGCCCATTAGCCACAATTACGGAGCCTGTGCTCTGGAGTCCATGCTCTACAGCAAGAGAAGCCACTACGATGAGAAGCCCACACAGCCACACTTAAGAGAGTAGCCTGGACTCTCTGCCACTTGAGAAAGTCTGCACATCAACAAAGACCCAGCACAGTCAATAAATAAATAAATTCTTTAAAAAGAAGCAAGATAAATTAAATAAAAACCAATTCCACACTGGACAGATCACATGAAAAAATGCTCCAAAAATAAAACACTAGCTTTTGTTAGGTCTTGATTTGGATGCATCTGAGTATTTTCTGTACCCTCCAAAATACTTCAGTCATTTTTGTGGTGCAAAGGTAAATGCACAGTTCTGGTGGCAGGAAGCTGTTTACAGAATGTTTAATGAACTAACAGGCCGTTTCCATTACAGCAGTGCTAAGGAAAGCAGTATTTTGTTGTGATAACATTCATCACTAGTAACTGTTAGAAACAATATAGGGCATGATGGATAATGACTAACTTGAAATGATCTGACATATTTGAGAGTCAACTGTTTACAATAGTAGAGAATCTAAAATGCAACTACTGCATGTAAATAATTTTTATTATGTGGCAATAAAATTCATTCTTAATGGAAACAAAGTATCTAACCAAGAGTGACAGATATTTATATCATTGTACAGGTGTATTCAGTTGTTTGCCAACTGAGTATAAATTAGCATTGCTAAATCAGAACAGTGTCTTTGTTCTCTTTTTTACGGGTGAAAAATAAATTCTGTGAGATTTCCCTAGTGCCATTTAGGGCACTCTATGTATCTGAGTGAATGTTTGGAATATTGCAGTTGTGTTTAGAAATGATACTAAAGAAAAAGAATTTAGAAAAAGCTCATAGGGATTACAGATGTAGGACAATCCTCTTTGTTTTCCTTTATTTTCCCTGTGGTATTTTTCATAACTATCTGAAATTCTTCTAAGTTGCATTGTGTAGGATTCACTAGAAAAATTTTAGATTTACCAAAGAGGAACTGTGGCTGACCTTTAACAATTTTATAAATTTAATTTGGAAGTTTTATTAAGCAAATTAAGGTATATGATAATGTATATGTTTTGTTCAGAAGAGATTATTTTTATTTATATGCATCTTTACTAACCATGGGTTGATTAGCATTTCAGCATAACAGGTAGATATGACCTTCAACTTGCTGATTTAGCTTTCGCTTTTCCTAAGTTAATTTATGAATAATTTATATTTGGCCCATGGGCATTTTACAATACACAGTGACATGGATATCTTGATAAGCTGCTAATTAACAATTTTATAAACAACCTCTCCCCAGTACAAAGCAGATATGCCTTAGGGACTCTATGCTTTTAACCAGGTCAAATAGAGTGCTTTACAAGGGTGCAGAGGGTTTAAAAAAAAAAAATTAAGGAATTGTTAACTTTCTATAAATTATTTGATGAATATTTTGAAAGACACTTCAAATACTTTTCATAGAAAATGAATACCCTCTTCTTGAAGGCATCTATCTATTCATTCCTTTCTATTCTATGTCTGTGGGCAGTGTAACTTAACTGCTGATGATTTCAAGAGGCCTAAAAAGTTATCATCTAAAGACAATTTTTTGCAGCCAAAAAAAAAAAGAATAAAAACATACATACAAAAGAAAATGCAATTCAACTTTGAATCTCTACACAAAGTACTTGTAATAGATAAGTCTTTTTATTTAAAACAAAATATGATTTCTATTACCTAATGAGAAAGTATTTTAAAAATTGAGGAAACCTAGTCATAGGAAGAAACATCATACCCTTTCTAAGTAGCAGCATGATTCTTCAGAGAGTGAAGAATTGGTATTATGTAGTAATCACTCCAACACTGTGCACATTTTTTGACATAATAAATACATAATTAGGAAATATGGTCTAAGAAAATAATCTTAAATTCAGAAAATGCTTTATACGGAAAAGATATTTCTCAAAACACTGCTTGTAATTCTGCCTATTTATAGCAAATTAAGGTAAACTATGGATACATGTATTTTTTTATTTTCGCTGTGGTATTTTTCATAACTATCTGAAATTCTTCTAAGTTGCATTGTGTAGGATTCACTAGAAAAATTTTAGATTTACCAAAGAGGAACTGTGGCTGACCTTTAACAATTTTATAAATTTAATTTGGAAGTTTTATTAAGCAAATTAAGGTATATGATAATGTATATGTTTTGTTCAGAAGAGATTATTTTTATTTATATGCATCTTTACTAACCATGGGTTGATTAGCATTTCAGCATAACAGGTAGATAAGACCTTCAACTTGCTGATTTAGCTTTCGCTTTTCCTAAGTTAATTTATGAATAATTTATATTTGGCCCATGGGCATTTTACAATACACAGTGACATGGATATCTTGATAAGCTGCTAATTAACAATTTTATAAACAACCTCTCCACAGTACAAAGCAGATATGCCTTAGGGACTCTATGCTTTTAACCAGGTCAAATAGAGTGCTTTACAATGGTGCAGAGGGTTTAAAAAAAAATTAAGGAATTGTTAACTTTCTATAAATTATTTGATGAATATTTTGAAAGACACTTCAAATACTTTTCATAGAAAATGAATACCCTCTTCTTGAAGGCATCTATCTATTCATTCCTTTCTATTCTATGTCTGTGGGCAGTGTAACTTAACTGCTGATGATTTCAAGAGGCCTAAAAAGTTATCATCTAAAGACAATTTTTGCACCCAAAAAAAAAGAATAAAAACATACATACAAAAGAAAATGCAATTCAACTTTGAATCTCTACACAAAGTACTTGTAATAGATAAGTCTTTTTATTTAAAACAAAATATGATTTCTATTACCTAATGAGAAAGTATTTTAAAAATTGAGGAAACCTAGTCATAGGAAGAAACATCATACCCTTTCTAAGTAGCAGCATGATTCTTCAGAGAGTGAAGAATTGGTATTATGTAGTAATCACTCCAACACTGTGCACATTTTTTGACATAATAAATACATAATTAGGAAATATGGTCTAAGAAAATAATCTTAAATTCAGAAAATGCTTTATACGGAAAAGATATTTCTCAAAACACTGCTTGTAATTCTGAGTTCTCATGGCTTAGATGGTAAAGAGTCTGCCTGCAATGAGGGAGACCTAGGCTTGATGCCTGGGTTGGGAAGATCACCTGTGGAAGGAAGGGAATAGCAACCTCCTCCAGTATTCTCGCCTGGAGAATCCCACAGAGAGAGGAGCCTGGTGGGCTTACACCCCGTGAGGTCGCAAAGAGTAGGACACGACTGAACAACTAACACACAACACACATTCTTTGGACATGACTGAACAACTAACACACAACACACATTCTTTATAAAGGAGAAGACTCAAAATATTTTTTAACAAAAAAGAAAATGAGGGCTTCCCTGGTGGTCCAGCGGGTAAAGAGTCTGCCTTGCAATGCAAGGGGCACTGGTTTGTTCCCTAGCCTGGGAAGATTCCACATGCCGCGGAGCAGCTGGACCAGTGTGCCTAATTACAAGCCAGAGCTCTGGAGCACATGCACCCAGAGCCAGTGTTTTGCAACGAGAGAGACCATTGTGATGGGAGGTCCATACAGGTCAAAGAAGAAAAATGGATGAAAATAAGTGAATAGAAGACCAATAAAAGAAGCCAAAATTAAAAAAGAAAATGATTATATATGATATTAGTATCTGATGGAATGTTATGGACTCATGAAGTGTATAATAATGTGGAAATTGTTTTAAATTGCATTATATAAAAATACAGCATAAAACTCTACTCAGTGCTAATAATATTACTTTTCTTTTGGAAGACTGAATTATGGATTTCTTTCTCTTTTTTACTTTTATATATTTATTGACTGTATTTTAAATCAGTATAGAATAGTTATATTAATATAATTTAAGAAAAATTAAAGGGCTCATTGCAATAAATAGAGATTATGCTACAGACTATTCTATATCCTAGAAAATCATATCATGTTAAATCAAGATAGCAAAATACATTCTCAAGTTTTCTCAGAAGAGGCTCATTCAAAATTCTTTATCCAACTCAGCAAAAGGCAGAGACACTAGCATTCATGAAAATGCTGACACTGGTTAGAACTCTGTATGTCTAAAGAACTGAAGGATGCCCACTGCCAGTCTGATTGCAGCTTAAAGAGAGAAGAGTGGGTCTAGTTCTAGTAAAAGGGCTGAATTGATGAACAAGATTCTATTTGCCCTGTTCATCCTCAGAACAAGAGGAACATTTTTAAAGACTTTTAAAAAGACTCAATTTATGGCGTTGCCCGGTGGAGAGGCGGAGCGATCGTGCGGAGAGGCAGAGCGCCAGTGCAAGGTAATATCTGGCGTGCTGAGAGATAGACACACAGTGGAAAAACCAGAGAAACTGGTTCTGGAAGGACCCTCCCCAACTAGGAATATGATATGTGGCTCTCACTGAAACCTGAAATATAAGCAGCCGCTACACCTCCACAATAAACCCCTGATAAGACAAAATCAAAACTTCTAGGATGGCTGCAGAATCAAACACAAGCAGATGACCCACACACAAAGATAAGGTCACAACTGAGAACCAGAAACAGGCTGTTTTGGTTTTTTTTTATAGCTTTGTTTTTGTATGTTTAATCTTTAATTTTTATTTTTTTATTTCTAATTTTTATTTTTTGATTTTGTCCTGTTTTATACTTATGTTTTTCTTTTTTTATTAGCCACAAATCTCTCTTTTCACTCTTATAACAGCTACTGCTAATCTCTTTATAACTATTCCTTGCCTTGATTTCTCTACTGCTTTCTCCCTGCTATACTAAATCTTATTATATCCAAATCTTTGCTATCTTTCCCTGCATAACCCTGCAACATGACCCCATATCTCCTCATTACCTATCCATCCTCCTCCTTCCTTTCCTCACTATATTTGCTAGTGAACAACTTCTTTAATTAACGTTTTCCCAGTCAGGATACTGTTCTAGTTTGTATTTCAGTTAGCTTGTATCTTAACAGTTGGGTATCAGCTTCGGTTGTGTCATTTGCAGAATAATCTCCTTCATGTTACCCCTTTTAGACTGTCTGGATTTAGTTATGGATAAGGAATGTATGTATGTCTTTCCATTATGTTTGATAATAGTGACACGATTTATAATTGCCATTCATTAGGGATTTGCCTTTGTCGCACATAAATTTATATTTGGATTAATACCACTAAATGCCATAAGAAATCAGAGGTGGAATCTCAACACACTAACCAAAGATCAATCCTGGGAATCCCAGAGAGAAAACACCGATGCCGAGACTCAAACATAAAACATCAAAAAATACATAATAGTGAAAAGACAGAGAAACAGCAAACAAACGAAGGAACAAACTATAAACATACAGAATCAAATGTCTACGAAAGTATCAAACAAATCGGGAAAGGTAATTCTATTGGAACAAAGGAATTTATTTGATTTTTGCTGCTCTCAACCCTGAAAACCTGAAAAAAATAAAAGCTGGTTCTGGAAGGACCCTCCCAACTAGGAATATGATATGTGGCTCTCACTGAAACCTGAAATATAAGCAGCCGCTACACCTCCACAATAAACCCCTGATAAGACAAAATCAAAACTTCTAGGATGGCTGCAGAATCAAACACAAGCAGATGACCCACACACAAAGATAAGGTCACAACTGAGAACCAGAAACAGGCTGTTTTGGTTTTTTTTTATAGCTTTGTTTTTGTATGTTTAATCTTTAATTTTTATTTTTTTATTTCTAATTTTTATTTTTTGATTTTGTCCTGTTTTATACTTATGTTTTTCTTTTTTTATTAGCCACAAATCTCTCTTTTCACTCTTATAACAGCTACTGCTAATCTCTTTATAACTATTCCTTGCCTTGATTTCTCTACTGCTTTCTCCCTGCTATACTAAATCTTATTATATCCAAATCTTTGCTATCTTTCCCTGCATAACCCTGCAACATGACCCCATATCTCCTCATTACCTATCCATCCTCCTCCTTCCTTTCCTCACTATATTTGCTAGTGAACAACTTCTTTAATTAACGTTTTCCCAGTCAGGATACTGTTCTAGTTTGTATTTCAGTTAGCTTGTATCTTAACAGTTGGGTATCAGCTTCGGTTGTGTCATTTGCAGAATAATCTCCTTCATGTTACCCCTTTTAGACTGTCTGGATTTAGTTATGGATAAGGAATGTATGTATGTCTTTCCATTATGTTTGATAATAGTGACACGATTTATAATTGCCATTCATTAGGGATTTGCCTTTGTCGCACATAAATTTATATTTGGATTAATACCACTAAATGCCATAAGAAATCAGAGGTGGAATCTCAACACACTAACCAAAGATCAATCCTGGGAATCCCAGAGAGAAAACACCGATGCCGAGACTCAAACATAAAACATCAAAAAATACATAATAGTGAAAAGACAGAGAAACAGCAAACAAACGAAGGAACAAACTATAAACATACAGAATCAAATGTCTACAGAAGTAGAGAAACTATCAGAAACAGAATTCAGAAGAGTGATAGTAACAATGATTCAAAACACTGAAAATGGAATAATAGAGAGAACTGACACACTGGAGAAAAACATGCAGGAAATTAAAAAACAGCTAAAAGAGACAAACAGCTCAACTGATGAATTTATAAAACAACAAATAGAGACAAACAGCTCAACTGCTGAATTTAAAAATAATATGGAAGGGCTCAATAGTAGAGTATCTGAGGCAGAAGAACAGATAAGTGAGCTGGAAGACAGAATGGTGGAAATAACAAAGAATGAAGAGAACTGAGAATAGTCTCAGAGACCTCTGGGACAACATCAAATGCACCAACATTCGAATAATAGGGATCCCAGAAGAACAGAAAAGGAACAGCTATGAAAAAAATTTTAAACAAGATTATAGCAGAAAACTTCCCCAACATTGGAAAGGAAATAGTGAATCAAGTCCAAGAAGCACAAAGAGTCCCATAAAGGATAAATTTGAAGAGAAACATGCCAAGACACATACTAATCAAGCTAACACAGACTAAACACAAAGACAGAATGCTAAGAGCAGCAGGAACAAACTACAAGTAACATACAAGGGAAATCCCATACTTTTAACTGCCGACTTCTCAAGAGAAAACTTTCAGGCCAGAAGGGAAGGGCAAGGCACTTTTAAAGCATTTAAAGAGAAAAATCTACAACCAAGAATACTCTACCAGCAAGGATCTCATTCAAAATTGGTGGGGAAATCAAAAGCTTTACAGACAGGCGAAAACTAAGGGAATTCAGTACCACTAAACCAGCTTTAGACTGTTGGATTAATACCACCTTTAAATTTGCCATTCATTAGGGATTTGCCTTTGTCGCACATAAATTTATATTTGGATTAATACCACTAAATGCCATAAGAAATCAGAGGTGGAATCTCAACACACTAACCAAAGATCAATCCTGGGAATCCCAGAGAGAAAACACCGATGCCGAGACTCAAACATAAAACATCAAAAAATACATAATAGTGAAAAGACAGAGAAACAGCAAACAAACGAAGGAACAAACTATAAACATACAGAATCAAATGTCTACAGAAGTAGAGAAACTATCAGAAACAGAATTCAGAAGAGTGATAGTAACAATGATTCAAAACACTGAAAATGGAATAATAGAGAGAACTGACACACTGGAGAAAAACATGCAGGAAATTAAAAAACAGCTAAAAGAGACAAACAGCTCAACTGATGAATTTATAAAACAACAAATAGAGACAAACAGCTCAACTGCTGAATTTAAAAATAATATGGAAGGGCTCAATAGTAGAGTATCTGAGGCAGAAGAACAGATAAGTGAGCTGGAAGACAGAATGGTGGAAATAACAAAGAATGAAGAGAACTGAGAATAGTCTCAGAGACCTCTGGGACAACATCAAATGCACCAACATTCGAATAATAGGGATCCCAGAAGAACAGAAAAGGAACAGCTATGAAAAAAATTTTAAACAAGATTATAGCAGAAAACTTCCCCAACATTGGAAAGGAAATAGTGAATCAAGTCCAAGAAGCACAAAGAGTCCCATAAAGGATAAATTTGAAGAGAAACATGCCAAGACACATACTAATCAAGCTAACACAGACTAAACACAAAGACAGAATGCTAAGAGCAGCAGGAACAAACTACAAGTAACATACAAGGGAAATCCCATACTTTTAACTGCCGACTTCTCAAGAGAAAACTTTCAGGCCAGAAGGGAAGGGCAAGGCACTTTTAAAGCATTTAAAGAGAAAAACCTACAACCAAGAATACTCTATCTGGCAAGGATCTCATTCAAAATTGATGGGGAAATCAAAAGCTTTACAGATAAGCTAAAACTAAGAGAATTCAGTACCACTAAACCAGCTTTACAAATGTTAAAGGGATTTATATAGACAACAAATACAGGAGAAGAAAAAGATCTACAAAACTAACCAATCATACCATTAGAGAAGATAACAATAGGATCAACTGTGTAAATAATTACCTTAAATGTAAATGGACTAAATGCCCCAAACAAAAGACAAAGATTGGCTGAATGGATTCAAAAACAAGACCCTTGTATATGCTGTCCATAAGCAACCTACTTCAGATCTTAAGACAATTATAGACTGAAAGTGAGAGGATAGAAAAAGATACTCCACGCAAATGGAAATCAAAAGAAAGCTGGAGTAGCAATCCTCATATCAGACAAAATAGACCTTAAAATCAAGAACATTATAAGAGACAAGGCAGGACAGTACATAATGATCAAGGGATCTATCCAAGAGGAAGACATAACAATCATAAATATCTATGCACCCAACAAAGGGGCACCCCAATACACAAGACAGTTTCAGACATAAAAGAAGAAACTGACAATAACACAATAATAGTGGAGACCTTAACACTCCTCTCACACCAATGGACAAATCATCAAAACAAAATTAATACAGAAACACAAGCCTTAAATGATACACTACAAGAGATGGACCTCATTGATATCTTTAGGACCTTCCATTCAAAAGCAGACGAATACACTTTCTTCTCAAGTGCTCATGGAACATTCTCCAGGATAGACCACATCTTGGGCCACAAACCAAACCTCAGTCAATTCAAGAAAACTGAAATTATAGCAAACATCTTCTCTGACCACTATTAGGCTTATACTCTGAGGAAATCAAAATTGAAAGAGGCACCTGTACCCCAATGTTCATTGCAGCTCTCTATACAATAGCTAGGACATGGAAGCAACCTAGATGCCCATTGATGTATGAATGGATACAAAAGCTCTGGTACATATATACAATGGAATACTACACAGCTGTAAGAAGAAATGCAGAAGAATCCATCCTAATGAGGTGGCTGGATCTAGAACCTATCATAAAAAGTGAAGTAATTCAAAAAGAGAAAGACAAGTATAATACACTAACACATATATATGGAAGCTAGTGAGATTGTAATGATAACACACGCAGTGAAGTGATGAAAAAAACCGATATGGAGAATAGACATAAGGAGATTGTGGGGAATGAACAGTGGGTGGGAGGCATATAGGGAGTAACATGGAAACTTATACTATCATATGTGAAAAAAGATACCTATTGTCATTGCACTGTGGGAACAGGGGTTCCTGCAGGGGTGCTGTGCCTGGAGGGTAGGATGGAGGGAACTGGGAGGGGGTTGAGGAGGAAGGGGACCAGTGATATACATATGACTAATCTGGGAACATACATATCTGTAAACAATAAAACTCATTAAAATTAAAAGTAAAATAAAGAAACTCTATTCATACTCTGAATTTATACATTCACTGTAAGTCTTTCAAAACGTGTTTGCCTTCCCTTTTTAGTGAATATGGCTTTTATGCTAAAGTCTTCTGCTTCTTGTCTAGTGATCTGCCTTGATAGCTTTTATCACTTTTAATAATTTTTTAAAATAAACTAAATTGTGACTCTGTTGATTTTCATCCATTCTATATTTTCAATCTTATTGAATCTGGGGTGTAGGGGGTTTGCCCACTCCATGCTGGCTTGTGGGAGCTTAGCTCCCAGACCAGGGATTGAATATGGACCCTCCACAGTGAAAGTTACGAATCCTAATCACTGGACTGCCAGGGAAGTCCCTGGAGACTTACAGAGAATTCTGCTTTTATCTTATCTATATATTTCATTCTACAATATGCAGATTACAATCCCTTTCTTAGCTTACAGAGATCAAGTTTAGATAACTGGTATTTTTTTTTCTTTTTTTGGCCACTTCTATTGATGTTTCATTTATTTATCTTTGTTCTTTGGCCTGTATGGGCCTCCCATCGCAGCAGCCTCCCTTGTCGCAGAGCACCAGCTCTGGGTGCACGCGCTCCAGAGCTCCGGCTCAGTAGTTGGACACATCTGTCCAGTCACTACGTGGCACATGGGATCTTCCCAGGCCAGGGATCAAACCGGCACCCCTTGCACTACAAGGCTGTTTCCTTACCCACTAGATCACCAAGAAAGCCCGGGAATTGGTTTTTTTAGGTTTTTTTTTTCTAAAATATGCAAATAGCAAATTTCTTCCTAAACCCTTCATTGGTTATATCTTACAAGTTTAATGGGTCATGTATTCAATGGCATTCAGTATAAATGTTGTTAGATTTCTAATTTTATTTCTGCTTTTGACACACAGAATTTTTATAAGCACATGATTTAATATCCAACAGTGAGAAAAAAAAATTAATTGTGTATTTTGCCAGCTGATGTCTACATTCATCTGTTAAATTCACTAATAGATTTCTTAATATCTGGTGTAAATTCTTCTGTCTTAATAGATCTGTTTATTCATTTTATAGAATCCAATTATATTGCAAATTTTCATCTATTTCTTATCTTTTCCTTTTTATTCTTGAATATATTAATAGCTATCTTATTCTACTCTTCTACTTCTAACTTTTAAATCATCTGTAGGTCTTTTAGGTCTGTCAATTCTTTCTCTTAGCATTTCTTATATGATTCTTTATATTAGTAAACATAGAATTATTTTTTAAATGCAAAATAATGTGTATTTTTAAAATGTTGAGTTTGAGAACTTTTATATATTCTCTTGCTAGACAAATAGAGAGAGGAGCTGATCACTTTAAAGCTGACAGGAGTAAAGCTTAACTTTCAGTCTTATTAGGACTCAGTCAATGTCTGGTTCATTCTTTTTCTTATGGCAGCTCCCTGCCCGTCTTTCAACACAGGACACATGCACATTCTCAGACTACCACATCCAACATTGTAAATGCTCTCCAGAAAAATGTCCCCACAGATAACCAGTTCATCTTTTCAAAGTTATCTCCTCTCTTGAACCTTAGTCCCTCTAGTATGTGTTGTTCTCTGATGCTAATAAAATTGATGCAACTCAAAAACATATGCAATAATAACTCACACCCACTAAGATTTCTATAAACAAAAATACAAACAAGTGTTGACAAACAAATGTTGACAAGGACATAGAGAAATTTGAATCCTCACTCACTCACTCCTCATGAAAATACAAAATGCTGCAGTCACTTTGGAATTATTTTGTCAGTTCCTCAAAATGCTAAACAGAGTTACTGTATAACCCAGCAATTCTACCCTATGTATATACCCCAAAGAACTGAAAGTTCTTTTTGTTCACACATGAGTTTGTACATAAATGTTCAGAGTGACATCCAAAGTAGCAAAAAGTATAAACACAGATATTCTTTTAGTAATGAAAAGATGAGGATCTGGATGTCATTTGACAATACAAAGGAATAAAGTACCAATCCATACTACAATATGAATGAACTTGGAAAAACTGTTAAGTGAAACAAATCAGTTACAAGGGGCACATACTGTATGACCCCATATATATAAAATGTTCAGAATAAGCAAATCTATAAAGAAAGAATATTAGCCTTAGTGCCCAGGAAGGATTATGTGGTGAATGAAAATAGATGCAAGATTTATCTTTTATATATATATATACATATATACATATATATATATATACACACACACATGTATATATATGGGATTTATCTTGAGGTGATAAAAAATGTTTCAAACTTGGATTGTGGCAACGCTTGTACAACTCTGTGAATATACTAAAAACCATTGACTTGTAAACTTCAAATGGTTGATTGCATGGGATATCAATTAGATAATAAAGACACTAAAAATGCTATATAAAAATGTAATGGAAATTACACTGAAGTATGACCATATAATGGTATATGAAAGTTATATCAGAAAAAAATACTTGAATTATGTATTACAATAATTATATTTATTTTAAGTGTACCACCATTTATTTAAATGTACAGTCATGCACATTCTCAGACTACCACAATCCAACATTGTAAATGCTCTCCAGAAAAATGTCCCCACAGATAACCAGTTCATCTTTTCAAAGTTATCTCCTCTCTTGAACCTTAGTCCCTCTAGTATGTGTTGTTCTCTGATGCTAATAAAATTGATGCAACTCAAAAACATATGCAATAATAACTCACACCCACTAAGATTTCTATAAACAAAAATACAAACAAGTGTTGACAAACAAATGTTGACAAGGACATAGAGAAATTTGAATCCTCACTCACTCACTCCTCATGAAAATACAAAATGCTGCAGTCACTTTGGAATTATTTTGTCAGTTCCTCAAAATGCTAAACAGAGTTACTGTATAACCCAGCAATTCTACCCTATGTATATACCCCAAAGAACTGAAAGTTCTTTTGTTCACACATGAGTTTGTACATAAATGTTCAGAGTGACATCCAAAGTAGCAAAAAGTATAAACACAGATATTCTTTTAGTAATGAAAAGATGAGGATCTGGATGTCATTTGACAATACAAAGGAATAAAGTACCAATCCATACTACAATATGAATGAACTTGGAAAAACTGTTAAGTGAAACAAATCAGTTACAAGGGGCACATACTGTATGACCCCATATATATAAAATGTTCAGAATAAGCAAATCTATAAAGAAAGAATATTAGCCTTAGTGCCCAGGAAGGATTATGTGGTGAATGAAAATAGATGCAAGATTTATCTTTTATATATATATATACATATATACTATATATATATATCACACACACATGTATATATATGGGATTTATCTTGAGGTGATAAAAAATGTTTCAAACTTGGATTGTGGCAACGCTTGTACAACTCTGTGAATATACTAAAAACCATTGACTTGTAAACTTCAAATGGTTGATTGCATGGGATATCAATTAGATAATAAAGACACTAAAAATGCTATATAAAAATGTAATGGAAATTACACTGAAGTATGACCATATAATGGTATATGAAAGTTATATCAGAAAAAAATACTTGAATTATGTATTACAATAATTATATTTATTTTAAGTGTACCACCATTTATTTAAATGTACAGTCATGAGCTTGGCAATTGCTTGCTAATCCAGTTTCTGTTTTTCTGCCAGTATCATTTAATTTTTAAAGGAACTTTGTAGGAGATTATGGAGTCCTTCCACATTTTCCTGCCAGAAATGATGGTAAACAGAGTTAAAGATAGTTTCTTTCACAGTTGACAGAAGATCCTGATCTACTTAGAAAAATCACTGCTGTTACAAGAACACGCTCCCTCAAGCCTAGTGATCTGTAGCTGGAGAAGTGGGACATTCATTCTCACAGCACATTTTCCCGAGAAGTGCTTGATATGACTCATTTCTACTCTGGGTCACAATTTCTCCCAGTAAGTTCAAACTTTCTATTGCACTCAGTGCTAGCAACGCAGAGATAATTATATAAAGCTCAACAGCAGAAACGTACATGGTATCACCTCCTGTTTTGTATTTCAGAACAAAAAATGAGGAGTGGAAGGTTATCATCAAATAGGTAATAACATTTAAAGCCAAGGAACATGAACTGTATGAGGATAATGACATTAAGAATTTCTACTATTAAGTACCTGAGCTGAACTGATGTGGAAGAAATTATATAAAATTGTATAACCTTCCAAACAACTCTGCATGGGTACAAAAGAAGAGACATGAGCTCAGTAGAGACCAAGACTGTTGCCTGAGGCTACTGTTAATAAGTAGTGCACAGATCCTAAATAAAATAAAATATCTTCAGCTCATGTCTCACATATATCTAATATACATATATTAGATAATATATTATATATTATAGTCAATATATAATGCATGTTATATATTATGCTATACATATACATAATGATGTATTATCATCCATACTACAGATTATATTATATATTATACAGATATATACATAACATTATATAGTAGAATATCATAAGAGCAATGACTGCTTCATATTGATTCACAGTTTTTGAAATTTATTCATCAAGGCTCAGAAATGGTAAGTGTCTTGCTTCCAAGTTAATTAATTAGCTAGAGCCAAGATTAGACTCAAATTTAAGACTTCTGCTGAAAAGGCATCTAAATTTGTTAAGGAATTCCTGTGGTGTCATTTCTTGCCTTTGATGAATACTAAGATTTCCGTTTCAGGTCAAGAAGCTGGCATCTTTTGTTAACTTTTCTTCCTTTCCATCCCTGTCTTGTTTCATTTCAGATGCTTTAATTGTGAATTGCATCAATAGACACCCACTTTGATTTTCTCTCTTTTCCAATTTACCCCTGTCTTATTCTGAAGCTGATTATTAGAAGCTATGTGCATGTATTCAAGTGAATTGGGAGGCTGAATAATTATGCAACGGTATCAGAGCTCCAGTACTATGGGGAGGGTGATAATACCTCAATCAACTTTTTTTCATAATATTCACAGTGTGTTCTGTGTGTTAGTCACTCAGTCATGTTTGATTCTTTGCAATCCCATGAATTGTAGCCTGCCAGGCTTCTCTGTCCATGGAGCATTCAGGCAAGAGTACCGGAGTAGGTTGCCATTCCCTTCTCCAGTGGATCTTCCTGACCCAGGAAATGAACCCGGTCTCCTGCACTGCAGGCAGATTCTTTGCTATCTCACCAGGAAAGCCCTAATATGCACTGAGCAATGCTGTTCAACTCTTTGCATCATTTAAATGATATAAGCCACAACTGACTACTTTATCAAAATACTTCTTCAGGGTTTACTATTTACATAATCTAAAAAGAGCCACCTTTCAGAACATGTCTACAGTGATGAACTCTACCAATTTAAAAGAGAGTACAGCAGTGTGTTGATGAGAAAAGAATAATAAAACAAATTCAGGGAAACTTAGGATTTATGGATTCTAGACTCAAGGCCTTTAATATTCTTAGTATGTTGGCTCACTTCTTTCTCTTTCCTATTCTCAAATGCCCAAGTAACATAATGGTGTACTGTTACCCATACTATAGACTATATTATATTATTATAAAAATTTTCTTGAAAAGGAAGAATTATCTTGTCTCCTGTTATTTTGGCCTGCTTTAACTTAACTGTTGTCCCTTTCTTTTGAATATGTTTTACCTGTAACTCTTTGAAGAAATGTGATGCTGGAAAATATTCTCAATTTCAATACCCTATTCTCCTGGCTACACTGGAAAGGCACTGAAAATGTGACACAAGCTGGACAATTTAAAATTCTCTTTAAAGACTTTTCTAAGTAGAGCTGGCAGAAAAGATGATTGGGTCAGACCATAAAGAATCCATAGTCTTAGTTTTGAGTGCTTCCTCCTCACCTACCCCATATAAATTTTGAGTTCTAAGATATTTAGACCTTGAACCTCTTCTCCATCACACTCGCTTATGTGCTAATGTCATCCAATCATGTAGCATTAAATATTATTTAGATGCTACTAATGCGTCAGTTTCTGTGTGCAGCCCAGTCTGCCTCCATGAGCTCCAGACTCATACCCTTGCACCTGGCCATCCAGTGGTAGTTGCTTCATTTTGAGCTTGATAGAGTGACTTGTTTTAGTTAATGGAATGAGGTTGGAAGTGGCAATGTGCAAGTTCTGGGCCTAGGCTTTAGAAAAAAAATCAAGTCTTCTGCCTCCTAAGACTATGCTTCAACTATCTTGATAGACCAAGAAGACAATGTAGCAGCTGTGTCCTAAACCACATCCTGGAGTCACCCCAGGCAAGCTCAGTTCCTGCCAGCTGATACCAGCCAGATCAGTCCAGTCAGGAAGAATACATGTATGTTCTTTAACTCCATTCAGTTTTTTGGAATGCTTTGTTACAAGCCACATTTGTGACAATAGCATATTAAACTCAACTCCTAATTTTCCTCTAACATCTTTCTTTTTTTTTTTTTTTCACTTAGCCATCCTCACTGATGATGACGACAGTTCTATTTTTCTCAATTTTCAGCCAAAAAACTTAAGGTATTACTGGCATCTTTCTTCTTCTGACACTCCACGTTCAAACCATCAGACAATTCTATTTGTTCTACCTTTAAAATATGTCTGCAATACAACCATCTCTCAAGCCTGTTAACTAATCTGGTACAAGTTACCACCAGCTTTTGCTTAGAATGTGGCAACAGCCAGTCAAACAGTCTCCCTGTTTCTATTAGTATCTGTCCTGGTGCTAGAGTTTATCTTCAAACTCTTTATTAATGAAGCAGCAACAGGTTAAGAACAAGGGATCAATCAGAGTCAACATTCCTGAAATCAGATCCTAATTCAGCTATACAGTACTGGGCGATGTTGCTTAACTTCTCTGCACTTAAATAATCTCTAACATGATAGATTCTAAGCAATGTCCACAAAGTCCTTTTCTCATTTCTCTGTTTATGAATGAACATCATCATGTATCCTTCAGAATTATGTGGATATCCTTGGTTTTAATTTAATTCCTCTACAGAGAGAACTAGTGGTACAGATAATCCAAGAGACTATCAAGAAAATTACACACTACAACCTGAAAAATTCTAAGAAAAAGTATTTATTGCCACAAGGACTAATCCTCCTTTGCAAAATCCCAACACCTTCAGCTCTGCCCTATATGTACAAAAGACATACAAGAGAAGGGGCTTATTAACTTACAAGGAAAAAATTATGCTTCATTTTGAGCTTGATAGAGTGACTTGTTTTAGTTAATGGAATGAGGTTGGAAGTGGCAATGTGCAAGTTCTGGGCCTAGGCTTTAGAAAAAAAATCAAGTCTTCTGCCTCCTAAGACTATGCTTCAACTATCTTGATAGACCAAGAAGACAATGTAGCAGCTGTGTCCTAAACCACATCCTGGAGTCACCCCAGGCAAGCTCAGTTCCTGCCAGCTGATACCAGCCAGATCAGTCCAGTCAGGAAGAATACATGTATGTTCTTTAACTCCATTCAGTTTTTTGGAATGCTTTGTTACAAGCCACATTTGTGACAATAGCATATTAAACTCAACTCCTAATTTTCCTCTAACATCTTTCTTTTTTTTTTTTTCACTTAGCCATCCTCACTGATGATGACGACAGTTCTATTTTTCTCAATTTTCAGCCAAAAAACTTAAGGTATTACTGGCATCTTTCTTCTTCTGACACTCCACGTTCAAACCATCAGACAATTCTATTTGTTCTACCTTTAAAATATGTCTGCAATACAACCATCTCTCAAGCCTGTTAACTAATCTGGTACAAGTTACCACCAGCTTTTGCTTAGAATGTGGCAACAGCCAGTCAAACAGTCTCCCTGTTTCTATTAGTATCTGTCCTGGTGCTAGAGTTTATCTTCAAACTCTTTATTAATGAAGCAGCAACAGGTTAAGAACAAGGGGATCAATCAGAGTCAACATTCCTGAAATCAGATCCTAATTCAGCTATACAGTACTGGGCGATGTTGCTTAACTTCTCTGCACTTAAATAATCTCTAACATGATAGATTCTAAGCAATGTCCACAAAGTCCTTTTCTCATTTCTCTGTTTATGAATGAACATCATCATGTATCCTTCAGAATTATGTGGATATCCTTGGTTTTAATTTAATTCCTCTACAGAGAGAACTAGTGGTACAGATAATCCAAGAGACTATCAAGAAAATTACACACTACAACCTGAAAAATTCTAAGAAAAAGTATTTATTGCCACAAGGACTAATCCTCCTTTGCAAAATCCCAACACCTTCAGCTCTGCCCTATATGTACAAAAGACATACAAGAGAAGGGGCTTATTAACTTACAAGGAAAAAATTATTAACATAAGTCGTTAAAAATAATAGAGTATTACAAAACAAAGTATAATCGCAATAATTTGCTTTAAATAAATGCTTCTGTGGCCAGTTCTTGAGTGATCCTTATATTTAGAGATAGAAGCTATCATACTGATATATAAACTGTATGTATGAGTGCTTACTTTTTATGTAACCAATAATATTTTGCAATATGAACATGAAGCTATCATCTCTTGATTTGTGACTGTGTCATTCATTGAAGATCTTAGAGCTGTGAATTTAAATTCTTTGTTTCACCTTTGGTCTAATATAGTCTCATCAAACTTAAAAGCTTTTATTATTTATTTTATTTTTGTGTGTCTCTCATCCACAGCATATAGTTTTCGCTCTAAAAAAAAAATCATTCTGACAAACTCTTCTGTTTATTTTATTCTGACCTCATTATGCAGCATATAGGACCTTAGTTCTCTAACCAGGGATAAACCCCTACCCTTGACCTAGGAGCACAAATTCATAACCAATGGGACTGCCAGGGAAGTCCCTAAAATCTCTTAAAGAAAGACATGAACGTTCCTGCCTGCACTTTTCTATCCTTAAAAATAATTAATGCAGAAAAAGTTGCATATCTATAAAATGGAATACTATGCAAACATAATGAAACCTTCAAGATATATTATAGAACAATAAGGAAGGCATAGGACAATCTTTGTAGTATGCAATCTCTTGCTAGGAAAGCTGAGAAACACATCTTCATACATGAAGAAGTACTGAAGGATACAACAGAAACAAGAAAATGTGACTATGTCCCACTTATTCCCTTTGTATGTCATTGTGATTTTTAAACCATGAAAAATTTTTGAAAACCTATAAAACTTACAGCATTTTTATCTTATTGGATGAAAACAAAATAAAACATACACACAAAGAGCTGTCTTTCACTTCCCTCTTCTGGCAACAGATTAAGATAGAAAGGGAGAATAATGGCTTGTTACTGTGTATTTTCCAATTACTGTCTTCATTTTTATGAGAAGACTAAGCTCTGCCCTATATGTACAAAAGACATACAAGAGAAGGGGCTTATTAACTTACAAGGAAAAAATTATTAACATAAGTCGTTAAAAATAATAGAGTATTACAAAACAAAGTATAATCGCAATAATTTGCTTTAAATAAATGCTTCTGTGGCCAGTTCTTGAGTGATCCTTATATTTAGAGATAGAAGCTATCATACTGATATATAAACTATATGTATGAGTGCTTACTTTTTATGTAACCAATAATATTTTGCAATATGAACATGAAGCTATCATCTCTTGATTTGTGACTGTGTCATTCATTGAAGATCTTAGAGCTGTGAATTTAAATTCTTTGTTTCACCTTTGGTCTAATATAGTCTCATCAAACTTAAAAGCTTTTATTATTTATTTTATTTTTGTGTGTCTCTCATCCACAGCATATAGTTTTCGCTCTAAAAAAAAAAATCATTCTGACAAACTCTTCTGTTTATTTTATTCTGACCTCATTATGCAGCATATAGGACCTTAGTTCTCTAACCAGGGATAAACCCCTACCCTTGACCTAGGAGCACAAATTCATAACCAATGGGACTGCCAGGGAAGTCCCTAAAATCTCTTAAAGAAAGACATGAACGTTCCTGCCTGCACTTTTCTATCCTTAAAAATAATTAATGCAGAAAAAGTTGCATATCTATAAAATGGAATACTATGCAAACATAATGAAACCTTCAAGATATATTATAGAACAATAAGGAAGGCATAGGACAATCTTTGTAGTATGCAATCTCTTGCTAGGAAAGCTGAGAAACACATCTTCATACATGAAGAAGTACTGAAGGATACAACAGAAACAAGAAAATGTGACTATGTCCCACTTATTCCCTTTGTATGTCATTGTGATTTTTAAACCATGAAAAATTTTTGAAAAACCTATAAAACTTACAGCATTTTTATCTTATTGGATGAAAACAAAATAAAACATACACACAAAGAGCTGTCTTTCACTTCCCTCTTCTGGCAACAGATTAAGATAGAAAGGGAGAATAATGGCTTGTTACTGTGTATTTTCCAATTACTGTCTTCATTTTTATGAGAATGAGGGTATAAAAAGAAAGCTGCTATTTTAGCCAGGCTACTGTAAAATGAATGCTTTTTAAGAAGAGTCCTTTCTGTATTCACTCAGAGTTAAAACTTATTTCTGTCCACAGCTGTTTTTGGACGTTTGGAGCTATAATCGGAGAGTTGCAGATGCCTCATCTGCCAGGAGCCCGCGGAACAAAGCAGCAGAAGCTGGTGCCCTCTGCTTGTTTATGTTCATGCTCTGTTTGGGCTGCTGCTGTTTCTGGAAGGGGTGACATTAATGCAGTGAAATCAATCCAGTGAAATCATGTGACACTAAATATTTTCATTTGCTGGGTAATCATGTACATAATTTCTACTCATGATGAACCCTCAAGGAAGCTCGGGAGGGTGTCCACATTTCTTGAACAGAAGGAAGACATAGCAATGCCAGTCTTATAAAAGCCAAGTAAAAAGACGTTTATGGATATTGATTAAGTCGTCATAATGACCTGTAATTCCCTTAGTTTTTCATATACCTCACTTTCAGTTTGGTGAATAATTTATCCATATGTACACATATCCCAAACCAAAATATGCATAATCCATAATCCATACCTCCAAAAATATAAAAGATACTGCTACTTCTGTTTCTACTTAATATTTCATGACTGGTTGACTCTCAATATTCCTACAGATATCAGTAGTGGGGTTGTCAACTACATATTAATGCATAATCTCCTCTAAAATTTTTAGGAAAAAATATGAGTTCCAAGGAAAAATAATTGTAAACATTTGTTGAATAGATCTGGTAGGGAAAAAAAAAATATTAGAAAAATGGCTAAGAATTAAGTTTTTTTCTTGGTCCTCAAAAATTGCAAGTACTGAAGGATACAACAGAAACAAGAAAATGTGACTATGTCCCACTTATTCCCTTTGTATGTCATTGTGATTTTTAAACCATGAAAAATTTTTGAAAACCTATAAAACTTACAGCATTTTTATCTTATTGGATGAAAACAAAATAAAACATACACACAAAGAGCTGTCTTTCACTTCCCTCTTCTGGCAACAGATTAAGATAGAAAGGGAGAATAATGGCTTGTTACTGTGTATTTTCCAATTACTGTCTTCATTTTTATGAGAATGAGGGTATAAAAAGAAAGCTGCTATTTTAGCCAGGCTACTGTAAAATGAATGCTTTTTAAGAAGAGTCCTTTCTGTATTCACTCAGAGTTAAAACTTATTTCTGTCCACAGCTGTTTTTGGACGTTTGGAGCTATAATCGGAGAGTTGCAGATGCCTCATCTGCCAGGAGCCCGCGGAACAAAGCAGCAGAAGCTGGTGCCCTCTGCTTGTTTATGTTCATGCTCTGTTTGGGCTGCTGCTGTTTCTGGAAGGGGTGACATTAATGCAGTGAAATCAATCCAGTGAAATCATGTGACACTAAATATTTTCATTTGCTGGGTAATCATGTACATAATTTCTACTCATGATGAACCCTCAAGTAAGCTCGGGAGGGTGTCCACATTTCTTGAACAGAAGGAAGACATAGCAATGCCAGTCTTATAAAAGCCAAGTAAAAGACGTTTATGGATATTGATTAAGTCGTCATAATGACCTGTAATTCCCTTAGTTTTCATATACCTCACTTTCAGTTTGGTGAATAATTTATCCATATGTACACATATCCCAAACCAAAATATGCATAATCCATAATCCATACCTCCAAAAATATAAAAGATACTGCTACTTCTGTTTCTACTTAATATTTCATGACTGGTTGACTCTCAATATTCCTACAGATATCAGTAGTGGGGTTGTCAACTACATATTAATGCATAATCTCCTCTAAAATTTTTAGGAAAAAATATGAGTTCCAAGGAAAAATAATTGTAAACATTTGTTGAATAGATCTGGTAGGGAAAAAAAAAATATTAGAAAAAATGGCTAAGAATTAAGTCTTTTCTGATTAAGAATGATATCTAATATGAAAGAGTCCTCAAAAAATTGCTAACCGAGCAAGAGTTACATGAACAAAGATGGAAGTGCAATTCTCATTGGACATTTACTCCAGCTATTCATCACCTTAGTGATTAATCTGAAATTTTTCCATCTACTAATTTTATGCCAATTGAATAAACTTTTAAAATAATTTGGTAAAAGTTAACCAAATGGTCATCTCTCTAAATTTGCAGAAATTCCACACATGTAATCCTATAGAGTTCTTTTCTTAAATTTGGAGAAGAGGAAGGAAAACAGAGAACATGAGGAGGTATGCTATTATGTTATTTATAATAGAAAATGGCCTTTTGACTATCAACAAGGTATCCCTATGGATTGGGTGGCCAAATTCTAGATATTTCAGCAAAAGCTTACTTACAGATAATTCAAACAATGTTCAAATAATCATTTTCCTTATGTGTTAGGAGATAATTTCATGCTGGCCTCGAGTCACTGCAGCATTCTAAAGCGTCTTCTGAACTATCAAAGATGTAGTTATGGTCAATTTAATTTTATTACTAAGGATATGTTACTATGAATTCATTTAAAACTGTAACCCAAGACTAATAATCTCTTTATACGGCTGTTTATGTTAACTAGAATATTAAGTTCAGAGACATCCTCACTGATCACATGTTTACAATTTGTTGCACGTACAGTTTTTTTTTTAAGGATAAACAATAATAATACTGCTCTAGAGATATTCTTTTGAAACACAAGCTTCCTCGCTTTCAGAATGCCTTTTTTAACTTTTTCACATTGAAATAAGCGACCCTGCCCTGAGCTCCCATAACAGCCTTTTTCACTGAATATTATATTACAATTATATCTGTTGACATGTTCATTTCTCCTTGAAGACATTTACTACCTAAAGGGTAAGGATTATTTTATTCATGAATAGTACATGAACATAATAGACATACATTGAGTTTTGCTTTTTGGGAGGGGGCAGTTATCAATCAGTGTTTTGATTTGCTTTTATTTTTTATTGAGATATAACTGGCATGCAAATTATATCAGTGTCACATATACAATGTAACTACTTGCTTTAAAAAAGTTTTTTTGTTATGGACCATTTTTAAAGTCTTTATTGTTACAATACAGCTTCTATTTTATACTTTGGTATTTTGGCTGTGAGGCAAGTGGGAAATTAGCTCTGGGGATGGAACTCACACCTCTTTTATTGGAAGGCACTTTCTTAACTATTGGATCACCAGGGAAGTACACAATATAACTACTTGCTACTTTTATATATTAGAAAATGACCACTCACAAGAAGCCTAGATAACATAAAGTTCCACAAACAGGTACCATATTTTCCCTTGTGATGAGAACTTTTAAGATCTTTCTCTTAGCCACCCTCAAATAAGAAAAACAGCATTGTTAACTATAGTCACCAAATTGACAACACTGAATTTAATAGACGAATATGGCTGTTGCCCATCTCAGATCTCAGGTACCCAGGCCTCTATTTAACAGACACATATTAAACTCTATCTGTCAGGATAAAAACAATGTTCAAATAATCATTTCCTTATGTGTTAAAAACTGCTGGCCTCGAGTCACTGCAGCATTCTAAAGCGTCTTCTGAACTATCAAAGATGTAGTTATGGTCAATTTAATTTTATTACTAAGGATATGTTACTATGAATTCATTTAAAACTGTAACCCAAGACTAATAATCTCTTTATACGGCTGTTTATGTTAACTAGAATATTAAGTTCAGAGACATCCTCACTGATCACATGTTTACAATTTGTTGCACGTACAGTTTTTTTTTTAAGAAGGATAAACAATAATAATACTGCTCTAGAGATATTCTTTTGAAACACAAGCTTCCTCGCTTTCAGAATGCCTTTTTTAACTTTTTCACATTGAAATAAGCGACCCTGCCCTGAGCTCCCATAACAGCCTTTTTCACTGAATATTATATTACAATTATATCTGTTGACATGTTCATTTCTCCTTGAAGACATTTACTACCTAAAGGGTAAGGATTATTTTATTCATGAATAGTACATGAACATAATAGACATACATTGAGTTTTGCTTTTTGGGAGGGGGCAGTTATCAATCTGTGTTTTGATTTGCTTTTATTTTTTATTGAGATATAACTGGCATGCAAATTATATCAGTGTCACATATACAATGTAACTACTTGCTTTAAAAAAGTTTTTTTGTTATGGACCATTTTTAAAGTCTTTATTGTTACAATACAGCTTCTATTTTATACTTTGGTATTTTGGCTGTGAGGCAAGTGGGAAATTAGCTCTGGGGATGGAACTCACACCTCTTTTATTGGAAGGCACTTTCTTAACTATTGGATCACCAGGGAAGTACACAATATAACTACTTGCTACTTTTATATATTAGAAAATGACCACTCACAAGAAGCCTAGATAACATAAAGTTCCACAAACAGGTACCATATTTTCCCTTGTGATGAGAACTTTTAAGATCTTTCTCTTAGCCACCCTCAAATAAGAAAAACAGCATTGTTAACTATAGTCACCAAATTGACAACACTGAATTTAATAGACGAATATGGCTGTTGCCCATCTCAGATCTCAGGTACCCAGGCCTCTATTTAACAGACACAATATTAAACTCCTGTGATAGGACTGTCAGTACATGAGAGGAAAATGAAAAGAACAAAAATCTAGAGAGGCTCATAGTTGATCTCAGATCAGTGTAATCTGATGAAAGATATGAACACACATGCAATAATTACAGTACAAGCCGATCAATGCTGTCATGGTCAGTGAGAATATAAAGCAAAAAGATACCTAGGTGGAGAGGAAAAGGGGGTACTTGAGCATAGACCTAGACAGAATGCAAGGTAGAGTTCATTCAAGTAGAGGAGAAAAGAGACACAAAACATGGGTCGAGGAGAGGCCCCCTCAGCAGTGCATACAGGGAAAATGTCAGTGGGTCGGGATGGTAGAGTCTGTGGGGGCAGAGATGGGAGGCAACTCCAAAACAGAGGCCTGAGTCTAGACAAGGGAGGACTGTGCATCTGTGGACTAAAACATAAAAGTGGACAAGCAAGAGACAAAAAATAAAAAGTGTGGAGAGTTGACAGGAAGCAAAGAAGAGATACAGAAAGAAAAGCAACACTGAAGCTACTCATAAAAACAGCTACCATCTATTGCCCAGGGCAGCTGGCTAGACTATCAACACGTGCAATTTAATTTAATCCTCACAACCAGCACATGGGTTAAGCATCATTACCACTGTTTCCACATATAGATGAGAAACGCTTCAGAGTGTGCAGTCACTTGTCCATCCATGAGGCTGGCAAATGGTACAGTCAAAATGCACACCCGGGTACACATTGCTCCAAAGTGTATGCATACAGTCACTAAGTCTGTGCCTTATATCTAACTTTAAACATGAAATATTGCCTTTTGAGAGAAGAGGAATGGACTTGGAAAGAAATCATGCTTAGTGAAATGAGACAGAGAAAGAAAAGTTCTGTATGTGTTCACTTATATGTGGAATCCAAAAAAATAAAAACAGAAACAGATTCAAAGATATGACAGAGGGGAGAAGGGTGGGGGAGGGGCGAAATACGTGAAAAAGTTTAGGAGGTATAAAATGTTAGGTATAAAATAAATAAGTTACAAGGATGGAATGTACTGTACAAGCAATACAGTCTGTTTTATAATAACTGTGTATGAGGCATATTCTATAAAAATTATCAAATGACTATGTTGTATATACAAAATGAATATAGCAATGTAAGTCAACTACACTTCAAGTTTAAAAAAAATGGATGTTACTGGGGATGTGACAAGAGGAGAAACTAAAGAAAACAAGGTCTCTGGGCTCTGCCATTCTCATCAGGCATGCTCTCTTCCCCTAGAGGTACACCTAGGAACTCCTGCCTCAGGGCACGTGACTGACTGCAAAAAGTACATGACACTGAGATGACTGCCTGTAACATTTACTGTTATGCTAATGCGGTTTTTAACTGAAGGTGCATGGTAGATGGCCTTTTATCAACTGCACAGGTTCAATTTCCATAGAGCCCTAAATCTACCGAAGGAAAAAAAAGAAACTAAATCACTGCAATGGCAACATGGCAGCATATGCAAATGGACTTTATAGAATATATAATTTGGGAGCAAACTGCCTGACATCCTTGCTATTTTATGTGCTCTATTGTTTGAATATCCATATTATGAGTTTGCTCTCCTTTGGCCTGTGAAATTGATCTTATGATTTTTCTTTTCAATCCATTTCAGTAGGTGTTCTAATTTACACTGAAAATATATGGGTAGTGAAGTAGTCACCCTGAGAGACTCTTTATTACACTGATACTGGGGAGTATGAACATGAGCACATTGTGTTGGCCAATCACTCAGGAAGAGTGAGAGAGGGAGATGGGGGCCTCTCAACCATGACCTACTTAGCTATGTTGTCCTTCCTCTCACTTGGCATTTCAGCTTTTTAAAAGCAAGGCATCAAGTAAATGTTAAGTGCACGGATTTATTTATTTATTTAATTTCTGGCAGTTAAAAAATACAGATGGATGATGTATGGAGTCTCAGAGCTAAAAGCTACTTACATATATCATCACATGGGTTTGACTTGGTTGTTGGGAGTCTCAATCCACATTTAATTAAACTCCTTTGCTTCTTCAAATGAAATCCCAGGAGTGAGTATACACACACACACACACACACACACACACACACACACACACACGAAGGGTTTGTGTCAGGGCAAAACTTCTGGGGCGGACTTGGTTGTTGGGAGTCTCAATCCACATTTAATTAAACTCCTTTGCTTCTTCAAATGAAATCCCAGGAGTGAGTACACACACACACACACACAGACACACACACAGACACACACACACACACACACAGACACACACACACACACACACACACACACACACACACACACACACACACACACACACGAAGGGTTTGTGTCAGGGCAAAACTTCTGGGGCGGCTGGAATCTGATTGATTCCACTGCATCTCGACTGCTCCACTTCCATAGGCAGAGTCTAATATGTCCCCTTTATGTCTGTGCCCTCTAACTTACTTTATTTGAGAAGAATTTGGAATTCAAGTTGGACGAATACTAACGAAGGCTCACTGCTTGAGTTTAGCGTGAATTTCTATCATAACACTGCAAAATTTTAACAATAATAAATAACGTAGCATACAAAATGTTAACCAAATTAGAAGACTCAGAACGTTTGCTTTTATAGAGGATGTTTGCACAATACATAGACATTAATGCCAACATCAGAGTCTTTCATGAGGACCTGACAATTCCCAATAGTTAAAAGAAATGAAGAATAGAGAAAAGATTTCAACAGTTATACTCCCTCTTCTCTGCCATGTAGACACAAATAAATTATGACCTGTATTAAATGAGATAGGAAAGAAGGAAGTGTGGTTGGATATGAGTAAATAGAAATTATATATATATTACAATCAGGATATCATAGATTTTCTACTAATAGCCATTTATATATCTCTGCTCTTCTGAGGATCTCAAAGAACTTTATATTAAGTCATTAGCCAAATCAGCCCAAAAAAGCAGAAATTTTGTTTGCCCTGCCTCCAAACAAGTAATTATATATTAACTTTCATCATAAAGAATGATTATGGTGGCTCAGATGATAAAGAATCTGCCTGAAATGCAAGCAATCTGGGTTTGATTCCTGGGTCAAGAAGATCACCTGGAGTAGGAAGTGGCAACCCACTCCAGTATTCTTGCCTGGGAAATCCCACGGACAGTGGAGCCTGGCAGGCGACAGTTCAAGGGGTTGCAACGAGTCAGGCACGACTGAGCAAGTAACACTTTTTTTTCCCACAGTTATGTCCTGCCTCAAAACAAGCAAGTAATTATATTTTGCCTTTTATCATAAAGAATAATTTTAGGCTATTTCTAACAATTTTATCTTATGTTCTATGAAAACTGATACTTTTAAAAATAAATATGTCTAGGTATCTGCCTTCGATTATTCATTTTCATATTACAAGTCTATTATAAGATAGTACTGCTTGTTTCCTACGACAAAAGATCGCAATTGTAAATGCATACTTAGGAATTTAAAGTTGAAACAAACACTAAGATTTAGGAATGAAGAAAAATTTGTGTAATAATGTCTGAATTATTAACATAAGTGATAATGAAGAAATTATGTTAACCAAACTTTTATAGTCCTCATGAGAAAAAATTAATGTTATTAGGCCAATATTTTATGTCAGGCCACACAAGCTGTTTTGAATATTGTTTTTTTGTTATTGATGTGACAAATACGTGGTTTGCAAGATGAGACCTGATACAGTCATATGAATCATTTCTTTGAGATCAGCTCAGTCCAGAACCCAATCTATAATCACATCAAAGACTTAATCACCCCAACCATTTAGGTTTACAAAAAAGGAAAACTGTTTTGTCAAGTCAGGTTAGTAATTAAGAGAAATCTTGACTGGATATCTGACCAACAGGGACCTATTTTATAGCACGTGGAACTCTAGTCGCTGTTACGTGCCAGCCTGGATGGGAAGGGATTTGGGGGAGAATGGATACATGTATACGTGTGGTTGAATCCCTTTGCTGTCCAGCTGAAACTATCACAACACTGTTAACTGGTTATATATCAATGTAAAATAAACAAATTTAAAGTCTGAAAAAAAAACTAAAAGTAATTTGATTGAATGCCTGACTTACTAAATAAATGCTTCATATCCTCTAAATTCAGTATATATTTACAAAACTTTGTCAATGTCATCATGCAAGTATATTGTGTAGTCCTAATAATCATTAAAAATTATCACACATGGGGCTTCCCTGGTGGTCCAGTGGGTAAGGACACCGCCTGGCAGTGCAAGGGGCGCCAGTTCGATCCCTGGCCTGGGAAGATCCCATGTGCCGTGGAGAGGCTGGGCCCATGTGTCCAACTACTGAGCCAGCACTAGAGAGGCCACTGTGGTGGGAGGCCCACACTGGTCAAAGAACAAAGGAAAATAAATGAAAGAGCAATAGAAGTGGCCAGAAAAAAAAAAAAAATTATCACAGATGAAACAAACAAGTTGCCAAATTTGGACTAGGGCATGTCATATAGGGGCAGAGTGGCCAGGTCAATACTTGAGGGATTACAAGGAGGCACTGCTTGGGTAACCAGATCTCATCATATTACTTTCCTCATCACAGAATGCAGATGAACACACTGTGCTCACTTCAAGGCTGCTAGGTTCCAGCAGGGAACACTTAGTCCATTCAAACAGGCTCCCCAAGGATAGTTACATGAAGAATCTATTTACAAAGACTGAGCAGGGCTATGGGAACCAAAGAAGGACGTGGAAGTAAGCATCTTGGCAAGAGTAAAAAGGCGTCACTACTCTTGAGCTCGAAGGAGTGACGGAGTGACGTCAGAGCACTGCAGCTGAGGGGAAAGAGGAGGAGGAGGAGCTCTGGCCTCTAGCAGAGGAGCATAGACATTCCACTACCCTGTACGAAGGGAACTGGGGGAGACTAGCTCAGTTCAAGATTCTTGTGTCTTCTGAGAATCTGCCCATCTTTTCTACTGGCTGAACCCAGTCAGAAGGCAGACAGCAAGAGAGGTCATGAATGCAAGTCTCTAAAAAGATCAGCCTCCTATGGAAGGAAACAAGCGGGAGAAAGGCGGAGACCCAATCTGGAGGCACAAACAAATAGTAGGCATCACACTAGGCCTGCTGAAGTATAATGACCGCAGTACTGTTGGTGGGAATGTAAACTGGCATGGCCACTATGGAGAAAAGTCTGGAGGTTCCTTAAAAAAAAAAAAAGCCAAAAACTTGAACTACCATATATTCCTGCAATCCTACTCCTGGGCATATATCTGGAGAAAACCATAATTCAAAAAGACACTTGCATCTCCTGTTCACTGCAGCACTATTTACAATAGCCAAGACACAGAAAACCTAAGTGCCAAGGACAGATGAATGAATAAAGAGGATGTGGCACATACGTACAACAGGACAGCGCTCAGTCATAAAAAAAGATCATGAAAATACAAGATAAAAGAAAAATAAAAGAAAAAGATACATAACATTTGTTATTTCTAAAACAAAAACTAACAGACACAGAAAACAAACTTACAGTTACCAGGAGAAATGGCAAGTGGAGGTCAGAGATAAATTAGGAGGTTGGGATTAATATATGTACAACACTATATATAAGATAACTATTCTCAACATTTTATGATAATCTATAAGAGAAGAGAATCTAAAGAACATAATTGAATAGATGTGCTACACACCTAAAACTAACACAACACTGTAATTCAACTATATTTCAAATGTACAGAATAAGAGGCTAAATGAAGGTGCCGACAGTGGAAATAGAAGAAGCACTGGAGGCAGAGTAGAGCCTATACGCCATAGCATTATCCATAATAAATTTATTTTTAAGAACTTCGAAGTAAGCAACATAACTTCTTATTTTAAAGTTCACCTGCAAAGATGCAATAAAACTATGAATTTTCTGAAAACTGTAACTCTTCCATCTATCGCTCATCATGATTCTCTCACTACTACTGAACAAAAATGGAAATTATCAGCCCTATCTACACAGCTCAGATATTTTTCTTTATAGTGAATATGCTTTTTTTCTGAAATGACAAATGATGCATTTTAAATGACTTTTATTTCTTTCCTGTACAGTCTGCATTTTGACTTTATGTCTTGGCAAGTTGAAGATGTCAGCACTGTTTTCAATTTGATTCAAATGCACATACTTTTTCTTTTTTCAAACGCAAACAAACCGCAATTAACTTGTGGTAAATGTTTTCTACATTTCTGTAGGACTTAAGTCTTTTTTCAAGAAAACCTGTCTGCTTAAAATCCTTGATGTATTCGCATAGCCTCTGCCTTTATTAACGAATCTTCTGAGAAGACATCAAAAGACAAAGTAAAATCAGTTATTCTCAATATGAATCTCTAGTGAATATCCAGAGCTTTCTAACAAATTCATTTAAGGATGAATATGGGCCAAAGTACTTTTATTATCAGAGCTGATAGAGAGTCACATTCGTTAACGTGAGTGAAAACAACAATATTTTGCAAAAACTGTCAATGGAGGCCAAAAGGTAAATTGAGATGTCACCTATATTATTATGAGCAATTGGTCCATTCCTACATATTAAATGTAAATCTGTGCACTAGTTCTAGGTCAGCCAAGAACATTCACAGCTTCAGTTGAGAAATGCGTAACTAACTACTTTTCTTCTCTCCCCATTCCCTTCATCTTTAGATTCAAATCTCTGTGAGGTTTTTTTTTTTCTTTTTTGGCTTCTAAAACTGACTAGGGTCACTTCCTTCACAGCCTGCCAGTCTAAAAGAACCAAAGTAGCTACTTTACAGGGATTTACTCATTATTATTTTAGCAAACTCCATGTTCTGTGCTTCCCTCTGACATTAATCTCAGAAAAAATGAAATTGAGTCACAGTTGTACATTTGGGTCCGTGAGGAATTACTATTCATGCATACTTGCCTTATATTCAGAAAGATCTGAAAAAGTCTTCTCCCTCTTAGTATTAGACATAGGAGAATTTTGGTCTCCACTCCAGTGCCAGAAACAAAACAGCCTCCCCAGGTTCAAAGCTAGCAAGGCATGAACTCTGACTGCAAATGAAAAGAGATTTCAGCAGGTTTAGAAAAGGAGTTATAAGTATTTGGAGTTCTAATATTTCTTTCCAAATCCAATTTTGCTGAGTTATAATTATTTTAATTAGAAATAGATTACATTTTCTTAGAATATACAATGATTCATAATCCAAAGGGGAAGCTAATTTGCTTTCTGCCGTCTCTTCTCAACATCCCTTTCTCTCTTTTCTCTTCATCATTAAATTTGGTGGAAACCAAACAACAACTTTGCCTATTTCTGAATTCTGTGTCTAAACCCCAACCTACAACTCTTAATAACTCCCAACTTTCTTGAAAAGGTGGTAACAAGACAGCTTTGACATTTAGTGCCAATTCATCCCCACTGTTGGGAAAACTATGCCTGAGACCTACTGATGAAACACTGAGAATCTTCATGTCATAGGTGAAGACTAGTAAAATTAGCACTTAATGCAGTCAATTCTTCCTCGCCTTCCTAAGTACATTTATGAAAAGAACTAGATCAGGTTTTCTTGACACTTAGCTCTTTGATTTTAATATATACCTTCTTCCTTCAAGACATCACTTATGAAAAACAATCAGATATTTTGCAAAAACTGTCAATGAGGCCAAAAGGTAAATTGAGATGTCACCTATATTATTATGAGCAATTGGTCCATTCCTACATATTAAATGTAAATCTGTGCACTAGTTCTAGGTCAGCCAAGAACATTCACAGCTTCAGTTGAGAAATGCGTAACTAACTACTTTTCTTCTCTCCCCATTCCCTTCATCTTTAGATTCAAATCTCTGTGAGGTTTTTTTTCTTTTTTGGCTTCTAAAACTGACTAGGGTCACTTCCTTCACAGCCTGCCAGTCTAAAAGAACCAAAGTAGCTACTTTACAGGGATTTACTCATTATTATTTTAGCAAACTCCATGTTCTGTGCTTCCCTCTGACATTAATCTCAGAAAAATGAAATTGAGTCACAGTTGTACATTTGGGTCCGTGAGGAATTACTATTCATGCATACTTGCCTTATATTCAGAAAGATCTGAAAAAGTCTTCTCCCTCTTAGTATTAGACATAGGAGAATTTTGGTCTCCACTCCAGTGCCAGAAACAAAACAGCCTCCCCAGGTTCAAAGCTAGCAAGGCATGAACTCTGACTGCAAATGAAAAGAGATTTCAGCAGGTTTAGAAAAGGAGTTATAAGTATTTGGAGTTCTAATATTTCTTTCCAAATCCAATTTTGCTGAGTTATAATTATTTTAATTAGAAATAGATTACATTTTCTTAGAATATACAATGATTCATAATCCAAAGGGGAAGCTAATTTGCTTTCTGCCGTCTCTTCTCAACATCCCTTTCTCTCTTTTCTCTTCATCATTAAATTTGGTGGAAACCAAACAACAACTTTGCCTATTTCTGAATTCTGTGTCTAAACCCCAACCTACAACTCTTAATAACTCCCAACTTTCTTGAAAAGGTGGTAACAAGACAGCTTTGACATTTAGTGCCAATTCATCCCCACTGTTGGGAAAACTATGCCTGAGACCTACTGATGAAACACTGAGAATCTTCATGTCATAGGTGAAGACTAGTAAAATTAGCACTTAATGCAGTCAATTCTTCCTCGCCTTCCTAAGTACATTTATGAAAAGAACTAGATCAGGTTTTCTTGACACTTAGCTCTTTGATTTTAATATATACCTTCTTCCTTCAAGACATCACTTATGCTCATGGATTTCATACCACTCTCTTGGTGGCTCATTTCTAGCACTTTCAAGTGGCTACAAGGCTAAATTATCTGACCCCAAAGTAACTTTCTAGCCTCATCAACTTCCTTTCCCTTCACTTAACTTCCTTTGGTCTTAGTAAGTTAAGTATTAGTTGCTCAGTCATGTCTGACTCTTTGCGACCCCATGGACAATAGCCTGCCAAGATCCTCTGTCCATGGAATTCTCCAGGCAAAATACTGAAGTATTTTCCAGGGGATCTTCCTGACACAGGGACTGAACCCAAGTCTCCTACATTGCAGGCAGATTCTTAATCCTCTGACCCACCAGGGACAACCTCCTTTGGTCTTCGCAGAATGGAAATCCTCTGTTCTCCACATTGATGCTTTTACCTGGCTTATTCTGATGATCTCCAATTTCTCTATTAAAAAAAATGGACTCAGTTCAACTCTTTTCTCCCTTCTGTGGAGACTTTACTTGAGACTCTCTATCCTAAATTTTAAGATTTTAGCTCCCAAAGCACTTTATCCTCAGACTTAGCATACTTCTTTGAGACTAAGCAGGAATTCCCACGGACTAGATAGATGATCGATAGATAATTTTTTTCCTGCTTTATTAACATATAACTGACTAAGAACATTGTGTTAGCTTAAGGTATACAATGTATTGACTGGATACACTTATAATCTTGCAAAACAATTGCCACTGTGGTATGAACCAGCATCTCCACCATGTCACATAATCAACACTTATTTCTTTGTGGTAAGAATATTTAGCATCTACTCTCCTAGCAACTGTCAAATGTATAATACAGTGTTATTAACTATAATCATCATGCTGGGTATTATATCTCCAGAGCTTATTCATCTTATAACTGGGAGCTTGTACCCTTTGACCAGCATCTCCCCATTTTCCTCATCCCTGAGCCCTTGGCAGTCAATTCTTCCTCGCCTTCCTAAGTACATTTATGAAAAGAACTAGATCAGGTTTTCTTGACACTTAGCTCTTTGATTTTAATATATACCTTCTTCCTTCAAGACATCACTTATGCTCATGGATTTCATACCACTCTCTTGGTGGCTCATTTCTAGCACTTTCAAGTGGCTACAAGGCTAAATTATCTGACCCCAAAGTAACTTTCTAGCCTCATCAACTTCCTTTCCCTTCACTTAACTTCCTTTGGTCTTAGTAAGTTAAGTATTAGTTGCTCAGTCATGTCTGACTCTTTGCGACCCCATGGACAATAGCCTGCCAAGATCCTCTGTCCATGGAATTCTCCAGGCAAAATACTGAAGTATTTTCCAGGGGATCTTCCTGACACAGGGACTGAACCCAAGTCTCCTACATTGCAGGCAGATTCTTAATCCTCTGACCCACCAGGGACAACCTCCTTTGGTCTTCGCAGAATGGAAATCCTCTGTTCTCCACATTGATGCTTTTACCTGGCTTATTCTGATGATCTCCAATTTCTCTATTAAAAAAAATGGACTCAGTTCAACTCTTTTCTCCCTTCTGTGGAGACTTTACTTGAGACTCTCTATCCTAAATTTTAAGATTTTTAGCTCCCAAAGCACTTTATCCTCAGACTTAGCATACTTCTTTGAGACTAAGCAGGAATTCCCACGGACTAGATAGATGATCGATAGATAATTTTTTTCCTGCTTTATTAACATATAACTGACTAAGAACATTGTGTTAGCTTAAGGTATACAATGTATTGACTGGATACACTTATAATCTTGCAAAACAATTGCCACTGTGGTATGAACCAGCATCTCCACCATGTCACATAATCAACACTTATTTCTTTGTGGTAAGAATATTTAGCATCTACTCTCCTAGCAACTGTCAAATGTATAATACAGTGTTATTAACTATAATCATCATGCTGGGTATTATATCTCCAGAGCTTATTCATCTTATAACTGGGAGCTTGTACCCTTTGACCAGCATCTCCCCATTTTCCTCATCCCTGAGCCCTTGGCAGTCCCTAATTTACTTTCTGCTTTTAGGAGTTCAGATTTTTCAAATTCCACATATAAATAATATTATACAGCATTAGTCTTTCTCTGGCTTGTTTTGCTTAAGATTTATGGTCTCAAGGCCTATCCATGCTGTATCAAGTGGCAGGATTTCCTTCTTTCTCACAGCTGGATAATATTCCATTATACATATCACATCTTCCTTATCAAATATCCATTGATACACATTTAGGTTTTTTATCTTGTCTATAGTGAAAATGCTACAATGGTTGTCAAGATCTCTTCTGCATCCTGTTTTCATTTGTTATACAACTCAATAGCAAATTTAAAAAACCTGATTTTAAAAATGATCAGAGTACTTGAGTACGTGCTTTTTTCACAGAGGGCATACAAGTTGCTAGCAAGTACAGAAAAAGGTACTCCATATCACCTTATCTTTAGAGAAATATAAATTTAAACCACAATGAGATATCACTACATGCCTGTGAGAACGATCATCACTGATACGACAAGAAAAATTACTAACAAAAGTTTGCAAAGGTATGGAGAAAGGGAACGCTTGTATGGTGTTGGTTTCAGTGTATATTGGTGTAAGCAATATGGCAAACAGTATGAAGGTTCCTCAAAAAATTGAAAATAGAACTACCATGTGCTATGTGCTGCTGTGCTTAGTCACTCAGTTGTGTCTGCCTCTGTACGACCTCATGGACTGCAACCCTCCAGGTTCCTCTGTCTGTGAAGATTCTCCAGTCAAGAATACTAGAGTGGGGGCTTCCCTGGTGGTCCTGTGGGTAAGGACATCGCCTTGCAGTGCAAGGGGTGCCGGTTCAATCCCTGACCTGAGAAGATCCCACGTGCCGCGTAGCAGCTGGACTGATGTGTCCAACTACCAAGCAGAGTTCTGGAGCGCATGTGCCCAGAGCTGGTGCTCTGCAGCGACAGAGGCCACTGCAATGGGAGGCCCACACGGGCCAAAGAACAAAGATGGATGAAAACAGATAAATGAAAGACCAATAGAAGTGGCAAGAAAAAAAGAGTACTAGAGGGGGTGGCCATTTCCTTCACCAGGTGATCGTCCTCACCCAGGGATGGAACCCAGGTCTCCTGCTGGGTTGCAGGAGGATTCTTTACTGTCTGAGCCACCAGGGAGGCTCACACAAACTACTGTACAATCAAAAACCTATGAGCCCTTGGCAGTTTTAACTTTCTGCTTTTAGGAGTTCAGATTTTTCAAATTCCACATATAAATAATATTATACAGCATTAGTCTTTCTCTGGCTTGTTTTGCTTAAGATTTATGGTCTCAAGGCCTATCCATGCTGTATCAAGTGGCAGGATTTCCTTCTTTCTCACAGCTGGATAATATTCCATTATACATATCACATCTTCCTTATCAAATATCCATTGATACACATTTAGGTTTTTTATCTTGTCTATAGTGAAAATGCTACAATGGTTGTCAAGATCTCTTCTGCATCCTGTTTTCATTTGTTATACAACTCAATAGCAAATTTAAAAAACCTGATTTTAAAAATGATCAGAGTACTTGAGTACGTGCTTTTTTCACAGAGGGCATACAAGTTGCTAGCAAGTACAGAAAAAGGTACTCCATATCACCTTATCTTTAGAGAAATATAAATTTAAACCACAATGAGATATCACTACATGCCTGTGAGAACGATCATCACTGATACGACAAGAAAAATTACTAACAAAAGTTTGCAAAGGTATGGAGAAAGGGAACGCTTGTATGGTGTTGGTTTCAGTGTATATTGGTGTAAGCAATATGGCAAACAGTATGAAGGTTCCTCAAAAAATTGAAAATAGAACTACCATGTGCTATGTGCTGCTGTGCTTAGTCACTCAGTTGTGTCTGCCTCTGTACGACCTCATGGACTGCAACCCTCCAGGTTCCTCTGTCTGTGAAGATTCTCCAGTCAAGAATACTAGAGTGGGGGCTTCCCTGGTGGTCCTGTGGGTAAGGACATCGCCTTGCAGTGCAAGGGGTGCCGGTTCAATCCCTGACCTGAGAAGATCCCACGTGCCGCGTAGCAGCTGGACTGATGTGTCCAACTACCAAGCAGAGTTCTGGAGCGCATGTGCCCAGAGCTGGTGCTCTGCAGCGACAGAGGCCACTGCAATGGGAGGCCCACACGGGCCAAAGAACAAAGATGGATGAAAACAGATAAATGAAAGACCAATAGAAGTGGCAAGAAAAAAAGAGTACTAGAGGGGGTGGCCATTTCCTTCACCAGGTGATCGTCCTCACCCAGGGATGGAACCCAGGTCTCCTGCTGGGTTGCAGGAGGATTCTTTACTGTCTGAGCCACCAGGGAGGCTCACACAAACTACTGTACAATCCAGGAATCCCACTTCTGGATATTTATCCAAAGCTAATGTTTCCTTAATTCAATGAATTGCTTATCTGTTATTCACAGCACTTGCTTCCTCATGCTGCCAATCATGAGAAGCTCCCTCCCCTCTGACACATGGAAGCTGTACTTTCCTGTAGCTGAGCCTATATCACAACACATCACAGCTACCCACTCCCTTGGTTTTCCCTCTGATCTCACCAGACTGCAGACTCCTTGGGGTCACAGTCTCTCCTACTGTCAAGGTTTCTCCCTGTCTCTTGCACACAGTGGTACCCCAGTCAGTATCAAATGGAGGACAGAATAGACTCAAAGGCAGCCTGCATAGTCCCCAGGGTTTGTGACTGCAGTGACCTTTCTCCCCAGGGATATGTCACCATGCTTTTCACTTATGTCACTCAGTTTAACTTGTGAATATAGGCCTGCTCTCTAGTTTCCTCTTATTTTTTCTTGTTCATAAATATTGCTTCTCTACTAACCTAACTCATGGAGAGTCTTGCAGCTCATGTTTCCCTAATAGGGAAGAATGGATTGCTAAAGTGATATGGGTTCTTGGGCACTCAGAATTTTTCTTTTTAGCAGGAATTACCTCTAAAACAATCCCACTGGAGGTCATGTAGGGGCCATAAGACATTGTACGTATATAGCCAAATGGAACTGTATTATGAGGAACATCTAAAAATCCAGTGAAGATGGCTGAGTCCCTTCTGAAGGGATCTCGATGAACATTATTATGACACAACTAAAACAAGCTCAACATCAGTTAATTTCAGTGGTATCGGATTAGGTTCATAGTGTCTAAGTTTTTCAGAAGCCTTCTCCTGAAACCACATATTTGGGGGAGATTTATTTTGATTATCATCCAGAACACTGACCACTGGATAAATAATTTAAATCTGCTGCCTATATAGCCATGAGAAAGTGTTCCCACTTTACTATTGCAAATATACAGGAAGCTCAAACCAGAAAGGGCTTATACCCTTTGCAACCTGTCCTTAAATCATGTTTTGTAGGAAAACAATATTATGTCTTAATTATCTAGTGTATGGAAGATATTTTTCACCTTGAAGTATACTTACAAGTGACTTCAGAATATCAGTTTTCTCAGTTTAAACAGATACAAGTAGATTTACAATTGCCTTTTTAAAGGTTCTTCTAGTTACTGACTATTTAAAGATATAAGTAATCAATTATCTTGTTTTATTATCATATATATTTATTCAATCATTTCATCAAGGGACACCCCCATTTTTCATGCTTCCCTTTGTTTTCCAAGGGCAGAAATGAATGAAACATTCCCTAGAGAATAAAATACCAGAAATCGTGAATTCCCTGATAGGTGTTTAAACATTTTGGAACCTGTACTTAAATCATGTTTTTGTAGGAGGATAGCAAATCTAGAATTTATTCTACTTAAGTAGAGCTGGTGTTGAATTGCTGACACATGTGGAATGCAGCATTTTTATTTATTTCTTTGAAGCTGCTACCCCTGCAATAACTACCAGCACAATGGAAGGCCAACTTCAGGAGTCAAAGCAAAAACTAGAATCAGTAATAAATAGATTCTTTATGAAATTATGTATCAAGTTAACGGTTTCCAATTGCACAGCTGGAACAGATTCTCAGTTTGCATGACATGTAGATTGTCCAGGTTTTGTTATTTTTACTACAGCTTTAGTATTTGATTTAGGGAAAAGAAAACAAGGCTGCTAATCAACCATCGTAAATTTTAAAACAATACATTGACTCACAGACTTGTGCTTCTGTTTGTCACATGAAATGACAGATAAACAGAATATGGTCACTGGTATCCAGGGGCATTTATCATGTAAGCATAAACATAACTGACCTCCTTAAACTTTCTTCTTTGTCTGCATAAATGAGGATATCAATGCAGCCTTCATACAACTGTAGTAATGATTATATAATATATTTAAAGGGTTTCGGAATAGTGCTTAGCCTATATAGCCATGAGAAAGTGTTCCCACTTTACTATTGCAAATATACAGGAAGCTCAAACCAGAAAGGGCTTATACCCTTTGCAACCTGTCCTTAAATCATGTTTTGTAGGAAAACAATATTATGTCTTAATTATCTAGTGTATGGAAGATATTTTTCACCTTGAAGTATACTTACAAGTGACTTCAGAATATCAGTTTTCTCAGTTTAAACAGATACAAGTAGATTTACAATTGCCTTTTTAAAGGTTCTTCTAGTTACTGACTATTTAAAGATATAAGTAATCAATTATCTTGTTTTATTATCATATATATTTATTCAATCATTTCATCAAGGGACACCCCCATTTTTCATGCTTCCCTTTGTTTTCCAAGGGCAGAAATGAATGAAACATTCCCTAGAGAATAAAATACCAGAAATCGTGAATTCCCTGATAGGTGTTTAAACATTTTGGAACCTGTACTTAAATCATGTTTTTGTAGGAGGATAGCAAATCTAGAATTTATTCTACTTAAGTAGAGCTGGTGTTGAATTGCTGACACATGTGGAATGCAGCATTTTTATTTATTTCTTTGAAGCTGCTACCCCTGCAATAACTACCAGCACAATGGAAGGCCAACTTCAGGAGTCAAAGCAAAAACTAGAATCAGTAATAAATAGATTCTTTATGAAATTATGTATCAAGTTAACGGTTTCCAATTGCACAGCTGGAACAGATTCTCAGTTTGCATGACATGTAGATTGTCCAGGTTTTGTTATTTTTACTACAGCTTTAGTATTTGATTTAGGGAAAAGAAAACAAGGCTGCTAATCAACCATCGTAAATTTTAAAACAATACATTGACTCACAGACTTGTGCTTCTGTTTGTCACATGAAATGACAGATAAACAGAATATGGTCACTGGTATCCAGGGGCATTTATCATGTAAGCATAAACATAACTGACCTCCTTAAACTTTCTTCTTTGTCTGCATAAATGAGGATATCAATGCAGCCTTCATACAACTGTAGTAATGATTATATAATATATTTAAAGGGTTTCGGAATAGTGCTTAGCATATTTAAACCATTAAAAAAAAACCAGTTATGGCCTTCCCTGGTGGTCCAGTGGATAAGGACATCGCCTTGCAGTGAAAGGGGCGCCAATCTGATCCCTGGCCTGGGAAGACGCCACGCGCCGTGGAGCAGCTGGACCAATGTGTTCAACTACTGAGCCAGAGCTCTGGAGTGCATGCGCCCAAAGTTGGTGCTTGGCAGGAAGAGAGGCCACTGCGATGGGAGGCCCATACAGGCCAAAGAATAAAGATGGATGAAAATAGATAAATGAAAGACCAATAAAAGTGGCCAAAATACCAAAATATTTTTAAAAAACAGTTATGCTGTATTAAAAAAGCATCATTGCAGCAAAGTCACTGCAAAAGGGCTCGTCAAAGAACATGACTGAACTCATCATTAGATCCACTGCATTATAACATATTTTGTGATTCACCTTTGGTGAGGGGAGGGTATTTAAACAAACGTAGCAGAAAACTTAATACCTAATGGATTAGACAAGTAAGAGATTTATAGTTCTCCTTCAGAAGTCAGGAGTGGACTCAAGACAGAGTCTGATCTTCATGAATATAATAAAGGATTCAGACTTTTCCCATCATGCTGTTCATAATCCTTGGTATGGCTTTCCTTCTCAGGGTCACAAGATGGCTACTGTACTTCCAATATCACAAATGCATTCCAAACATAAAAAACGCAAAAGGATAAAGATCCCCTAACCTTTTCCACATAAGGATTTTCTCCTATTTTATGTGGAAGTGTGATCACTTCCTACCCGAGTTTCAATTATATCTCATTAGTAAGAAGTCACATACCAAATGGTCATTCAACACAAAGAGGACTAGGAGGTTTCAGATTTAAAGTAGGCATATAGCCATCTCACTATATGTGTTTTCTTTTGTGTAGATATTTTCAAGTAGTAAAGGAAGAAATGAATCAATGTTTGAAGAGTCAACCAGCAGTGCTAGCCATAGTTACATCTAAACTATTTTATAGCTTAAAAAACATCATCATTCATGATCTCAAAAAATAAACATAGTGAAAATATTTCCATTCAGGGATTCCCTGGTGGTCCAGTGAGTAGAGAGTCTGCCTTGCAGTGCAAAGGACACCAGTTTGATCCCTGGCCTGGGAAGATCCCATGTGCCATGGAGCGGCTGGACCAATGTGCCCAAAATTACGAGCCAGCACTCTGAAGCACATGTGCCCAGAGCTGGTGCTCTGCAGTGAGAGAGGCCACTGCAATGGGAGGCCCACACATGCCAAAGAATAAAAAAATGGGTGAAAATAAATACAAATGAAAGAGGCATGATGGAGAAAAAAAATTTCCACTCAGTTTCACATACGCTATACGCTGTGCACTATAGTCCAGTTAGGCAGACTATTAGAATGGGACTCAGGTCCTGACTTCTAGACTTGCATCTATCATTAGTTTACTGCCTAGCTTTGTACAAACTGGAATATCACTTCCTCTTTCACTAATTTTGGTGGTCAAATGAGATGATATCTAATATTAGTCTTAGGTTTCAAACGCTGTGGCATCTTGACTATACTTCTTTCTTTTAAAAAAGTATAATTCCCCAAATATTCTATTTCTTAGAATATTTGGGTTCTGATTAAAACAAGCATCTAAAGGTTATTTATTGCTCTTAGTGCTATGTTAGGCAACAAATAAGACACAAACCAAGTTAAAGACATGCTCCCTACTCTCCACTTAAGAAACTAAGCATACCTGACATGGCCATTATTCATTGTTACTGCAGGAGTTCCAAGAAAAGATAGATCAGAATGATGTGAAGAAGTTAGAGATGGCTTCAGGAATGAAGTGGAAATGGAACTCAATTCCATCTCAGCAGCATTTGAAACAAAATACAAAGCAGAATAACAGGACGTGGCTAGATGGAGCAGATATGGGGGAAAATCTCAAAAGAAGGGTTACAGTATTAACAGAGATATAGATTAGGAGGTAAGCTTACTATTAGAAGGAAAGAGCCTATACAGTTAGGGTCATTTTTGGATCATACCAAATGGTCATTCAACACAAAGAGGACTAGGAGGTTTCAGATTTAAAGTAGGCATATAGCCATCTCACTATATGTGTTTTCTTTTGTGTAGATATTTTCAAGTAGTAAAGGAAGAAATGAATCAATGTTTGAAGAGTCAACCAGCAGTGCTAGCCATAGTTACATCTAAACTATTTTATAGCTTAAAAAACATCATCATTCATGATCTCAAAAAATAAACATAGTGAAAATATTTCCATTCAGGGATTCCCTGGTGGTCCAGTGAGTAGAGAGTCTGCCTTGCAGTGCAAAGGACACCAGTTTGATCCCTGGCCTGGGAAGATCCCATGTGCCATGGAGCGGCTGGACCAATGTGCCCAAAATTACGAGCCAGCACTCTGAAGCACATGTGCCCAGAGCTGGTGCTCTGCAGTGAGAGAGGCCACTGCAATGGGAGGCCCACACATGCCAAAGAATAAAAAAATGGGTGAAAATAAATACAAATGAAAGAGGCATGATGGAGAAAAAAAATTTCCACTCAGTTTCACATACGCTATACGCTGTGCACTATAGTCCAGTTAGGCAGACTATTAGAATGGGACTCAGGTCCTGACTTCTAGACTTGCATCTATCATTAGTTTACTGCCTAGCTTTGTACAAACTGGAATATCACTTCCTCTTTCACTAATTTTGGTGGTCAAATGAGATGATATCTAATATTAGTCTTAGGTTTCAAACGCTGTGGCATCTTGACTATACTTCTTTCTTTTAAAAAAGTATAATTCCCCAAATATTCTATTTCTTAGAATATTTGGGTTCTGATTAAAACAAGCATCTAAAGGTTATTTATTGCTCTTAGTGCTATGTTAGGCAACAAATAAGACACAAACCAAGTTAAAGACATGCTCCCTACTCTCCACTTAAGAAACTAAGCATACCTGACATGGCCATTATTCATTGTTACTGCAGGAGTTCCAAGAAAAGATAGATCAGAATGATGTGAAGAAGTTAGAGATGGCTTCAGGAATGAAGTGGAAATGGAACTCAATTCCATCTCAGCAGCATTTGAAACAAAATACAAAGCAGAATAACAGGACGTGGCTAGATGGAGCAGATATGGGGGAAAATCTCAAAAGAAGGGTTACAGTATTAACAGAGATATAGATTAGGAGGTAAGCTTACTATTAGAAGGAAAGAGCCTATACTAGTTAGGTGAGAAAATATATGTTGGTGAGTGATAATACTGACTGGCTATAGAGTTCTTTCCTCCTGTAATTCTTGTTCTCAATGCAAATGTTCAGCTAAGATCAAGATGTAAGTCACCTTTAAGTTTCTCTACCACTAACACACACAGCACAGAGACTTAGATCCAGAGCAACCTGTACTTAGGTGCTATGTAAGTTCATGTTACTCAGAAGGCATAATACATCCTTTAATTCCTATGCTGTGTACCAGAATCAGACCCATTCTATATACACTGTGCTAATACTATATCTAGATACAGTTGACTCCTGGATCATGAACCCTGTTAAGTGCTAAGCCGCTTCAGTTGTGTCCAACTCTTTACGACCCCATGGACTGTAGTCTGCCAGGCTCCTCCGTCCATGAGATTTACCAGGCAAGAATACTGGAATGAGTTGCCATTTCCTCCTCCAGGGGATCTTTCTGACCTAGGGATTGAACCCGCGTCTCTTCTGTTTCCTACACTGGTAGGTTAGTTCATTACTACTAGCATTGTGGGGCTTAGGCTGGGCCAAAAGAAAAGAAGACGTCTCCCTCTTTATTTTTGTTGGATCTTTAATTGTGAGACAACCAATCACAGAATATGACCTAATTCTCAGTAGCTACTGTATAACTGGTCAGGTCTCTTATTCATTGTTGTGAGAGACAGAAGAGGCACAGTACTGATTTATTGATTCATTGAACAATGAGAAATCACTGGCACTTGAGGGAAAAAAATGGACTGTTTTACAGAGTTATGTGTCTCAGCAGCATTTGAAAGAAAAAACAATGTAGCTTAGCATCCGGAAGCTGAGGTAAAGGTATTATTTCAGAGGAAAATCAGGAAGGTCTAGATTAAAGCAGTGAGCTTATCAGTGGAGGAGAAAACTGAAAGACTACAGAGTGTGCAAGTGTGTGTCTTTTAGATGTGTGTTGGTACTATATTTGTGTGTTTCCTGCCTAAACTATAGGACGCCGCTGGTTGTAGAACCGAGGTCCCAGTGTGAATGTGAGGGTACCAGATCTACGAAGTTAGAAAGGAACCAAGTGCGGTCCCACACAGTGGTTATTGATTTGACAAAATGCAGGCACTGAAAGAGAAATCTGTCTATAGCTGAGATGAAGCCTTTGGCTTTCTAGTCTGCTGGGAACTTAGACAATGATAGGAAATTCTAATGCTGATATACTCTAAGTAGTTACACTTAAAAATAAAAAAAACAAATAAAATGTTTAAAAAGTCCTGAGCACTTCAATATTTCTGTACCACTTTAAACCTGTATTATCTTCCTGACAGATTTTATGTTTCGACATGCAATCTATCTGACATCTTTATAGCCTCCCTAATTTGTAAACTATCCAATTTTTAAAATACGTGACTCTCTATATGGATATCCCCATTATGTTTATAATGTTGCTAAAGTTTGACAACCATAAAGTTTAAAGACAAACACTTATTTTTAGTAAGCAAGGTAACATAAAACAAGGAAAGAAAAGTATATTAAAGTATTTTGAAATAATGGAGTTGTAATTTTAGTTCAACTTCAATAGTTAACATATACTTAAGGGATTTTTAAAGGAATACCACATTATAATCAGAGGCTTTTAAGCACTAATTGGGAAACAGAACTTTTTATAGTCTAAATCTCCAAAAATATCATTTCTGAAAGTGACTTTTGGACATGACTTCTCTTTGTAGCTAGAATAACTTAACCCACAACCCCCCGCAACCCCCCACCAGATTCATGTGCCACTAACCAAATCAAACTTAATAGCTCCTGGGGAATCATTAAAGATTATTGCACTGATTTGCTTGTATATGGGCTATTAGGTAATGTTAGAAGTGTCTTTTTTCCTATTTCAGGTGATTGTTTTTTCTTCACAGTATTTGAAAGACTTAGCTTTTTACATTTAAAAGGTGAAGTTTATTCTGACAGTTTTCTTGGATTTCCCTTTGAGAATCTAATAAGACTCAAGATGATGCATTTGCTCATTGTTAGAGGATTCATCAACTCTCAAAGCCACTCTATGAAATGCAGATGAAGACTCCTGCAAACTAAGGTTAATTGGCAACTCATCAGTGCAATAATCTTAACTGAAGTTGGACTTCCAATTGGGATCAACATAAATCTGTTTTCAATTTTATCCTTAAAACTATAGGCGCTGGTTGTAGAACCGAGGTCCCAGTGTGAATGTGAGGGTACCAGATCTACGGTTAGAAAAGAACCAAGTGCGGTCCCACACAGTGGTTATTGATTTGACAAAATGCAGGCACTGAAAGAGAAATCTGTCTATAGCTGAGATGAAGCCTTTGGCTTTCTAGTCTGCTGGGAACTTAGACAATGATAGGAAATTCTAATGCTGATATACTCTAAGTAGTTACACTTAAAAATAAAAAAAACAAATAAAATGTTTAAAAAGTCCTGAGCACTTCAATATTTCTGTACCACTTTAAACCTGTATTATCTTCCTGACAGATTTTATGTTTTGACATGCAATCTATCTGACATCTTTATAGCCTCCCTAATTTGTAAACTATCCAATTTTTAAAATACGTGACTCTCTATATGGATATCCCCATTATGTTTATAATGTTGCTAAAGTTTGACAACCATAAAGTTTAAAGACAAACACTTATTTTTAGTAAGCAAGGTAACATAAAACAAGGAAAGAAAAGTATATTAAAGTATTTTGAAATAATGGAGTTGTAATTTTAGTTCAACTTCAATAGTTAACATATACTTAAGGGATTTTTAAAGGAATACCACATTATAATCAGAGGCTTTTAAGCACTAATTGGGAAACAGAACTTTTTATAGTCTAAATCTCCAAAAATATCATTTCTGAAAGTGACTTTTGGACATGACTTCTCTTTGTAGCTAGAATAACTTAACCCACAACCCCCCGCAACCCCCCACCAGATTCATGTGCCACTAACCAAATCAAACTTAATAGCTCCTGGGGAATCATTAAAGATTATTGCACTGATTTGCTTGTATATGGGCTATTAGGTAATGTTAGAAGTGTCTTTTTTCCTATTTCAGGTGATTGTTTTTTCTTCACAGTATTTGAAAGACTTAGCTTTTTACATTTAAAAGGTGAAGTTTATTCTGACAGTTTTCTTGGATTTCCCTTTGAGAATCTAATAAGACTCAAGATGATGCATTTGCTCATTGTTAGAGGATTCATCAACTCTCAAAGCCACTCTATGAAATGCAGATGAAGACTCCTGCAAACTAAGGTTAATTGGCAACTCATCAGTGCAATAATCTTAACTGAAGTTGGACTTCCAATTGGGATCAACATAAATCTGTTCATTAGAGCACAGGTCCTGAAGATGTTGATATGGTTGCTCCCTGGAAGTGAAAACCAAATCCTGTTAAGCCACTGGTGCTGATGGGAAATGCTAAAAGCCTCACAAATGTGGAAGGACTCATTACCCTGTCATCTCTTGTCATTCTTCCCTACCTTCCTGGGTGACCACAACCCTTGGCATATCATGCCTATGAAACAGGCTCCTCTGTCTACAGTCTTCTATCATACATGTGACAAGCATTTATTGTCTACTACATATTAGATACTTGAGACAAAATAGAGAGAACTGGAGCTCTATGTGACTTACATTCCAGAGATGACAGGAAACAGAAAATAAACATGCTAGATTGATGTTAGAATGATTCAGACTAGGGGGGAAAAAAAAAAAACTAGCTAAAAATGCTTGAAGTGTATCCCAGCAAGAAGTGGGGTATAGATCTCCCTTCTTTGAAACTGGGTGGGTTTTTTTTTTCCCCTTTAGCCAAGAAACAATTGTGAAAGTGATACTGCATTGGTTTCCAGTTGCAGACCTGGAGAGCCTAGATAATTCCTTTTCTGTTTGAAGTCTGGCTAATCTGATGGATGGTCCATGTAAAACATCCCATGAGAACATGGAGAGGGATGCAGGTGTGAGAGTTTCCAGCTATCCCTGTCAAGCTGCCAGACATAAGAATGAAGGCTTCTCTGCATCCCACCAGTTACCAGCTGGATAAACTGAGGGACCCATCGATACCACATGGAACAAAAGATCCACTCAGGCTGTCTAATTTATGAGCCAGAGATCATGAATCTAATATAATGCCCATTGATATCAGCCACAGAATTTGGGATGGGCTGTTAGTCAATAGTAGATACTGGAACCATGGTGGCTGCCTCCACAAAAACAAACAAACTCATGCTATGGTATTTCAGGCAAGATCTCAGCGGTCTTGTCAGCACTATACGACACACTAATTAACTCCTTTTCTTATTTCTGACAGCACTTTTCTGGTACTTTTCCACTCCACTCAAACTCAAAATAAATCTCTCACTCTCCACACAGTTATCACAAGACTTTGCCTTGCCCTAAATTCAAAAGAACTAAGACCATGGCATCCAGTCCCATCACTTCACAGAAAACAGATGGGGAAACAATGGGAAATAGAGGCAGGTTTTATTTTCTTGGGCTCTAAAAATCACTGCAGATGGTGACTGCAGCCATGAAATTAAAAGATGCTTTCTCCTTGGAAGAAAAGCTATGACAAACCTAAACAGCATATGAAAAAGCAGAGACATCTGCCGACAAAAGTCCATATAATCAAACCTATGGTTTTTCCAGTAGTCATGTATGGACGTGAGAGTTGGACCGTAAAGAAGACTGAGCACTGAAGAAATCAATCCTGAATTCTCACTGGAAGGACTGAAGCTAAAGCTCCAATACTTTGACTACATTATGCAAAGAGCCAACTCACTGGAAAAGACCTTGATGCTGAGAAAGACTGAGGGCAGTAGGAGAAGTAGGTGACAGAGTATGAGATGCTGGATGGAATCACTGAGTCAGTGGATATGAGTTTGAGCAAACTCCAGGAGATGGTGAAGGACAGGGACGCCTGATGTGTGCAGTCCATGGGGTCGCAAAGAATCAGATACAACTTAGTGACTGAACAACAATAATAACAGCAAATTAAAACATAAAAAAGTATCCTAATTTAATATGGAATTATCAGTATTAAATCTTCTCTACCCTGCTTTAACTCAGAATCCTGTATTTTCTACCATTTTCTCCGCCTCCATTCCTTTCTTAGAGGGAAGAATCTACATTAATTTCCAAAGGTAATCTTTCATTTTGCTTGGAATCTCAATCCATTTTATCTCTTCTACTTAATCCTGGTAATATTTTCATTCTGCCCCTCCATCTTCCTGTTTTTCTTACATCGCCAATGGCTTTTTCTCAGTTTTCATTCAACTTCACACTGGCAATGTTCTTGTTTGAAATATTTTCGTTCCTGGTTATCTAAGGCACTTCATTTCAAACCATACTGAACACTGCTGCCATAATTACCTTCCTAAAACAAGCATTATACCATGTAATTTCTTCCCATCATAAACTATCAATAACTCTCAGTTGCCTTCCAAATAAAGACCACAATTCTCTTGTGACAGACTTAACCCACCATAAGCAACCTCACTCTGTTTGGGCTGTCTGATTTTGTGAGTCTTTATTCAGTAGAATGCTTCAGACATCTCTTGATTTCTTTCATATTGACTCTTTATGCTAAAAGATGCTTTCTCCTTGGAACTGCAGCCATGAAATTAAAGATGCTTTCTCCTTGGAAGAAAAGCTATGACAAACCTAAACAGCATATGAAAAAGCAGAGACATCTGCCGACAAAAGTCCATATAATCAAACCTATGGTTTTTCCAGTAGTCATGTATGGACGTGAGAGTTGGACCGTAAAGAAGACTGAGCACTGAAGAAATCAATCCTGAATTCTCACTGGAAGGACTGAAGCTAAAGCTCCAATACTTTGACTACATTATGCAAAGAGCCAACTCACTGGAAAAGACCTTGATGCTGAGAAAGACTGAGGGCAGTAGGAGAAGTAGGTGACAGAGTATGAGATGCTGGATGGAATCACTGAGTCAGTGGATATGAGTTTGAGCAAACTCCAGGAGATGGTGAAGGACAGGGACGCCTGATGTGTGCAGTCCATGGGGTCGCAAAGAATCAGATACAACTTAGTGACTGAACAACAATAATAACAGCAAATTAAAACATAAAAAAGTATCCTAATTTAATATGGAATTATCAGTATTAAATCTTCTCTACCCTGCTTTAACTCAGAATCCTGTATTTTCTACCATTTTCTCCGCCTCCATTCCTTTCTTAGAGGGAAGAATCTACATTAATTTCCAAAGGTAATCTTTCATTTTGCTTGCAATCTCAATCCATTTTATCTCTTCTACTTAATCCTGGTAATATTTTCATTCTGCCCCTCCATCTTCCTGTTTTTCTTACATCGCCAATGGCTTTTTCTCAGTTTTCATTCAACTTCACACTGGCAATGTTCTTGTTTGAAATATTTTCGTTCCTGGTTATCTAAGGCACTTCATTTCAAACCATACTGAACACTGCTGCCATAATTACCTTCCTAAAACAAGCATTATACCATGTAATTTCTTCCCATCATAAACTATCAATAACTCTCAGTTGCCTTCCAAATAAAGACCACAATTCTCTTGTGACAGACTTAACCCACCATAAGCAACCTCACTCTGTTTGGGCTGTCTGATTTTGTGAGTCTTTATTCAGTAGAATGCTTCAGACATCTCTTGATTTCTTTCATATTGACTCTTTATCTTAAAAAAAAAGCTTTTCTTTCTTTCCTGAATTCTGCTCATTCTTTAGGGCACTGAGGAAATCTACTTCTCCAATCCAGCCTTCATGAATCATCAATTCTCTTTCTTCCTGACTACATCTCACACCTGCCTTGTACTTCTATTGTATTGTGCCTTTTCTGCTTTGCTAAATATCTTGTATCATCATTACTTTTCACAGTATTTTTAAGGTCTGTGGGATGGCAGGCTCTGGGATCTACGCTAAGCAACAGAAACAACAGAAGGTGTTCATTCTCAAGCACACATCCTAGCATGAAGAGAAAGACTTGCAATAAGCTTCTTTCAAACCCTGATGAATATCATGGTTTAAAGGGGATGTGAAGAGTCAATGTTCATTCTAGAAGATGGCTGAAACTGAGTCTGTAAACAAAGTGAATTTATTCAAGATAAATGATGGAAAGGCATTCTAGATGGAGGGAACAACGAAGATGAAGGCTCTGTTGGACAGTGAAGAAAGTGTGGGCAGATTGTTGATGGTGAAGCCTAGGATGTCAGGCATAACAAAGAGAAATATAAAATTGGAGAGTCAGGTTGGACCAGACAGACCCTGGATGAACTCCTTGACCAGGACAAAAAGGCTGACTTGTCACAGGGAAACTGAGGATGTGGAGGCAATTTTCACAGATACAGAAGAGAAATGAGATCATGATAAGAGATCACTTGGCAATTCTGGTTTCAAATCTACCTTCCCCACAAAAAAGTCAGGATTTAGAAGGATATGGTACTGCACTTATTTCACACTCATATCACTGCTAAAAGTTTATACAATCCCCCATAAATACCACTTAATGATTTTATTTTATGAATAAAGAGTTTTGAATTTACTGTGTTTATTCCATTCACTAGATTTGTATAGTCACTCAGTCTCCGCAATTCCACAGACTGTAGTCCATCAGGCTCCTCTGTCCATGGGATTTTCCTGTCAAGAATATTGGAGTGGGTTGTAATTTCCTCCTTCAGGGGATCTTCCCAATCGAGGGAATGAACCTGCATCTTCTGCATTGCCCTGCACTTCAGGTGGATTCTTTTCCACCGAGCAACAAGGGAAGTCTTATTTTCGTTCATGCTCTGAGCTATATGTTAATATCTTCTGTTACATAATCTTCTGAAGACTTGCCCAGAGCCACACTCTTGTTGGATAGTAGCCTATATCTATTCTCCATTGTAACAAGATTGAGGCCTCTGATGACCATTGGAAGGAAACCCAAGCCTTCTTAAATCAAGATACTTAAATCAGACCAGATACTCTTTTAAATCAAAAAAATCACCTCTGTATTTTTGTTTGCCTTTTTTTGGCTTTGCTAAATATCGATTTTTGGTTTACAGGCTCTGGGATCTACGCTAAGCAACAGAAACAACAGAAGGTGTTCATTCTCAAGCACACATCCTAGCATGAAGAGAAAGACTTGCAATAAGCTTCTTTCAAACCCTGATGAATATCATGGTTTAAAGGGGATGTGAAGAGTCAATGTTCATTCTAGAAGATGGCTGAAACTGAGTCTGTAAACAAAGTGAATTTATTCAAGATAAATGATGGAAAGGCATTCTAGATGGAGGGAACAACGAAGATGAAGGCTCTGTTGGACAGTGAAGAAAGTGTGGGCAGATTGTTGATGGTGAAGCCTAGGATGTCAGGCATAACAAAGAGAAATATAAAATTGGAGAGTCAGGTTGGACCAGACAGACCCTGGATGAACTCCTTGACCAGGACAAAAAGGCTGACTTGTCACAGGGAAACTGAGGATGTGGAGGCAATTTTCACAGATACAGAAGAGAAATGAGATCATGATAAGAGATCACTTGGCAATTCTGGTTTCAAATCTACCTTCCCCACAAAAAAGTCAGGATTTAGAAGGATATGGTACTGCACTTATTTCACACTCATATCACTGCTAAAAGTTTATACAATCCCCCATAAATACCACTTAATGATTTTATTTTATGAATAAAGAGTTTTGAATTTACTGTGTTTATTCCATTCACTAGATTTGTATAGTCACTCAGTCTCCGCAATTCCACAGACTGTAGTCCATCAGGCTCCTCTGTCCATGGGATTTTCCTGTCAAGAATATTGGAGTGGGTTGTAATTTCCTCCTTCAGGGGATCTTCCCAATCGAGGGAATGAACCTGCATCTTCTGCATTGCCCTGCACTTCAGGTGGATTCTTTTCCACCGAGCAACAAGGGAAGTCTTATTTTCGTTCATGCTCTGAGCTATATGTTAATATCTTCTGTTACATAATCTTCTGAAGACTTGCCCAGAGCCACACTCTTGTTGGATAGTAGCCTATATCTATTCTCCATTGTAACAAGATTGAGGCCTCTGATGACCATTGGAAGGAAACCCAAGCCTTCTTAAATCAAGATACTTAAATCAGACCAGATACTCATATTTGATACTTTAAGTCAGCCGAAAGAGATGAAGAAGGTGGAGCAGCTGTTATGGGAACCCTCTCAGCCTTCACAGGACTGCTGGCAGGCAAGGGACCTCCGAGGGCAACGCTGAAGAAACCATGTTAGGAACTGCACCTTGTGGGGGTTTTGGCTGGGTGTCAATTTTTCCCTACTTCCTTTTCAACCATTTTATTCTCTGTGTAAGTGGTGCTGACAGGAAATACACGAAGCTTGGACAGGTGAGGGAAGAGAGGCTTTCCCAAATAAGAAAGTAATGACCTGAATATAAGTGCAAACCACATACCTTTCAATAAAGTGTATGAAAGTGGGTCAATAACTGCAACATGCATTGTAGGTGCAAATCTGGAGGCTGTCCCTCAGATGGTTTCCAAAAGCTGATATATGCAAAGACACTGCTGCCTTTAGGTAATTGGCCATGCGTGAAGCTGAAAGAACAGCTCTACAAAGGGCCCATGTCACTGTGCTTTCATGTTTTTTGTCTCTTCTTAGTAATATTTGTCTGGTTTACGGGCATTCCCTTTATTTCCTCCTGGTAACCCCTGGGTGAAAATTGCTTCTGGAAGAGTTTCAGAATTCAGAGAGGGTCTGAAGGGCAAGCCCTGGAGTTTATCTTACCTCACAAAATTGCCAGCTAGAGAGAAATACAAGCTTTGCCTCACACAGCTCTCCTGTTTAAAAGGATAAAATCTTTGTGGAGGGGGTGATGAATGTAACAGAAAACATGTAACTTGTTTCCAATGTAAAGAATGCTGACAGCTTCAAAAAACATCACTTCACCTGGCTTTCTAGGCAAATCTGATTTGCAAGAAAAGCAGGGAGTAGAAAATATCCAGCTGTCATTTTGGTGGTCACTTTTCTGAGCATAACCATCTCAGTATGCAGTTATGTGATTCATTATAGAACTCTGATCGGTTGTATCACAAAGGCCTCACCTGCAGATAAAACTCCCCAGCTTGCGTTGCAAGAGGAAGTGACATTTGTTTCTTATGTTTATAACTCTAAAATAAATATTGCAAGGTGGGAAGAGTTTAAATGGACATGATTTGGGGGCTCTGGCACTTTGGGTGAGGGGGCCATTGACAAATGATTGAAATTCTTTGATCTTTTGCTTCTGTATAAACAAAATGCATTATAGAATCTACTTCATGGGAATCTTGTGATGGTTGATGATTAACACCTGTGTTAAGCAGTTAGTCCATGACCTGATATTTGGTCACAGGTGTCTGCTACTACTCTTTCCTATACTCTTTTCTTCCTGACATCACTAAGTAACACCATGTAAATTTATCACACGGTATTTTTAGATGTATCGTATTAAAGTATCATTCAATACATGTAAAGTTATTTCATTTAGAGAAGCTCAAGATTCTCTGTACAATTAATCTTTATAGAAAAGATCAAGTAAACATGATGTTCTCAGTTTTTTCGTTTTAAATCTTTTGCCTGCTAAATATTGTACTTGACTACTTTACCACCATTTTACTCTAGATTCATGAATTTATTCAGCAAATATTTATCTGAACATGCACTAATAGAACCTATGCCAGTGTCAGGGTCTCTTCAAAACCATGGGGGTACTGCAATAAATAAACTTTGGTTCATGCTTTCATAGAGCTTACACTCTAGGACTTAACAGGCACAGAGGCTGGAGAGAAACTGACAATAAACAAACAGACTATGTAGTGTGCCAAAGAGTTCTAAGAGCTATGAGAAACAACAAAATTGCTTCTGGAGAGTTCAAAAGAGGGTCTGAAGGGCAAGCCCTGGAGTTTATCTTACCTCACAAAATTGCCAGCTAGAGAGAAATACAAGCTTTGCCTCACACAGCTCTCCTGTTTAAAAGGATAAAATCTTTGTGGAGGGGGTGATGAATGTAATAGAAAACATGTAACTTGTTTCCAATGTAAAGAATGCTGACAGCTTCAAAAAACATCACTTCACCTGGCTTTCTAGGCAAATCTGATTTGCAAGAAAAGCAGGGAGTAGAAAATATCCAGCTGTCATTTTGGTGGTCACTTTTCTGAGCATAACCATCTCAGTATGCAGTTATGTGATTCATTATAGAACTCTGATCGGTTGTATCACAAAGGCCTCACCTGCAGATAAAACTCCCCAGCTTGCGTTGCAAGAGGAAGTGACATTTGTTTCTTATGTTTATAACTCTAAAATAAATATTGCAAGGTGGGAAGAGTTTAAATGGACATGATTTGGGGGCTCTGGCACTTTGGGTGAGGGGGCCATTGACAAATGATTGAAATTCTTTGATCTTTTGCTTCTGTATAAACAAAATGCATTATAGAATCTACTTCATGGGAATCTTGTGATGGTTGATGATTAACACCTGTGTTAAGCAGTTAGTCCATGACCTGATATTTGGTCACAGGTGTCTGCTACTACTCTTTCCTATACTCTTTTCTTCCTGACATCACTAAGTAACACCATGTAAATTTATCACACGGTATTTTTAGATGTATCGTATTAAAGTATCATTCAATACATGTAAAGTTATTTCATTTAGAGAAGCTCAAGATTCTCTGTACAATTAATCTTTATAGAAAAGATCAAGTAAACATGATGTTCTCAGTTTTTTCGTTTTAAATCTTTTGCCTGCTAAATATTGTACTTGACTACTTTACCACCATTTTACTCTAGATTCATGAATTTATTCAGCAAATATTTATCTGAACATGCACTAATAGAACCTATGCCAGTGTCAGGGTCTCTTCAAAACCATGGGGGTACTGCAATAAATAAACTTTGGTTCATGCTTTCATAGAGCTTACACTCTAGGACTTAACAGGCACAGAGGCTGGAGAGAAACTGACAATAAACAAACAGACTATGTAGTGTGCCAAAGAGTTCTAAGAGCTATGAGAAACAACAAAATGCTGGGCAAGGGACTGAGGGAGTGAGGAAGCAGAAATGTTATTGCAGGGTAGTTCGGGGAGGTGCTCGAGCAAGCTGTCATTTAAGCGGAAATGTAGGAAAAGTTTACATGTTATATGCTCATGGCTGGAGTAAAGATGTCCTTTCAACTTGCAGTAGGGTTTTCACTTGTGATAAATGGATGTGAAAAAAAATATCAGCTATTGTCTCTCTTTTGTCTGTTTCTCAGGCCCAGACTTCACCACATGCCAGCAGCTAACACCATGTGGTAGCTGAGGATGAGAAACTTCTCCGTTTTCTGTGAGTCATGGTGGATAGAATTCCAATGCCTATATTTGTCTAGAGTGGAATGAACTTTCTTTTCTAAATATATGCCTTACCACTTCCCATTAACTAAATTCCCTAACATAATTTCTGCTGGGAAAGCAGAACACAAACCATTCTGTTCATGTAGAAAGCAGCCAATTTTCCTGTTACTGTCAGACTTAGAGATGACAAAGTAAAACAACGTATTTGATGATAGAACAGAGATTTAAAAGACCTTGTGATGCTGGAATTATAACAAAATCATTAAGATGAAAATTAAGAAAGATGTATAAGAAAAAATCAATAGCACATGGTTGGAATTACGGTGATCTTGATAAATGTCAAGTCATGAAAAACAGGCATAGATCTTCAATTGTCTAAAAACCTAATATATGAGTTACTTGATGATCATGTTTTGCTTATATCTCAAAAACAGTACTTACACACTTTAGTACTCTTAATAGTTTACTAAGAGGGTATCTGTAGTCTATGTTAAATGTGGGCTTCTTAAAGCAAAGACTGACTTACCTGACTTTTTATCTCAGACCCTCCCCAAACAACAACCAGCATATAGTATTCCTTCACTCTAATAAAACATTTGATCATCATAAGGAAACATATCAAACACAAAAAGTGAGGAACGTCTACTTCTACACTACGGTGCTTCAGCTACATCTGTGATGCTATATTCACATTTGGGGACCACTTGGAGTGGGTCGACTGGAATATGACCATAGTGAATGGAAAGGCTATAAACCAACATCACTTAAGGAATTACCACATGAAATTGAGTATTTTTAATCTTGGGAAAAGGAAGCTTTGGGAAAAATGAAAGTTGTGTTCAAACACATGAAAAATAGTCATAAAGCAAAACAACGTAGCTTCAGGAAAAAGAACAAAGATCAATGGATGAAACTACAGAGGGTAGATTTCAACTCAGCTTTAATAACCCATGGCTGACTTCAAAATGATTCCCATCATTGCAAGTACTCAAGTTGAATCTGGATCAGCAACTTTCCAGAAATGGGAAGTTGAAATCAACGGGTTCTAAGGTCCTCCCTGACATTAATAGTTGATTCTGAGCTTATTCAACTTGTCAGTATTAAGAAAAATTCTTTTGAAACAACTATCTTAGAGAGAAGTGCTGTCAATTCTCAGGCCATTATTTTTAGCTTTCCTTCCATGTGAACGATGCTCTCTTGACCTAACCATACCATTCCACTGAGCAATTTCTAGCTTGGGGTTTCAATGCTGATTTTAGGAAATGTGGTGCAATCTGTGTGGATTTCTAGGTAGAGTAAGAAGCTAATATGTCATCCTGTTCACAAGTTCCCAAGATATTTGGTGTTACACTGCTTATTCCTCACATGCCAAGGGGTTCAAGGTTCTGTGAATTCATGCTCTGTCTGTAGATAAGCTTCTTTGTCACAGATTATAACCTCTCCTAAGGAAAACCATGTCCTTTTGGTCATGAAAAACAGGCATAGATCTTCAATTGTCTAAAAACCTAATATATGAGTTACTTGATGATCATGTTTTGCTTATATCTCAAAAACAGTACTTACACACTTTAGTACTCTTAATAGTTTACTAAGAGGGTATCTGTAGTCTATGTTAAATGTGGGCTTCTTAAAGCAAAGACTGACTTACCTGACTTTTTATCTCAGACCCTCCCCAAACAACAACCAGCATATAGTATTCCTTCACTCTAATAAAACATTTGATCATCATAAGGAAACATATCAAACACAAAAAGTGAGGAACGTCTACTTCTACACTACGGTGCTTCAGCTACATCTGTGATGCTATATTCACATTTGGGGACCACTTGGAGTGGGTCGACTGGAATATGACCATAGTGAATGGAAAGGCTATAAACCAACATCACTTAAGGAATTACCACATGAAATTGAGTATTTTTAATCTTGGGAAAAGGAAGCTTTGGGAAAAATGAAAGTTGTGTTCAAACACATGAAAAATAGTCATAAAGCAAAACAACGTAGCTTCAGGAAAAAGAACAAAGATCAATGGATGAAACTACAGAGGGTAGATTTCAACTCAGCTTTAATAACCCATGGCTGACTTCAAAATGATTCCCATCATTGCAAGTACTCAAGTTGAATCTGGATCAGCAACTTTCCAGAAATGGGAAGTTGAAATCAACGGTTCTAAGGTCCTCCCTGACATTAATAGTTGATTCTGAGCTTATTCAACTTGTCAGTATTAAGAAAAATTCTTTTGAAACAACTATCTTAGAGAGAAGTGCTGTCAATTCTCAGGCCATTATTTTTAGCTTTCCTTCCATGTGAACGATGCTCTCTTGACCTAACCATACCATTCCACTGAGCAATTTCTAGCTTGGGGTTTCAATGCTGATTTTAGGAAATGTGGTGCAATCTGTGTGGATTTCTAGGTAGAGTAAGAAGCTAATATGTCATCCTGTTCACAAGTTCCCAAGATATTTGGTGTTACACTGCTTATTCCTCACATGCCAAGGGGTTCAAGGTTCTGTGAATTCATGCTCTGTCTGTAGATAAGCTTCTTTGTCACAGATTATAACCTCTCCTAAGGAAAACCATGTCCTTTTGGCACTATTAAGTGTCTTACTGTTCAAGCATAGATGTATCGATTCATTTGTTCAAAATTTAATAACATTTACTGAACTCAAGTGTATGCATTCTAAGGCTTTAGTGCCAAATAACACATCCCTGCCTCTAGGAACTTCCAGTTTAGTAGAGGAAGCAGACACAAAGCCAAGTTATTACAACACAGTGTCCCATCCACTGCAACAGTATTTGTATAAGACCCAAAGCTAGTGAAGAGAGCCACCAATCCTGGGTAGACTCAAAACAATTCCACAGAGGAAACTTTAAGTCTTGAAGGACAAGTCAGATTTTTTTTTTTTTTCCAGGTAGAGAGGGTCATTTCAGCAAAAAGAAAAGGAGTGCTGCCATGGAGGAGAATTGTCATAGGATTTGCATTGGGTGTTCAGAGTACACAAAGTGACCTCATGGGTCTATTTTAAAGTGAAATAACTTGAGGAGTTACACAATGGGTGGACAGGGTATAAATCACATGGGGGGACTGATGGAGACAAAAACTAAAGGACAGGAGAGAGATGACTTCAGAGATGACTCTAAGTATTCACAGGACAGGATGACCTAAGTTTTAGAAGTGAGATTTGAAAGGAGCAGAGGGAATAGAAAGAGAACATGTTGAAAACTGAAAATTTCCAGGACTTACTGAACACTTATCAGGTGCTGTGGCAGCACTGAATAGTTAAAGGTGAATACAGACCATTCCTTGTTTTTAAGAAACTAAAAGGATCTTTTTTTTTTTTTTTTTTACTTTTTTAAATTAATTAATTTATTTATTTATTTTTGTACATGTATGTTCCCAGATCATTCATATGCATATCCCTTGACCCTCCCCCCACCCAGTTCCCCGCCTCCCATCCCTCCAGACCATCGCGCCAAGTGGTTGTAGGTACTCCTATTCCCCTAGCACAATGACAATAGCTATCTTTTCTACACATGACAGTATAGGTTTCCATGTTACTCCCTCCCACTGTTCGGTCTCCACAATGTCTTTATGTCTATTCTCTGTTTTTTCATGAGTTCACTGCGTGTGTTATCATGACCATCTTACTAGATCCCATATATATGAGTTAGTATACTATACTTGTCTTTCTCTTTTTGACTTACTTCACTTTTTATGATAGGTTCTAGAGCCAGCCACCTCATTAGGACTGAGTCTTCTGCATTTCTTTTAACAGCTGAGTAGTATTCCATTGTATATATGTACCAGAGCTTCTGGATCCATTCATTCGTCGATGGGCATCTAGGTTGCTTCCATGTTCTGGCTATTGTATAGAGAGCTGCAATGAACATTGGGGTACAGGTGCCTCTTTCAGTTTTGATTTCATCAGTATATAGGCCTAATAGTGGGATTGCTGGGTCATAGGGTGCTTCTATTTTTAGTTTTTTAAGGAATCTCCATATTGTCTTCCATAGAGGTTGTGTTAATTTACATTCCCACCAGCAATGCAAGAGGGTTCCCTTTTCTCCACACCCTCTCCAGCATTTGTTGTCTGTCGATTTGTTGATGATGGCCATTCTGACGGGTGTGAGGTGGTATCTCATTGTGGTTTTAATTTGCATTTCTGAAAAGGGTGTGAGGGAGTGTGGTATGGAGACAAAAACTAAGGGACTTCAGAGATGACTCTAAGTATTCACAGGACAGGATGACCTAAGTTTTAGAAGTGAGATTTGAAAGGAGCAGAGGGAATAGAAAGAGAACATGTTGAAAACTGAAAATTTCCAGGACTTACTGAACACTTATCAGGTGCTGTGGCAGCACTGAATAGTTAAAGGTGAATACAGACCATTCCTTGTTTTTAAGAAACTAAAAGGATCTTTTTTTTTTTTTTTTTTTACTTTTTTAAATTAATTAATTTATTTATTTATTTTTGTACATGTATGTTCCCAGATCATTCATATGCATATCCCTTGACCCTCCCCCCACCCAGTTCCCCGCCTCCCATCCCTCCAGACCATCGCGCCAAGTGGTTGTAGGTACTCCTATTCCCCTAGCACAATGACAATAGCTATCTTTTCTACACATGACAGTATAGGTTTCCATGTTACTCCCTCCCACTGTTCGGTCTCCACAATGTCTTTATGTCTATTCTCTGTTTTTTCATGAGTTCACTGCGTGTGTTATCATGACCATCTTACTAGATCCCATATATATGAGTTAGTATACTATACTTGTCTTTCTCTTTTTGACTTACTTCACTTTTTATGATAGGTTCTAGAGCCAGCCACCTCATTAGGACTGAGTCTTCTGCATTTCTTTTAACAGCTGAGTAGTATTCCATTGTATATATGTACCAGAGCTTCTGGATCCATTCATTCGTCGATGGGCATCTAGGTTGCTTCCATGTTCTGGCTATTGTATAGAGAGCTGCAATGAACATTGGGGTACAGGTGCCTCTTTCAGTTTTGATTTCATCAGTATATAGGCCTAATAGTGGGATTGCTGGGTCATAGGGTGCTTCTATTTTTAGTTTTTTAAGGAATCTCCATATTGTCTTCCATAGAGGTTGTGTTAATTTACATTCCCACCAGCAATGCAAGAGGGTTCCCTTTTCTCCACACCCTCTCCAGCATTTGTTGTCTGTCGATTTGTTGATGATGGCCATTCTGACGGGTGTGAGGTGGTATCTCATTGTGGTTTTAATTTGCATTTCTCTGATAATAAGCGAGGTTGAGCATCGTTTCATGTATTTTTGGGCCATTTGTATGTCTTCTTTGGAGAGGCGTCTCTTTAGATCCTTTTCCCATTTTTTGATTGGGCTGCTCATTTTCCCTGTGCTGAGTTGTCTGAGTTGCTTGTAGATTTTGGAGGTTAATTCTTTGTCTGTTGTTTCATTTGCTATGATTTTCTCCCACTCTGTGGGGTGTCTGTTGAACTTTTTTGTAATTTCTTTTGCTGTACAAAAGCTTTTAAGTTTCATAAGGTCCCATATGTTCATTTTTCTTTTCAGTTCTGCTATTTTAGTTGGTGGGTCAGAGAAGATCTTGCTTTGATTGATGTCCTTGAGGGTTTTGCCTATATTCTCCTCTAAGAGTTTGATGGTTTCTGGTCTTACATTTAGGTCTTTAATCCATTTTGAGCTGATCTTAGTGTATGGTGTCAGGGAATGTTCCAATTTCATTTTTTTGCATGTAGCTGTCCAATTTTCCCAGCACCACTTGTTAAAGAGGCTGTCTTTGTCCCATTTTATAGTTTCTCCTCCTTTATCAAAAATAAGGTACCCATAGGTGCTTGGGTTGATCTCTGGGTTCTCAATCTTGTTCCATTGATCTATAGTTCTGTTTTTGTGCCAGTACCATACTGTCTTGATAACTGTTGCTTTGTAGTAGAGTCTGAAGTTAGGGAGGCTGATCCCTCCAACTCCATTTTTCTTCCTCAGGATTGCTTTGGCTATCCGAGGTCTTCTGTGTTTCCATATGAGCTGTGTTATTATTTGGTCTAGTTCTGTGAAAAATGTCAGTGGTAGTTGAATAGGTATTGCATTGAATCTGTAGATGATATTTGGAAGTATGGTCATTCAAAAGGATCTTAAGAGTTCCTTGGACTGCAAAGAGATCAAACCAGTCAATCCTAAAGAAAAACAACTCTGAGTATTCATTGGAAGGACTGATGCTGAAGCTCCAATACTTTGGCTACCTGATGTGAAGAGATAACTCACTGGAAAAGATCCTGATGTTAGGGAAAATAGACGGTAGAAGGAGAAGGGGATGACAGAGGATGAGATTGGTTGGATGGCATCACTGAGTCAATGGACATGAGTTTGAGCAAACTCTGGGAGATGGTAAAGGACAGGGAACTGTCGATGTATTCTCATTGTGGTTTTAATTTGCATTTCTCTGATAATAAGCGAGGTTGAGCATCGTTTCATGTATTTTTGGGCCATTTGTATGTCCTCTTTGGAGGCGTCTCTTTAGATCCTTTTCCCATTTTTTGATTGGGCTGCTCATTTTCCCTGTGCTGAGTTGTCTGAGTTGCTTGTAGATTTTGGAGGTTAATTCTTTGTCTGTTGTTTCATTTGCTATGATTTTCTCCCACTCTGTGGGGTGTCTGTTGAACTTTTTTGTAATTTCTTTTGCTGTACAAAAGCTTTTAAGTTTCATAAGGTCCCATATGTTCATTTTTCTTTTCAGTTCTGCTATTTTAGTTGGTGGGTCAGAGAAGATCTTGCTTTGATTGATGTCCTTGAGGGTTTTGCCTATATTCTCCTCTAAGAGTTTGATGGTTTCTGGTCTTACATTTAGGTCTTTAATCCATTTTGAGCTGATCTTAGTGTATGGTGTCAGGGAATGTTCCAATTTCATTTTTTTGCATGTAGCTGTCCAATTTTCCCAGCACCACTTGTTAAAGAGGCTGTCTTTGTCCCATTTTATAGTTTCTCCTCCTTTATCAAAAATAAGGTACCCATAGGTGCTTGGGTTGATCTCTGGGTTCTCAATCTTGTTCCATTGATCTATAGTTCTGTTTTTGTGCCAGTACCATACTGTCTTGATAACTGTTGCTTTGTAGTAGAGTCTGAAGTTAGGGAGGCTGATCCCTCCAACTCCATTTTTCTTCCTCAGGATTGCTTTGGCTATCCGAGGTCTTCTGTGTTTCCATATGAGCTGTGTTATTATTTGGTCTAGTTCTGTGAAAAATGTCAGTGGTAGTTGAATAGGTATTGCATTGAATCTGTAGATGATATTTGGAAGTATGGTCATTCAAAAGGATCTTAAGAGTTCCTTGGACTGCAAAGAGATCAAACCAGTCAATCCTAAAGAAAAACAACTCTGAGTATTCATTGGAAGGACTGATGCTGAAGCTCCAATACTTTGGCTACCTGATGTGAAGAGATAACTCACTGGAAAAGATCCTGATGTTAGGGAAAATAGACGGTAGAAGGAGAAGGGGATGACAGAGGATGAGATTGGTTGGATGGCATCACTGAGTCAATGGACATGAGTTTGAGCAAACTCTGGGAGATGGTAAAGGACAGGGAAACCTGGCATGCTGTAATCCATGAGGTCGCAAAGAGTTGGACATGACTGAGCAACTAAACTGACTGAAGAGGTCCCTGGTAGAGACAGAAACTCAGTGTTAGAGAGTCCTCATCAGATCTTCACTTTTCCACTCAGAGTCTCTTTGCATTTCAGTTACCTAATTTGCTGCTTTGAGAACTTGTGTTCACTATCCCCACCTGGAAAATCAAATAAAGCTGTTGCCTGATGAGAGGAGCCGTTCTCCAGGACCCTCTCATCTCAAAGGAAAAATACTAAAATTCCTACAGGATGGTATCAAACGTTAACTGGGGCGATGGAATCAGAGGTATGGCACATAGTATATATTCAATAAAACCTGCACTGTGGATTCTTGCCATACTCTTTGTCTTAACAGCACCACCAAAAAACCCAGCATTTTAAATAAGAGATGAACATGGGTATTTTTCTAACCAAGTAATGATGTATGTAGTGTTTCTTTTGATACATTGGTTCCATAAAAATAACTATTTCTGTAAATTTAAGGATAAGCTCCATAACACTGATTTTTTAGACCTTCTAAAAAATTATTTTGGATGCTATTTTTTAAAGATGACTTTATCAAGATTCTCTAGAAGAGAAAAGAAAGAACAAAACTCACAGAAAGAAAAGAAAAATGTCACGTCTGATAGTTTTTCACTGTGAGCTTCTTTTCTAGTAAATACCTACACTGCAGGCATTTCTGTGGCATTTTTGCCATGTAAGTAATTGGTTGCGAGGCAATTTTTCCATAAAAGATAAAATAACTAGTTGACAGTTTGGGTTGACACATACAACACAAAAAATATGACAGATGACAAAGATCTTCCCTAAGAGTTGATTTCTTATTTTGAAACACACTACAATTGAGGATAAAGAGGCTGAGGGCCTAAAACTCACAGAGCTGAACCCACATTTCCAACACAACTTTGAAATACCTACTAATGAATATATTCCAAGAAATTCAACCGTGTAGAAGCTTTCTCAATATAATACAAAGATCAGTTACAAATCCACATGGTGGTAAATTTTCCATGAGGTTTGAGCAAACTCTGGGAGATGGTAAAGGACAGGGAAACCTGGCATGCTGTAATCCATGAGGTCGCAAAGAGTTGGACATGACTGAGCAACTAAACTGACTGAAGAGGTCCCTGGTAGAGACAGAAACTCAGTGTTAGAGAGTCCTCATCAGATCTTCACTTTTCCACTCAGAGTCTCTTTGCATTTCAGTTACCTAATTTGCTGCTTTGAGAACTTGTGTTCACTATCCCCACCTGGAAAATCAAATAAAGCTGTTGCCTGATGAGAGGAGCCGTTCTCCAGGACCCTCTCATCTCAAAGGAAAAATACTAAAATTCCTACAGGATGGTATCAAACGTTAACTGGGGCGATGGAATCAGAGGTATGGCACATAGTATATATTCAATAAAACCTGCACTGTGGATTCTTGCCATACTCTTTGTCTTAACAGCACCACCAAAAAACCCAGCATTTTAAATAAGAGATGAACATGGGTATTTTTCTAACCAAGTAATGATGTATGTAGTGTTTCTTTTGATACATTGGTTCCATAAAAATAACTATTTCTGTAAATTTAAGGATAAGCTCCATAACACTGATTTTTTAGACCTTCTAAAAAATTATTTTGGATGCTATTTTTTAAAGATGACTTTATCAAGATTCTCTAGAAGAGAAAAGAAAGAACAAAACTCACAGAAAGAAAAGAAAAATGTCACGTCTGATAGTTTTTCACTGTGAGCTTCTTTTCTAGTAAATACCTACACTGCAGGCATTTCTGTGGCATTTTTGCCATGTAAGTAATTGGTTGCGAGGCAATTTTTCCATAAAAGATAAAATAACTAGTTGACAGTTTGGGTTGACACATACAACACAAAAAATATGACAGATGACAAAGATCTTCCCTAAGAGTTGATTTCTTATTTTGAAACACACTACAATTGAGGATAAAGAGGCTGAGGGCCTAAAACTCACAGAGCTGAACCCACATTTCCAACACAACTTTGAAATACCTACTAATGAATATATTCCAAGAAATTCAACCGTGTAGAAGCTTTCTCAATATAATACAAAGATCAGTTACAAATCCACATCCCAGCATTTGGAAAAGGGTACCTCTCTTAATGAGGCAGATCAACAAGAAAAAAAAAAAAGTGCGAAGAGTTGGAATACAAGGGCTTGGGGATAATCCACAAAATGATTATTTGACTGTTTCACGATGAATCTACACAGATCTTAAATGTATTCAAATATATTTATTTTGAAATAAAGGCTTTTTATTTTGATATTCATGTCTCATGTTTCATTATATCCTTCTTAATGTTTCTCTTTATTATTAGTTTATCTTTGCATCCAGTTAGTTATGTAGCAAAAGTGTGGCAAAAATGCTTGCAGCAAAGCTGTCTATGGCAAAGAAATTTACAACAACAAAAAAACTAGAATTCGCAGATGCTGTTAAAATTAATGTATATTTGATTTCCAAAACATAGGATGACTGTTTTTATATTTCAGTAAATTATAAAGTGTTTCTCTCATGTTTATCTTCCTGTGTTATATATTCTTCCTATCACTATCATGAGCATCTTGTTTCTTCAAATGAACTTATCAAAATGGCTATATTAATTAGTTAAGAATGTCAATAAAGTTTTCTCAGACTGATCCCTCAGTTACGGAGTTTACAGTTGTTCGAAAAATTTCTGGTTAAAAATAATTACTGAGGAGTTTCCCTGGTAGCTCAGTGGTAAAGAGTTCGCCTGACAATGCAGAAGATAGGTTCGATCCCTGATCCGAGAAGATCCCACATGCTGTGGAGCAACTGAGCCTGTGAGTCACAGCTATTGAGCCTGTGCTCTAGAGCCTCGGAGACACAACTATTGAGTCCATGTGCTCCAACTATTGATGCCTGTGTGCCCTAGAGCCCAAGTTCCACAACAAGAGAAGTCACTGCAACAAGAAGCCTGCTCACCTCAACTAGAGAGCAGCCCCCACTCCCTGCAACTAGAGAAGAGCCTGTGGCAGCAGTGAAAAACCAGAATAGCCAAAAATAAGTAAATAAACAAAATTCAAAAAAAGAGATCAGGGCTTCCCTGGAAGTCCAGTGGGTAAGGACACCGCCTTGTAGTGCAAGGGGCACTAGTTCAGTCCCTGGCCTGGGAAGATTCCATGTGCTGCAGAGCAGCTGGACCAATGTGTCCAACTACTGAGCAGGAGCTCCGGGGAGCATACGTGCAGAGCCGGTGCTCTGCAGAGAGAGAGGCCACTGTGATGGGAGGCTCACACAGGCCAAAGAATAAAGATAAATAAACAAAAGACCAATAGAAGTGGCCAAAAAGTAAAAATAAAAAAAAAAAAAGAGATCAGATTGTTTGTTAGTGTAAAAAATCTATTTATAAAAAAATAATTACTGAGAAAAATTTTACTTCCTTATAAAATAAACAAATCATCTATGAATTTTAAACATATCAAGTCAGTATTACCCCACATACTGCCCATCACTGACCACCACGTTCATTCAGTTTTGCTCCTGGGAAGTTTCTGAACCAGCACCACCCTATCACCTGATGCTGGATCAGCCGATGACAAGGAAACAAACTGATCAGACACAATCTTGTCAAGCTCTTGGCACTGTTTTTATATTTCAGTAAATTATAAAGTGTTTCTCTCATGTTTATCTTCCTGTGTTATATATTCTTCCTATCACTATCATGAGCATCTTGTTTCTTCAAATGAACTTATCAAAATGGCTATATTAATTAGTTAAGAATGTCAATAAAGTTTTCTCAGACTGATCCCTCAGTTACGGAGTTTACAGTTGTTCGAAAAATTTCTGGTTAAAAATAATTACTGAGGAGTTTCCCTGGTAGCTCAGTGGTAAAGAGTTCGCCTGACAATGCAGAAGATAGGTTCGATCCCTGATCCGAGAAGATCCCACATGCTGTGGAGCAACTGAGCCTGTGAGTCACAGCTATTGAGCCTGTGCTCTAGAGCCTCGGAGACACAACTATTGAGTCCATGTGCTCCAACTATTGATGCCTGTGTGCCCTAGAGCCCAAGTTCCACAACAAGAGAAGTCACTGCAACAAGAAGCCTGCTCACCTCAACTAGAGAGCAGCCCCCACTCCCTGCAACTAGAGAAGAGCCTGTGGCAGCAGTGAAAAACCAGAATAGCCAAAAATAAGTAAATAAACAAAATTCAAAAAAAGAGATCAGGGCTTCCCTGGAAGTCCAGTGGGTAAGGACACCGCCTTGTAGTGCAAGGGGCACTAGTTCAGTCCCTGGCCTGGGAAGATTCCATGTGCTGCAGAGCAGCTGGACCAATGTGTCCAACTACTGAGCAGGAGCTCCGGGGAGCATACGTGCAGAGCCGGTGCTCTGCAGAGAGAGAGGCCACTGTGATGGGAGGCTCACACAGGCCAAAGAATAAAGATAAATAAACAAAAGACCAATAGAAGTGGCCAAAAAGTAAAAATAAAAAAAAAAAAGAGATCAGATTGTTTGTTAGTGTAAAAAATCTATTTATAAAAAAATAATTACTGAGAAAAATTTTACTTCCTTATAAAATAAACAAATCATCTATGAATTTTAAACATATCAAGTCAGTATTACCCCACATACTGCCCATCACTGACCACCACGTTCATTCAGTTTTGCTCCTGGGAAGTTTCTGAACCAGCACCACCCTATCACCTGATGCTGGATCAGCCGATGACAAGGAAACAAACTGATCAGACACAATCTTGTCAAGCTCTTGGCATTTGGTCTAATTCTGACCAGTTTTAATGGCAGAAGGATCTAAATGTGTATCAAAAATACTCATTTGTATTAATAGTGAGGAAAATAAATCTGCACCGTCAATTTCATCCCATTATTCAGTTCCAATCAAATAGAGAAATAGATTCTAATCTAGAAAAAGAAGCTTCCCTAGTGCCATGCTCTCTTCAAGTGACAGAAAAATTGAAGTTAATTCTCTTTTATAAAGTCAGAAAAAGCAACAGCAGAAAAGAAGAAACATTATTTCTTTTGGTTTCAAAGGAAAGAGCTCAGAATGTTTACTTATGCTGGATTTATACCCAAATGTTGCCTTCACTAATTAGAAGCTTAGGTCAGTAGTTAAAGATCTCCCAAACTGCAAATTTATCCCAGGAGCTGAAGTAGAGAGATTTTTAAAATATAATTATTTTTTAAATGATTTTCACCAGATGCTGTGTACCTCTGTCTGGTGCCTGGTGCCTAGGAACTCCATATGAAGCCAGGTTAGCTGTGTTCACATAGACCGCTCTCCGTGGATTAGCAGCGTAATGCACCCTCTGATTAACGGGAAGGCAGGACATCTGCAGTGTGCAATCTGACACACCGATGACTGCAGTGATGACTGCTGTGCATTGAGAACTCAGCCATAATAAAGTCAACTGCCCTTCTCTGACACATTTTCTTCCTTGTGAAACCATTCTTGCTATACTTTGCTGTTGTTTAGTTGCTAAGTCTGACTCTTTTGCAACTCCATGGACTATTGCCCCTCAGGCTCCTCTGTCTATAGGAGTTTCTAGGTAAGAATACTGGAGTGGGTTGTCATTTCCTTCTCCAGGGGATCTTCCAAACCAAGGGACCAAACCCACATTTCTTGTGTCTCTTGCATTGGCAGGCAGATTCTTTACCCCATAGCCAACTGGAAAGACTGCAAAAACAGGAATATAATATACCCCAAAGATAACCAAATTTATACATAATGTGAGATTGGCTCTGTCCTCTGCCTAGATGCTTCTTTAACCTGACAGGTGAAAGTTCTTATCATGTGGTGGTGGGAGGGGAAAAATAAAGTAGAATGCAGGGCTTTCAAAACTGGGCTGTGATATGACTGGCTAGTCTAGGGAAGCATGAAGGATGATTCCATTCCCCAGTTTCCAGCACTGTCCAGATTGAATCCCTCCAGATGGGGCTGACAGGCTGATGAACCATGGTCTAAATCTATTTAAAAAGATCAAAAATACTCATTTGTATTAATAGTGAGGAAAATAAATCTGCACCGTCAATTTCATCCCATTATTCAGTTCCAATCAAATAGAGAAATAGATTCTAATCTAGAAAAGAAGCTTCCCTAGTGCCATGCTCTCTTCAAGTGACAGAAAAATTGAAGTTAATTCTCTTTTATAAAGTCAGAAAAAGCAACAGCAGAAAAGAAGAAACATTATTTCTTTTGGTTTCAAAGGAAAGAGCTCAGAATGTTTACTTATGCTGGATTTATACCCAAATGTTGCCTTCACTAATTAGAAGCTTAGGTCAGTAGTTAAAGATCTCCCAAACTGCAAATTTATCCCAGGAGCTGAAGTAGAGAGATTTTTAAAATATAATTATTTTTTAAATGATTTTCACCAGATGCTGTGTACCTCTGTCTGGTGCCTGGTGCCTAGGAACTCCATATGAAGCCAGGTTAGCTGTGTTCACATAGACCGCTCTCCGTGGATTAGCAGCGTAATGCACCCTCTGATTAACGGGAAGGCAGGACATCTGCAGTGTGCAATCTGACACACCGATGACTGCAGTGATGACTGCTGTGCATTGAGAACTCAGCCATAATAAAGTCAACTGCCCTTCTCTGACACATTTTCTTCCTTGTGAAACCATTCTTGCTATACTTTGCTGTTGTTTAGTTGCTAAGTCTGACTCTTTTGCAACTCCATGGACTATTGCCCCTCAGGCTCCTCTGTCTATAGGAGTTTCTAGGTAAGAATACTGGAGTGGGTTGTCATTTCCTTCTCCAGGGGATCTTCCAAACCAAGGGACCAAACCCACATTTCTTGCGTCTCTTGCATTGGCAGGCAGATTCTTTACCCCATAGCCAACTGGAAAGACTGCAAAAACAGGAATATAATATACCCCAAAGATAACCAAATTTATACATAATGTGAGATTGGCTCTGTCCTCTGCCTAGATGCTTCTTTAACCTGACAGGTGAAAGTTCTTATCATGTGGTGGTGGGAGGGGAAAAATAAAGTAGAATGCAGGGCTTTCAAAACTGGGCTGTGATATGACTGGCTAGTCTAGGGAAGCATGAAGGATGATTCCATTCCCCAGTTTCCAGCACTGTCCAGATTGAATCCCTCCAGATGGGGCTGACAGGCTGATGAACCATGGCCATCAGTTAGCATTGTTACTGCTATGCTGGGAGTCAGAGTGAGTATCAAGACCCAGTATACCTATCGGTATTCAAATGCAAAAGGGAACGATCTCCATCAGATGAAGTCAACTGTAGACTGACTAAGAAAAGATCGGAAAAGACCTGACGTGGGGAGTGAACCTTGGAGAAAGGAATGGCCACCCACTCCAGTGTTCTGCCTACAGAATTTCAGGGACAGAGGAGCCTGGTGGGCTACAGTCCATCAGGTTGCAGAGTGGGACACGACTGAGCAGGCAACTAACACACATACAGCAAGTGGACCATGCCATAAGGTGAGCCTACACTTTATTTGAATCAACAAAGTTCATGGGTCATTATGATATGGGAATAATAGAAAGATGAGTAACTGGTTGATTATATGCATTTCTGTGGTTTTTGGAAACACATCAGTAATAAATTCCTGTATCATATTACTGGAACTGCTTCCAAAGATCTCCTCCTAGGATTTCTTTTTTCACCCCTCCTAGAATCACTTGACATTATACTGCTAAGTTATAACAGGAAATGTAAAATCTTATAAATATTTTAATACATTTACTATAGGAGTACTCCTGAAGATATTTACCATATTACATAGAAGGTTCTCAATGTTGCTGGTCTGTGTACTGCACTTTGCATAGCAAGGTTTACTGATGTCCCAAAGTACAAATTTACTCTCTGAAAAACTGATTTCTAGGAAAATGGTTCATTTTCAGTACTGCAAATTTCACTGAGTTGGACCATAGTAAAAATACCAATGTTTGCTCATTTTTAACATATATTGGGCAATTTCTTGTAATACATGTATAGTATAGTATAGTAAGGGAACTATATAATATTTTTTTTTTTCTCTTTGAGTTGACAGCTAGGGAACTTGTAAGCAAAATTGTGGGCCCCTACATCAGAGTACAGAGAACCATTTACATGACATGCATTTCAGACACTAACAGCCCTTCCTTTATAAATAAGAAATCTTTACATTACAAGTAACAGAACCCTAAGTTGACACCCAGAAAAAAAAGATACTCAATTACATATTTTGATTTCCTTCTGACAGCGGGGTAGACTCAAATAGTCACATCGGATCTGAGCTTAACATACTCTATCTCTCAGTTTTGTTCCCTTTTATGATTATTTCATTTGTAGTCTTTTTTTCCTCCTAGATGGTTCCTTGCAGCTCCAGGACAATAGGTTATGCACTTAGCAACTCCAACATGAAAAGAATTTCTTCACCCAGGAACTGAATTTTATTGGTCATACCTTGGCTAAAGAAATGGTAAACTCGGTTAATGAACCCTAGCTCTCGCTCATGCCCTCTTTGAATTGGGTCAAGCCTGTCAAATCCACTAAGAGTTGGAAAGGGATTACTTGTCAAGAGAAAACTGAGCAGTATTACCAGAATAAAAGGTTAGTCAGAGTCCTTCATTATGACCCCCCAGGCCCTCAAAAAGCTATCCATTCCCAATCCAATGCTGTCCACATTGTCTTGGGACTTGCTTTGGAAAATGACATATGAGCAGACGTGATATGGGTCATTTCTTCATGAAAGTTTTAAGAATGTGGGCCTGTCCTGCTATGCTCTCTCATTTCACTGCAATGTCCCAGATCAGGGCAGCTGCATGAGTCTGGGTCCTGGAGTGAAAGTGACAGCAGAGTCAGAGTTAATTCATATGAACATGCAAAAGTGGGCCACAGATAAGCCTTGGTTGTAAGTCACTGAATCCTGGGTTTATAATAGAAGCAACTCACAGCTTAAATACATTGATAAGGCAGGGAAAAATAACAGATGTTCACAATATTGAACATTTCATTACAACATGCATGTTGATTCTTCTTTTTAAACATGCACTTTGAAAAATGCCCACACCAAATTTAATGCACATGTTAATTATGTATCTAAAACCCACTAACTTCCTCCCCAAGGAAGGGAGTCAAAAAATCTTGTTCTCTGAACAAGGATCTGCTTCTAGATGAAAGGTCAAGATTTTGGGGTGATAGGAATTTCTCTAGGTCAAGTCCAGATTAGCTTTTACTGGCAGACCAACCTATGGTTAAATGATATATTTAAATAGATGAAAATCTATTTAAATCTATAACTATTAAAATCTATATAAACTATTTAAATCTATATAAATCTATAACTATTCCCAATATACATAACATACAGTGGTGGAAATGAAAAAGCATAATTACAAAACAAAATAAACCCTTCCTCTTGATTTGCAAAGAAGCAAAGGAAAACGACAGAATAATGACATGACATGTTCAAAGCAGGTAAGAACTGGAAGCCCTCTCAGCAGAAAGAGCTTCTTGATTAACCAACTTGTCTTATTCCAATTCTTCCCTCTGAAAGGATCTTCTTTATCTACCTTCATTGTCACCTCTGAGATGGCAATAAATAGGCTTCTCCATCTGGGGTTGCCCCACCTTACTGAGCTCATCTGGATCTCTACCAGAATATTAGAACATAAGCCTCAACGGAGAAGTCCAAAGTTACCTGTCTGTGACTCCCTGGCTTCATCTTAGTTGAGCCTTTTTATAGTAAAGATCTTTGCCAGGACATGCTCAGTTGGGCCTGAAACATCTATCCTGGTCCCTTCTTATCTTCCACTTCTTTTTTTGCGGGGGGTTGGTGAGGGGCGGGTTGGGGAGGGAGGAGGGCAGGTGGGCCACTTCTATTGGTCTTTTATTTATCTATTTTCATCCATCTTTGTTCTTTGGCCCGTGTGGGCCTCCCATCGCGGTGGCCTCTGTCGTCGCATTGCACTGGCTCTGGGCGCAAGTGCGCCACAGCTCTGGTGCAGTAATTGGACACATGGGTTCAGCCTCTCCGCGGCAAGTGGGGTCCTCCCAGACCAGGGATCGAACCGGCGCCCCTTGCACTGCAAGGCAGTGTCCTTACTCACTGGGCCATATATTTGAAAAATTCAAATAACCAGACTTTAGACAGTATGAGATACAGGAATCTCCAGAAATACGCATAGCAGAAAAGAATGGTTTTTAATTAGGGGGAAACATATACTTCATAGGCAAGAAATGCCCACTATGTCCTTGTGTTCTCACTTCTGTTTTATCCTACGTTATTCTGCACGGATTTTTAAGCTACCAAAACTCCTTTGGGAACAAAATTTAGAATAAGAAATAAATAATATTCAACATGTGCATTTAATGAAGAGAATTCAGTTCTTTCTTGAGACTGGAGAAGTTTATGGTCTCTCATCTGGATTTAAAAGGACATACACTGATGATGTATCATCTCAAATCTGGTTTACCTCCAGTCAAACTCTGTATTACCCTTTTCCTTCCACTATTTTTGATGATTCCTCACCCCTACTCCTGATCTAGAGCTAGTTCTCCTCCTTCATCTTCTCACTGGATTTAACAGCATTAGTAATCACCCTGAGTGTTTTCTGTAGAAACTTTGAGATAATTTAAATTCCTCTCCATCAATATCTACCTTTTCTCCACCCCGGGCCATCATCCAGTGCTGATTCTACCTCCAAACTATCTTTGAAGACTTTTCCTCCCTTTTATGATCCCACTGTCATTGTTCTAGTGGAAGGACCCTGCATTTGCTCCTTAGAATGATGTCTTACTTCTCTTGGAATCTTCCCAGATCTCTTAAACAGGATCTAGCACATGATAACATACTAGTTAAATAGGTGAGTTGATACATACATGTATGAGTTTGTGAACTTATATGAGCAGCAATTATCTGACTTTCTCATTGTTATGCCTGCACTTGCTCACACAATTCCGACACACAGCATGTCTGCAATAAATATTTGAGATGATCGGTGGGCCACTTCTATTGGTCTTTTATTTATCTATTTTCATCCATCTTTGTTCTTTGGCCCGTGTGGGCCTCCCATCGCGGTGGCCTCTGTCGTCGCATTGCACTGGCTCTGGGCGCAAGTGCGCCACAGCTCTGGTGCAGTAATTGGACACATGGGTTCAGCCTCTCCGCGGCAAGTGGGGTCCTCCCAGACCAGGGATCGAACCGGCGCCCCTTGCACTGCAAGGCAGTGTCCTTACTCACTGGGCCATATATTTGAAAAATTCAAATAACCAGACTTTAGACAGTATGAGATACAGGAATCTCCAGAAATACGCATAGCAGAAAAGAATGGTTTTTAATTAGGGGGAAACATATACTTCATAGGCAAGAAATGCCCACTATGTCCTTGTGTTCTCACTTCTGTTTTATCCTACGTTATTCTGCACGGATTTTTAGCTACCAAAACTCCTTTGGGAACAAAATTTAGAATAAGAAATAAATAATATTCAACATGTGCATTTAATGAAGAGAATTCAGTTCTTTCTTGAGACTGGAGAAGTTTATGGTCTCTCATCTGGATTTAAAAGGACATACACTGATGATGTATCATCTCAAATCTGGTTTACCTCCAGTCAAACTCTGTATTACCCTTTTCCTTCCACTATTTTTGATGATTCCTCACCCCTACTCCTGATCTAGAGCTAGTTCTCCTCCTTCATCTTCTCACTGGATTTAACAGCATTAGTAATCACCCTGAGTGTTTTCTGTAGAAACTTTGAGATAATTTAAATTCCTCTCCATCAATATCTACCTTTTCTCCACCCCGGGCCATCATCCAGTGCTGATTCTACCTCCAAACTATCTTTGAAGACTTTTCCTCCCTTTTATGATCCCACTGTCATTGTTCTAGTGGAAGGACCCTGCATTTGCTCCTTAGAATGATGTCTTACTTCTCTTGGAATCTTCCCAGATCTCTTAAACAGGATCTAGCACATGATAACATACTAGTTAAATAGGTGAGTTGATACATACATGTATGAGTTTGTGAACTTATATGAGCAGCAATTATCTGACTTTCTCATTGTTATGCCTGCACTTGCTCACACAATTCCCGACACACAGCATGTCTGCAATAAATATTTGAAGATGAATATATATGCAAACAAATTACTACGACAGCTTTTCATGGCATCTATAAAGCAACATGGTATTTATGTACAGCATCTCATTAGTCTATGTACGAATTTGAGAGATCAAAAAGGAAATTACTGAAGACTCTTATCAAAATGGAAGTATCAGAGCAGGATGGGGATAGAGAGGGAAGATCAAGAGGGAAGGAACACATGTATATCCTCAGTTGATTCATGTTGATGCTTGGCAGTAAACAAACTCTGTAAAGCTATCATCCTTAAATTAAAAAAAAAAAATTAAAAAAATGGAACTATCTTTTCAATTAGCTGAGTGACGTGTGTACAGACATTTAGGAGAGAAAGATAAAGAACTTGCGTCAAAGGAAAAGCATGGATTGGAAATCTCATTCATTGTCGTTCTTCTGTGCATTTTATGAAGCTTCTACCTGGAACACAAAGGGTACTTCTGCAAAGGGGATTCTGTGGTAAGACGGATACAGACAGAGGTGAGACCATAACTTAATGGCAGAGGGAGAACGGTGGTGACAGATACTTCCTGACTTTGGCTTTCTGTCTCCATGGGGCTTCTATCCCACACACTTCCAGCAATTAGTGGTCCAACAAATCCATCATTAAGTTTTAGGGAAGAGGTAGAACATTTAGTACTAAGTATATTCAATCGTCATCTTCTCACTGGATTTAACAGCATTAGTAATCACCCTGAGTGTTTTCTGTAGAAACTTTGAGATAATTTAAATTCCTCTCCATCAATATCTACCTTTTCTCCACCCCGGGCCATCATCCAGTGCTGATTCTACCTCCAAACTATCTTTGAAGACTTTTCCTCCCTTTTATGATCCCACTGTCATTGTTCTAGTGGAAGGACCCTGCATTTGCTCCTTAGAATGATGTCTTACTTCTCTTGGAATCTTCCCAGATCTCTTAAACAGGATCTAGCACATGATAACATACTAGTTAAATAGGTGAGTTGATACATACATGTATGAGTTTGTGAACTTATATGAGCAGCAATTATCTGACTTTCTCATTGTTATGCCTGCACTTGCTCACACAATTCCCGACACACAGCATGTCTGCAATAAATATTTGAAGATGAATATATATGCAAACAAATTACTACGACAGCTTTTCATGGCATCTATAAAGCAACATGGTATTTATGTACAGCATCTCATTAGTCTATGTACGAATTTGAGAGATCAAAAAGGAAATTACTGAAGACTCTTATCAAAATGGAAGTATCAGAGCAGGATGGGGATAGAGAGGGAAGATCAAGAGGGAAGGAACACATGTATATCCTCAGTTGATTCATGTTGATGCTTGGCAGTAAACAAACTCTGTAAAGCTATCATCCTTAAATTAAAAAAAAAAATTAAAAAAATGGAACTATCTTTTCAATTAGCTGAGTGACGTGTGTACAGACATTTAGGAGAGAAAGATAAAGAACTTGCGTCAAAGGAAAAGCATGGATTGGAAATCTCATTCATTGTCGTTCTTCTGTGCATTTTATGAAGCTTCTACCTGGAACACAAAGGGTACTTCTGCAAAGGGGATTCTGTGGTAAGACGGATACAGACAGAGGTGAGACCATAACTTAATGGCAGAGGGAGAACGGTGGTGACAGATACTTCCTGACTTTGGCTTTCTGTCTCCATGGGGCTTCTATCCCACACACTTCCAGCAATTAGTGGTCCAACAAATCCATCATTAAGTTTTAGGGAAGAGGTAGAACATTTAGTACTAAGTATATTCAATCGTCATCCTTTAGGCTGACTCTCTTCTGAGTTAATTAAATTCAAATAAGTATCTTTCCATTCCCTGGTACTTGGGAGGAGGAGTCCAATGTACTTGAGAAGTCACAAAACAGCCATTAGATGTTAATAACTAAGAACTGTTCCAACCTCTGCTGCTTTCAAATGAAAGGACCAGAAGCATAAAGCTCCATTGGGCATTACTAACTTCCTGAGGCACTGAGCTGCTGAAAATGAATTCTTCAAATAATAGTTTCCTTTTCCAAAATTTAGCTGGATCAGATATTTTTAGTTTAAAGGTCCTAATGAGACTTTGCAGGAACATGCACAGCAAGGGGGATTCCTACACCATAAATCACTGGAGGTATGCCACCTTACAGCTGGAAATTGGAATAAATAATTTTGTTGACTTATTGCAGATGTTTTTTCACTTAGCTGTAGCCCATCAAAGCACAAATTATACAGTAAACTCCATGAGACTTAGAACCATTTCTGTCTTGCTTGGCACCAAGTAGATAGCAATGCTCAAGAAAATTTTTAGAGCAGATGAACAAGAGTTCTATCAAGTCCACTGCAATCTTCTCTGGTCACTACCATCAAAATGCAGGCAATCCATAACTTTTCAGTATTCAGACAGAAGAGAAACAGAAAGAAACTATTCTGAAGCAAAAATGCTTTTGCTTGGGAAATTCCTTGATAGTGCAGAAAGCATAGACTAGAGACTTGAGGGATGGAATTAAAGCTTTCTGCATAAAATCTTGCTTCCTGAGGACATACTGCTCTTTTATATACAAGGTATTTGCACATCTATTTCTCAATTATTATTTCTACTGCATCTGTCTAGATTCAGCCCTTACCCCCATGCCTGTAAGTTTGAGCTTAATAAATATACATTGAATGAATGCTTATTTTGGTCAAACTGACCAAAAATACTCATATACCAAAAGACATATGCTCAGAATCTACAACTGTAAAATGGGTACTTCTGCAAAGGGGATTCTGTGGTAAGACGGATACAGACAGAGGTGAGACCATAACTTAATGGCAGAGGGAGAACGGTGGTGACAGATACTTCCTGACTTTGGCTTTCTGTCTCCATGGGGCTTCTATCCCACACACTTCCAGCAATTAGTGGTCCAACAAATCCATCATTAAGTTTTAGGGAAGAGGTAGAACATTTAGTACTAAGTATATTCAATCGTCATCCTTTAGGCTGACTCTCTTCTGAGTTAATTAAATTCAAATAAGTATCTTTCCATTCCCTGGTACTTGGGAGGAGGAGTCCAATGTACTTGAGAAGTCACAAAACAGCCATTAGATGTTAATAACTAAGAACTGTTCCAACCTCTGCTGCTTTCAAATGAAAGGACCAGAAGCATAAAGCTCCATTGGGCATTACTAACTTCCTGAGGCACTGAGCTGCTGAAAATGAATTCTTCAAATAATAGTTTCCTTTTCCAAAATTTAGCTGGATCAGATATTTTTAGTTTAAAGGTCCTAATGAGACTTTGCAGGAACATGCACAGCAAGGGGGATTCCTACACCATAAATCACTGGAGGTATGCCACCTTACAGCTGGAAATTGGAATAAATAATTTTGTTGACTTATTGCAGATGTTTTTCACTTAGCTGTAGCCCATCAAAGCACAAATTATACAGTAAACTCCATGAGACTTAGAACCATTTCTGTCTTGCTTGGCACCAAGTAGATAGCAATGCTCAAGAAAATTTTTAGAGCAGATGAACAAGAGTTCTATCAAGTCCACTGCAATCTTCTCTGGTCACTACCATCAAAATGCAGGCAATCCATAACTTTTCAGTATTCAGACAGAAGAGAAACAGAAAGAAACTATTCTGAAGCAAAAATGCTTTTGCTTGGGAAATTCCTTGATAGTGCAGAAAGCATAGACTAGAGACTTGAGGGATGGAATTAAAGCTTTCTGCATAAAATCTTGCTTCCTGAGGACATACTGCTCTTTTATATACAAGGTATTTGCACATCTATTTCTCAATTATTATTTCTACTGCATCTGTCTAGATTCAGCCCTTACCCCCATGCCTGTAAGTTTGAGCTTAATAAATATACATTGAATGAATGCTTATTTTGGTCAAACTGACCAAAAATACTCATATACCAAAAGACATATGCTCAGAATCTACAACTGTACACCACATGTGCTTCTTCTGAAGCAGCCTGTCCTTATCTTTAGTCCTCTTCACAACAGAGACTTCTGCTGAACATAATGGCAAAATCAGCAGATGTGATTCTTGGCAGCTCCTCCATCTTCAAAATGAGAGTTCTAATAGCACCTAATCACAGAGTTATTTTACAGACCAAATGATTTCATACATGTAAAACATAGAACATTTCCTGGCACTCAGGCTTTGAACCAATGTGATGCATTAGTGTGTTTGTTGTTATTGCTATGAGTCACAGCTTTGACTCCTTGTTCCTCTGAAGACCACAGTTGGCTAAAAGGGAGTCAATCTAAACTAACGAATTAGTGTAATAAATTAAACAGAATGCTTGGTTGTTGTTGTTTGTTTTTTTTTTTTCCCCTTAACACTGAGTATTTTTACAGAGAATTTCTAGAGATGACATTTCTAAAGCAAGAAATAGACTCTTACAATGAATGGTGAAATTTCTGACTGAGCAGAAAGGAGCAGACACATCAGAGTAGGTGGCTGAAGGCAGACTTTTAGAGCCTGTGGTGTGCTGTGGCCCTGATAAATCTATCAAGGTAGACATGCACTCAGCCTCTGTCCAGGGCCAAGCCAGTTCTCTGTCTACTTCTGTGGCCTCTCTTTCTTTCACCTATTCTTTGCTCCTCCCAACTCACTCTCTTCTAGGTTGTGCCTTTTTGGGGCCCTGTAAATTGAGACAGATGCTCTTTTTTTTGCATACAAAGGTATTTGCACAAAAAAACTATTCTGAAGCAAAAATGCTTTTGCTTGGGAAATTCCTTGATAGTGCAGAAAGCATAGACTAGAGACTTGAGGGATGGAATTAAAGCTTTCTGCATAAAATCTTGCTTCCTGAGGACATACTGCTCTTTTATATACAAGGTATTTGCACATCTATTTCTCAATTATTATTTCTACTGCATCTGTCTAGATTCAGCCCTTACCCCCATGCCTGTAAGTTTGAGCTTAATAAATATACATTGAATGAATGCTTATTTTGGTCAAACTGACCAAAAATACTCATATACCAAAAGACATATGCTCAGAATCTACAACTGTACACCACATGTGCTTCTTCTGAAGCAGCCTGTCCTTATCTTTAGTCCTCTTCACAACAGAGACTTCTGCTGAACATAATGGCAAAATCAGCAGATGTGATTCTTGGCAGCTCCTCCATCTTCAAAATGAGAGTTCTAATAGCACCTAATCACAGAGTTATTTTACAGACCAAATGATTTCATACATGTAAAACATAGAACATTTCCTGGCACTCAGGCTTTGAACCAATGTGATGCATTAGTGTGTTTGTTGTTATTGCTATGAGTCACAGCTTTGACTCCTTGTTCCTCTGAAGACCACAGTTGGCTAAAAGGGAGTCAATCTAAACTAACGAATTAGTGTAATAAATTAAACAGAATGCTTGGTTGTTGTTGTTTGTTTTTTTTTTTTCCCCTTAACACTGAGTATTTTTACAGAGAATTTCTAGAGATGACATTTCTAAAGCAAGAAATAGACTCTTACAATGAATGGTGAAATTTCTGACTGAGCAGAAAGGAGCAGACACATCAGAGTAGGTGGCTGAAGGCAGACTTTTAGAGCCTGTGGTGTGCTGTGGCCCTGATAAATCTATCAAGGTAGACATGCACTCAGCCTCTGTCCAGGGCCAAGCCAGTTCTCTGTCTACTTCTGTGGCCTCTCTTTCTTTCACCTATTCTTTGCTCCTCCCAACTCACTCTCTTCTAGGTTTAGTTCTATTCCATAACCACTCTGCTTCTTCTTTGGTGAGGTGTGATGGTGAGGACGGGATAAGTTCCCTCTGTAGAAATATATCTGCAGTATTTACTTTGTGATTCTTGCTATGTTCTCTACATACTTAACTGGCAGTGCACAGAACTAGAAGGGAATTCTCCATAGTGCACTGGGTCTCAAAATAATCTTGGGACATTCGTTGGGGACTTGAGTATTTTTTATTTTGAACTTTAATTTTGAGATAATGTTTTGAAAATGAATCATCTGGATGACCATCCTATGGTTATGTATTGCTATGAAATTTCAGTACCCACCATAGGTATTGTATCCTATCACACACTGCTAAAGGACCACCTAAAAAGTCAACATTAATTTATGTTATATTCCTCTGTGTGAGATCAGCAGAGCCCTGCAGATTACCTTGGGACTCTGCAAATTCTTACGTCTGCGGGCCCAAAAGACATAAGGATAAGACCCAGGGGAACCAGAGTGCATATAAATAAAAAAAATGAGTATGTGTTTTTTGATGGAGGTAGAAAATAGATACAAAAAACTTGGAAACTGCCCTCGAAGGTTTGACAACAGAAATCAAGATAGTCACCAAATAGGGTCTTCACTGTCAGAGTTGGAAAAGAGATTTTTACAAATGCAATGGAAAGTAACACAGACTTCTTTAAAAAGAGCTGGCAAGAGCTTCATTAAAAAGAGTGAGAAAAAGATGACATTTGGGTTAGACCTTGAAGTCTTTCTGGACATACATGAGGCAAAGAATGGAAGTGGAAATGAGAAAAAAAGAGGGCAGTCTAACAAAGAAAATAGCAAAGAAACAGAAAAGACATGTGTCTTTAGGAATTAACAAGCTTTCGTACAGCCTGAGTTACACTTTAGGGCACAGAAGGACAAGAACATGGAGAAGGAAGAGGCTACACCTGAAAATGCACTTTGAAACCAGTTTTTTTTTTTAAACAAATATTTATTTTCATCCATCCCCCTTTTTAAATTTTTTATTCTTTGGCATGTGTAGGCCTCCCATTGCAGTGGCACCAGCTCTGGGCTCATGTGCTCCAGAGCACTGGCTTGTAATTGGAACCCCTCCACTTCTTTTTGGACCTATCTTTGCTCCTCCCAACTCACTCTCTTCTAGGTTTAGTTCTATTCCATAACCACTCTGCTTCTTCTTTGGTGAGGTGTGATGGTGAGGACGGGATAAGTTCCCTCTGTAGAAATATATCTGCAGTATTTACTTTGTGATTCTTGCTATGTTCTCTACATACTTAACTGGCAGTGCACAGAACTAGAAGGGAATTCTCCATAGTGCACTGGGTCTCAAAATAATCTTGGGACATTCGTTGGGGACTTGAGTATTTTTTATTTTGAACTTTAATTTTGAGATAATGTTTTGAAAATGAATCATCTGGATGACCATCCTATGGTTATGTATTGCTATGAAATTTCAGTACCCACCATAGGTATTGTATCCTATCACACACTGCTAAAGGACCACCTAAAAAGTCAACATTAATTTATGTTATATTCCTCTGTGTGAGATCAGCAGAGCCCTGCAGATTACCTTGGGACTCTGCAAATTCTTAAGTCTGAGAGACAAAAAGACATAATGATAAGACCGAGGGGAACCAGAGTGCATATAAATAAAAAAAATGAGTATGTGTTTTTTGATGGAGGTAGAAAATAGATACAAAAAACTTGGAAACTGCCCTCGAAGGTTTGACAACAGAAATCAAGATAGTCACCAAATAGGGTCTTCACTGTCAGAGTTGGAAAAGAGATTTTTACAAATGCAATGGAAAGTAACACAGACTTCTTTAAAAAGAGCTGGCAAGAGCTTCATTAAAAAGAGTGAGAAAAAGATGACATTTGGGTTAGACCTTGAAGTCTTTCTGGACATACATGAGGCAAAGAATGGAAGTGGAAATGAGAAAAAAAGAGGGCAGTCTAACAAAGAAAATAGCAAAGAAACAGAAAAGACATGTGTCTTTAGGAATTAACAAGCTTTCGTACAGCCTGAGTTACACTTTAGGGCACAGAAGGACAAGAACATGGAGAAGGAAGAGGCTACACCTGAAAATGCACTTTGAAACCAGTTTTTTTTTTTAAACAAATATTTATTTTCATCCATCCCCCTTTTTAAATTTTTTATTCTTTGGCATGTGTAGGCCTCCCATTGCAGTGGCACCAGCTCTGGGCTCATGTGCTCCAGAGCACTGGCTTGTAATTGGACACACCAGTCCAGTTGCTCTGTGGCACGTGGGATCTTCCCAGGCCAGTGATCAAACCAGTGCCCCTGGCACTGCAAGGCAGATTCTCTACCCACTGGACCACCAGGGAAGCCCTGAAACCAGATTTTGAAAGCTCTCTTAGGCTCAATTAAGCAGCTAAACCTTTATCTCATTGGCAATAATAAGAACACAGAAGTTTTAAAGCAGGCTAGGACATGATATGCATTTTTCCAGGAAATCACAGTCAGTCAATAGCAAGGAAGACGAATTAAAAACGCCAAAGAATGGATACTTTCAAATTATGGTGCTGGAGAAGACTCTTGAGAGTCCCTTGGAATGCAAGGAGGTTAAACCAATAAAACCAATTTCTAAAGGAAATCAACCCTGAATATTCACTGGAAGGACTGATGCCGAAGCTGAAATTCCAATACTTTGACCACCTGATGCAAAGAGCTGACTCACTGGGAAAGATTCTGGTGCTGGGAATGATTGAAGGTAAAAGGAGAAGGGGGTGGCAGAGGATGAGACGGTGGGATAGTGTCACTAACTCAATGGATAAGAACTTGAGCAAACTCCAGGAGATATGAAGGACAGGGAAGTCTGACATGCTGCAGTCCATGGGGCCATGGAAGTCGGACACAACTTAATGACTGAACACAGACTGAAACTAGTTAGTCAGAAAGTTAGGATGATATTCCTAGCAGTGGCAACGTCAATGAGAATCCTTGATCTTATGACAGAATTAGAAGAGATAGAAACAAAACGTTAATTTTATGGGGGAGAAAAATGAAACAAGATTTTGTAGCTTCCAGTGCAAAGCCTAAATGGATCTGCAGGGGACTGACAATGAGATAGGAGATTCAACAAAGACAAAAATTTTGAGTTGCTGGTAGGCTATGATCGAGGGTAATGATGTGGTTTATGGTGGAAATGCAGAATGTGACTTACTTTGAGTAACTGTGAACAAACCTGCCTTCCTCTCCAGCTACAGTCCTGTCCTCAAATCTCACTCACTTTTCAACTCATTGCATTTCAGTTCAAGTTCCCCTTAATCCCTACTTAATCAGCTTTCTCAAACACCAACAAAGTGTCTGAATCACTAAAACCAGTGTTCACTTTCCAGGCCTCAACTCACTTGCTCTTCTACAAAAACTTAAGTATTGATCTATAGCTAAGCCAGCCATGTATTTCATTGTTCACACAGGGACATTTAGGATTGTATAAGGGGCACTAGGAATAATTATGTTGGGATAGTCCCGAAGAAACCAGACTATTTGGTCTCCAGAAAGTCAAAAGTGTGCCAGGTTTGGAAATTGTCCCAGAACTGGCAAGAATATCTTGAGAACAGTTTAAGGCCACCAAAAGCTTATCTTGAATAATAGCGGAATAAGGAGTCTGATATTTCAAGGAGAGCAAAAACGTTTCCATCTCTATTAGCACTTGACATACTCTGGTGGGAGCTGGAGCGGGGACAAGGGCAGGTTTTCCTGGGAAGGTCAGAAGAGCAAATGGATGTGGGGCCGGGGAGAGCAGCATGATACTTTCCAGGCATCCTGGCTAAAATTAGTGAATGAAACTTAAAATACCAGGGGCCAATAACCTAACTTCTGATTTTGCCCAGTTACCCTAAGAAGGAAAACCAGTCACATGAAGACAAATAATGGTTCCTGCATCCATAAATTACTTAAGCAGCACACAAATGTTGGGTTCCAAAGGTGTAGAAAGAAATTGCATGATTTCTCTTTTTTTAAAAGAAATATGCAGTAAATGAGAAGAAGATAAATAGTAACAATAAGATTACAATATCAAGTATCTGTTGATTTTTGAGACCAAACGGCACACTTTGCACAAAACTAGAATTACACATGAAGACTTTCAGTTCTTAATTTCACAATGTCTCCTGTGAAAAAATACTTATCTGTTTTTTTGTAATTCTTAGCTTTTAAAACGTGTGTATAGAACGTAAGATTAGAAACAACTATTCAAGGTGCTGGTATTGATCGAGGGTAATGATGTGGTTTATGGTGGAAATGCAGAATGTGACTTACTTTGAGTAACTGTGAACAAACCTGCCTTCCTCTCCAGCTACAGTCCTGTCCTCAAATCTCACTCACTTTTCAACTCATTGCATTTCAGTTCAAGTTCCCCTTAATCCCTACTTAATCAGCTTTCTCAAACACCAACAAAGTGTCTGAATCACTAAAACCAGTGTTCACTTTCCAGGCCTCAACTCACTTGCTCTTCTACAAAAACTTAAGTATTGATCTATAGCTAAGCCAGCCATGTATTTCATTGTTCACACAGGGACATTTAGGATTGTATAAGGGGCACTAGGAATAATTATGTTGGGATAGTCCCGAAGAAACCAGACTATTTGGTCTCCAGAAAGTCAAAAGTGTGCCAGGTTTGGAAATTGTCCCAGAACTGGCAAGAATATCTTGAGAACAGTTTAAGGCCACCAAAAGCTTATCTTGAATAATAGCGGAATAAGGAGTCTGATATTTCAAGGAGAGCAAAAACGTTTCCATCTCTATTAGCACTTGACATACTCTGGTGGGAGCTGGAGCGGGGACAAGGGCAGGCTTTCCTGGGAAGGTCAGAAGAGCAAATGGATGTGGGGCCGGGGAGAGCAGCATGATACTTTCCAGGCATCCTGGCTAAAATTAGTGAATGAAACTTAAAATACCAGGGGCCAATAACCTAACTTCTGATTTTGCCCAGTTACCCTAAGAAGGAAAACCAGTCACATGAAGACAAATAATGGTTCCTGCATCCATAAATTACTTAAGCAGCACACAAATGTTGGGTTCCAAAGGTGTAGAAAGAAATTGCATGATTTCTCTTTTTTTAAAAGAAATATGCAGTAAATGAGAAGAAGATAAATAGTAACAATAAGATTACAATATCAAGTATCTGTTGATTTTTGAGACCAAACGGCACACTTTGCACAAAACTAGAATTACACATGAAGACTTTCAGTTCTTAATTTCACAATGTCTCCCTGTGAAAAAAATACTTATCTGCCTTACAACACTATTTTTTAATCAAAATTTTGTAATTCTTAGCTTTTAAAACGTGTGTATAGAACGTAAGGATTAGAAACAACTATTCCTGGATTTGTATTACAGTATGCTAGTCCCCACATTTTTAATTTTCCTAAAGCTTGCCCATCAGGAAGATGTTTGCTATGCTTTTCCAATTTGCAATTTTAAAAGATGGGACTTCTGCAGAGAGTCTGATGTTTTAAAGCATTTCTAAAGTTACATACTATCTGAAGCAGGTTTCTTACTGGGCCTAAGAACCACTTCATTATTATTAAACAAATAAAAAAAGCAATGTAAGCCTTAGAATTTTTAAAAAACTGCATTTTGCCAAAATACTGCTAATGTTGACATACTGTGTGTATGGTTTTCTTTTTTAAACTATTTATTTATTTGGCTGTGTTGGGTCTTAGTTTCGATAGGTGGAATCTTCATTGTGGCACAGGGGCTTGACTGCCCTGAAGCATGCAGGATCTGAGTTCCTTGACCAGGGATCGAACCTGTATCCCTTGCATTGGGAGGTGGATTCTTAACCACTGGACCACCAGGGAAGTCAAGACATACTGTGGTTTTGTGCCTTTGACGTGTGACAGAGAAAAAATTTTAAGAATTAATAGTGCTTTACATGTAATTGTTTTTCCTTACCTAAAGAGCCCAACATTGTATTTTTTTATTTTATAAACTGATAGTGTATTAAAGCCAAAGTCATTCTTTGAAATAATATGTTCAGTCACATCATATACCCCTACCTGCAATTTATAACCCTATATGGCTATCATTTAACCACTACAAAGTACCTTTAATATTTTCTGAGCTACAAAGAAGTCAGATACTCTTTCTGTTCAACGAAAGAAATAAGAAAAATAGACATGTCAAGTGAGGATCAAAGTGAGAGAACAGAGAAAAACACCTGAATATAACATTTAAAATGTTCTAACTAAATTTTACAGTGACTAAAGAGAAAAAAACACAAAGCCCCATTAAGAAGCAAGTTTACATATGTGTTATGAACCTCCTAGGCCAGCTGTTGTATAATCTTAATTACTGAAGTATAGCACATAAAAGGTCTTAGCCTTTAATTAGAGTAAGTGAGATGGTAGCTTAGGCATCAGGGGGAAAATATCCGCTGATTGTGATAAAAACAACAAAATTTTGTTTATCTCATAAATGTTCCAGTTTTGTTCCAAAATGAAAGAAAGTAGATAGCCAATGGAAAAAAGTAAGGAGGAGGGAGGGACTGGTCCTTCTCCTGAGATGGGGTAAAGAGAATGTACCAGTGCTGAGAGTGCCAATAGGGCAAACCAAAACCATCTTTTGGACAAGCCCAAGATGTTCATTAAATATCATTAAACTGCTGTAAAATCTCACCTACTTGAAATAGGCAAGATTTGTGATTTGGCTTTTTGAAATTGTCAAGAAGTTTTAAGATAGTCTAGGTCTCTAGAATTGTTTATGCCTGAAGAGTGAGAAAAATTGTACTTTTTCTTTAATGATTAAGGAAAGTCAGGGTTGGATTAAACAGTGATATAAATAACTTCACATTCACTGTCGAGTATCTAATGACCTTAAATTGAGATATGCACTTAACCTTATTCTATGTTGTACCCATTTGGTGGCAAATAATTTAATATAGTTAGCATTTTATATTAACTACTTTCCTGGTGGCTCAGATGGTAGAGAATCTGCCTACACTATGGAGATCTGGGTTTAATCCCTGGATTGCGAAGATATCCTGGAGAAGAGAATGGCAACCCACTCCAGTATTCTTGTCTGCATAATTCCATGAACAGAGGAGCCTAGCAGGCTTTATTCATGGGGTCGCAAAGAGTCTGACACAACTGAGCAACTAACACTTTCACTTCAGTAAACTACAGTTCATAGCAAAAGCTTAACTGAGTGCAATGCAAGATAAAAGTTCTCACGTCTAGCTACTTCACTCTAGGGAAATCTAGTTGGTAGATCCATATAGTCATAACCCAAGTGCAGATCTGTTGAAAAAATCAGAGTGATAGAGTCAGGAAGGGAAAAATGAGGCTCCACAAATCAATTGCTGCAAATTCAAATCTGAAATTGATGGAGACAATCAAAGAGATAGAAGGAAAACTCAATTTCCTCTATTTCACTATGTTTTTCAATGGTTTTCTGAGAATTCTGAATTGATTTTCCGGAGAAATAAAGTTTGAAGATTGGCAATTATCAACAAATAATTTTTCTACATCTGTCATGTGTAAGTAAGACCAATTTTCTTTTAGCTACATCCTCAACAACAGGAGTCTACTAGCAGTTTTCCTCTTTGTCTCCTTTTACATCATGGATCTCCAGCCCCAAAATCTCAGTACTCTTCAAAATTCTCCATGCCTATGTATGTGAGTCTCACATAAGTTCTTAAGTAATTTTCTGTTTCTTCCAATGACTGAAGCGACTTCCATGGAGGAAGGGATGAGGCATCTCATGAATTCAGTTGGCATTGTAAATCAGTGATGAGTCTGACAACATTGCCCAGGGTACAGTCACGTAACACTCCCAAGGTACTTCCCATGCCCAGAGGAAGAGGGAGACTGGTTGACATACCCCATATTTAGCCAGGCTGGAAGAGTTGCTTTCTGTCCGTGGGATTTAGGGAATAGGAAACTTTGCTTATGGAAACATGTGAATGATAAAAATAAGAACTTCGGGCCAGTGTTGACTCTATAAATGAATTTTGAGCCCTGCATTTTAAGCAAAAGGGCTTCTGAAGTTCTAACCCTTTTAAGTTCAGTTGCTTGTTCATCTCATCATGAGAGGAATGCATAAAATCAGAAATGCATAAATAACAGGATGCTTGGAGGATATTGTTGCTCCAAATATATGTATTTTTAGAAAACTGTAGCGTAAAAAATAAGCAATTCCATACAGGAATTATAACCCTAGAAAAGACAAGACTTCCAGCAGGCTGTAAAAACTAGCTTTTACATTAGTTTAGTATCAACTTAAAAGCAGATGAATTAAGCGCCTTAAAACTGTAAAAGCTGACTCTCCTTATAACTCAGTGAAGTTTATAAAGAACAAATGAATGGGTAAGGAGTGCTTTGTAAATGTGTCTCAGTTTTATAAACAGCTCTATGGCTTCCAAATTGGAGAGGAGCTTCAGATTCTTATAAATGCTCACCCTGTTTGAAATCCAGGGGTACTAAGTTCAACTTCAGATATAAATTAATTTTACTTTTAAAAAAGCATGCCTATTGGCCCAGAAAAAAGGATGTCTTTTTCCCCCAGTTAAAAACCCCAAAATTTTTCTACTTTTTCTTTTTCAATTGTGATTTTCCGGAGAAATAAAGTTTGAAGATTGGCAATTATCAACAAATAATTTTTCTACATCTGTCATGTGTAAGTAAGACCAATTTTCTTTTAGCTACATCCTCAACAACAGGAGTCTACTAGCAGTTTTCCTCTTTGTCTCCTTTTACATCATGGATCTCCAGCCCCAAAATCTCAGTACTCTTCAAAATTCTCCATGCCTATGTATGTGAGTCTCACATAAGTTCTTAAGTAATTTTCTGTTTCTTCCAATGACTGAAGCGACTTCCATGGAGGAAGGGATGAGGCATCTCATGAATTCAGTTGGCATTGTAAATCAGTGATGAGTCTGACAACATTGCCCAGGGTACAGTCACGTAACACTCCCAAGGTACTTCCCATGCCCAGAGGAAGAGGGAGACTGGTTGACATACCCCATATTTAGCCAGGCTGGAAGAGTTGCTTTCTGTCCGTGGGATTTAGGGAATAGGAAACTTTGCTTATGGAAACATGTGAATGATAAAAATAAGAACTTCGGGCCAGTGTTGACTCTATAAATGAATTTTGAGCCCTGCATTTTAAGCAAAAGGGCTTCTGAAGTTCTAACCCTTTTAAGTTCAGTTGCTTGTTCATCTCATCATGAGAGGAATGCATAAAATCAGAAATGCATAAATAACAGGATGCTTGGAGGATATTGTTGCTCCAAATATATGTATTTTTAGAAAACTGTAGCGTAAAAAATAAGCAATTCCATACAGGAATTATAACCCTAGAAAAGACAAGACTTCCAGCAGGCTGTAAAAACTAGCTTTTACATTAGTTTAGTATCAACTTAAAAGCAGATGAATTAAGCGCCTTAAAACTGTAAAAGCTGACTCTCCTTATAACTCAGTGAAGTTTATAAAGAACAAATGAATGGGTAAGGAGTGCTTTGTAAAATGTGTCTCAGTTTTATAAACAGCTCTATGGCTTCCAAATTGGAGAGGAGCTTCAGATTCTTATAAATGCTCACCCTGTTTGAAATCCAGGGGTACTAAGTTCAACTTCAGATATAAATTAATTTTACTTTTAAAAAAGCATGCCTATTGGCCCAGAAAAAATGATGTCTTTCCCATTAAAAACTATATCCAGACTTTAAGGACTCAACATCATAAAAAACATCCATTCCCCCCAAATTTATCTACAAACTCAACACAATGGAAATTAAAAAAAAAAAAATTTTTTTTCATATAATCTGACAAATTGATTATAAAATTTATGTAGTAAAGGTCCAAGGAAGGCAGTGGTTTATTATTAGATATGTTAAACCTTATTGTGAAGGAAAGGTAATTAAGATACCATGAGAAGGGCTTCCCTGGTGGCCCAGTGGGTAAGGACACCGCCTTGCAGTGCAAGGGGCACGGGTTCAATCCCTGGCCTGGGAAGATTCCATGTGCCGTGGAGTGGCTGAACCTATGTGTCCAACTGCTGAGCTGGAGCTCCAGAGAGCATGTGCCCAGAGCTGGTGCCCTGCGACAACAGAGGCCACTACGATGGGAGGTCCACACAGGCCAAAGAACAAAGATGGAGGAAAAAATAAATGAAAGACCAATAGAAGTGGCCCACCTGTCCGCCTCCCTCCCCAACCCGCCCCACAAAAAAATTTAAAAAATTAAAAAAAAAAAATTTACAGTTACCTTAAAAAAAAAAAAAAAGAACACCATGAGATTTGTCTAGAGACAGACATATAGGCCAACAAAGTAGAATGGAAAGTATAGGAAAAACTCTCACATATAAAACTCTGATCCTTCATGAATTGGGGCTTGGAGTTCAGTGGTAAAGGAGAGACTGTTTAGAAATGGGATGAGCACATTAGCTATAGATAAAAAATATTAAAAATTATATTTCTACTCTACATCCTTTCCATGTGTAACTTTAAGGTAGATTAAAGAATTATATATTTCAGGCAATACAAGTTTTTAAAAGACAATATAAGAAATACCATAATTATCTCAGCACAGGATATTGAAAAAGACATAAAAGAAAAACTATAAAATAAAGATTGATAATTTCACTACATTAAAATAAAGAACTTCTGTTCATGAAAAGAATCCACTAAAAAGTGAAGGGATAAGCCTCAAACAGCAAGAATGTTCTTTTTAAAACAGCTATGGTCCAGGGACTTTTTAAAGGAAATCCAGGGTACTAAGTTCAACTTCAGATATAAATTAATTTTACTTTTAAAAAAGCATGCCTATTGGCCCAGAAAAAATGATGTCTTTCCCATTAAAAACTATATCCAGACTTTAAGGACTCAACATCATAAAAAACATCCATTCCCCCCAAATTTATCTACAAACTCAACACAATGGAAATTAAAAAAAAAAATTTTTTTTTCATATAATCTGACAAATTGATTATAAAATTTATGTAGTAAAGGTCCAAGGAAGGCAGTGGTTTATTATTAGATATGTTAAACCTTATTGTGAAGGAAAGGTAATTAAGATACCATGAGAAGGGCTTCCCTGGTGGCCCAGTGGGTAAGGACACCGCCTTGCAGTGCAAGGGGCACGGGTTCAATCCCTGGCCTGGGAAGATTCCATGTGCCGTGGAGTGGCTGAACCTATGTGTCCAATTGCTGAGCTGGAGCTCCAGAGAGCATGTGCCCAGAGCTGGTGCCCTGCGACAACAGAGGCCACTACGATGGGAGGTCCACACAGGCCAAAGAACAAAGATGGAGGAAAAAATAAATGAAAGACCAATAGAAGTGGCCCACCTGTCCGCCTCCCTCCCCAACCCGCCCCACAAAAAAATTTAAAAAATTAAAAAAAAAAAATTTACAGTTACCTTAAAAAAAAAAAAAAAGAACACCATGAGATTTGTCTAGAGACAGACATATAGGCCAACAAAGTAGAATGGAAAGTATAGGAAAAACTCTCACATATAAAACTCTGATCCTTCATGAATTGGGGCTTGGAGTTCAGTGGTAAAGGAGAGACTGTTTAGAAATGGGATGAGCACATTAGCTATAGATAAAAAATATTAAAAATTATATTTCTACTCTACATCCTTTCCATGTGTAACTTTAAGGTAGATTAAAGAATTATATATTTCAGGCAATACCGCAAGTTTTTAAAAGACAATATAAGAAATACCATAATTATCTCAGCACAGGATATTGAAAAAGACATAAAAGAAAAACTATAAAATAAAGATTGATAATTTCACTACATTAAAATAAAGAACTTCTGTTCATGAAAAGAATCCACTAAAAAGTGAAGGGATAAGCCTCAAACAGCAAGAATGTATTTTCAAAACACAACCAACAAAGGCTTGATATGAAGAGTATATAAAGGATTATTATAAATGAATTTTTTTAAAATGACAGATAATGTAACAATTGGCCAAAGATAGAGTTGCTCAATAAAGGAAGCAAAATAGGTGTATCACATATGAAAACACAGTCAAACTCGTTAGCAACCAGAGAAAAACAAATTAAAGCTACAATAAGACAGCACTTCCCATCCACCAGGAAGGCATACCTCACTGACAATAGAACACACATCTCATTTAACTTTGTGCCTAGCTTTTCCATTCTGAAGATGTTCTCCATTTTTCTCCATTCTTCATCCATGTTCTCCACAGTTTGCTCTGTTATTCTACCTTTAAAAAAAAAAAATTCTAATACCTTGCCTCCCTGGTGGCTTAGTGACACAGAATCCCTGAGTGGGTTCAATCCCTGAATTGGGAAGATTCCCTGGAGTAGAAAATGTTAAACCACTTCAGTGGTTTGCCTGTGGTTGCCTGGAGAATCCCATGAACACAGGAGCATAGTGGGCTACAGTCCCTGAGGTCACAAATGCGACTTAGTAACAGGCTCTCACTAACCTTTTCAGTAATATCCTTTGTTCTCACCTTTATATCAATTTTTAGTGAATTTAACAGGAACAAGCATTTATATTCAACTTATACAAACTTGTGTAAAACACAAAAGGCATAGAAATTGAATTTTCAGGCCATCTGATGTCTTTATGCATAAATCTAAGTAACACTACCATAAGATTGACCCCAGTCTATCTTTTAAGTAGAAAAACATTCTCCTTTAATCTAACTCTAGTAATTATGGATGATTCATTTGTTACTAATTTGCTGAAAACCCAATTCAGAAAATCCTAACAATACATGTATTAAGCCTTACATTAACTCATGACATTCAGCAGAAATGTGTTCTGTCTGAGACTCTTCTTCTAATGAAGTCTTTAGACTGTGTTTTCCTAATCAGTATAATAAGCTTTCTGGAATTTATGAAAACTAAGCCTCCTTTCAGCTCTAAAGTTTCAGCTCTGTGTTTTCACTACTGACGATTGTTTACTTCTATAAAGACAGACTGAAGAGCTATTATGGTCTCTACCTTTCTTCCTCATCCCGTCTGCTTCTGTGTATAACCAATGTTCTTTCTGTCTCCACATTTCCATGCCTTACTCTGCCTCTCTTCCTTTCACTCTAGCTCTTATTGTCTCTCACACTATTACTCTTTCACTCATTCCACCATCAAAACACTAAATCAACTCAGACAATTCTACAAACTCTTTCTAGTACTGTGAAAAGAATTCCTCACAATACTAAAAAGCACTGCTAGCATTCTTCACTTGATAATACCTAGCTACAAATTTAACAAAATAAAGGTAATCCATATTGCTACTTCTAACTATGATCTATTTTCACTTACATAATGATACACATTCTCTTGGAATGAACAACTCACTCATCTTCCTATTATTAGACATGTGCTTCCCCAAGTCTATTAATCTTTAAAAGTTCTCAAAGCAATTGCTCACAATCTGGTCTGTCAGAAGGGAACCAAGCCTCCCTTACACTTTACTTGCCACTCGTCTCTGGCTCCCTAGGAAGCCATCTGGAAGCTTCACCCCTCATCTGCTGTTGTTGAGAAGTTCACTGGCACTGCAAGATGCTGAGTCCAGGTGCTGATGAAGTCCTGTCCTTGTGGTGACAAAGAATCATCAGGTTCCGGGTAGAGGCAGAGCAAATGGCTTCCTCTCTGACACACCCCACCTCACCTCCTGGGCAATGAGATAGTTCAATGTATGAAAGAGTCCTCAGGCCATCTGATGTCTTTATGCATAAATCTAAGTAACACTACCATAAGATTGACCCCAGTCTATCTTTTAAGTAGAAAAACATTCTCCTTTAATCTAACTCTAGTAATTATGGATGATTCATTTGTTACTAATTTGCTGAAAACCCAATTCAGAAAATCCTAACAATACATGTATTAAGCCTTACATTAACTCATGACATTCAGCAGAAATGTGTTCTGTCTGAGACTCTTCTTCTAATGAAGTCTTTAGACTGTGTTTTCCTAATCAGTATAATAAGCTTTCTGGAATTTATGAAAACTAAGCCTCCTTTCAGCTCTAAAGTTTCAGCTCTGTGTTTTCACTACTGACGATTGTTTACTTCTATAAAGACAGACTGAAGAGCTATTATGGTCTCTACCTTTCTTCCTCATCCCGTCTGCTTCTGTGTATAACCAATGTTCTTTCTGTCTCCACATTTCCATGCCTTACTCTGCCTCTCTTCCTTTCACTCTAGCTCTTATTGTCTCTCACACTATTACTCTTTCACTCATTCCACCATCAAAACACTAAATCAACTCAGACAATTCTACAAACTCTTTCTAGTACTGTGAAAAGAATTCCTCACAATACTAAAAAGCACTGCTAGCATTCTTCACTTGATAATACCTAGCTACAAATTTAACAAAATAAAGGTAATCCATATTGCTACTTCTAACTATGATCTATTTTCACTTACATAATGATACACATTCTCTTGGAATGAACAACTCACTCATCTTCCTATTATTAGACATGTGCTTCCCCAAGTCTATTAATCTTTAAAAGTTCTCAAAGCAATTGCTCACAATCTGGTCTGTCAGAAGGGAACCAAGCCTCCCTTACACTTTACTTGCCACTCGTCTCTGGCTCCCTAGGAAGCCATCTGGAAGCTTCACCCCTCATCTGCTGTTGTTGAGAAGTTCACTGGCACTGCAAGATGCTGAGTCCAGGTGCTGATGAAGTCCTGTCCTTGTGGTGACAAAGAATCATCAGGTTCCGGGTAGAGGCAGAGCAAATGGCTTCCTCTCTGACACACCCCACACCTCACCTCCTGGGCAATGAGATAGTTCTGTCTCCGTGCTCACCTCAATGCTTCATGAAAAAGAGCCTGGCCAGGTTCTCATTTTTCTCTAGGGTAACCCAAGGCTCACTTGCAGTTCCAGGGGCATGTATGGAAGAGACCCCTACCCATGAGGGGAGGAGAGAACCTCAGGCTTTTGTTTCTAAATTCTATCTCCACTTACAACTTCAAATCCCTCTGCCAGTGCTATCCTCCAATAATCCAGCTCCCATGTTATTAGTCCCTCCTAAAATTAATGTATTCACAACTTTGAATTTAAAACTCTCTTTTCCTACTGGACCCCAAAGGTGCTCCTCCCTTCCCCACCCCCAACCATTCCAGTTAATAAAAAAGCTTTAGCCTACCTGTGTTGTCATGACATTAAATTCCCACTGACTATTTTACATATGGTAATGTATATGTTTCAATGCTACTCTTTTAACCCTTCTACTCTTTTTGGGTTCTCAGGCAACCCAATGCTCTGAGACAATCTAGAGAAGGATGGAGAGGGAATAGAAGGGAGGTTCAAGAGGGGACATATGTATACCTATGACTGATTTATATTGATATACAGCAGAAACCAACATAATATTGTAAAGCAATTATCCTCTAACTAAGATAGGTCCCTAGCCCAAACATTCCTAGGAAGACTGTTAACTGATAAAACAGATGGTGCCCATGAAACCTGGGATTTGAAGCAGATGAGTGATCTTTGTGGGGGATACTAACTGTTTATCTCTCCTAAATAAGAGAGAAGCCTGCATTTATTTGCCTTACTGCAAGGTCAAATTCATCTTTCCATCTAGTTTTCTCAATCTTCTTTTTGTCCAGAAAAAGGAATTGCTCACAATCTGGTCTGTCAGAAGGAACCAAGCCTCCCTTACACTTTACTTGCCACTGTCTCTGGCTCCCTAGGAAGCCATCTGGAAGCTTCACCCCTCATCTGCTGTTGTTGAGAAGTTCACTGGCACTGCAAGATGCTGAGTCCAGGTGCTGATGAAGTCCTGTCCTTGTGGTGACAAAGAATCATCAGGTTCCGGGTAGAGGCAGAGCAAATGGCTTCCTCTCTGACACCCCCCACACCTCACCTCCTGGGCAATGAGATAGTTCTGTCTCCGTGCTCACCTCAATGCTTCATGAAAAAGAGCCTGGCCAGGTTCTCATTTTTCTCTAGGGTAACCCAAGGCTCACTTGCAGTTCCAGGGGCATGTATGGAAGAGACCCCTACCCATGAGGGGAGGAGAGAACCTCAGGCTTTTGTTTCTAAATTCTATCTCCACTTACAACTTCAAATCCCTCTGCCAGTGCTATCCTCCAATAATCCAGCTCCCATGTTATTAGTCCCTCCTAAAATTAATGTATTCACAACTTTGAATTTAAAACTCTCTTTTCCTACTGGACCCCAAAGGTGCTCCTCCCTTCCCCACCCCCAACCATTCCAGTTAATAAAAAAGCTTTAGCCTACCTGTGTTGTCATGACATTAAATTCCCACTGACTATTTTACATATGGTAATGTATATGTTTCAATGCTACTCTTTTAACCCTTCTACTCTTTTTGGGTTCTCAGGCAACCCAATGCTCTGAGACAATCTAGAGAAGGATGGAGAGGGAATAGAAGGGAGGTTCAAGAGGGGACATATGTATACCTATGACTGATTTATATTGATATACAGCAGAAACCAACATAATATTGTAAAGCAATTATCCTCTAACTAAGATAGGTCCCTAGCCCAAACATTCCTAGGAAGACTGTTAACTGATAAAACAGATGGTGCCCATGAAACCTGGGATTTGAAGCAGATGAGTGATCTTTGTGGGGGATACTAACTGTTTATCTCTCCTAAATAAGAGAGAAGCCTGCATTTATTTGCCTTACTGCAAGGTCAAATTCATCTTTCCATCTAGTTTTCTCAATTCTTTCTTTGTCTACAATGCTATAACTTTTTCTGACTGCATACAATTAACAGCACAGAACTTTTGAAAACTACCCCAAACAATAAGAAAACAATGTACAGGTTACTTTGAAATGTTATCACTGGTACAATCGCTGTTGAGACTTGTTCCTCTTATGAACATACATGGAAATACAGATTAATTTTATAGAAATGAGATCAAATCATACTTCTTCTTTTAAATATCTTTTAAATGTTTGATGTCTTTTTTACTGCCCCCACTTTTATCAATTTTTTTCATTCTTCATATCACTCTCTGAGCGTTGGTTTTTGTGGGTATTTCCAGGGGATCTTCCCAACCCAGAAATCCAACCCAGGTCTTGTGCATTGCAGGCAGAATAATTACCATCTAAGCAACCAAGGAAGCTCACTTGATGGTGGTGGGCTTTAACATCCCAGATTCAAAGGTTCACATCCTCTGATATTAAACGTAGAGAGAATTCTGAGTATCTATTCAGGTCCTGTGATTTTTCATATTTCTGACAGATTAGCATGACCTTCCTGAGTCCATGAGCTGACATTCAAATGACCAGACTCCATCTTTCTTTTATGGGTCAGAAAAGTTCTTTGCCAATCTCTCCCGAGGATGGCCACCCAGAGCTCTTGAACACTGTTCCTCTGGCTTTCCTCTAGCTCACAAAGGACAAGAGCCTGCTCTAACCCTGTACCCAGAGGCCCAGAGGGAGCCCTTGGCTCTGTGTGCTCCCAGCTCCCCGCCCTCCTCTCAACTGGTTCCAGCAACCACAAGTGGTGGCTGAACTGAGCTGCCATCTTCCCAGATCCCTCTCCTTTATTCCCCCCTTGAGATCAAGAGGGACATATGTATACCTACTATTATTGATATACAGCAGAAACCAACATAATATTGTAAAGCAATTATCCTCTAACTAAGATAGGTCCCTAGCCCAAACATTCCTAGGAAGACTGTTAACTGATAAAACAGATGGTGCCCATGAAACCTGGGATTTGAAGCAGATGAGTGATCTTTGTGGGGGATACTAACTGTTTATCTCTCCTAAATAAGAGAGAAGCCTGCATTTATTTGCCTTACTGCAAGGTCAAATTCATCTTTCCATCTAGTTTTCTCAATTCTTTCTTTGTCTACAATGCTATAACTTTTTCTGACTGCATACAATTAACAGCACAGAACTTTTGAAAACTACCCCAAACAATAAGAAAACAATGTACAGGTTACTTTGAAATGTTATCACTGGTACAATCGCTGTTGAGACTTGTTCCTCTTATGAACATACATGGAAATACAGATTAATTTTATAGAAATGAGATCAAATCATACTTCTTCTTTTAAATATCTTTTAAATGTTTGATGTCTTTTTTACTGCCCCATTTTTATCAATTTTTTTCATTCTTCATATCACTCTCTGAGCGTTGGTTTTTGTGGGTATTTCCAGGGGATCTTCCCAACCCAGAAATCCAACCCAGGTCTTGTGCATTGCAGGCAGAATAATTACCATCTAAGCAACCAAGGAAGCTCACTTGATGGTGGTGGGCTTTAACATCCCAGATTCAAAGGTTCACATCCTCTGATATTAAACGTAGAGAGAATTCTGAGTATCTATTCAGGTCCTGTGATTTTTCATATTTCTGACAGATTAGCATGACCTTCCTGAGTCCATGAGCTGACATTCAAATGACCAGACTCCATCTTTCTTTTATGGGTCAGAAAAGTTCTTTGCCAATCTCTCCCGAGGATGGCCACCCAGAGCTCTTGAACACTGTTCCTCTGGCTTTCCTCTAGCTCACAAAGGACAAGAGCCTGCTCTAACCCTGTACCCAGAGGCCCAGAGGGAGCCCTTGGCTCTGTGTGCTCCCAGCTCCCCGCCCTCCTCTCAACTGGTTCCAGCAACCACAAGTGGTGGCTGAACTGAGCTGCCATCTTCCCAGATCCCTCTCCTTTATTCTTTATTTTCCTCTCTCCATTCAAAGGATCGTAATGTAAGTTCTTTTAGCCCCCAATACAAGGTTCCACCCAAGAATAGATACATATTACTGAGAATAGCCAAGTAAAACCAAAATTTCATAATATGAGCAATGATATGAGCTAGACATTTATTGGTAACAGGGGAATGCTAAGTTAATATAAACAATTATTAGCAGTTGTTCATGGGTATTGTGAGTAGTTTCAGGATAACACACAGTGAACAATTTAATGTCCAATGATTAGACATCAAAATTAAATAAATTAATTAGAATTAGAAAAGAGAGAACTACAAAGAAAATTTCCATAAGACAGCAGAGCCAGATATTTTTCCAGATATATGCGTATCATATTTGAAAGCAACCTAGCTATTTAATTCTTTCTGTTATTTTCCTATGCTATTGATTATTGCTTCTCTTTCTTTTTTCTCTAAATTTGTTCTTCCCTCTCTACTGGACCTTTCCCATCAGCATGGAAATCTGATTTAGTATCTTCCATTCATAAAAATAAGAACAAAGCAACTGTCTGCAAGTATAGTTTCCTCTCCACTTTTCAAAGTTAACTTTTCTGCAAGCATTAGTTACAGTTTCCATCTCCTGGTCTCCACCTCCCATCCACTCCTAGCTCGTCTCACGTGGGCTTGCCACAGTCACACACTCTGACCCAAGCTGGCGCTCACTGAGGGCACCTGCCATCTTCCGGGTGCCTCGAGTCCTCTTCTCCCTGAACCTCTCAGGGGCACCGTGCTCTGCAGCACCACCCTCACGCCCTCCTCCCTCCTACCAGCTCCACTGTGCCAGCCTCAGCCTTTCTCTCCAGCCAAAAAGTTCAGGACCCTCTTTTCCATTCTAGGCACACAGTTACTTTTATTTCTAGAGCATTCCAGACTGTTTTCCACAGCTCTTCCCTTTTATTGTAAGACTTTTCTTTAGTTCTTCACACGAAATTACCTACCCAGCTAAAGTGCTACTTGTAATGAAGGACCCCTCTGACCTCCCAGCCCTGTTAGGTTCACCATTTTGTATTCTCCTTGAAACCAAATATTGTTCTTTATTAAATACATATAAACACACATATACATACACCAAATATATGAGATTATCCTACTATAATTTTGACAAAATCAATATTTATGTAAGAATGTGTTGGATGTTTATGTACATTCACGTACATTCTAATGTCCATAAAATCATAAACTATAACATTTTATTCATTCCCACATCTCCAGAATTAGCACGTACTTATCATAATAAAACAATATACTTTTGGATAATTGGATTAAAATTTTTTATACATATAACATACTGAAAAGGACATGTGGAATGAAAATTAAAATAAACTTTGCCTACTTATGGAAAGAGATCAGTTGGAAGCTTTCCTTGGATTGACACCACCCTTTGCTGTGAAAAGAAATGGATGCTATGTCTGGATGGTAGCCTACAAACACTGGTATAATTTACCTCACAGAGTTTTTTAAATATTTCAGATATTGACATATCTAAATGGAAACTTTTATCTGAAATTGGCTATCATTTCATTTGAGTGATATCATTCCTGAAAAAAGCTTTCCCTTCAGAATGATTTAACATTTTGAGTAATAATTGACAATTAAGAGACCAAAAGCAAAAAGTCAATGTAGACTTATGGGATTATTTATTAAAAGCTTTTTCTGTATCACTGCTTATAGGAACTTTATGCTCTTTCTCACTGTAGGATGGGAAAACTCTCACTCTGTACCATGGAAATCTATGATGCTCGTGATCTATGATTCTAGATACTGTCGCTCCCCTAGGGAACAGGCAGTTATCCCATTATATGGGCCATTTCCAACTGGGCTGAGAAAGTAGCACTGAGACTATTCTTTGGAGAACTATTCAGCTCTGGGAAAGCATTATGGAATCTGATAGGTTCATTTGAATTTTTTTTTTCATTTTATATATTTCTCAGAAATAGAAAAAAAAAAGTTCTTGCATGTAGTCATTAGACAAGGATCATAATCCTCACTGGTAATATGTGACACTTAACAGATGTATATTGGCCCTGCTAAATGGCTTGTAAGATGTTAAAATTAATTCTATGAATAATACAATAACATGATTTTAAAACAAGAAGAAAATGACAGAAAGATGGGAACAATGAGAATGCAGTATGTAATCTTCAAGGAAAAGTTATAAATATGGACTTAAACCACAGATATACGGACGTTTTTATTGGTTTTGTATCCCTGTGCCATAATATAAATGTCAGAGACTCATGTCCTAAATTATCATTACTGCAGTTTTTGTCTTCTTTATGCTTAAAGAATTTGAAAGCCACTATTTCTTACTCTGCTTCAAAGCACCTACCTCAAGGTGGGCATGCTGTATTAACTGAGGTGACAGGGTGCCTGTAATAAGTCATGGCTTCTCCGCTTTGTACCCTGTGGATCAGATATACATTTTATAAGCCTCAGAAAGCTGGTGATGAGCCAACTTCATACACAATTACCCAGCAACAGAATCTATCTAAAATATTCCAGAATATCAGCTAGATAACTTTTTTCTGTCGATTCTCTTTTATCCTCCCTGCTTTCCTCCCCCATCCTTACCCATCCACCTGGTCTACTTATCAATGGTCTCTCTGTGTCGCCCCAGATCAGTCTCTCCTTAATGGGCTGTTTATCTCTGCAGTACTCATCTCTACCAGCACTAAGAGAACCTCTATGATACTGCTGATGCTCTATATCTGATAGGAGTCCATGATCACACTTGGGTAACTAAATTATTTCAAGCTTTTGGGCATTTGAAATGCAGTTGGTCCAATGGAGAAAGTGACTTTTAACTCTTTAACTTTAAATAATTTAAATGTGCAGTTAAATAGTCAACAGGGCTAGTGGCTAGCATATAAATATGAACAAAATGCAACCCTGACCTTTGGAGTATCACATTCCAGGGCACTTTTACTGATGACATACAGTACTGGGTATCTGGAGGCTTCTTGAGTTGGTAGAGAGAATGTTCCTCATCATAGGCGAGTCTGACAAACTAAAAAAAGAATAGACAGTCAAGACAGATAAAGCCAAATTTACATGGGCATAAATAAAGAGATGTAAGATAGCAACAAAATGCAATGCTAGAAAACATATTAAACAGCAAAATGAAGTAAACAGGTTTAGCTTTTTCCCAGTGCTTTATATCCTTGAGATAAATTTTATTGACGGGTCAGACCCTGTTCTAGGCTGGGCTATTTTATCATCTGGTCATCTAACAGCAGACAACTCAAACTGACTGTTTTCCTCGAGCCTTCAGAGCCTCAACGAGGTGTGGCGCCAATCATCTATGAACAATTCCTGCTACAAGACTCCAGAAGTCAAGCTCTTGGAGGGTTTTTCCAGGACATCTTTAATTTACTACATAGCTCGCTGTGTTTTAAGTATTAATATAGAGTAGAGATATGGAGGAAATATTTAACATGTCTGCATGTCTTTATCTTTGTGGTATTTTTATTGCAATTGCTAAATACATTTTATAAGCCTCAGAAAGCTGGTGATGAGCCAACTTCATACACAATTACCCAGCAACAGAATCTATCTAAAATATTCCAGAATATCAGCTAGATAACTTTTTTCTGTCGATTCTCTTTTATCCTCCCTGCTTTCCTCCCCCATCCTTACCCATCCACCTGGTCTACTTATCAATGGTCTCTCTGTGTCGCCCCAGATCAGTCTCTCCTTAATGGGCTGTTTATCTCTGCAGTACTCATCTCTACCAGCACTAAGAGAACCTCTATGATACTGCTGATGCTCTATATCTGATAGGAGTCCATGATCACACTTGGGTAACTAAATTATTTCAAGCTTTTGGGCATTTGAAATGCAGTTGGTCCAATGGAGAAAGTGACTTTTAACTCTTTAACTTTAAATAATTTAAATGTGCAGTTAAATAGTCAACAGGGCTAGTGGCTAGCATATAAATATGAACAAAATGCAACCCTGACCTTTGGAGTATCACATTCCAGGGCACTTTTACTGATGACATACAGTACTGGGTATCTGGAGGCTTCTTGAGTTGGTAGAGAGAATGTTCCTCATCATAGGCGAGTCTGACAAACTAAAAAGAGAGTAGACAGTCAAGACAGATAAAGCCAAATTTACATGGGCATAAATAAAGAGATGTAAGATAGCAACAAAATGCAATGCTAGAAAACATATTAAACAGCAAAATGAAGTAAACAGGTTTAGCTTTTTCCCAGTGCTTTATATCCTTGAGATAAATTTTATTGACGGGTCAGACCCTGTTCTAGGCTGGGCTATTTTATCATCTGGTCATCTAACAGCAGACAACTCAAACTGACTGTTTTCCTCGAGCCTTCAGAGCCTCAACGAGGTGTGGCGCCAATCATCTATGAACAATTCCTGCTACAAGACTCCAGAAGTCAAGCTCTTGGAGGGTTTTTCCAGGACATCTTTAATTTACTACATAGCTCGCTGTGTTTTAAGTATTAATATAGAGTAGAGATATGGAGGAAATATTTAACATGTCTGCATGTCTTTATCTTTGTGGTATTTTTAATACAAATGCTAAATACAGTCTTAGATTATTGCAAGAAAAGGAGAGACAGACCGGGATAGACAGACAAGGCTAAACTGAAACCAGAATTAATTTTTCATTTTATACAACTCCTTTTTTTTTTTTTTTTTGGCCAGAGGAGGGTCTTCAAGTACAACTGTATGTGTTGATACAGCCTGGTCTTTCCTCATACAACCAAAATGACGCTAAGGAGCATGGGATCCACTATGCCTTTATTAGTTAATAGGAGCTCCTTACAACTCCCACTAAAAAGATGGCCTTTTGAGAATATGCTGAGTGTTTTCTAGAACAGAACCTTTTAAAAGGACCTTTAGCATATACTACATCCATACTGCTTTCTGGAAAGTTTTTCATAAATATTTGGGAGCTAAGGTCTGCTGTGGTATCTAGACTATTATGAAGAAAACTGTAACCTGTGTTTACGTAACGATACAGTGATACTGTGGTTCCCAGAGTTTAGGCGCTCACAAGTTGCTATTTTTCTTATAATTCTGAATAACTGTGGTATTTAATTTCCTTTTTCCCAGCCACTGAATACCTCAAAGAGTTATTATTTCTTCTTTCCCTACTTTCAAGTAAGATTTATAGTGGCATTAAACACATTCAGTAATTGTGATAGTCACTTCTGTAGATGAAAAGCCCAATTCAATTGTTCCTGTATAGAAAAGATGTTCAGTCAGTTCTCTATTATCCCCACTAATGGATGGAAGCAATCGAGCAGATAATTTAAGTCACCAAAAGGACCAAAATCCATTTTATATTTTACTCTGGAATATGCTTTCATATTTACATTTGAATGTGGGCATGATTGATGTTCAGCCCTTCAATCTATGATGAAAGCAAACATGGGAAGGTCTATCAAGAGGAGGAGGACTAGTGAGTGGGTCAGACCGCCTCGCCCTCCTCAGTATTCTAACCTCCACATTCAGTGCTGAAAATGGAATGCATCACTTAACATACTGATGAGAAAAGAGGCTGAAGCAGAATTGATTTCTCTAAGTTTCTGGCTCCAACCTTTCCTGGGACAGAGGGACAATTGAGCACTCTGGTTTAGGCCATTTCTTCTCCAGTTTCTGCTGGAAGAGAAAGGTTTAATTACTCATGAAAGTGAAAGTGTCAGTTGCTCAATCATGTTCATTCTTTGCAACCACATGGACTGTAGCCTGCCTGGCTCCTCTGTCCATGGAATTTTCCAGGCAAGATTATTGGAGAGGGTAACCATTTGCTTCTCCGGGGGATCTTGCTGATCCAGGTATTGAACTTAGGTCTCCTGCATTGCAGGCAGGTTCTTTACCATCTGAGCCACCAGGGCTACCTATCATAGATGATAAAACCAGGTAAGACGGCCTTTTGAGAATATGCTGAGTGTTTTCTAGAACAGAACCTTTTAAAAGGACCTTTAGCATATACTACATCCATACTGCTTTCTGGAAAGTTTTTCATAAATATTTGGGAGCTAAGGTCTGCTGTGGTATCTAGACTATTATGAAGAAAACTGTAACCTGTGTTTACGTAACGATACAGTGATACTGTGGTTCCCAGAGTTTAGGCGCTCACAAGTTGCTATTTTTCTTATAATTCTGAATAACTGTGGTATTTAATTTCCTTTTTCCCAGCCACTGAATACCTCAAAGAGTTATTATTTCTTCTTTCCCTACTTTCAAGTAAGATTTATAGTGGCATTAAACACATTCAGTAATTGTGATAGTCACTTCTGTAGATGAAAAGCCCAATTCAATTGTTCCTGTATAGAAAAGATGTTCAGTCAGTTCTCTATTATCCCCACTAATGGATGGAAGCAATCGAGCAGATAATTTAAGTCACCAAAAGGACCAAAATCCATTTTATATTTTACTCTGGAATATGCTTTCATATTTACATTTGAATGTGGGCATGATTGATGTTCAGCCCTTCAATCTATGATGAAAGCAAACATGGGAAGGTCTATCAAGAGGAGGAGGACTAGTGAGTGGGTCAGACCCGCCTCGCCCTCCTCAGTATTCTAACCTCCACATTCAGTGCTGAAAATGGAATGCATCACTTAACATACTGATGAGAAAAGAGGCTGAAGCAGAATTGATTTCTCTAAGTTTCTGGCTCCAACCTTTCCTGGGACAGAGGGACAATTGAGCACTCTGGTTTAGGCCATTTCTTCTCCAGTTTCTGCTGGAAGAGAAAGGTTTAATTACTCATGAAAGTGAAAGTGTCAGTTGCTCAATCATGTTCATTCTTTGCAACCACATGGACTGTAGCCTGCCTGGCTCCTCTGTCCATGGAATTTTCCAGGCAAGATTATTGGAGAGGGTAACCATTTGCTTCTCCGGGGGATCTTGCTGATCCAGGTATTGAACTTAGGTCTCCTGCATTGCAGGCAGGTTCTTTACCATCTGAGCCACCAGGGCTACCTATCATAGATGATAAAACCAGTAAGTAAGATTCTGTACCTATACCACTCTGAAAGGAATTTGAAGAATCTCCCATGCCATGATCCACTTGTGAAATATCTCTGTAACTACACTGTACAACACAAGTGCCCGTGTGTTTTCTTTCTTAGCTGTTGTTAACATGGTAGCCACCACTGTAGCAATTCCACAAACTCTACAGAGGGTGCTACCTGTGCGTTAAAGCTGCTCATACATATTGACATTTATTATTTTGAAATAATTAATTTGGGGCTTTATTTTGCCATGAACAATCAAAATTGTGATAATAAAAATAATTATATACTTAGATAAAACAAAATGTATATTATTGTTTGGGGAAAAGCAAATTTCAGAAGGGCTAACATATCTTCCAAGTCTACTAAAAAGTAAACTGCTTTTGTGGTAACATGGATATACCCAGATACTACTTTCTTAAGTGATTGTTTCTTGCCAATATAGGCATCAAAAGGGACTCTTCAGGGTCTTCCGTGGTGGTCTAGTGGTTAAGCATCTGTCTCCTAATGCAAGGGACATGGGTTTGACCTCTGGTCCTGGAAGACTGTCTGTGCCCCAGGGAACTGAGATTGTGCCACAATTACTGAAGTCATAACACTGCAACCAGAGAGTAGCCTGTGAGCAGCAAAGATCCAGCATAGCCAAAAGAAAGCAATTTAAAACAAAGTGACTCTTCAATGATTACTCATTCTTAACATTGTGCAAAATGGAGCTTTTCCCGATGGAAGACAAAATTGATCTCTAAGTTTCTGGCTCCAACCTTTCCTGGGACAGAGGGACAATTGAGCACTCTGGTTTAGGCCATTTCTTCTCCAGTTTCTGCTGGAAGAGAAAGGTTTAATTACTCATGAAAGTGAAAGTGTCAGTTGCTCAATCATGTTCATTCTTTGCAACCACATGGACTGTAGCCTGCCTGGCTCCTCTGTCCATGGAATTTTCCAGGCAAGATTATTGGAGAGGGTAACCATTTGCTTCTCCGGGGGATCTTGCTGATCCAGGTATTGAACTTAGGTCTCCTGCATTGCAGGCAGGTTCTTTACCATCTGAGCCACCAGGGCTACCTATCATAGATGATAAAACCAGTAAGTAAGATTCTGTACCTATACCACTCTGAAAGGAATTTGAAGAATCTCCCATGCCATGATCCACTTGTGAAATATCTCTGTAACTACACTGTACAACACAAGTGCCCGTGTGTTTTCTTTCTTAGCTGTTGTTAACATGGTAGCCACCACTGTAGCAATTCCACAAACTCTACAGAGGGTGCTACCTGTGCGTTAAAGCTGCTCATACATATTGACATTTATTATTTTGAAATAATTAATTTGGGGCTTTATTTTGCCATGAACAATCAAAATTGTGATAATAAAAATAATTATATACTTAGATAAAACAAAATGTATATTATTGTTTGGGGAAAAGCAAATTTCAGAAGGGCTAACATATCTTCCAAGTCTACTAAAAAGTAAACTGCTTTTGTGGTAACATGGATATACCCAGATACTACTTTCTTAAGTGATTGTTTCTTGCCAATATAGGCATCAAAAGGGACTCTTCAGGGTCTTCCGTGGTGGTCTAGTGGTTAAGCATCTGTCTCCTAATGCAAGGGACATGGGTTTGACCTCTGGTCCTGGAAGACTGTCTGTGCCCCAGGGAACTGAGATTGTGCCACAATTACTGAAGTCATAACACTGCAACCAGAGAGTAGCCTGTGAGCAGCAAAGATCCAGCATAGCCAAAAGAAAGCAATTTAAAACAAAGTGACTCTTCAATGATTACTCATTCTTAACATTGTGCAGAATAAAAGTTACAGTTTGCCTATTTCTGTCCTTCCCTAGGCAAGAATACTGGAGGGATAACCATTCCCTTCTCCAGGGGATCTTCCTGACCCTAGGACTGAGTCCAGGTCTTCTGCATGGCAGACAGATTATTTACCATCTGAGTGATCAGGGAAGTCCCAGTATTGATACAGATGTATGTAAGTATAATATATTTCCCCACATATCTTCTCTCCGAAGAAGTCAATTCTTAATATCCTCGAATATCAGACAAAGAAAGAAATACATAAATGACACTAAGCAAAAAAATACAGAGGTGGGATGTGGAGGAAAACGGGGGAAGCTTAAGTGGAAGGGGTCAAGTGTACACCTATGACTGTAGTGGTAAACAACAAACCCTATAAAAGGAAAGAACAAACAAAAAAACTGATGACAAAACACTGAAGTCCAGGTTTAAATAATCCATAAATCAGATTGACATTTATTCTCTTGAAAGACGGTCGATTACAAAAATTTTCAGTGGACTTTGTCTATGAGTGCTACTTGAACACATTTATTTTATCATTAGAACAAGTTCCAGAGAAAATGTTGAAACCTTGTCAACTATATCCCTTAATGTTAATTTCACTTTTTGTCATAATATCCTTGAGTCACTTTATCTCTAATTTTAATACTAAAATCACTAATTTTTAATTATTAAGGAAATTAAGAACAGTTAAATGGTGACTCACACAAAAGGAAGATCTAGTGGTCACTTAATTTTGGCTTTTGGAGCAGAAGCAGACCTTGAGTGCAATGAGTTAAAACAGCATTGTGTAAAAATGGATTTTAAAAAGCACACACTGAATGAAGATAGTACAGTACTTACACAGTTAGCATTTTAAATTAAATGCCCCAAGTAGGCATAATCAAGGAATTAATGGATTGTCCATCATTAATAACCACTGATCGTGTCTCCATGTCCATTATGAATTTGGGGATGATGAACATGCAAAAATGTATTTTGTGGTTACAAGAAATACACGTGACTGATCATACAAGAGATTGTGCCACAATTACTGAAGTCATAACACTGCAACCAGAGAGTAGCCTGTGAGCAGCAAAGATCCAGCATAGCCAAAAGAAAGCAATTTAAAACAAAGTGACTCTTCAATGATTACTCATTCTTAACATTGTGCAGAATAAAAGTTACAGTTTGCCTATTTCTGTCCTTCCCTAGGCAAGAATACTGGAGGGATAACCATTCCCTTCTCCAGGGGATCTTCCTGACCCTAGGACTGAGTCCAGGTCTTCTGCATGGCAGACAGATTATTTACCATCTGAGTGATCAGGGAAGTCCCAGTATTGATACAGATGTATGTAAGTATAATATATTTCCCCACATATCTTCTCTCCGAAGAAGTCAATTCTTAATATCCTCGAATATCCGACAATGACAGCAATACATAAATGTCACTATGCAACAAAATGCAGAGGTGGGATGTGGAGGAAAACGGGAGGGAAGCTTAAGTGGAAGGGGTCAAGTGTACACCTATGACTGTAGTGGTAAACAACAAACCCTATAAAAGGAAAGAACAAACAAAAAAACTGATGACAAAACACTGAAGTCCAGGTTTAAATAATCCATAAATCAGATTGACATTTATTCTCTTGAAAGACGGTCGATTACAAAAATTTTCAGTGGACTTTGTCTATGAGTGCTACTTGAACACATTTATTTTATCATTAGAACAAGTTCCAGAGAAAATGTTGAAACCTTGTCAACTATATCCCTTAATGTTAATTTCACTTTTTGTCATAATATCCTTGAGTCACTTTATCTCTAATTTTAATACTAAAATCACTAATTTTTAATTATTAAGGAAATTAAGAACAGTTAAATGGTGACTCACACAAAAGGAAGATCTAGTGGTCACTTAATTTTGGCTTTTGGAGCAGAAGCAGACCTTGAGTGCAATGAGTTAAAACAGCATTGTGTAAAAATGGATTTTAAAAAGCACACACTGAATGAAGATAGTACAGTACTTACACAGTTAGCATTTTAAATTAAATGCCCCAAGTAGGCATAATCAAGGAATTAATGGATTGTTCATCATTAATAACTAGTGATAGTGTCTCTATGTCCATTATGAATTTGGGGATGATGAACATGCAAAAAATGTATTTTGTGGTTACAAGAAATACACGTGACTGATCATACGCAAGAGGACCTACTTTTGAATGAAGAGTAAATATATATTAATCTATTAAATTTCCCTTTAAAATGCTTTATATTAAAACTCAGGTTTGAATAAGGAAGTAGTTGACTTCTAAGTAATTTATAGAATTTTAAATGGTTCCCAGAGTCTATTAGAGCAAACGAAAGACTCAGCTGTAATGCAATGCATGCAAAACAATACTGGTTTCAAATCTGAATTGAAAAAAAAAATCACTCTATATGAATAGAGAGAATGACTAACAGAACAGTTAATGATATCTGAAAATAAGAACATAAGGTAGATAATCATCTGATGTATTTTTGAGTATTTTAGTCTCAACCTTGCTAAAATTAAATCTTAAGACTATTCTTAAAATTTTGATCTCAATACTGTGTAACTTTTAGACTGCAATAAATCTGATACAGAAAGAAATTTAACCATGAGAAAGTCAGATGCTTTCTAAGTGCTATGTTTGAAACATCTGAAATTTAGTTATGAGATTTGTTTCATTGTAAAATGTAATAGGAAACTTGTAAATAGCAAAGTTTTCCACAATCCTCTGTAAATATATATTTAAGATAAGCCATTTAAATTTTAAAAGTAGAACTAAAAAACATGTTATCAATGTACACATAACATTATATAATAGTTATAATTTTGTTTCTTCTGTGTTATTTATATTCCCAGCCTGATTCACTGTTGGTTTCTAATATATATGTATTAATTACATTAAAATATCACCACATATTGCTGGAAACTAAATAGCAATGCAAGGCCTTTTTCTCAGAAAACAAAGAATCTTGTCTGGGGTGATGAAGGCTTCTTTGTGGAAAATGGTATTCTTGGTTTTGGCACTGAAGGACAAATTGATAACGACAGGGAAAACAATAATGGCATTTAGTTTTGAAAACTTTTACTTTTTACTTCTAGAAAACTACTTAAATATATTTCTTTTTATTTATTTATTTATTTATTTTTGTATGTTCCCAGATCAATCTGTATGTACAGATTGTACATGTATGTTCCCAGATCAATCAGATGCATATCCCTTGGCCCTCCCCCCACCCAGGTTCCCCCCCTCCATCCCTCCAGACCATTGATGTATGTTCCCAGATCAATCAGATGCATATCCCTTGGCCCTTCCCCCACCCAGGTTCCCCCCCTCCATCCCTCCAGACCATTGCTCCAAGTGGTTGTAGGTACTCCTATTCCCCTAGCACAATGACAATAGCTATCTTTTCTACACATGACAGTATAGGTTCCCATGTTACTCCCTCCCATGGTTCGGTCTCCACAATGTCTTTATGTCTATTCTCTGTTTTTTCATGAGTTCACTGTGTGTGTTATCATGACCATCTTACTAGATCCCATATATATGAGTTAGTATACTATACCTGTCTTTCTCTTTTTGACTTACTTCACTTTTTATGATAGGTTCTAAAGCCAGCCACCTCATTATGACTGAGTCTTCTGCATTTCTTTTAACAGCTGAGTAGTATTCCATTGTATATATGTACCAGGGCTTCTGGATCCATTCATTTGTCGATGGACATCTAGGTTGCTTCCATGTTCTGGCTATTGTATAGAGAGCTGCAATGAACATTGGGGTACAGGTGCCTCTTTCAGTTTTGATTTCATCAGGATATAGGCCTAATAGTGGGATTGCTGGGTCATAGGGTGCTTCTATTTTTAGTTTTTTAAGGAATCTCCATATTGTCTTCCATAGAGGTTGTATTAATTTACATTCCCACCAGCAATGCAAGAGGGTTCCCTTTTCTCCACACCCTCTCCAGCATTTGTTGTCTGTCGATTTGTTGATGATGGCCATTCTGACAGGTGTGAGGTGGTATCTCATTGTGGTTTTAATTTGCATTTCTCTAATAATAAGTGAGGTTGAGCATCGTTTCATGTGCTTTTGGACCATTTGTATGTCCTCTTTGGATTGGCGTCTCTTTAGATCTTTTTCCTATTTTTGATTGGGCTGCTCATTTTCCTGTGCTGAGTTGTCTGAGTTGCTTGTAGATTTTGGAGATTAATTCTTTGTCTGTTGTTTCATTTGCTATGATTTTCTCCCACTCTGTGGGGTGTCTGTTGAACTTTTTTGTAATTTCTTTTGCTGTACAAAAGCTTTTAAGTTTCATGAGGTCCCATATGTTCATTTTTCTTTTCAGTTCTGCTATTTTAGTTGGTGGGTCAGAGAAGATCTTGCTTTGATTGATGTCCTTGAGGGTTTTGCCTATATTCTCCTCTAAGAGTTTGATGGTTTCTGGTCTTACATTGAGGTCTTTAATCCATTTTGAGTTGATCTTAGTGTATGGGGTCAGGGAATGTTCCAACTTCATTTTTTTGCATGTAGCTGTCCAATTCTCCCAGCACCACTTGTTAAAGAGACTGTCTTTGTCCCATTTTATAGTTTCTCCTCCTTTATCAAAAATAAGGTACCCATAGGTGCGTGGGTTGATCTCTGGGTTCTCAATCTTGTTCCATTGATCTATAGTTCTGTTTTTGTGCCAGTACCATACTGTCTTGATGACTGTTGCTTTGTAGTAGAGTCTGAAGTTAGGGAGGCTGATCCTCCAGCTCCGTTTTCTTCCTCAGGATTGCTTTGGCTATTCGAGGTCTTCTGTGTTTCCATATGAACTGTGTTATTATTTGGTCTAGTTCTGTGAAAACTGTCAGTGGTAGTTGAATAGGTATTGCATTGAATCTGTAGATGATATTTGGAAGTATGGTCATTTTCACAATATTGATTCTTCCAATCCAGGAACATGGAATATCTCTCCATCTGTTTAAGTCTTCTTTAATGTCTTTCATGAGTGTCTTGTAATTTTCTGTGTACAATTCTTTTGTTTCTTTGGGTAGGTTTATTCCTAGATATTTGATTCTTTTGGTTGCAATGGTGAAGGGGATTGCCTCTTTGATTTCATTTTCTGATTTTTCATTGTTTGTGTATAGGAATGCCAGTGACTTCTGTGTGTTGAATTTATATCCTGCAACTTTGCTGAATTCATTGATTAGCTCTAGTAGCTTTGTAACCGTGTCTTTGGGATTTTCTATGTATAATATCATGTCGTCTGCAAAAAGAGAGAGCTTGACTTCTTCCTTTCCAGTCTGGATTCCTTTGATTTCTTTCTCTTGTCTTATTGCTGTTGCTAGGACTTCCAGGACTATGTTGAATAGCAGTGGTGAAAGTGGGCACCCCTGTCTTGTTCCTGATCTTAGAGGGAATGCTTAGAGTTGGGCACCATTAACGATAAAGTTCGCTGTAGGTATCTCATAGATGGCTTTTATTATGTTGAGATAGGTTCCTTCTATGCCCATTTTCTGAAGAGTTTTGATCATAATTTCAGTTCTGCTATTTTAGTTGGTGGGTCAGAGAAGATCTTGCTTTGATTGATGTCCTTGAGGGTTTTGCCTATATTCTCCTCTAAGAGTTTGATGGTTTCTGGTCTTACATTGAGGTCTTTAATCCATTTTGAGTTGATCTTAGTGTATGGGGTCAGGGAATGTTCCAACTTCATTTTTTTGCATGTAGCTGTCCAATTCTCCCAGCACCACTTGTTAAAGAGACTGTCTTTGTCCCATTTTATAGTTTCTCCTCCTTTATCAAAAATAAGGTACCCATAGGTGCGTGGGTTGATCTCTGGGTTCTCAATCTTGTTCCATTGATCTATAGTTCTGTTTTTGTGCCAGTACCATACTGTCTTGATGACTGTTGCTTTGTAGTAGAGTCTGAAGTTAGGGAGGCTGATCCCTCCAACTCCATTTTTCTTCCTCAGGATTGCTCTGGCGATTCGAGTTCCTCTGCCTTACCATATGAACTGTGTTATTATTTTGTCTAGTTCTGTTAAAATGTCAGTGGTAGTTGAATAGGTATTGCATTGAATCTGTAGATGATATTTGGAAGTATGGTCATTTTCACAATATTGATTCTTCCAATCCAGGAACATGGAATATCTCTCCATCTGTTTAAGTCTTCTTTAATGTCTTTCATGAGTGTCTTGTAATTTTCTGTGTACAATTCTTTTGTTTCTTTGGGTAGGTTTATTCCTAGATATTTGATTCTTTTGGTTGCAATGGTGAAGGGGATTGCCTCTTTGATTTCATTTTCTGATTTTTCATTGTTTGTGTATAGGAATGCCAGTGACTTCTGTGTGTTGAATTTATATCCTGCAACTTTGCTGAATTCATTGATTAGCTCTAGTAGCTTTGTAACCGTGTCTTTGGGATTTTCTATGTATAATATCATGTCGTCTGCAAAAAGAGAGAGCTTGACTTCTTCCTTTCCAGTCTGGATTCCTTTGATTTCTTTCTCTTGTCTTATTGCTGTTGCTAGGACTTCCAGGACTATGTTGAATAGCAGTGGTGAAAGTGGGCACCCCTGTCTTGTTCCTGATCTTAGAGGGAATGCTTTCAGTTTTTCACCATTAACAATAATGTTCGCTGTAGGTTTCTCATAGATGGCTTTTATTATGTTGAGATAGGTTCCTTCTATGCCCATTTTCTGAAGAGTTTTGATCATAAATGGATGTTGTACTTTGTCGAAGGCTTTTTCTGCATCTATTGAGATGATCATGTGATTTTTGTCTTTCAACTTGTTGATATGGTGTATCATGTTGATTGATTTGCGGATGTTGAAGAAGCCTTGCATGCCTGGGATGAACCCAACTTGATCGTGATGTATGAGTTTTTTGACATGTCGTTGAATTCTGTTTGCTAGGATTTTGTTGAGGATCTTGGCATCTAAGTTCATCAGTGAAATTGGCCTATAGTTTTCCTTTTTTGTGTTGTCTTTGCCTGGTTTGGGTATCAGGGTGATGGTGGCCTCGTAGAATGTGTTTGGGAGTTTTCCTTCCTGTGCAATTTTTTGAAAGAGTTTTAGAAGGACAGGCATTAGCTCTTCTTTAAATGTTTGGTAGAATTCGGCTGTGAAGCCATCTGGTCCTGGGCTTTTATTTTTGGGTAGATTTTTAATCACAAAGTTGATTTCTGAGCTTGTGATTGGCTTGTTCAAAGTTTCTGTTTCTTCCTGGCTCAGTCTTGGGAGATTAATCCTGTCCAAGAAACTGTCCATTTCTTCCAAGTTGTCCAGTTTGTTGCCATAGAGTTGTTCATAATAGTCTCTTAGAATCCTTTGGATTTCATTTTCTGATTTTTCATTGTTTGTGTATAGGAATGCCAGTGACTTCTGTGTGTTGAATTTATATCCTGCAACTTTGCTGAATTCATTGATTAGCTCTAGTAGCTTTGTAACCGTGTCTTTGGGATTTTCTATGTATAATATCATGTCGTCTGCAAAAAGAGAGAGCTTGACTTCTTCCTTTCCAGTCTGGATTCCTTTGATTTCTTTCTCTTGTCTTATTGCTGTTGCTAGGACTTCCAGGACTATGTTGAATAGCAGTGGTGAAAGTGGGCACCCCTGTCTTGTTCCTGATCTTAGAGGGAATGCTTTCAGTTTTTCACCATTAACAATAATGTTCGCTGTAGGTTTCTCATAGATGGCTTTTATTATGTTGAGATAGGTTCCTTCTATGCCCATTTTCTGAAGAGTTTTGATCATAAATGGATGTTGTACTTTGTCGAAGGCTTTTTCTGCATCTATTGAGATGATCATGTGATTTTTGTCTTTCAACTTGTTGATATGGTGTATCATGTTGATTGATTTGCGGATGTTGAAGAAGCCTTGCATGCCTGGGATGAACCCAACTTGATCGTGATGTATGAGTTTTTTGACATGTCGTTGAATTCTGTTTGCTAGGATTTTGTTGAGGATCTTGGCATCTAAGTTCATCAGTGAAATTGGCCTATAGTTTTCCTTTTTTGTGTTGTCTTTGCCTGGTTTGGGTATCAGGGTGATGGTGGCCTCGTAGAATGTGTTTGGGAGTTTTCCTTCCTGTGCAATTTTTTGAAAGAGTTTTAGAAGGACAGGCATTAGCTCTTCTTTAAATGTTTGGTAGAATTCGGCTGTGAAGCCATCTGGTCCTGGGCTTTTATTTTTGGGTAGATTTTTAATCACAAAGTTGATTTCTGAGCTTGTGATTGGCTTGTTCAAAGTTTCTGTTTCTTCCTGGCTCAGTCTTGGGAGATTAATCCTGTCCAAGAAACTGTCCATTTCTTCCAAGTTGTCCAGTTTGTTGCCATAGAGTTGTTCATAATAGTCTCTTAGAATCCTTTGGATTTCTGCATTATCTGTTGTAATCTCTCCTTTTTCATTTTTGATTTTGTTGATCTGGTTCTTCTCTCTTTTTCTTAATGAGTCTGGCCAGTGGCTTGTCAATTTTGTTTACCTTTTCAAAGAACCAGCTTTTTGTTTTATTTATCTTTACTATTGTTTCTTTTGTTTCTTTCTCATTTATTTCTGCTCTGATCTTTACGATTTCTCTTCTTCTGCTGGCTCTGGGATGTTTTTGTTCTTCTTTCTCCAACTGTTTTAAGCGGAGGGTTAGGTCATCTGCTTCATATTTTCCTAGTTTCTTGAGGTGGGATTGTATTGCTATAAATTTCCCTCTTAGAACTGCTTTTGCTGTATCCCATAAGTTTTGCACTGTCGTGTGTTCATTGTCATTTTCTTCTAGGAATTGTTTAATTTCTCCTTTGATTTCCTCAACGATCACTTGGTTTTTTAGGTATGTATTGTTTAATCTCCATGTGTTTCTGTTTTTAGGGTTTTTTTTCTGGTAGTTGATCTCCAGTCTCATTGCATTGTGGTCCGAGAAGATGGTTGATATAATTTCGGTTTTCTTGAACTGACTGAGGTTAGATTTGTGGCCCAAGATGTGGTCTATCCTGGAGAATGTTCCGTGAGCGCTTGAGAAGAAAGTGTATTCTTCTGCTTTTGGATGGAACGTCCTAAAGATATCGATGAGGTCCATCTTTTCCAGTGTGGCATTTAAGGCTTGTGTTTCTTTATTAATTTTCTGTTTTGTTGATCTGTCCATTGGTGTGAGAGGAGTGTTAAAGTCTCCTACTATTACTGTGTTATTGTTGATTTCTTCTTTATGTCTGAAAGTACCTGTCTTATGTATTGAGGTGCCCCTGTGTTGGGTGCATAGATATTCATGACTGTTATGTCTTCCTCTTGGATAGATCCCTTAATCATGATGTAGTGACCTGCCTTGTCTCTTAGAATCTTCTTTACTTTAAAGTCTATTTTGTCTGATATAAGGATTGCTACTCCAGCTTTCTTTTGATTTCCATTTGCATGAAATATCTTTTTCCAGCCTTTCACTTTCAGTCTATGAGTGTCTCTAGGTCTGAAGTGGGTCTCTTGTAAACAGCATATATATGGGTCTTGCTTCTGGATCCATTCAGCCAGCCTGTGTCGTTTGGTTGGAGCATTTAGTCCATTTACATTCAAAGTAATTATTGATACGAATGTTCCTATTGTCATCTTCTTAGAAATTTGGGGTTTGATTTGTAAGGCTTCTCCTACTCTTGTATTTATTGGCTATATCAGGTCCTTTAACACTTGTTGTAGGGCTGGTTTTGTGGTACAGAATTCTTTTAGTTTTTTCTTGTCTGTGAAGCTTTTGACTTCACCATCGATTTTGAATGAGATTCTTGCTGGGTAGAGAATTCGTGGTTGCAGGTTATTCTCTTTTAGCCGTTTAAATGTATCTTGCCATTCTCTTCTGGCCTGTAGGGTTTCTGTTGAGAGATCCGCAGTTAAACGTATGGGGTTTCCTTTATATGTTATTTGTTGTTTGCTCCTAGCTGCTTTTAGTAATCTGTCTTTATATTTAGTCTGCGTTAGTTTGATTAGTATGTGCCTTGGTGTGTTTCTTCTGGGGTTTCTCCTGTATGGAACTCTTTGTGCTTCCTGGACTTGGCTGACTATCTCCTTTCCCATGCTGGGGAAGTTTTCAACTATAACCTCTTCAAGAATTTTTTCATAGTCTTTCTTCTCTTCTTCTTCTTCTGGAACTCTTATAATTCTAATGTTGGTGCGTTTAATATTGCCCCATAGGTCTCTGAGGCTATCCTCAGTTCTTTTAATTCTTTGGGCTTTGTTCTGTTCTTCAGCACTTATTTCCACCATTCTGTCTTCCAGCTCACTTATCCGTTCTTCAGCCTCTGATACTCTACTGTTGAGACCTTCTATAGTATTTTTGAGTTCAGCAATTGAGTTGGGTGCATAGATATTCATGACTGTTATGTCTTCCTCTTGGATAGATCCCTTAATCATGATGTAGTGACCTGCCTTGTCTCTTAGAATCTTCTTTACTTTAAAGTCTATTTTGTCTGATATAAGGATTGCTACTCCAGCTTTCTTTTGATTTCCATTTGCATGAAATATCTTTTTCCAGCCTTTCACTTTCAGTCTATGAGTGTCTCTAGGTCTGAAGTGGGTCTCTTGTAAACAGCATATATATGGGTCTTGCTTCTGGATCCATTCAGCCAGCCTGTGTCGTTTGGTTGGAGCATTTAGTCCATTTACATTCAAAGTAATTATTGATACGAATGTTCCTATTGTCATCTTCTTAGAAATTTGGGGTTTGATTTGTAAGGCTTCTCCTACTCTTGTATTTATTGGCTATATCAGGTCCTTTAACACTTGTTGTAGGGCTGGTTTTGTGGTACAGAATTCTTTTAGTTTTTGCTTGTCTGTGAAGCTTTTGACTTCACCATCGATTTTGAATGAGATTCTTGCTGGGTAGAGAATTCGTGGTTGCAGGTTATTCTCTTTTAGCCGTTTAAATGTATCTTGCCATTCTCTTCTGGCCTGTAGGGTTTCTGTTGAGAGATCCGCAGTTAAACGTATGGGGTTTCCTTTATATGTTATTTGTTGTTTGCTCCTAGCTGCTTTTAGTAATCTGTCTTTATATTTAGTCTGCGTTAGTTTGATTAGTATGTGCCTTGGTGTGTTTCTTCTGGGGTTTCTCCTGTATGGAACTCTTTGTGCTTCCTGGACTTGGCTGACTATCTCCTTTCCCATGCTGGGGAAGTTTTCAACTATAACCTCTTCAAGAATTTTTTCATAGTCTTTCTTCTCTTCTTCTTCTTCTGGAACTCTTATAATTCTAATGTTGGTGCGTTTAATATTGCCCCATAGGTCTCTGAGGCTATCCTCAGTTCTTTTAATTCTTTGGGCTTTGTTCTGTTCTTCAGCACTTATTTCCACCATTCTGTCTTCCAGCTCACTTATCCGTTCTTCAGCCTCTGATACTCTACTGTTGAGACCTTCTATAGTATTTTTGAGTTCAGCAATTGAGTTGGTGGTCTCTATTTGCTTATTTTTCAGTTCCTGCATGTCTTTTCTCAATGCACTAATTTCCTCTAATATTCTGTTTTCGGTGTTTTGCATCCTCATTAGTATAGTTTTTCTGAATTCTCTTTCAGATAGCTTGTCTATCTCCTCCTCTGTCATTTGAAGTGGTGTTTCTCTAGCTTGGTCCTTCATTTGTACAGTGTTTCTCTGACGTTTCATTATTAGGTTAATTTTTGTTTCTTTGTGTGTGTCTGTGTGTATGGAGTTCTTATTCCCACCAGGCTTCTTGGTTGAATTCTCCATCCTTTGGGTTTTGTCCTTGTAGAAGGGTTCAGTGGCTTGTGTCTTGGGTGGTGATAGACCTTGTTTACAGGTGAATAATCTGTAGTGTTGTATGTTCTTTGATAATCAGTGTGGGGTCTTGGAATCCGGGCTTCCGCTTCGAGGATCCTTGGTTTGATGATTGGTCAGGGAGTGTAGGCTCTATGTCTGGTTTGCTATGGTGTTCTGTGATACTAGTTCACACACTAGCATCTGAGGAACAAGAGGTGCATCCCTGATGGGCGACAGTCATAAAAGCATGCAGATGTTTTCTAACATAATCATAAGATACACATACATATACAGCAATCCCCACAACTGACCAGTTTTACAGAGATAAGGCGCAGGAAATCTTTCTAGCAACTCATGCAATCACAGATGATACTTGCCCGTTAAGCTTTGAATTAATTAAAACAGTGCCTGAATAATAGATCTAGCACAAGGTCCTGGTTTGGATAATTACAATGAAAGCAATTTTAAATTAGGACATGTGCTGGGGTGACAAGGAGGAGAGTCTATAAGTAATAAAAAGGAAACGATTTGTCTTGGAAGTATTTTATAGGATTAGGTAGCAAAGATTAGTGTGTGTACTGTTTAGTGCATTTGGAAGTGAATAGTGCAGACAGAAAGATAGGAAATAATTTGTCTAGAGGATATTGATAGCTAGGAAGATGTTTTACATTTAGAACATAGAGAAAGAAAGCAGTGGGAAAGAGGAAAGAGAAAAGAGAATTAGAGGTTTTCAAGAATTAAAATTAAAGTTAAAAAAATATAATAAAAGTCAAAAGAAGGTTAAAAATTAAAAAGAGCAAAAAAAAAAAAAAAAATTAATGAGACCGAAAAACAAAGAAAAAACACATAAAATAAATCAAACAAATGAAAACTACAAAAAAAAAACATAAAAAACCCCCAATAAACAAAGAAACTAATAAACCCCAAACCAATCAATTGAATAAGCAAAATAGTCCACCACAAACAAGCAGAAAAAAGTAAAAAAGAAAAAAAAAAAAAGACGTTAAATACTGTCCTTGGTTTTTATCTTCATATCTGCCTGTTGGAAACCAATCTGCTCTTGATGGTGGTGTCTTGATGGCGTGGTCTTTCCCTTACAGTGCCGGTTGCTGTGGTTTCTGTTTTTGTGTTCAGCAAAATGAGGGCTTTGCTGCCATACTGGGTGCTGGCCGGGACGGTGGGCTGATCCCAGTCAGTCGGGCGGAGGCCGCGGCGCGCGCAGTCCCGTGTTGGAGGGGGGCGCCCCGGCTCGACCGCGCGCCCGCCTGTCGTCTCCAATCCCTGCTCTTTCCCCGTCTTCCTCCGCTGCTACTGCAGCTCTAGGGGAGCGCGGGCTCCTCCGACACTGCCGGTTATGTGTCTAAGTACCAAAGGCGGACGCGAGCTTTCCCGTCCAACTCGTGCCCAGTCCCTGGTCAGCAACCCGTGGACGACTTCCTCTCTCCGTTCAGCAAGCCCTCCAGTTGGAGTGGCTGAACTTACCCGCCCCTCGCGGCGTCCGCGGCTCCTCGCGGCGGGCGGGTTCCGGCGGCTCCTCGCGGCGGGCGGGTTCCACTACTTAAATATATTTCTTTGGGAATAAAACCCTCAGTCATGGCTGAGATTTCCCTGGCAGTCCAGTGGTTAAGACTCCATGCTTGCACAGCAGGAGACAAGGGTCTGATCACTGGTCAGGGAGCTAAGATCCCACATGCTGCGCAAGTACAGCAAAAGACAAAACCAAAACCAAACACAAACAAATAAGCAAAAAACCCCAAATACTGTTTATCACTATGTAAAGATATTCTCAGCAAATAAATTGTGTCAAAACCAAGACAACAGGGATTCCCTGGTGGTCCAGTGGGTAAAGACACCGCCTTGCAGTGCAAGGGGCACCAGTTCAATCCCTAGCTAGGGAAGACCCCACGTGCTGCAGAGTGGCTGGACCGGTGTGTCCAATTAGGAGCCAGCGCTTTGGAGCGAATAGGCCTAGAGCCCGTGCTCTGCAATGAGAAGCCACTGCGATGGGAGGCCCACACAGGCCAAAGAATAATGATTGATGAAAACAAATAAATAAATAAACCAATATGAGGCCAAAATTAAAAGAAAAAAAAAAGACAACAGGCATAAAATGGAGTCACTTATAAGTTCTACTTATCACTTCGCTGAGAGTTCATTATTGTCCTTGGTTTTTATCTTCATATCTGCCTGTTGGAAACCAATCTGCTCTTGATGGTGGTGTCTTGTGGTTTCCTGTTTTTGTTTTTTTTCAGCAAAATGAGGGCTTTGCTGCCATACTGGGTGCTGGCCGGGACGGTGGGCTGATCCCAGTCAGTCGGGCGGAGGCGCGCGCCGCAGTCCCGTGTTGGAGGGCGCCCGGCTCGACCGCGCCCGCCTGTCGTCTCAATCCCTGCTCTTTCCCGTCTTCCTCCGCTGCTACTGCAGCTCTAGGGAGCGCGGCTCCTCCGACACTGCCGGTTATGTGTCTAAGTGCCAAAGGCGGACGCAAGCTTTCCCGTCCAACTCGTGCCCAGTCCCTGGTCAGCAACCCGTGGGCAACTTCCCCTCTCAGTTCAGCAAGCCCTCCAGTTGGAGTGGCTGAACTTACCCGCCTCGCGGCGCGCTCCGCGGGCTCGCGGGCGGGCGGGTTCCGCGGCTCTCGCGCGGGCGGGTTCCACTACTTAAATATATTTCTTTGGGAATAAAACCCTCAGTCATGGCTGAGATTTCCCTGGCAGTCCAGTGGTTAAGACTCCATGCTTGCACAGCAGGAGACAAGGGTCTGATCACTGGTCAGGGAGCTAAGATCCCACATGCTGCGCAAGTACAGCAAAAGACAAAACCAAAACCAAACACAAACAAATAAGCAAAAAACCCCAAATACTGTTTATCACTATGTAAAGATATTCTCAGCAAATAAATTGTGTCAAAACCAAGACAACAGGGATTCCCTGGTGGTCCAGTGGGTAAAGACACCGCCTTGCAGTGCAAGGGGCACCAGTTCAATCCCTAGCTAGGGAAGACCCCACGTGCTGCAGAGTGGCTGGACCGGTGTGTCCAATTAGGAGCCAGCGCTTTGGAGCGAATAGGCCTAGAGCCCGTGCTCTGCAATGAGAAGCCACTGCGATGGGAGGCCCACACAGGCCAAAGAATAATGATTGATGAAAACAAATAAATAAATAAACCAATATGAGGCCAAAATTAAAAGAAAAAAAAAAGACAACAGGCATAAAATGGAGTCACTTATAAGTTCTACTTATCACTTCGCTGAGAGTTCATTATTGTTTCAGTTCTTCCAGAAAAGGAATTTAAGCCAGCCAATCCAGAGTCATCTAATTAGCACTAGTTAGCTAATCTGCCTGATAGACCTTGTCATAATGCATCCAATTTTTTTTTTTTGTCTTGTGTAACTTCCTTGTTCCTGCTCCTTTCTGCCTAACAAGTCTTTTGATTTTGTTCAGCTCCTTAGAGCTCCTTTCTGTTTGCTAAAGGGTAGGCTACCTGATTATGAATTATCAAATAACACTAATAAGATCTTTAAAATTTACTCAGTTGAATTTCTGTTTAAACAGGAATTTGAATTCTAAAAAGAAAAAAACAGTTAATAAATTTTGATCAATGAGGCTAAGGAGAAAATAACACATTTCTCAAAGAAGAAGCAGAGATCTAACACATTCCAACTAAATATAGGCCATTTCCTGTACTGAATATTAATACCAAGAGGCCGATTCTTGTCTATCTGTAAAATTCAGAAGGAAGAGAAAGAGGAGTTGATGTTTATACACCATCTCCCTCATCATTTCATTTAATTATAATTAATAGTAATGATAATATTAATAACCTGACAATTATAAGGTATTTTGTTCTAATGGAAAGGCTCAGAAACTTTAAGCAACTTGCCCAACAACTTGACATAATAAGTGATGGATCAGGAACTCAAACCCAAAAACAGGAATCCAAAGCCAACGCCCTTCCGCTACAACATTTACTGTTAGTAGAAAGCATAAAGCTCAAAAATTATCGGGAAACTTTTGTTTATATTTTCAGAAAAACTAATTACAATGATGTTCATCCTTAATAAATAGTTCCAAAGTAAGATAAATGAACCATGTTGAACCAATTAGTTAAAATTCAGAAAAAGAGACATCTTAACTTGTAGATATTAAAATTTAAGTGTAATTATAATTTTAATTATATCTACATATGCATTTTCTAGGGAAAGCCCCACGTGCTGCAGAGTGGCTGGACCGGTGTGTCCAATTAGGAGCCAGCGCTTTGGAGCGAATAGGCCTAGAGCCCGTGCTCTGCAATGAGAAGCCACTGCGATGGGAGGCCCACACAGGCCAAAGAATAATGATTGATGAAAACAAATAAATAAATAAACCAATATGAGGCCAAAATTAAAAGAAAAAAAAAAGACAACAGGCATAAAATGGAGTCACTTATAAGTTCTACTTATCACTTCGCTGAGAGTTCATTATTGTTTCAGTTCTTCCAGAAAAGGAATTTAAGCCAGCCAATCCAGAGTCATCTAATTAGCACTAGTTAGCTAATCTGCCTGATAGACCTTGTCATAATGCATCCAATTTTTTTTTTTTGTCTTGTGTAACTTCCTTGTTCCTGCTCCTTTCTGCCTAACAAGTCTTTTGATTTTGTTCAGCTCCTTAGAGCTCCTTTCTGTTTGCTAAAGGGTAGGCTACCTGATTATGAATTATCAAATAACACTAATAAGATCTTTAAAATTTACTCAGTTGAATTTCTGTTTAAACAGGAATTTGAATTCTAAAAAGAAAAAAACAGTTAATAAATTTTGATCAATGAGGCTAAGGAGAAAATAACACATTTCTCAAAGAAGAAGCAGAGATCTAACACATTCCAACTAAATATAGGCCATTTCCTGTACTGAATATTAATACCAAGAGGCCGATTCTTGTCTATCTGTAAAATTCAGAAGGGAAGAGAAAGAGGAGTTGATGTTTATACACCATCTCCCTCATCATTTCATTTAATTATAATTAATAGTAATGATAATATTAATAACCTGACAATTATAAGGTATTTTGTTCTAATGGAAAGGCTCAGAAACTTTAAGCAACTTGCCCAACAACTTGACATAATAAGTGATGGATCAGGAACTCAAACCCAAAAACAGGAATCCAAAGCCAACGCCCTTCCGCTACAACATTTACTGTTAGTAGAAAGCATAAAGCTCAAAAATTATCGGGAAACTTTTGTTTATATTTTCAGAAAAACTAATTACAATGATGTTCATCCTTAATAAATAGTTCCAAAGTAAGATAAATGAACCATGTTGAACCAATTAGTTAAAATTCAGAAAAAGAGACATCTTAACTTGTAGATATTAAAATTTAAGTGTAATTATAATTTTAATTATATCTACATATGCATTTTAAATTAATATATGGCTCCCTATGTGCCATACACTGCTTTAGGTACTGGATAGACCATAATGAATGGCAGCATTTTTGCCCTTGAGTCGGTCACAGTTTGGGATGTCCATGTTTTCAATTTTGCTTAATGGGAAATTTGTGGCCATAGAGATCATCACGAGACAAATGTGAGCACATTGAAGAGCACGGTGCAACTCCAAAATAAGAAGATAGTTCCATAAGCCAGGAATATTTATCTCATTCCATTATAATCACACTGGGTGCCTAGTGATTTATTTTAACTTGTTACTGCTAAACAGTTCTCAGAAAACCTTCCTGTTTTCACCTTGTTTTTCTTTTTCATTTTCTCATCATTCAAGCACTACCCTTCACTCATTGTTTTGGACTCCTATTTGACTGGGTGAAACATTTTTTGGAGCCCCTCCCAAGGTCATTTCCTCTGTCCCTTTCAAAAGTTACTGCATGCTTTGCAAAGTCTCAGCGACATTAAGAATTCCTTACAAGTATGCATAAAGTTTTACTACTAGCAATAAATATAAGACCAGCCAGGACTGGGTGCCTGCATATGGACAGAAAAGGGCATCTACTATAAACATATTTTAAGAAGTATTTTAATTTGACTAAGAAAGTACTGTTTGTTTGTTTTTTTTTTTTTTAATTTGCCAGCACAAGATGTAGTGCCTGATTTTATAATATATCTTATTATGACTAAAATGAAATTCTATCTATAGGGGCTAACCTTTTTATTTTAATTGCAAAGTACAGAAATTGAAGGAAGCACAAAAAAGGGACCCATTACCCTGTACTAGACAAGAACAATGCCTTTCTAGAAGAGATTTCTGTGCTGGGAGATGTCTCATTATATTTGCATAATGCATCCCCTCCTCTAGGGTTGCATCCAAAAAGGCTCCCACTTACTTCACAAAAAAGCTGTTCATTTACAGCCACTCACCAAAGTAATCCTGTTGGCCTTTGGGCAACTTGTTTCTACAGCTTTCCTCCATTTTGACCATAGACTTAAAATATATATGTGTATATATATATATATATATATATATATATATATATATGGTGGCCAAGACGGTAAAGAAATTACCTGCAATGCAGGAGACCCAGGTTTGATCCCTGATTTGGGAAGATCCACTGGAGGAGAACATGGCAAACCACTCCAGTATTCCTGCCTGGAGAACTCCATGAATAGAGCAGTTCGGTGGGTTAGACTCCATGGGGTCTCAAAGAGTGAGCACGATTGAGCCACTCACACAAAAACACACACACATCGTTAACAGTTAAAGACGGGGAGAAGAGAAACTGTAGTTGTCTGACATAAATCCATCCCTATGACTGGAAAAACAGGTAGCATACATTTTCTACTGAATCTGACTCTTTCCATCTGTAATAGCTCTTTGATATAACCACACAAATATCTAATGTCAAATAAAAAGTGTATTTCACGAATTTGATTATACATCCCATCTTTTAATAATTTTCCATGTACAGAGGAGTTTTCAATAATTAGATAATGTCATAAAGTACAGATACATAAAAAGCAAGTATTTTCTTTTATTTACTCAGGTATTTAAGCTTTTCTTATGCATTTACAAAATAGTTCCTCATTCTGGTCTATGTTATAGATAACTGCCACACACACAAAGATAGAGACACAAAATTATAGAGGCAGGCTACAACCTCAGTCCTAATTTTTTTCTGGCTTTCTACTTACTTGCACAGGCTTTAGCCACCTCTCATACAAAAGACCTTTAATTTTTTTCCACTAGTGCTTATTTTTTTAGAGTAGACAGATCTGCACACCCTGTCCTGTACCTAGCCCTGACTGTAGTAGGAAAAGAAAAAAGAAACTGAATTAGGTGAAAAATGGAGACACTTTGATAAAAGAATAAAATTACCTTGATAAAATATAAGAAAGAAACCTGTTTTTCCTTTAATTTACTTTTTATAAATTAAATGTTTATAGCAGAAATGTAACGATAAATTAATGTAGCATTAATAAAACAAATGATCAGTTTCTAGAACCTATAAGCCTTTCTCATGGAACACTAGGAACCACAATCATTGCTTTAGGAAAACTATTACCAGTAACTTTGTTTCACAGCAATTGGTCATTATTTATTCCTTTGCCTATGGACAAAATTTTCAAATCTACTCTTTTATCAAACTTTTCAGAAAGTACTTTAATGAAAATGTACAAACTGACAAATGTAATATTCAAATTAAACACAAATAAGAAACATCAAGAGAGTTGGAAACCAGTGTCAACTTGTAAATGAATTTGTTTTAATTCATTAGCAATTGAAACTGCCTGGAGAACTCCATGAATAGAGCAGTTCGGTGGGTTAGACTCCATGGGGTCTCAAAGAGTGAGCACGATTGAGCCACTCACACAAAAACACACACACATCGTTAACAGTTAAAGACGGGGAGAAGAGAAACTGTAGTTGTCTGACATAAATCCATCCCTATGACTGGAAAAACAGGTAGCATACATTTTCTACTGAATCTGACTCTTTCCATCTGTAATAGCTCTTTGATATAACCACACAAATATCTAATGTCAAATAAAAAGTGTATTTCACGAATTTGATTATACATCCCATCTTTTAATAATTTTCCATGTACAGAGGAGTTTTCAATAATTAGATAATGTCATAAAGTACAGATACATAAAAAGCAAGTATTTTCTTTTATTTACTCAGGTATTTAAGCTTTTCTTATGCATTTACAAAATAGTTCCTCATTCTGGTCTATGTTATAGATAACTGCCACACACACAAAGATAGAGACACAAAATTATAGAGGCAGGCTACAACCTCAGTCCTAATTTTTTTCTGGCTTTCTACTTACTTGCACAGGCTTTAGCCACCTCTCATACAAAAGACCTTTAATTTTTTTCCACTAGTGCTTATTTTTTTAGAGTAGACAGATCTGCACACCCTGTCCTGTACCTAGCCCTGACTGTAGTAGGAAAAGAAAAAAAAAACTGAATTAGGTGAAAAATGGAGACACTTTGATAAAAGAATAAAATTACCTTGATAAAATATAAGAAAGAAACCTGTTTTTCCTTTAATTTACTTTTTATAAATTAAATGTTTATAGCAGAAATGTAACGATAAATTAATGTAGCATTAATAAAACAAATGATCAGTTTCTAGAACCTATAAGCCTTTCTCATGGAACACTAGGAACCACAATCATTGCTTTAGGAAAACTATTACCAGTAACTTTGTTTCACAGCAATTGGTCATTATTTATTCCTTTGCCTATGGACAAAATTTTCAAATCTACTCTTTTATCAAACTTTTCAGAAAGTACTTTAATGAAAATGTACAAACTGACAAATGTAATATTCAAATTAAACACAAATAAGAAACATCAAGAGAGTTGGAAAACAGTGTCAACTTGTAAATGAATTTGTTTTAATTCATTAGCAATTGAAATGCTACTACTTCTAATCTAGATGATATTAGCCATAAAAATTGTCGCTTTTACTGTCTATTAAATTCTCACTTTCTAATACTAATCTCCTGCATCATGCAAACTTACTTTCAATGGGCTTTAGGTCTTTTATTCTTTTAAGATAAATGGTAGCTGTAGGGAGCTATTTGATTACATCTCAGGGATTCTATTTTGGATTGAAACATTGCTGAATTAGGGTATGAGAGAGATACATATCATCAAATAGGGGGAGAAGAACTATTATTAACTAAGAGATGTTTTGTTAGATGAGACAAATAACAAAAACAAAGAACTAAAATTTAAAAGTAGACATGGGATCTAGTTGAAAGAACCAAAATTGCATTATCAAATAAGAAAAATGGCTGAACTCGAACTTAAGTAGACAAAGAGCTATGATTTCCAATAATGTATTTTTTTTTCTTAAAAATAATGAAAAAACAAAAATGGGAATTTTCTACTGAGAAATATTTTCTGATAGAAAGTGAATAGTAGCTGTCATTTCTAGGGGAGAATATTACTTATAAACCTCTTGATGTGATGATAAATTAAACTCAGATTCTCTTAAACAATGAACAGAAATCACCTGCTCAGAAGATGCTACCATCAGGCAACTGGCACAATGATGCTACCAAAGACAGATTTCTCCCATCTCTTCTCTCCCTGTCTTCTACAGTATTATTTCAATCTAAAACTGACTTTGGCCTTAATCTAAATCTCTCCTTCTGGTTAGAAGATGGAGTTCAGCTGCTACCAAGAGAGACATAATTATATTCAGTAGAAGAAAGATTATTTTTTCCCAGTCTACTTCTTAGAAAAAGAATTCAACTTCTTTCCAAGAAGTCTGCAGAAAATATCTCCATGATTCCCATTTACTCAAACTGTGTTATGATTCTAATGGGGTGAGGCAGTCAGCTTCCACAAAGTATTCATGGCCAAGGGAGGTCATACAATTGGCATTCAGTTATCAGGACGAAAAGTAAAGGGATCCAAAACAATTCAATTTGGCCCATATCTACTAATGGGAAGTTATTTGCTTTTGCAGTAGACGAGATCCATCCTGGCTTTTGCTACTCTGATAAGGAAAACTGGAGCTCACAACAGGGAAAATTCTGTTACTGAGATATTTCAATGTAGCTACTACCTTAAATGAAGAGAAAATGGTGGACTTGTTGACTGATGATAAAACTGCCCAATAAATTTGAATCTGAATTTGTTTTTGTCTCCTTCGTTGTTTTCTCTTCCTTCCTACTCAATCTTCACTCTCAGTACACACACATCTACAAATAAGAGAGAAACAAAAGTCTAAGAATAACCTGATGTGGCTTCTCTGAATCCATCCAATTGCTCTGATCTTTTTCCTCCTTTCTTCTTTGTCAGTTTTCTTTAGTTTCTGATCATGTCTTTACTCTTCTGTATCATCCATTAGTTTGCAGCATCTTGAAAAATTGTATATCTTAGGATTCTTCCAAAGCAGCATCTAAGTATTTTAGAGAAAATTAACAGACAAATATGTGCTTCAGTGAAGTATATATTTAATGAGGAAAGTCTTATGAATTATAGAAAATGAATTCTAGAAGAAAATTTTTATTTATTTGCTAAATCTATTAATATGATTATTTGCTCTAGGAGGGGGCATTCTCATTTATTAAGCATGAAAATTCTGCTATACATTAAAATACATGTATATTTTTAAAAAGTATTTGAGAAACATATAAAAGACAAGTTGCTAGACTGCAGCAAAATGTCTTTTAGCTTATATATATGTTTATTTTATTACGTATCAGATACTTGTGTATACTTCAGTTCAGTTACTTAGTCCGGTCTGACTCTTTGTAACCCTACAGACTGCAGCATGCTAGGCTTCCCTGTCCTTCATCATCTCCCACTTACACGTATTAAAATACATATAGACAAGATATATATGTATTATCTTTTTCATAAAGGGTATACACTGTCACAACTTTGACTGAAAATTTAATGAAAACACTGATTTAGAAAGTAAAATTATATCATGAATATTACTGGGTCATCTCCTTAATTTCAAATTAAATAGAGATTTAATTAAACAATAGGATTCTGTATTATTAATTTTTATTTCTTTGGAGACAAATGTCCAATCTATTAAATATTCTAAAAATGTTTGTTGTTTTTAAATGCTCACTGAAGAAGAGATTCCTTGTGTCATATTATCATACAAATTTAGTGTGATTCAAGATATCACATCATGAACAGAGTACTTTCTATATTTGACTCTGTACATCATAAAATGAAGAAATTCATTAACTTAGTGTCCCATACATGCAGAAAACTATTGATTTTCATTCAGTTTCTAGATAAATTTTATGATAAATCCAAATTATCTGCTTAAAATAAAAACACTTGTACAATTCCTTATTGCCATATACTTAGAGTCAACATGTGGCCCCTAAAAGCTTGACAGTTCCACAAAATTAAAAAAAGAAGAGTCATTAGACTATTCCTTTTCTTTTAAAACTTCAATTATAATAACTTCAATGTCACAAAAGTCATTCCATCTCAGAAAACAATATGCATGAATAATTTCAAATGATAGACCATAGTGTGTGGTTTAGTCCCGAGTGGTTTAAGTAGTATATAACAATAACTGGATTCACAATAGCTTCAACTGACTGCAGGATTGTCAAGCACCATAAAAACAGTAAAATAGAAGGTGTTTTGGAATTGGGACAGCTGCTAGTGATGTAGAAGAACCTAGGATTTAAATACCGTGAGTGTATCAGGTTTTACAGACTAAGTGAAAGGCATAATACACATTTTTGTTCAGCTGTGTATCTATCCATGCTTTCTGAAATCAAAGATCATTTGATTACACATGGTAACTAATCCATAAGTAATTAAGCCTTCAACTAAAATCTGTATTTTTTAAAATATGAAGAAGACAGAAAAGTGAACACAATGAATGGTTTATTCAATTTACCCTTTCTAACTTCGCTGTAATGTCCACATTGCTTTAAATAGATTATTACACTTGCTCCTTTTTAATATTGGTTTTGACAAATAACTTTTAATGGCGTAACCTGACATCAATATTTTATTCACAAAATTAATCATCTCTAACATAGATCCTGACTTTCAAGTGAGAGTGATTTCAGCTACCTTAATGAGGCTAGTCATTAGACTTTTATAGTTATTATTTTTATCTACTATTTCTCAATTGTTGCTAATAAAACATTAATACATTTATTTGTTCATATACTTTATTGGTAGTACAATTAAACAATTTTGTTCTTTCAGTACAGTGTTTGATGAGTAACATTTAGTCAATGACTAAAACAGGTTTTAGCAAATTTTACTGTACATCATAAAATGAAGAAACATACATGCCAAGAAAACTATTGCATTCAGTTTCTAGATAAATTTTATGATAAATCCAAATTATCTGCTTAAAATAAAAACACTTGTACAATTCCTTATTGCCATATACTTAGAGTCAACATGTGGCCCCTAAAAGCTTGACAGTTCCACAAAATTAAAAAAAGAAGAGTCATTAGACTATTCCTTTTCTTTTAAAACTTCAATTATAATAACTTCAATGTCACAAAAGTCATTCCATCTCAGAAAACAATATGCATGAATAATTTCAAATGATAGACCATAGTGTGTGGTTTAGTCCCGAGTGGTTTAAGTAGTATATAACAATAACTGGATTCACAATAGCTTCAACTGACTGCAGGATTGTCAAGCACCATAAAAACAGTAAAATAGAAGGTGTTTTGGAATTGGGACAGCTGCTAGTGATGTAGAAGAACCTAGGATTTAAATACCGTGAGTGTATCAGGTTTTACAGACTAAGTGAAAGGCATAATACACATTTTTGTTCAGCTGTGTATCTATCCATGCTTTCTGAAATCAAAGATCATTTGATTACACATGGTAACTAATCCATAAGTAATTAAGCCTTCAACTAAAATCTGTATTTTTTAAAATATGAAGAAGACAGAAAAGTGAACACAATGAATGGTTTATTCAATTTACCCTTTCTAACTTCGCTGTAATGTCCACATTGCTTTAAATAGATTATTACACTTGCTCCTTTTTAATATTGGTTTTGACAAATAACTTTTTAATGGCGTAACCTGACATCAATATTTTATTCACAAAAATTAATCATCTCTAACATAGATCCTGACTTTCAAGTGAGAGTGATTTCAGCTACCTTAATGAGGCTAGTCATTAGACTTTTATAGTTATTATTTTTATCTACTATTTCTCAATTGTTGCTAATAAAACATTAATACATTTATTTGTTCATATACTTTATTGGTAGTACAATTAAACAATTTTGTTCTTTCAGTACAGTGTTTGATGAGTAACATTTAGTCAATGACTAAAACAGGTTTTAGCAAATTTTACTGAACATCCTTGACTGCAGAATGAGAAGAGGTATAAATTTATTATTAAATACTTTATTAACATCAAAATCATGACATTAAAAAACTTGCATGCTCATAGAAAATTTCAAATTAATTCCAAAAGAATTAAACACACCCTGTAAATGCATGTAATTTGGGGGGACTGCTATGGACCTTCTGTCTGTCTTTGCCAACATTTCTAAACTGGTATGGTTCTGTCATGATCACTGAATGCTTAAATGTACAACAGCTGGAATAAGCACGTGAAATCCCTGCGAAGCTGAAATTTGGAGAAATGTTTCTAAAAATTTTATAGCTAGAAAGAGGAAATATTAATAAAAGGTGAACAAACTAATCAGCAAGATGGTAAAAGGCATCACAGTCCGGACTCCAAGGATACTAGACACATGTGTTACACCAAGATTATGAAAGCTAACAACACAAGCATTAAGACAACAGACCCCAAGGGGGAAACAAAAATAATTTAAAAATCATCTTTTTCCTTTAAAAAATAAGGAAAGAGCTATAAATAGTCCTAATCCCTAAAGGAATGTGACAGCATGTATGAATACAAAATAAGAAGAGGTTGCTATGAGAAAAAAGCCTTTGGAGAATAAGAATAAGAGTTCTTAGAAATTAAGCCTAATGTTGTCAGGTAATTATTCCTGAGCAAAAGATTATATTCATCAGCTGAAAAGAAAAGTGGGAAATTTCCCAGAATATACAATAAAAAGGCAAAGTGATGATATAAGAGAAAAATCATGAAAAATAAAGGCTAGATCCAGATGGTAAAATAAACATTTAATAAAAGTTTTGAAAGAGAGGTCTAACTATTGCGCAGTGTTTCTTTTCCAATAGTTAAAAGTCTTGGAATTGCATCTTAGTGAACTAATCCAATTACAGGTCTGTCCTGGAAGCTATTACTATACCAGGGACATGGAGAAAAAGGAAAGGCCATATAGCTATTTTCAAATAGTAAAACTAGCTAAATAAAGATTTAATACACATACAGAATGCAAATACTCTCCGTCTCGCCTGATTCAAGCTACAGGCAACAGAAAACGAGAAAAAGTATAAGGAAGAGATACATAGGGAAAAATAGGTGCTGTAACAAGTTGGGGCACCAAGAAATGTTCAAAGTTGCTAAGAAAAGAAAAACAACATTTACATGCATTATTTAGAAGTATTTAATGATATCGATAGAAAAATTAACAACTTCCATTAAGAAGAGAGCAGGTGAGAGGAGGTATGAGTAAATAATATGAAACCTCTCCTCTTACATGGAAGGGCATTAAGAGGCCATATCTAAAACCAATAAAATGGAAAGAAGAATGTCGTCTAGAAATATGGCAGTAACTATCAGCAAACTGAAGAAAGGAAACACCCAATTATCTGGAGAAGTGGGTTGGCTTTGGAAAGACACTGAAGGGAATTTCCTAGCATTCATTTGGCACTCTCCTGTATTTTTTTAAAAAGAATTTTCATGTGTCATTTCATGATGCAAATGTGCACATCAAGAGATGAAAATACAATGTCTAATGAAAATGCATTAAATTTATAAAACTAAATTTGGGAATGTGACAGCATGTATGAATACAAAATAAGAAGAGGTTGCTATGAGAAAGCCTTTGGAGAATAAGAATAAGAGTTCTTAGAAATTAAGCCTAATGTTGTCAGGTAATTATTCCTGAGCAAAAGATTATATTCATCAGCTGAAAAGAAAAGTGGGAAATTTCCCAGAATATACAATAAAAAGGCAAAGTGATGATATAAGAGAAAAATCATGAAAAATAAAGGCTAGATCCAGATGGTAAAATAAACATTTAATAAAAGTTTTGAAAGAGAGGTCTAACTATTGCGCAGTGTTTCTTTTCCAATAGTTAAAAGTCTTGGAATTGCATCTTAGTGAACTAATCCAATTACAGGTCTGTCCTGGAAGCTATTACTATACCAGGGACATGGAGAAAAAGGAAAGGCCATATAGCTATTTTCAAATAGTAAAACTAGCTAAATAAAGATTTAATACACATACAGAATGCAAATACTCTCCGTCTCGCCTGATTCAAGCTACAGGCAACAGAAAACGAGAAAAAGTATAAGGAAGAGATACATAGGGAAAAATAGGTGCTGTAACAAGTTGGGGCACCAAGAAATGTTCAAAGTTGCTAAGAAAAGAAAACAACATTTACATGCATTATTTAGAAGTATTTAATGATATCGATAGAAAAATTAACAACTTCCATTAAGAAGAGAGCAGGTGAGAGGAGGTATGAGTAAATAATATGAAACCTCTCCTCTTACATGGAAGGGCATTAAGAGGCCATATCTAAAACCAATAAAATGGAAAGAAGAATGTCGTCTAGAAATATGGCAGTAACTATCAGCAAACTGAAGAAAGGAAACACCCAATTATCTGGAGAAGTGGGTTGGCTTTGGAAAGACACTGAAGGGAATTTCCTAGCATTCATTTGGCACTCTCCTGTATTTTTTTAAAAAGAATTTTCATGTGTCATTTCATGATGCAAATGTGCACATCAAGAGATGAAAATACAATGTCTAATGAAAATGCATTAAATTTATAAAACTAAATTTGGGATTGTTTTCAAATAAAATCTGAATTTGAAGTATAATACTATGTATAGATGCAAAACATGTATATATGAGCTTGAAGAGCGTATTATTTTTGTACTGTAAGAATTCTTATGAGTTGAAAAATGTCTCTCCATCCCAGTGGTGGACATCTTTTAAAGGGTCAGATTGTAAATATTTTAGGCATTGTGAGCCAAGGAAAAAAGATCAAAGCATCATTTATATACATATATAAGAAACAAGAAATTTTTTCAAATTTTTGTTGTTGAAATTCAGAATATAATAAAAATCAAGCATACTTTTTAAAATAATATAAATCCACCAATGAGAAGAAGGGACTTTGGGCGGCGGGGGGGGGGGGGAATAGTAACATTTTGCTTAGTAGACATTTAAAGTGAGTATTTCTGATTATCAAATCAGTTGTAAACATTCATATATAAAAACAGATTTTTTTGTGTGTGCTCCCCTCAATACACCCTAAACCCCAGGTGGACCAGGCCACAGGCTGTGTTGCTGAACCCCTGCTTTACCCAGGGGGTGTCTATCTTGTTGGAATCTACTTTAGATTTCTCAACTATTTATGGTAAAGAATTGAGTTTTGTTTTTTAATCCTGTTACAGAATTGATACTGTGTTAAATGAGATGAACTACTAAAAATGAAATTAAAAAAAAAGACATAAAATGCACACCCCTTTTTATTATCACAATCAATAGCCATAAAATTACCCTGTAAAATGGCTATAAAATTTTTTTTAAAACCTTTATTTTACTTTTAACTTTTACAGAGTTTTGTTGTTTACAGATATGTATGTTCTCAGATTAGTCCTATGTATATCCCCCTTCCTCCCTCCCGACCATCACACAGAAACCATCTAAAACCAATAAAATGGAAAGAAGAATGTCGTCTAGAAATATGGCAGTAACTATCAGCAAACTGAAGAAACACCCAATTATCTGGAGAAGTGGGTTGGCTTTGGAAAGACACTGAAGGAATTTCCTAGCATTCATTTGGCACTCTCCTGTATTTTTTTAAAAAGAATTTTCATGTGTCATTTCATGATGCAACTGTGCACATCAAGAGATGAAAATACAATGTCTAATGAAAATGCATTAAATTTATAAAACTAAATTTGGGATTGTTTTCAAATAAAATCTGAATTTGAAGTATAATACTATGTATAGATGCAAAACATGTATATATGAGCTTGAAGAGCGTATTATTTTTGTACTGTAAGAATTCTTATGAGTTGAAAAATGTCTCTCCATCCCAGTGGTGGACATCTTTTAAAGGGTCAGATTGTAAATATTTTAGGCATTGTGAGCCAAGGAAAAAAGATCAAAGCATCATTTATATACATATATAAGAAACAAGAAATTTTTTCAAATTTTTGTTGTTGAAATTCAGAATATAATAAAAATCAAGCATACTTTTTAAAATAATATAAATCCACCAATGAGAAGAAGGGACTTTGGGCGGCGGGGTGGGGGGGGGGAGGAATAGTAACATTTTGCTTAGTTGACATTTAAAGTGAGTATTTCTGATTATCAAATCAGTTGTAAACATTCATATATAAAAACAGATTTTTTTGTGTGTGCTCCCCTCAATACACCCTAAACCCCAGGTGGACCAGGCCACAGGCTGTGTTGCTGAACCCCTGCTTTACCCAGGGGGTGTCTATCTTGTTGGAATCTACTTTAGATTTCTCAACTATTTATGGTAAAGAATTGAGTTTTGTTTTTTAATCCTGTTACAGAATTGATACTGTGTTAAATGAGATGAACTACTAAAAAAATGAAATTAAAAAAAAAGACATAAAATGCACACCCCTTTTTATTATCACAATCAATAGCCATAAAATTACCCTGTAAAATGGCTATAAAATTTTTTTTAAAACCTTTATTTTACTTTTAACTTTTACAGAGTTTTGTTGTTTACAGATATGTATGTTCTCAGATTAGTCCTATGTATATCCCCCCCTTCCCTCCCCTCCCGACCATCACACAGCACCCCTGAAGGATCCCCTTTTCTCACAAAGCAATGACTAGAGCTATTTTCTTCACTTATGATAGTACAGGCCTTCATGCTACTTCCTTTACACCTCTCACCCACTGTTCCTTCCCCACAATGTCCATATGTCCACTGTCCATGTCTGTCTTTCTGTCGCTTCACTGCATGTGCCATCATCACCATCCTACTAGATTCCATATATATGTGTTAATATACTGTATTTGTCCTTCTCTTTCTGACTGACTTCACTTTTGATGATACGTTCTAGATCCAGCCACCTCGTTAGAATGGATTCTTCTGCATTTCTCTTTACAGCTGTGTAGTATTCCATTGTATACATGTACCAGAGCTTTTGGATCCATTCATTCGTCGATGGGCATCTACGTTGCTTCCATGTTCTAGCTATTGTATAGAGAGCTGCAATGAACATTGGGGTTACAGGTGCTTCTTTCAGTTTTGATTTTATCAGGGTATAAGCCTAAGAGTGGGATTGCTGGGTCATAGGGTGCTACTATTTTTAGTTTTTTGAGAAATCTCCATACTGTCTTCCATAGAGGCTGTATTAATTTACACTCCCACCAGCAATGCAGGAGTGTTCCCTTTTCTCCGCACTCTCTCCAGCATTTATTGTCTGTCGATTTGTGGATGATGGCCATTCTGACGGGTGTGAGGTGATATCTCATTGTAGTTTTGATTTGCATTTCTCTAATTATTAGTGAAGTTGAGCATCGTTTCATGTGTTTTTGGGCCATCTGTATGTCCTCTTTGGAGAGGTGTCTGTTTAGGTCCTTTCCCATTTTTATGGGTTAAAGAATTTTGAAGTTTTGTTTTTAAGCCTGTTACAGAATTGATACTGTGTTAAATGAGATGAACTACTAAAAAAATGAAATTAAAAAAAAAGACATAAAATGCACACCCCTTTTTATTATCACAATCAATAGCCATAAAATTACCCTGTAAAATGGCTATAAAATTTTTTTTAAAACCTTTATTTTACTTTTAACTTTTACAGAGTTTTGTTGTTTACAGATATGTATGTTCTCAGATTAGTCCTATGTATATCCCCCCCTTCCCTCCCCTCCCGACCATCACACAGCACCCCTGAAGGATCCCCTTTTCTCACAAAGCAATGACTAGAGCTATTTTCTTCACTTATGATAGTACAGGCCTTCATGCTACTTCCTTTACACCTCTCACCCACTGTTCCTTCCCCACAATGTCCATATGTCCACTGTCCATGTCTGTCTTTCTGTCGCTTCACTGCATGTGCCATCATCACCATCCTACTAGATTCCATATATATGTGTTAATATACTGTATTTGTCCTTCTCTTTCTGACTGACTTCACTTTTGATGATACGTTCTAGATCCAGCCACCTCGTTAGAATGGATTCTTCTGCATTTCTCTTTACAGCTGTGTAGTATTCCATTGTATACATGTACCAGAGCTTTTGGATCCATTCATTCGTCGATGGGCATCTACGTTGCTTCCATGTTCTAGCTATTGTATAGAGAGCTGCAATGAACATTGGGGTTACAGGTGCTTCTTTCAGTTTTGATTTTATCAGGGTATAAGCCTAAGAGTGGGATTGCTGGGTCATAGGGTGCTACTATTTTTAGTTTTTTGAGAAATCTCCATACTGTCTTCCATAGAGGCTGTATTAATTTACACTCCCACCAGCAATGCAGGAGTGTTCCCTTTTCTCCGCACTCTCTCCAGCATTTATTGTCTGTCGATTTGTGGATGATGGCCATTCTGACGGGTGTGAGGTGATATCTCATTGTAGTTTTGATTTGCATTTCTCTAATTATTAGTGAAGTTGAGCATCGTTTCATGTGTTTTTGGGCCATCTGTATGTCCTCTTTGGAGAGGTGTCTGTTTAGGTCCTTTTCCCATTTTTTGATTGGGTTGTTCATTTTTCCGGTGCTGAGTTGTCTGAGTTGCTTGTAGATTTTGAAGATTAATTCTTTGTCTGTTGTTTCATTTGCTATGATTTTCTCCCATTCTGTGGGCTGTCTGTTCAGCTTTTTTGTAATTTCTTTAGCTGTACAAAAGCTTTTAAGTTTCATTAGGTCCCACATGTTCATTTGTCTTTTTAGTTCCACTATTCTAGTAGGTGGGTCAGAGAAGATCTTGCTTTGATTTATGTCCTTGAGTGTTTTGCCTATATTCTCCTCTAAGAGTTTGATGGTTTCTGGCCTTACATTTAAGTCTTTAATCCATTTTGAGTTGATCTTTGTGTATGGTGTCAGGGTATGTTCCAACTTCATTTTCTTGCATGTAGCTGTCCAATGTTCCCAGCACCATTTGTTGAAGAGGCTGTCTTTGTCCCATTTTATATGTTCGCCTCCTTTTGTCAAAAATAAGGTACCCATAGGTGCATGGCTTTATCTCTGGGTTCTCGATCTTGTTCCATTGGTCGATATTTCTGTTTTTGTGCCAGTACCATACTGTCTTGATGACTGTTGCTTTGTAGTAGAGTCTGAAGTTGGGGAGGCTGATCCCCCCAGCTCCATTCTTCTTCCTGAGGATTGCTTTGGCTATTCGAGGTCTTTTGTGTTTCCATATGAACTGTGTTATTCGTTGGTCTAGTTCTGTGAAGAATGTCATTGGTAGTTTGATAGGGATCGCATTGAATCTATAGATGACATTTGGTAGTATGGTCATTTTCACAATATTGATTCTCCCAACCCAGGAACATGGAATATTTCTCCATCTGTTTAAGTCTTCTTTAATGTCCCTCATGAGTCTCTTGTAATTTTCTGTGTACAGTTCTTTTGTTTCTTTGGGTAGGTTTATTCCTAGATATTTGATTCTTTTGGTTGCGATGGTGAAGGGGATTGCCTCTTTGATTTCGTTTACTGATTTTTCATTGTTTGTGTATAGGAATGCCAGTGATTTCTGTATATTGATTTTGTATCCTGCGACTTTGCTGAATTCGCTGATTAACTCTAGTAGTTTTGTAATAGTGTCTTTGGGATTTTCTATGTATAATATCATGTCATCTGCAAATAGAGAGTTTGACTTCTTCCTTTCCAATCTGGATTCCTTTGATTTCTTTCTCTTCTCTTATTGCTGTTGCCAGCACTTCCAGGACTATGTTGAATAAGAGTGGTGAAAGTGGACACCCTTGTCTTGTTCCTGATCTTAGAGGGAATGCTTTCAGTTTTTCACCATTGAGGATAATGTTCGCTGTGGGCTTCTCATATATGGCTTTCACTATGTTAAGATAAGTTCCTTCTATGCCCATTTTTGGAAGAGTTTTTATCATAAATGGATGCTGTACTTTGTCAAAGGCTTTTTCTGCATCTATTGAGATAATGTTGTGATTTTTGTCTCTCAATTTGTTGATATGGTGTATCACATTGATTGATCTTTGTGTATGGTGTCAGGGTATGTTCCAACTTCATTTTCTTGCATGTAGCTGTCCAATGTTCCCAGCACCATTTGTTGAAGAGGCTGTCTTTGTCCCATTTTATATGTTCGCCTCCTTTTGTCAAAAATAAGGTACCCATAGGTGCATGGCTTTATCTCTGGGTTCTCGATCTTGTTCCATTGGTCGATATTTCTGTTTTTGTGCCAGTACCATACTGTCTTGATGACTGTTGCTTTGTAGTAGAGTCTGAAGTTGGGGAGGCTGATCCCCCCAGCTCCATTCTTCTTCCTGAGGATTGCTTTGGCTATTCGAGGTCTTTTGTGTTTCCATATGAACTGTGTTATTCGTTGGTCTAGTTCTGTGAAGAATGTCATTGGTAGTTTGATAGGGATCGCATTGAATCTATAGATGACATTTGGTAGTATGGTCATTTTCACAATATTGATTCTCCCAACCCAGGAACATGGAATATTTCTCCATCTGTTTAAGTCTTCTTTAATGTCCCTCATGAGTCTCTTGTAATTTTCTGTGTACAGTTCTTTTGTTTCTTTGGGTAGGTTTATTCCTAGATATTTGATTCTTTTGGTTGCGATGGTGAAGGGGATTGCCTCTTTGATTTCGTTTACTGATTTTTCATTGTTTGTGTATAGGAATGCCAGTGATTTCTGTATATTGATTTTGTATCCTGCGACTTTGCTGAATTCGCTGATTAACTCTAGTAGTTTTGTAATAGTGTCTTTGGGATTTTCTATGTATAATATCATGTCATCTGCAAATAGAGAGAGTTTGACTTCTTCCTTTCCAATCTGGATTCCTTTGATTTCTTTCTCTTCTCTTATTGCTGTTGCCAGCACTTCCAGGACTATGTTGAATAAGAGTGGTGAAAGTGGACACCCTTGTCTTGTTCCTGATCTTAGAGGGAATGCTTTCAGTTTTTCACCATTGAGGATAATGTTCGCTGTGGGCTTCTCATATATGGCTTTCACTATGTTAAGATAAGTTCCTTCTATGCCCATTTTTGGAAGAGTTTTTATCATAAATGGATGCTGTACTTTGTCAAAGGCTTTTTCTGCATCTATTGAGATAATGTTGTGATTTTTGTCTCTCAATTTGTTGATATGGTGAATCACATTGATTGATTTGCAGATGTTGAAGAATCCTTGCATGCCTGGGATGAACCCGACTTGATCATGATGAATGAGCTTTTTGATGTGTTGCTGAATTCTGTTTGCTAGGATTTTGTTGAGGATTTTGGCATCTAGACTCATCAGTGAAATTGGCCTATAATTTTCTTTTTTTGTGATGTCTTTGCCTAGCTTTGGTATCAGGGTGATGGTGGCCTCGTAGAATGTGTTTGGAAGTGTTCCTTCCTTTGCAATTTTTTGGAAGAGTTTTAGAAGGACAGGCATTAGCTCTTCTTTAAATGTTTGGTAGAATTCACTTGTGAAACCATCTGGCCCTGGGCTTTTATTTTTGGGTAGATTTTTGATCACAAGGTCGATTTCTGAGCTTGTGATTGGCTTGTTCATAGTTTCTATTTCTTCCTGGTTGAGTCTTGGGAGATTAATCTTCTCTAAGAAACTGTCCATTTCTTCTTAAACACTTATTTTCAAATTCTATATTTATTTAGGGGCGAAACGGGACTGAAGAGCTTGAAGACTGGTATTAATAGTTCATTCACTCTTCTGAATTAAAAAAACATACATATTCCCAATGGACTGAAGTATAATTAGTAACAAGAAACGGCACTAGCAAAATTTGGAACATGGTTTTCTATGTCATCAGTGCTTTCTTACTTTTCCAGTTGGACCACACCTGTATTTGCTGCCTTTGTAAGCCTAATTGGCAAGACTTTTACAGATAATCTGGAGGGAATGAGGAAATAGGTAAAGCATTTGGTTGCTCTATCCAAGCCCCTTGTTTTGTTTCTTCTGTGAAGCAGAAATCCTTAGAATTAGCACGAAGAATCAGATTGAGCCCATCAACTTCTTTCAAAGAAACAAGACACAGTTTCCTGAATTCATTATCTAATATTTTATAGTAATTATCTTACAGGATTTTATTGTTGTAAAAAGCATTTATTACTGATGCCATGTGTCTACTAATTGTACTCTATTCCATTTTTATCACAATTTTCATTTCATATTCCACCAACTCGGAGTCCAACAGGACAGAAATTACACTTCCCACTCTATCCAAAATGTCTCAATTACTATATTCAGAAGTTTCCACAAAGACAGCACGTAATAACAGGCTATTTATTTAAATTCACATTCTCCAGCCATGCTCATCTTGATCTTTGTTTTGAGTGTTGCTGAATTCTGTTTGCTAGGATTTTGTTGAGGATTTTGGCATCTAGACTCATCAGTGAAATTGGCCTATAATTTTCTTTTTTTGTGATGTCTTTGCCTAGCTTTGGTATCAGGGTGATGGTGGCCTCGTAGAATGTGTTTGGAAGTGTTCCTTCCTTTGCAATTTTTTGGAAGAGTTTTAGAAGGACAGGCATTAGCTCTTCTTTAAATGTTTGGTAGAATTCACTTGTGAAACCATCTGGCCCTGGGCTTTTATTTTTGGGTAGATTTTTGATCACAAGGTCGATTTCTGAGCTTGTGATTGGCTTGTTCATAGTTTCTATTTCTTCCTGGTTGAGTCTTGGGAGATTAATCTTCTCTAAGAAACTGTCCATTTCTTCTTAAACACTTATTTTCAAATTCTATATTTATTTAGGGGCGAAACGGGACTGAAGAGCTTGAAGACTGGTATTAATAGTTCATTCACTCTTCTGAATTAAAAAAACATACATATTCCCAATGGACTGAAGTATAATTAGTAACAAGAAACGGCACTAGCAAAATTTGGAACATGGTTTTCTATGTCATCAGTGCTTTCTTACTTTTCCAGTTGGACCACACCTGTATTTGCTGCCTTTGTAAGCCTAATTGGCAAGACTTTTACAGATAATCTGGAGGGAATGAGGAAATAGGTAAAGCATTTGGTTGCTCTATCCAAGCCCCTTGTTTTGTTTCTTCTGTGAAGCAGAAATCCTTAGAATTAGCACGAAGAATCAGATTGAGCCCATCAACTTCTTTCAAAGAAACAAGACACAGTTTCCTGAATTCATTATCTAATATTTTATAGTAATTATCTTACAGGATTTTATTGTTGTAAAAAGCATTTATTACTGATGCCATGTGTCTACTAATTGTACTCTATTCCATTTTTATCACAATTTTCATTTCATATTCCACCAACTCGGAGTCCAACAGGACAGAAATTACACTTCCCACTCTATCCAAAATGTCTCAATTACTATATTCAGAAGTTTCCACAAAGACAGCACGTAATAACAGGCTATTTATTTAAATTCACATTCTCCAGCCATGCTCATCTGGCTATGTGGATTTAAAATGCGATAGCTAAAATTTTCATTTTGCTGTGATCTTAGTCCCAAATGTATTGTGTTAATTTCTTTGAAGAAGCATCTATTACATTTTTAAACACACTTTCCATCATTTTCTTTCTTTGTAAGAATAAGAACACTTTAAAGATAGAGCAGACTCTTAATTAGCTTGAGGAAGGAAAAACCTTGCTTCCTTTCTATGTCCCTGTCAGGATGCAGAAGGACTACATTTGTGAGTTAAAAGTCAAAGATTTACAGCAGACTCAAGACTATAGTTTTTAATGAGATGCACATTTCTTTTCTGATGCAAGTTTTGCCTGCAGGGGTCTGGGAGAAAAAAGAAAAACTGTCTGCAGCTGCTTGGGGCCTCACCTGATTCATTCTTAAGCAGCGATTTCCAGCTTAAGAATTTATCATCTTATTTTACTTTTTTCCACCTTTAAACATATCTCATTTTGAACCATACATACAAGATGAAGTAACTAAAGCCTGTAATATATACCTAAGTATGTGGACTATTTATTCCAAATTACTTTTAATTTTTTTAACATAGTTTTGCTGTGCTGGGTCTTTGATGCAGAGCATAGATGTATATAGTTGTGGAGCGTGGGGATAGTTGGCCTGCAGCATGTGGTATTTTACTTCCACAACCAGAGATCAACCCAACATTCTCCTCGAATTAGAAGGAAGATTTTGAATCACTGGATCACCAAGGAAGTGACAGAAGATGGTAGACATCCTACAGTGATTGATGTCGGATTCTTGATCGCCAAAGGAGAAGATTTTACACTGGGATCAAAAAGTCTTGGCATTGGTGACTCAGAGATTTGTGAAGTAAAACGTTTATTAAATCACAGTAGGAGAGTTTAACGCTCCTCTCACACAGGTGCACAGATCATCAAAACAGAAAATTAATAAAGAAACACAAGCCTCAAATGACACACTAGAAGAGATGGACCTCACTGATATCTGTAGGACCTTCCATCCAAAAGCAGAAGAATACACTTTCTTCTCAAGTGCTCATGGAGCATTCTCCAGGATAGACCACAAATCAAACCTCAGTCAATTCAAGAAAACTGAAATCATATCAACCATCTTCTCTGATGACAATGCAATGAGACTAGAGATCAACTACAGGGAAAAAAAAAAAAAAAAACTGCTAAAAACACAAGCACATGGAGATTAAACAACACATACCTAAAAAACAGATTACCGAGCAAATCAAGGAGAAACTAAAAAATTCCTAAAAGAAAATAACAATGAACACACGACAGTGCAAAACCTATGGGATACCGCAAAAGCAGTTCTAAGAGGAAAGTTTGTAACAACACAATCCTATCTCAAAAAACAAGAAAACTATCAAACAGACGACCTAACCCTACGCTTAAAACAACTGGAGAAAGAATAACAAAAACACCCCAAAGTTAGCAGAAGAAGAGCAATCATAAAGATCAGAGCAGAAAAAGAAACGAAAGAAACAATCGTAAAGAAAAATAAAACAAAAAGCTGGTTCTTTGAAAAGGTAAACAAATCGACAAGCCACTGGCCGGACTCATCAAGAAAAAAGAGAGAAGAACCAGAGCCACAAAATCAAAAATGAAAAAGGAGCGATTAGGGCTTCCCCTGGTGGTCCAGTGGGTAAGGACACCGCCTTGCAGTGCAAGGGGCGCCGGTTCAATCCCTGGCCTGGGAAGATCCCACGTGCCGCGGAGCGGCTGGACTGATGTGTCCAATCACCGAGCCGGAGTTCTGGAGCTCATGCGCCCAGAGCCGGCACTCTGCAACGACAGACGCCACCGCGATGGGAGGCCCACAGGAGCCAAAGAACGAAGATGAATGAAAATGGAGAAACGAAAGACCAATAGAAGTGGCCCGCCAGCTCCCCTCTCTCCCCAACCCGACCTCCACCCAAAATAAATAAATAAATAAATCTTTAAAAAAAAAAAAAAAAGGAGAGATTACAACAGATAATGCAGAAATCCAAAGGATTCCAAGAGACTATTATGAACAACTCTACGGCAACAAACTGGACAACCTGGAAGAAATGGACAGTTTCTTGGGGAAGATTAATCTCCCAAGACTGACCCAGGAAGAAACAGAAACTATGAACCACCCAATCACAAGCTCAGAAATCGACTCTATGATCAAAAATCTACCCAAAAATAAAAGCCCAGGGCCAGATGGTGTCACAGGTGAATTCTACCAAACATTTAAAGAAGAGCTAATAGCTGTCCTTGTAAAACTCTTCCAAGAAATTGCAAAGGAAGGAACACTTCCAAACACATTCTATGAGGCCGCCATCACCCTGATACCAAACCCAGGCAAAGAGAGCACCAAGAAAATTACAGACCAATTTCACTGATGAATTTGGATGTCAAAATCCCCAATAAAATCTCAGCAAACGGAATTCAACAACACATCAAAAGGCTCATACATCATGATCAAGTCAGGGTCATCCCAGGCATGCAAGGATTCTTCAATATCCGCAAATCAATCAATGTGATACACCATATCAACAAATTGAGAGACAAAATTCACATGATCATCTCAATAGATGCAGAAAAAACCTTCGACAAAATCCAACACCCATTTATGATTAAAAACTCTTCAAAAAAGGGGCACAGAAGGAACCTAACTCAACACAGTGAAAGCCATATATGAGAAGCCCACAGCGAACATTATCCTCAATGGTGAATAACTGAAAGCATTCCCTCTAAGATCAGGAACATGATAGGGGTGTCCACTTTCACTGTCCTGGCCCACGGGCTTCGTCAGCGCAGACCTAGGATTCGTCAACAGGCGCTGGTGGGGAGTGGAATCTAGAGGACAAGAGACACATGTGTCCAATCACCGAGCCAGAGCTCTGGAGCGCATGCGCCCAGAGCCGGCACTCTGCAACGACAGACGCCACCGCGATGGGAGGCCCACAGGAGCCAAAGAACGAAGATGAATGAAAATGGAGAAACGAAAGACCAATAGAAGTGGCCCGCCAGCTCCCCTCTCTCCCCAACCCGACCTCCACCCAAAATAAATAAATAAATAAATCTTTAAAAAAAAAAAAAAAGGAGAGATTACAACAGATAATGCAGAAATCCAAAGGATTCCAAGAGACTATTATGAACAACTCTACGGCAACAAACTGGACAACCTGGAAGAAATGGACAGTTTCTTGGGGAAGATTAATCTCCCAAGACTGACCCAGGAAGAAACAGAAACTATGAACCACCCAATCACAAGCTCAGAAATCGACTCTATGATCAAAAATCTACCCAAAAATAAAAGCCCAGGGCCAGATGGTGTCACAGGTGAATTCTACCAAACATTTAAAGAAGAGCTAATAGCTGTCCTTGTAAAACTCTTCCAAGAAATTGCAAAGGAAGGAACACTTCCAAACACATTCTATGAGGCCGCCATCACCCTGATACCAAACCCAGGCAAAGAGAGCACCAAGAAAATTACAGACCAATTTCACTGATGAATTTGGATGTCAAAATCCCCAATAAAATCTCAGCAAACGGAATTCAACAACACATCAAAAGGCTCATACATCATGATCAAGTCAGGGTCATCCCAGGCATGCAAGGATTCTTCAATATCCGCAAATCAATCAATGTGATACACCATATCAACAAATTGAGAGACAAAATTCACATGATCATCTCAATAGATGCAGAAAAAACCTTCGACAAAATCCAACACCCATTTATGATTAAAAACTCTTCAAAAAAGGGGCACAGAAGGAACCTAACTCAACACAGTGAAAGCCATATATGAGAAGCCCACAGCGAACATTATCCTCAATGGTGAATAACTGAAAGCATTCCCTCTAAGATCAGGAACATGATAGGGGTGTCCACTTTCACTGTCCTGGCCCACGGGCTTCGTCAGCGCAGACCTAGGATTCGTCAACGCAGGCGCTAAAGGTGGGGAGTGGGAATCTAGAGGACAAGAGACACGAGAAATGGAGATAAGACAGCAGTCTGATCAAGTCTCGTTTTATTGCAGAAACAAGGAGGTATTTATACTATACAGAAACAGGAAGGAGCTACTCATAAGCCAATCATGTAAAAGGTCAGATGCGCACGCGCTTTCAACACCATAGGAATGCAAGGGAAGCATGCACTGATCACGAGCATGGAAACTAGTAACAACCTATCAGAGCAATATGCACACGTCTTAAACCACACCTCCCTACATCCACCAGGCGCCATCTTTGTGAAAACATGAGGATGCTCTTAAGCTGGAGGCTGTAAAGTGCGGCCAGGGCTCATGCGTGGGAGGCTCTGCTAGGTGCCATCTTAAGTGGTGCATTGCAGCATTCATGCATGAGAGGCTATAGAGTATGGCCGGTCCGCGGTCCCAGACATTTCACCACTATTATTCAACATAGTCCTGGAAGTTCTAGCAACACCAATAGGAGAAGAAAAAGAAATAAAAGGAATCCAGATTGGAAAAGAAGTAAAACACTCTCTATTTGCAGATGATATGCTACTATACATAGACAACCCCAAAGACATTATTACAAAACTACTAGAGCTAATCAACAAATTCAGCAGAGTCACGGGATACAAAGTCAAAACACAGAAATCACTGGCATTCCTATACACAAACAATGAAAAATCAGAAAATAAAATCAAAGATGCAGTTCCCTTCACCATTGCAACAAAAAGAATAAAATATCTAGGAATAAACTTATACAAAGAAACAAAAGAACTGTACACAGAAACGTACAAGACACTTGTGAAAGAAATTAAGGAAGACTTAACATTGCTCTGTGAGAAAAGGAGATCCTCCAGGGGTGCTGTGTGATGGTCGGGACAGGTGGGAAGAGGGGGATATACATATGACTAATCCGGGAACATACATATCTGTAAACAACAAAACTCTATAAAAGTTAAAAGTAAAATAAAAGTTAAAAGAAAGAAAGAAAGAAGACTTAAAACAGATGGAGAGATACTCCATGTTCCTGGGTCGGAAGAATCAATACTGTGAAAATGACCATACTACCAAATGTCATCTACAGATTCAATGCAATCCTTATCAAACTACCAATGACATTCTTCACAGAACTAGACCAAAAAATAACACAATTCATATGGAAACACAAAAGACCTCGAATAGCCAAAGCAATCCTGAGAAAGAAGAATGGAGCTGGAGGATCAGCCTCCCTAACTTCAGACTCTACTACAAAGCAACAGTCATCAAGAAAGTATGGTTCTGACACAAAAAGAGAAATATAGACCAATGGAACAAGACAGAGAATCCAGAGATAAACTCACAGTTATGGCTACCTTATTTTTGACAAAGGAGGTGAAAATTAAAATGGGACAAGGACAGCCTCTTCAACAAACGGTGCTGGGAACACTGGACAGCTACATGCAAAAAAAAAAAAAAAAAATGAAGTTGGAACATACCCTGACACCATACACAAAGATCAACTCAAAATGGATTAGAGACCTCAATGTAAGACCAGAAACCATCAAACTCTTAGAGGAAAATTTAGGCAAAACCCTCAAGGACATAAATCAAAACAAGATCTTTTCTGACCCACCTACTAGAATAGAGGAACTAAAAAGAAGAATAAACATGTGGGACCTAATGAAACTTAAAAACTTCCGTACAGCAAAAGAAATTACAAAAAAGCTGTTGAACAGGCAACCCACAGAATGGGGGAAAATTACAGCAAATCAAACAACAGACAAAGAATTAATCTCCAAAATCTACAAGCAACTCAGACAACTCAGCACCAGAAAAATGAACAACCCAGTCAAAAAATGGGAAAAGGACCTAAACAGACACCTCTCCAAAGAGGACATACAGATGGCCAAAAAACACATGAAACAATGCTCAATCTTGCTTATAATTAGAGAAATGCAAATCAAGACTACAATGAGGTATTACCTCACACCCGTCAAAATGGCCATCAACAAATCTACAGACAGTAAATGCTGGAGAGGGTGCGGAGGAAAAGGAACCCTCTTGCATTGCTGGTGGGAATGTAAACTGATACAGCCTCTATGGAAGACAGTATGGAGATTCCTTTAAAAAACTAAAAAGAGAAGCACCGTACGACCCAGGAATCCCACTATTAGGCTTATATCCTGATGAAATCAAAACTGAAATAAACACCTGTATTCCAATGTTCTTTGCAGCTCTCAATACAATAGCTAGAACATGGAAGCAACCTAGATGCCCATTGATGAATGAATGGATCCAAAAGCTCTGGTACATATATACAATGGAATACTACACAGCTGTAAAAAGAAATGCAGAAGAATCCATTCTAATGAGGTGGCTGGATCTAGAACCTATCATAAAAAGTGAAGTCAGTCAAAAAGACAAAGACAAGTACAATATACTAATGCATATATACAGAATCTAGTAGGATGGTAATGATAATGCACACAGTGAAGCAATGGAAAAACAGACATGGACAGTACACATATGGGCATTGTGGGGAATGAACAGTGGGTGAGAGGTGTAAAGGAAGTATCATGAAAACCCATACTTTCATATGTGAAAAAAATAGCTATTTTCATTGCACTGTGAGAAAAAGTGATCCTGCATGGGTGCTGTGCCACGGCCTGGAGGGATGGTATGGGGGGTATATACCTATGACTAATGCTGGGATCATACACACTTAACAACAAAACTCTGCAAAATAAAAAGTAAAATAAAAATTTTAAAAAAAGAGAGAGAGAGAGAGAAATCTTTCAGCAAAGGTACTGGAAGGCAGATAGAAGAAGACCTCCAGAAGCTACTTTAGGTGCGGCATTTCGTACTTTTCCAGTTGGTTATTAATAACAGATCAAAAGAATATTTTAAGGTGATAAAGGTCTTACCAGGCATACATCTTTAGGTAAGACAGGTACAAGTTAAGAAGGAGAAACCTGTCCTTCAGCAAGATACATTGTTATAAACATTAGCTCTGGGCTTAAACAAAGTCTCAGGCAAAACAGATTATTGTCACCGGTGTGGCAATCAAGGTGAAGGCACCTTGTCTAAAAAATGTTTGTGCCCCCTCCTCCTCCTCCTCAGAAACCACTGGGCTCCTTACCAAGTCTGCCTATTCATTCCTTTAAGAAGCTCCCATAAACATTTATTGTTTAAATACTAAATTACAAGTTTATTATGAAATAGTATTCTGAGTCGTAACTTCTGATCCTAAAGTCTCTCATATGTATTGTTGTTAATAATCTGAGATAAAATATACTTCATATGCTACTATTTGCTGCAGTCACATTCAATCTAGCCTGGTTAAAATCTGTCTCTGAATCCAGAGTTGGAGTTCAATTATAACTGTGTATTTTCATTTTACTGTTAGAAAAACAGAAACATACATTCAAGATTAAAGAAAGTACAAAACCCAGTACTTTGGGCAAACAGTCAAATCATTAACAGTCATGATTTGAAAACATAACTCTAGAAATGCAAATCTTGATCTTAAAAGATCAGCAAAAGAAAGAATTTGTTTACTAGATTCTGCCACAAACAAGTCAAATATGCTTTATGTATACAAGCGAATATATTTTTAATTAATACATTTTTAATGGAAGGGTAATTGCTTTACAGAATTGTGTTGGTTTCTGTAAAACATCAACATGAAGCAGCCACAGGTACACATATGTCCGCTCCCTCTTAAACTTCCCTCCCAACCTCCTACCCTATCCCACCTCCCTAAGCTGATACAGAGCCCTAGTTTCAGTTTCCTGAGTCTTACAATGAGTTCCCATTGGCTATCTATTTTACATATGGTAATGTAAGTTTCCATGTTACTCAAATGAGTATATTTTTATGACCGATGCTGAATATAATCATATAAGGCCTAGTGAGTGAACATCAGGTTATGTCAAAATATATAGCATCTCATTCTGGTTAACTGGCTCATAATTCTGTTTTCAATCTTCTTCTGAGGGAGAAATACATGTGATGTCAGCAAAGTTGATGTTTCTACAATGAATGTAATTTCAAACTATGCAACCTAAGGTAGAGCAACCTTGAGATTTGAAGACATTTTTCTTACAGAGTACGAGGACTCACAAATACATTTTTAAACTAACTTTATAGTACCCTGAGACCTTATCAACACCGACACTGTGTTATCCCAGCTATCAATATTGTAAATAAACAGATAAGCACAGTCTCACATTCTATGCAATAAAAATGCAGTTTATGCTTCACAGGATTTTCAAAAACAGAAAATTTTGGATCCACAGCCTTCATTTTAAGAACCTTCCAAATGTGTGCCATTTCTATACTCAGGGTGCTCAGCAACCTGAAGCTGCATCTGATAGAAGTGTTGAGTGGTAAATCCAATCAACTGTAAGGGCAGGGACCTCAATGATTCCAATAAGGTCCACACTGAATGCAGAGTACTCATCAGTCAAAATTTCAAGCAGTGCTCATTGATACTGAAAACCTGTAAACATTCTATAGCAGCAATATTGTAATAATGTCATGTACAATGCCTGTGTATCCATTAATAACATCTAATAAAGACTATACATTCAGGCTTCCCTGGTGGTCCAGTGGGTAAGGACACCACCTTGCAGTGCAAGGGGCGCGAGCTCGATTTCTGGCCTGGGAAGATCCCATGTGCCGTGGAGCGACTGGACCGATGTGTCCAATTACCAAGCCGGAGCTCTGGAGCACATGTGCCCAGAGCCGGTGCTCTGCAAAGACAGAGGCCACCGCAATGGGAGGCCCACATGGGCCAAAGAACAAAGATGGATGAAAAATAGACAAATGAAAGACCAATAGAAGTGGCCCGCCTGCCCATCTCCTTCCTTCCCCACCCCACCCTACCCAAAAATAACAAATAAATAAATGTTAAAAAAAAAAAAAAGACTGCACATTTACCATGAGCCAGTCACTATACAGAACATACTGACATAAACAATTCATTTGATTCCCATAGCAATTTTATAACACAAGTATGCTATACTTGTATTAATATACCAGTATACTAACTGTGTATTTTCAAGTTTCATCAAGTTTCAGTGATTATTCTCCTACATTTAAGAGTGTGGCTGAAAATATCTATAAGCAAATAGCAGTTTGTATACAGCATCTCAAACTGATATAATCTATCCATCACAGAGACTTTGATGCTAAGATTCCAAATGAAGCCATTTTACCCTAAAGCAGTGGTTTACAATCTGACAGTCCTAAAAAAACCCCAAACACTCCCCTATTCTATGAAGCACCAAGCACATTTTCTAACTAATAGAAAATGGCTATTCTAATTGTAATTATTGTTCAGTTGCTAAGTCATGTCCAACTCTTCTGTGATTCCATGGTCTAGCCTGCCAGGCTCCTCTGTCCAAGGGATTTCCCAGACACTACTGTAGGAGTGGGTTGTCATTTCCTTCTACCAGAGGTACTTCTGATTCAAGGATCAAACCCATATCCCCTGCACTGGAAGGCAGATTCTTTACCACTGAGCCACCTGGGAAACCTGCTACTTTGTTTAACAGACTACAAATTAACTTAGATGAATTTCAAAGGTTAGCATAGCTTATGTGTGTGTCTCTGTGTGTGTTTGCGTGTGGTGTATGTAAGTTTCTCTGGCATTCATGCACGATCATATGATAAGTATAATTTTTAGAAATTTAACTCAATAGACATTTTTTGGAGTCATTTTACATTCACAGTAAATAGAGAGTTCCCATATATACCTTCTGCCTCCACAAATAGGTAGCTTCCCCTTCTATCAACATCCTGGGGGGTGGCGGGGAGCTAAGATGGTGGTGTAAAAGGTCGTGCACTCATCTCTCCTGCAAAATTGCCTTAATTGCAACGACTTCCTGAAAAATCATCGACAGGAGGAGGTTGGATCTGATCACAAAAAAGACCCCACATCGAAGAGCAAAGGAGAAGCTGCAACAAGATGGTAGGAGGGGTGCAACCGTGCTTTTAAAAGTCAAACCTTGGGCTTCCCTGGTGGTCCAGTGGGTAAGGACACCGCCTTGCAGTGCAAGGGGCACCGGTTCGATCCCTGGCCTGGGAAGATCCCACGTGCCGTGGAGCGGCTGGACCCATGTGTCTAATTACCACGCCGGAGCTCTGGAGCGCATGCGCCCAGAGCTGGTGCTCTGCAACAACAGAGGCCACCGCGATGGGAGGCCCACAGGGGCCAAAGAACAAAGATGGATGAAAATGGACAAATGAAAGACCAATTGAAGTGGCCCGCCTGCTCTCCTCCCTCCCCACCCCCTACCAAAATAAATAAATAAATAAATAAATCTTAAAAAAAAAAAAAAAGTCAAACCTTATACCCGCCAGAGAGGCTGGGTGGGTCAAATATGCAAAGCCCGTTGAAAATCAAGACCGAGAAAGGAGCAATGGCCCCCACAAGGGACTTAGCCAGATCTGCTTTAGAGAGTCCAAGTGCCTCCTTGAGCTAGAAGCGCCCTTGAGCAGTCCTTGGAAAGAGGGCACTCAATTCCCTTTGAAGGAGGCTATCATTAAGCTATCAAAGAGCCGCCAAGTAGGACTGGAGACTCTGTGCGCACCGAGATCCGGAAATAGCGATCCCAAATGTGACTGAGCCAGACTCACCTCTGAGTATTCTGAAGTCTCCGGTGGAGCCGGGGGTCGATGGTAGCCTGCAGTAGGGTTGGGGACACTGCAGAGGTGCTTCTCATACAGAATGTGGGAATAAATCCGTTGTGAGAGAGGCACCATTACTCCAACTGTAGTTTGGCTCCAAGTCAAACTACAGGGAAGGAACTTAGCTCCACCCAGCAACAAAGGTACCTGGATTAATGATTAAGAAACTCCCAGGGCCAGCCTGGGTGGGCCTTTTAGTTCTGGAATAGGCGGAAATAAACAACCAGTAAAAGAGGCCTTCAGACCGGACCACTTCCAGAGGCAAGAAAAAGACTGATAATTCCTGAATAGTCAGCAAGAAACAAAAAACATAAACATTCAATATTTTCCCATTTTGACTGCAGCTGGATTTACTGCTGGATTTTTTATATTTTGTTTTATTTTTTATTCTTTTTTCTTGCTTTCTTTTCTTTTTTTCACTCTTTTATTTCCTTTTTCCCTCATCCCCTCAGGCCCCCAGTTTTTTTCTTTCCCCCATTCAACTCTATTGAAGCTACCAATCTTATCAGTAAGACTGAGTATATTCAAGTCTACACATTTTTTTTTTTAAACCACACATTTTATTTTGGTATATACTTCTGGTTCCACATTGGCCTTTTATGGTTCTGTGGGGGATTTGCTTTTATTGTTTTTGCTTTGTTTTTATATACTTTTCTATATACTTATCTCTGTTCTAATTTTTAAATTTTTATATGTATTATTACTTCCTCTACAACTATTTCTTTGCTTTCTCTGATGCTCTTTTCCTACAGCACTAAACTCTAATACACACAAATCTTTATCTCTCTATATTTAACTTTGTAGTATTCTGTATTTCTCTTCTATTCTCTTATTCTCTTTTTCCCATTCACCACCATATTTCGTAGACTGTTTTGTCCTCATTGTCTTATCCCAAACTGGGACCTTGCTCTAGCATTATTCTCCAACTTGTGCTCTAGTTAGTTTGGTTATTAACTAGTGGATATCATTCTTGGTTTTCTCCACTTGCCGTCCTAATGTATTGTACAGTATTTTTTTTTCTTTGTAATGTTTGGGTTACATTATGGCTATACATGTTTCTGTGTATGTATAATTCAGTACGCTAGATAGCTTTTGCATGATATTTTAATTGCCATTTGTCAAAGCTATACCTTCTGTTTCTCATTCGTGTATATATGTTTCGATACTATTTAATTCCATAACAAACCAGCTCTGAAATCTTCATTTCCTGGTCAGGCACCAAGCCCAGAGGCTTTAGGGTGGGAGCACTGACCTCAAAAACCTACAATACCAGAGAACCCCTAACACTATAGAGGATTAAACAGTGAGAACTCCAACAAAGGCAAGCACTTGTATGCAAGTCCTGACATCACCCAACCACCAGCATCACCTAGAATAAGATGCGTCATCCAGCAAAACCTACAAACTGGACTCCCTTTAGAGGCAAGAAAGACTGATAATTCCTGAATAGTCAGCAAGAAACAAAAAACATAAACATTCAATATTTTCCCATTTTGACTGCAGCTGGATTTACTGCTGGATTTTTTATATTTTGTTTTATTTTTTATTCTTTTTTCTTGCTTTCTTTTCTTTTTTTCACTCTTTTATTTCCTTTTTCCCTCATCCCCTCAGGCCCCCAGTTTTTTTCTTTCCCCCATTCAACTCTATTGAAGCTACCAATCTTATCAGTAAGACTGAGTATATTCAAGTCTACACATTTTTTTTTTTAAACCACACATTTTATTTTGGTATATACTTCTGGTTCCACATTGGCCTTTTATGGTTCTGTGGGGGATTTGCTTTTATTGTTTTTGCTTTGTTTTTATATACTTTTCTATATACTTATCTCTGTTCTAATTTTTAAATTTTTATATGTATTATTACTTCCTCTACAACTATTTCTTTGCTTTCTCTGATGCTCTTTTCCTACAGCACTAAACTCTAATACACACAAATCTTTATCTCTCTATATTTAACTTTGTAGTATTCTGTATTTCTCTTCTATTCTCTTATTCTCTTTTTCCCATTCACCACCATATTTCGTAGACTGTTTTGTCCTCATTGTCTTATCCCAAACTGGGACCTTGCTCTAGCATTATTCTCCAACTTGTGCTCTAGTTAGTTTGGTTATTAACTAGTGGATATCATTCTTGGTTTTCTCCACTTGCCGTCCTAATGTATTGTACAGTATTTTTTTTTCTTTGTAATGTTTGGGTTACATTATGGCTATACATGTTTCTGTGTATGTATAATTCAGTACGCTAGATAGCTTTTGCATGATATTTTAATTGCCATTTGTCAAAGCTATACCTTCTGTTTCTCATTCGTGTATATATGTTTCGATACTATTTAATTCCATAACAAACCAGCTCTGAAATCTTCATTTCCTGGTCAGGCACCAAGCCCAGAGGCTTTAGGGTGGGAGCACTGACCTCAAAAACCTACAATACCAGAGAACCCCTAACACTATAGAGGATTAAACAGTGAGAACTCCAACAAAGGCAAGCACTTGTATGCAAGTCCTGACATCACCCAACCACCAGCATCACCTAGAATAAGATGCGTCATCCAAGCAACAAACACTGACAGACATAACTCAAAGTCTGGGAAAAGGAAACCCCAAAGACAGTTGGTTAAAAAATTAATAATAACAATGAAATGGCAGAGAAATACCATACAAGTGAAGGAACAATCTATAAACACACAAGTTCAAATACATGAGGTGGAAGTAGACAAACCTTCTGACAACGAATTCAGAAGAATAATAGTTAACAATGATACAAAACACCAAAATCAGAATTTTAGAGAAACTGCAAGAATCAACTAAAACAGTGAATAAGAAATAAAAGAACTTAAAAAACACCAAAGACAAACAACTCAATTGCAGAACTGAAAAACACTGTAGAAAGACTCAAGAGCAGAGTATCTGAGACAGAAGACTGGATGAGTCAGCTGGAAGATAGAATGGTGGAAGTGACTGCTCAAAAACAGAATCAAGCTCAAAGAATGAAAAGAGCAGGGGATAGCCTCAGAGACCTCTGGGATAATATCAAACGCACCAATATTCAAATTATAGGGGTTCCAAAAGAAGAAGAAGAAAACAAAGTATATGAGAAAATCTTTGAAGAGATTCCAGTTGAAAATTTCCCCAACATGGGAAAAGAAACAGTCAATCAAGTCCAAGAAGCACAAAGAGTATCATACAGAATAAACCCAAGAACAAATGCAACAAGACATGTATTAATGAAGCTAACAGAAATTAAACACAAAGACAGACTTCTAAAAGCAGCAAGGGAAATGCAACTAGTGACATACAAGAAACCCCATACGTATAACAGCTGATCTTTCAACAGAAACTCTACAGGCCAAAAGGGAAGGTGAAAACACATTTAAAGTGATGAAACAGAATAATCTGCAACCAAGAATCCTCTACCTTGCAAGGATCTCATGCAAAATTGATGGAGAAATCAGAAGCTTTACAGATAAGCAAAAATTAGAAGAATTTAGTAACACCAAACTAGTCTTACAACAAGTGCTAAAAGGACTTATTTGGACAACAAGTATAAGAAAAGAAGAAGATCCACAAAACAAAGCCATCATAACATCTAAGAAGATGACAGCAGCTTCATTTGTTCAATAATTACTTTAAATATAAATGGACTAAATGCCCCAACCAAAAGACACAAAGCGGCTGAATGGATTCAAAACCAAGACCCATACATATGCTGCATACAAGAAACCCACTTCAGATCTGGAGACATTCATAGACTGAAAGTGAGAGGATGGAAACAGATATTCCATGCAAATGGAAATCAAAAGCTACAGTAGCAATCCTCATATCAGACAAAATAGACTTTAAAATAAAGATTAGAAGAGACAAGTTAGGACACTACATAATGATCAAGAGATCGATCCAAGAGGAAAACATAACAATCATAAATATCTATGCACCCAACATACGAGCACCCTATTATATAAGACAAACACTTTCAGACATAAAAGAGGAAAACAACAATAACACAATAATAGTAGTACAGTTTAACACTCCTCTCACACAGGTGCACAGATCATCAAAACAGAAAATTAATAAAGAAACACAAGCCTCAAATGACACACTAGAAGAGATGGACCTCACTGATATCTGTAGGACCTTCCATCCAAAAGCAGAAGAATACACTTTCTTCTCAAGTGCTCATGGAGCATTCTCCAGGATAGACCACAAATCTTTGAAGAGATTCCAGTTGAAAATTTCCCCAACATGGGAAAAGAAACAGTCAATCAAGTCCAAGAAGCACAAAGAGTATCATACAGAATAAACCCAAGAACAAATGCAACAAGACATGTATTAATGAAGCTAACAGAAATTAAACACAAAGACAGACTTCTAAAAGCAGCAAGGGAAATGCAACTAGTGACATACAAGAAACCCCATACGTATAACAGCTGATCTTTCAACAGAAACTCTACAGGCCAAAAGGGAAGGTGAAAACACATTTAAAGTGATGAAACAGAATAATCTGCAACCAAGAATCCTCTACCTTGCAAGGATCTCATGCAAAATTGATGGAGAAATCAGAAGCTTTACAGATAAGCAAAAATTAGAAGAATTTAGTAACACCAAACTAGTCTTACAACAAGTGCTAAAAGGACTTATTTGGACAACAAGTATAAGAAAAGAAGAAGATCCACAAAACAAAGCCATCATAACATCTAAGAAGATGACAGCAGCTTCATTTGTTCAATAATTACTTTAAATATAAATGGACTAAATGCCCCAACCAAAAGACACAAAGCGGCTGAATGGATTCAAAACCAAGACCCATACATATGCTGCATACAAGAAACCCACTTCAGATCTGGAGACATTCATAGACTGAAAGTGAGAGGATGGAAACAGATATTCCATGCAAATGGAAATCAAAAGTTACAGTAGCAATCCTCATATCAGACAAAATAGACTTTAAAATAAAGATTAGAAGAGACAAGTTAGGACACTACATAATGATCAAGAGATCGATCCAAGAGGAAAACATAACAATCATAAATATCTATGCACCCAACATACGAGCACCCTATTATATAAGACAAACACTTTCAGACATAAAAGAGGAAAACAACAATAACACAATAATAGTAGTACAGTTTAACACTCCTCTCACACAGGTGCACAGATCATCAAAACAGAAAATTAATAAAGAAACACAAGCCTCAAATGACACACTAGAAGAGATGGACCTCACTGATATCTGTAGGACCTTCCATCCAAAAGCAGAAGAATACACTTTCTTCTCAAGTGCTCATGGAGCATTCTCCAGGATAGACCACAAATCAAACCTCAGTCAATTCAAGAAAACTGAAATCATATCAACCATCTTCTCTGATGACAATGCAATGAGACTAGAGATCAACTACAGGGAAAAAAAAAAAAAAAACTGCTAAAAACACAAGCACATGGAGATTAAACAACACATACCTAAAAAACAGATTACCGAGCAAATCAAGGAGAAACTAAAAAATTCCTAAAAGAAAATAACAATGAACACACGACAGTGCAAAAACTATGGGATACTGCAAAAGCAGTTCTAAGAGGGAAGTTTGTAACAACACAATCCTATCTCAAAAAACAAGAAACTATCAAACAGACAACCTAACCCTACGCTTAAAACAACTGGAGAAAGAAGAACAAAAACACCCCAAAGTTAGCAGAAGAAGAGCAATCATAAAGATCAGAGCTGAAATAAATGAAAAAGAAATGAAAGAAACAATCATAAAGATAAATAAAACAAAAAGCTGATTCTTCAAAAAGGTAAACAAATCGACAAGCCACTGGCCGGACTCATCAAGAAAAAAGAGAGAAAAACCAGATCCACAAAATCAAAAATGAAAAAGGAGAGATTACAACAGATAATGCAGAAATCCAAAGGATTCCAAGAGACTATTATGAACAACTCTACGGCAACAAACTGGACAACCTGGAAGAAATGGACAGTTTCTTGGGGAAGATTAATCTCCCAAGACTGACCCAGGAAGAAACAGAAACTATGAACCACCCAAAACTCAGCAATCCTCATATCAGACAAAATAGACTTTAAAATAAAGATTAGAAGAGACAAGTTAGGACACTACATAATGATCAAGAGATCGATCCAAGAGGAAAACATAACAATCATAAATATCTATGCACCCAACATACGAGCACCCTATTATATAAGACAAACACTTTCAGACATAAAAGAGGAAAACAACAATAACACAATAATAGTAGTACAGTTTAACACTCCTCTCACACAGGTGCACAGATCATCAAAACAGAAAATTAATAAAGAAACACAAGCCTCAAATGACACACTAGAAGAGATGGACCTCACTGATATCTGTAGGACCTTCCATCCAAAAGCAGAAGAATACACTTTCTTCTCAAGTGCTCATGGAGCATTCTCCAGGATAGACCACAAATCAAACCTCAGTCAATTCAAGAAAACTGAAATCATATCAACCATCTTCTCTGATGACAATGCAATGAGACTAGAGATCAACTACAGGGAAAAAAAAAAAAAAAACTGCTAAAAACACAAGCACATGGAGATTAAACAACACATACCTAAAAAACAGATTACCGAGCAAATCAAGGAGAAACTAAAAAATTCCTAAAAGAAAATAACAATGAACACACGACAGTGCAAAAACTATGGGATACTGCAAAAGCAGTTCTAAGAGGGAAGTTTGTAACAACACAATCCTATCTCAAAAAACAAGAAACTATCAAACAGACAACCTAACCCTACGCTTAAAACAACTGGAGAAAGAAGAACAAAAACACCCCAAAGTTAGCAGAAGAAGAGCAATCATAAAGATCAGAGCTGAAATAAATGAAAAAGAAATGAAAGAAACAATCATAAAGATAAATAAAACAAAAAGCTGATTCTTCAAAAAGGTAAACAAATCGACAAGCCACTGGCCGGACTCATCAAGAAAAAAGAGAGAAAAACCAGATCCACAAAATCAAAAATGAAAAAGGAGAGATTACAACAGATAATGCAGAAATCCAAAGGATTCCAAGAGACTATTATGAACAACTCTACGGCAACAAACTGGACAACCTGGAAGAAATGGACAGTTTCTTGGGGAAGATTAATCTCCCAAGACTGACCCAGGAAGAAACAGAAACTATGAACCACCCAATCACAAGCTCAGAAATCGACTCTATGATCAAAAATCTACCCAAAAATAAAAGCCCAGGGCCAGATGGTGTCACAGGTGAATTCTACCAAACATTTAAAGAAGAGCTAATAGCTGTCCTTGTAAAACTCTTCCAAGAAATTGCAAAGGAAGGAACACTTCCAAACACATTCTATGAGGCCGCCATCACCCTGATACCAAACCCAGGCAAAGAGAGCACCAAGAAAATTACAGACCAATTTCACTGATGAATTTGGATGTCAAAATCCCCAATAAAATCTCAGCAAACGGAATTCAACAACACATCAAAAGGCTCATACATCATGATCAAGTCAGGGTCATCCCAGGCATGCAAGGATTCTTCAATATCCGCAAATCAATCAATGTGATACACCATATCAACAAATTGAGAGACAAAATTCACATGATCATCTCAATAGATGCAGAAAAAAACTTTGACAAAATCCAACACCCATTTATGATTAAAAACTCTTCAAAAAAGGGGCACAGAAGGAACCTAACTCAACATAGTGAAAGCCATATATGAGAAGCCCACAGCAAACATCATCCTCAATGGTGAACAACTGAAAGCATTCCCTCTAAGATCAGGAACAAGACAAGGGTGTCCACTTTCACCATTATTATTCAACATAGTCCTAGAAGTTCTAGCAACAGCAATTGGAGAAGAAAAAGAAATAAAAGGAATCCAGATTGGAAAAGAAGAAGTAAAACACTCTCTATTTGCAGATGACATGATACTATACACAGAAAACCCCAAAGACACTATTACCAAACTACTAGAGCTATTCAATGAATTCAGCAGTCATGGGATACAAATCAATACACAGAAATCACTGGCATTCCTATACACAAACAATGAAAAATCAGAAAATGAAATCAAAGATGCAGTTCCATTCACCTTTGAAACAAGAAGAATATCTAGGAACAAACCAATCCAAACAAACAAAAGAACTGTATACAGAAAAGCAAAAGACACTCATGAGAGACATTAAAGAAGACTTAAACAGATGGAGAGATATTCCATGTTCCTGGGTCGGAAGAATCAATACTGTGAAAATGACCATACTACCAAATGTCATCTACAAATTCAGTGCGATCCCTATTCAACTACCAATGACATTCTTCACAGAACTAGACCAAAGAATAACACAGTTCATATGGAAACACAAAAGACCTCGAATAGCAAAAGCAATCCTGTGAAAGAAAAATGGAGCTGGAAGAATCAGCCTCCCTAACTTCAGATTCTACTACAAAGCAACAGTCATCAAGACAGTATGGTTCTGACACAAAAAGAGAAATATAGACCAATGGAACAAGACAGAGAATCCAGAGATAAACTCACACAGCTATGGGTACCTTATTTTTGACAAAGGAGGTGAAAATTAAAATGGGACAAAGGCAGCCTCTTCAACAAATGGTGCTGGGAACATTGGACAGCTACATGCAAAAAAAAAAAAAAAAAAGAATTTGGAACATTCCCTGACACCATACACACAAAGATCAACTCAAAATGGATTAAAGACTTAAATGTAAGGCCAGAAACCATCAAACTCTTAGAGGAGAATATAGGCAAAACCCTCAAGGACATAAATCAAAGCAAGTTCTTCTGTGACCCACCTACTAGAATAGAGGAACTAAAAACAATAATGAACATGTGAGGACCTAATGAAACTTCAAAGCTATTGCACAGGAAAAGAAATCACAAGAAAACTGAACAGACAACCCACAGAATTGGAGAAAATAATAGCAAATGAAACAACAGACAAAGAATTAATCTCCAAAATCTGTAAGTAACTCAGACAACTCAGCACTGGAAAAATGAACAACCCAGTCAAAAAATGGGAAAAGGACCTAAACAGACACCTCTCCAAAGAGGACATACAGATGGCCAAAAAACACATGAAACAATGCTCAACCTTGCTTATAATTAGAGAAATGCAAATCAAAACTACAATGAGGTATCACCTCACACCCATCAGAACGGCCATCATCCACAAATCGACAGACAATTCAAATTCCACTCTTAGGCTTGATGAAATTAAATCCGAAAGAAGCACCCGTACCCCAATGTTCATTGCAGCTCTCTATACAATGCCTAGGACACGGAAGCAACCTAGATGCCCATCTACGAACAAATGGATCCAAAAGCTCCGGTACGGAGGGGGAGCCAAGATGGTGGAGGAATGAGGGGAACATTTCACCAGCTCCCCAACAGAATCACCAGAACTAATCAAGAAATGAAACACCACCAACAAACCAGCCGCTAGACGACAGAAGAACTCCATAGGTCCGCGAGACTATAAGAGTGAACAGCCAGAATTTTCCCGGAGCTACTGTTCTGAGAACCCTCTATCCTAATCTCCTGCCGACCGCACTGACGGAGAGCACGCCAGCAAGTGCCCTTAAAGGAGGCCTAAGCGGAGCGACAGGGGAGAGAGGGCAGCGCTAAAATTCCAAGAACCCGCCCAGATCGCCGGCAGAAATTAAGACACTGCGAAGATAGGATACTGGAGCAGGGCCAGGCAGGACGCAATTGAGAAGTTCCCTACGGAGCGCTGCCTAGCGACCTGGAGCCCGGAGGAAGCACCCAGTGTGAAAATCGTGCCGCTTGGCCAGGCGAAAATCATGACTTTCTGTCTGGCACCAGGTAAATTCAAACACTCCTAGTGCGGGACTTGATGAACGGAGAGGGGAAGTCGCCCACAGACTGCTGACCAGGGACGGGGCTCAAGCCAGACGGGGAAGCTTGTGCCTGCCTTTGGGACTTGGATGCGTAACTGGCAGTGCGCACACCAGGGGTGAAGGAGCCCGTGCACCCCCATAGCTACACCCGCAGCGGAGGAAGCCGGGAAAAGGGCAGGTATTGGAGGCTACCTGCGGGTTCGCAGTAGAGCCAGGGCACCCCGCTCCAACAGAGGACTGCGCGTGCCCTGGCCTCCCGCCCGACGGACTGGGATCAGCCTGCCACCCTGGCCAGCACCTGAGCTTGCAGCAAAGCCATATTTGGCTGAAAACAAACCAATGCAACCGGTGCCGTAAGGGAAAGGCTACATCGTCAAGAAAACACCATCGAGAGCAGGTTGGCTTCCACCAGAAAGATGAGAGGATAAAAACCAGGCACAGTATTTAGCTTTTTTTGTTTATTTGTTGTGAACGGTTCTGTTTATTTGTTTGATTGGTCAGGTTTGGTTTTTTTTTTTTTTTTTTTTTGGTCTCTTCTTATTAAGTTTTTCTTCAATTTTTAATTTTTAATGGCTTTTTTTGATTTTTAATTTTTAATTTTTTTTAAATTTTAATTCTTGGAAACTTCTAATTTTCTTTTCTCTTTGCCACTGCTTCCTCCATGTTCTAAATGTAAAACTTTCTCCTATCTACCACTATCCTCTAGAGAAATATTTCCTACCTTCTTGTCTCCACTATTCTCTTCCAGCTGCACTAAACAATACAACACACTAATCTTGGCTACGTAACCCTATAAAATCCTTCCAAGACGAATCTATTCCCTTCTTATTAACCATACACTCTCCTCCCCCTCACCCCCATCACATGTCTTAGCTAAAAATTGCTTTCAATGAAATAGTCCAAGCCAGGACCTTGCCCCGGATCTATTTTTCCAGGCAGTATTTTAATTAATTCAGAGCTTAACAGGCAAGTATCATCTTTGACTGCGTGATTTGCCAGAACAATTTCCTATGCTTTATCTCTGTAAGACTGGTTAGATGTGGTTATTGCTGTGTATATATGTATATCTTATGACTATGTTAGAAAACATCTGCATACTTTTATGACTGCCACCCACCAGGGTTACACTTCTTTTTCCTCAGATGCTAGTATTTGAACTAATACCACAAAAAAGCTGAACAGACAGCCCACAGAGTGGGAGAAAATCATAGCAAGTGAAACAACAAAGAATTAATCTCCAAAATCTACAAGGAACTCAGACAACTCAGCACTGGAAAAGCGAACAACCCAATCAAAAAATGGGATAAGGACCTAAACAGACACCTCTCCAACAACGACATACAGATGGCCCCAAAATACATGAAACGATGCTCAACCTTACTTATTATTAGACAAATGCAAACCAAAACTACAATGAGGTATCACCTCATACCGGTCAGAATGGCCATCATCAACAAATCTACAGACAGTAAATGCTGGAGAGGGTGCAGAGAAACGGGAACACTCTTGCATGACTGGTAGAAATGTAAACTGATACAGCTGCTATGGAAGAAAGTATGGAGATTCCTTTAAAAAACTAAAAAGAGAAGCACCCTACGACCCAACAATCCTACTATTAGGCTTATACCCTGATGAAATCAAAATTGAAAGAGGCACCTGTACTCCAATGTTCATTGCAGCTCTCTATACAATAGCTAGGACATGGAAGCAACCTAGATGTCCATGGACGAATGAATGGTACAAAAGCTCTGGTACATATATACAATGGAATACTATACAGCTGGAAGAAGAAATGCAGAAGAATCAGTCCTAATGAGGTGGCTGGATCTAGAACCTATCATAAAAAGTGAAATCAAAAAGAGAAAGACAAGTACAACATACTAACACATATATATGGAATGTAGTAGGATGGTAATGATAACACATGCAGTGAAGCGATGAAAAAACCAACATGGAGAATAGACGTATAGACATTGTGGGGAATGAACAGTGAGTGAGAGGCATAACGGAAGTAGCATGAAAACCCATACTTTAATATGTGAAAAAGATAGCTATTGTCATTGCACTGTGGGAATAGGGCATCCTGCAGGGTGCTGTGTGACAGCCTGGAGGTGGGATGTGGGGGATATGCTTATGACTATGTTAGAAAACATCTGCATACTTTTATGACTGCCACCCACCAGGGTTACACTTCTTTTTCCTCAGATGCTAGTATTTGAACTAATACCACAAAAAAGCTGAACAGACAGCCCACAGAGTGGGAGAAAATCATAGCAAGTGAAACAACAAAGAATTAATCTCCAAAATCTACAAGGAACTCAGACAACTCAGCACTGGAAAAGCGAACAACCCAATCAAAAAATGGGATAAGGACCTAAACAGACACCTCTCCAACAACGACATACAGATGGCCCCAAAATACATGAAACGATGCTCAACCTTACTTATTATTAGACAAATGCAAACCAAAACTACAATGAGGTATCACCTCATACCGGTCAGAATGGCCATCATCAACAAATCTACAGACAGTAAATGCTGGAGAGGGTGCAGAGAAAAGGGAACACTCTTGCATGACTGGTAGAAATGTAAACTGATACAGCTGCTATGGAAGAAAGTATGGAGATTCCTTTAAAAAACTAAAAAGAGAAGCACCCTACGACCCAACAATCCTACTATTAGGCTTATACCCTGATGAAATCAAAATTGAAAGAGGCACCTGTACTCCAATGTTCATTGCAGCTCTCTATACAATAGCTAGGACATGGAAGCAACCTAGATGTCCATGGACGAATGAATGGTACAAAAGCTCTGGTACATATATACAATGGAATACTATACAGCTGGAAGAAGAAATGCAGAAGAATCAGTCCTAATGAGGTGGCTGGATCTAGAACCTATCATAAAAAGTGAAATCAAAAAGAGAAAGACAAGTACAACATACTAACACATATATATGGAATGTAGTAGGATGGTAATGATAACACATGCAGTGAAGCGATGAAAAAACCAACATGGAGAATAGACGTATAGACATTGTGGGGAATGAACAGTGAGTGAGAGGCATAACGGAAGTAGCATGAAAACCCATACTTTAATATGTGAAAAAGATAGCTATTGTCATTGCACTGTGGGAATAGGGCATCCTGCAGGGGTGCTGTGTGACAGCCTGGAGGGGTGGGATGTGGGGGGATATGCATATGACTAAGCTGAGATCATACGTATCTGTAAACAAGAAAACTCTGTTAAAGGAAAAAATAAAATAAAAATTAAGAGGAAAAAAAAAAGAATAAGGGGAGAGAAAAGAAAAAATCCTGTACCAAAGTTCTAATAGATGGAATGATACATCCTTATCACCCAAAGTCCATAATTAAGATTAGAGTTCAGTCTTGGTATCTGTACTCTGTGATTTTTGATTAATGCATAATGACAGAGTTACCATTCATAGCACCACAGAGAATAATTCCACTGACCGAAAAATTCTCAGAGCTCCATCTATTCAGCCATTCCTTCTCCCTGAATACCTGACAACTGCTGATTTTTTTACTTCTCCATTATGCTTCATTTCCCAGAACATTATTTAGGTGGAACCATATCATGTGTAGCCTTTTCAGGCAGGTTTCTTCCACTTAGTAATGCGCATTTAAGTTTCATGACTTAATAGTTCATTTCTTGTTATTGTTAAGTAATATTCCACTGTCTGGATGCACCACAGTTTAGTTACCCATTCACTTTTATTGATGGACATCTTGACTGCTTCTCAGTTTTGGCAATTGTAAATAAAGCTACTCTATGCATCCATGTGCTGGTTTGGGGGTAGATAAAAGTCTTCAGCTCAGGGCTTCCCTGGTGGTCCAGTGGGTAAAGAGTCTGCCTTGCAGTGCAAGGGGCACCAGTTTGATCCCTGGCACGGGAAGATCCCACGTGCTGCACAGCTGGACTAGTGTGTCCAGTTACAAGCCAGCACCCTGCAGCACATGTGCCCAGAGCCTCCCACTGCAATGTGAGGCCCACACAGGGCAAAGAACTGAGATGAATGAAAATAAAATAAATAAATAACCAATAAGAGGTCAAAACTTTAAAAAAACAAAAAGGAAAAGGAACAATTTGGCAATAAGTATAAAAAAATTCAAAAAAACTTTTCAGCTCATCTGGATAAATACCAAGGAGCTCAATTACTAAATCAATATAGTAAGAGTCTATTTAGCTTTGTAAGAAACTTTAGTTGTGTAACGACTCTCAAAGTAGCTATACCATTTTGCATTCTCATCAGCAAATGAATGAGAGTTGCTGTAGCTCCACACCCTCACCAACATGTGGTTTTTGTCAGGTGTTCTGGATTGCAGCCATTCTTATAGATACATAGTTGTATCTCTGTGTTTTATCATAGTAGCTTTTATTGCCATGTATTTTCTCAATACATAAATATCAAACCATGTATAAACTTAATCATGAGGAAAAACTCAAAATTTTAATGTGAAAGAGGGATCTTCATATTCATTGAAGTTGGGAACCACTGAGTAAGGTCACCCTGATGAGAATGCTGTACGTTTAAAAGTATGTATGTAAAAACTTTATCTTGGACCACATTCTGCTCTTTGTCTGAAACTCAAATGCAACCTACCAAGTCAAAGAGCAATGAAAGTACATGAGAAGGAAGAGAAAAACTAGTTCGGATTATAGAATTTTAGAGCTGAAAGGGGCCTTAAAAGATCATCTGGTGCAATCCTATAAAAATATGTTCTTTAACCAAGGTCACTAAAGTGGGTCAGTTGCACATTCTTTCCCTTATAAAATGTCATTTAGACAAAGAATTGAGGAAATGAAGAAAATCTGAAAGTATAAAACTGAAGAAACAGATCTCTGAAGAAAGTCAACTAATACATTTTCAAGATAAATTCTAATCTTTCAAGATGCACACAAATAGAATCTCGGATCTTTTCAAAAGTTTTTTTAAATCCTTAGTTAGGAAGAAAGTTTTGTTGTAACTATTGGCATTGCTTTAGAAATTGTGACCCAAGTATGTGTGGTTATCTGAATCATGAATCTGAATCTTTGACCAGCAAACTGCAGAGTAGGTAATCATTTTCTAATTTCAAGGTTCCTATTCTGTTAGTCATTTAGACTTCAGATTTCAAGTCTATCTATAGGAAAGCCAGGTTTCTGTTCATTACAAACAATTCATCTTAATTAACCAGAAAAACTGTTCTAACAAGAAATAAATTATTGAGTAACAGAAAGCAAATTTTATAAAATGTTTAATGTTCATTTAAAATCCCTCTCAAAGCAAAAGCAGTTGAGAACATGAAAGGTTAGAAACAGAATGTAGGTTGCTGGACTGATTTCAGATCTTCCTCTGGCTGCTAGCAGGTGTAGCAATGTTTACTTAAACATTTATTGTAACAGATCACATTATTATAATCGTGATGGTAAGCAATCGTCATTAAGGATACAACAAAAATGCTATGATTAAAGGCTGTTTTATCACAAAAATTTGTAAAGTGTTACAAATTGCTCTTTTAGGGAGGTAGGAGAAGCACAAAGCACATGTACTTGGAAATGTAAGCCAAATAGTCCTTTACGGAATGAAATTAGCAATTCAAGGAGAAAGCTGAGTGCGTCACACCTAAGGAAGGGTGGCTATGTTTTCTCTTGCTGCACAGTCCTACCCTGTGGTGTGATTGTACCACCTCTGGACTCTATTCCAACTAAACTGACTCAGTTCTTCCTTTTTCTTAAATATGTCAGGGCACCTCTGGGCTCATTAAAAACTATTCCAGGCAGTATGTCAATGTGCTGATCTCCTTCTGTAACTACATAGCTACTGTGCTGTATCACAAGAAGATAGTGGGAGACATTATAGGAGCTTCGTCTCCTCGTTTGTTTTTGTTTGTGTTTCTAAACCAGAACCAAAGTGTCACATCTATTCTAAAGGAAAGGAGGAGAGTCATGCAGAGAGTGAAAGTGTGGACATTTCCAACGAAAAGAGCTTCTTTCCCAGAATTGATATGACTCCTTTTTTCAACATCTAATTCAAATAAACACTGTCACACTTCGCAGACACCAGGCGGATCCTCCTACTCCCTACTCAAATTCCAGTCAGTACTCAACTGCTCTAGTGTAAAACTGTTTTGGGCTCATCTCCAGGCCAAACACATTGGCTCAGGAAAACCTCTTTGCTGTCAGACAAAGGCTGTTACTGCCCAGATTTTTTGAAAATTCCTTGGGACCAGCAACCCCTGCAGAGTAGGTAATCATTTTCTAATTTCAAGGTTCCTATTCTGTTAGTCATTTAGACTTCAGATTTCAAGTCTATCTATAGGAAAGCCAGGTTTCTGTTCATTACAAACAATTCATCTTAATTAACCAGAAAAACTGTTCTAACAAGAAATAAATTATTGAGTAACAGAAAGCAAATTTTATAAAATGTTTAATGTTCATTTAAAATCCCTCTCAAAGCAAAAGCAGTTGAGAACATGAAAGGTTAGAAACAGAATGTAGGTTGCTGGACTGATTTCAGATCTTCCTCTGGCTGCTAGCAGGTGTAGCAATGTTTACTTAAACATTTATTGTAACAGATCACATTATTATAATCGTGATGGTAAGCAATCGTCATTAAGGATACAACAAAAATGCTATGATTAAAGGCTGTTTTATCACAAAAAATTTGTAAAGTGTTACAAATTGCTCTTTTAGGGAGGTAGGAGAAGCACAAAGCACATGTACTTGGAAATGTAAGCCAAATAGTCCTTTACGGAATGAAATTAGCAATTCAAGGAGAAAGCTGAGTGCGTCACACCTAAGGAAGGGTGGCTATGTTTTCTCTTGCTGCACAGTCCTACCCTGTGGTGTGATTGTACCACCTCTGGACTCTATTCCAACTAAACTGACTCAGTTCTTCCTTTTTCTTAAATATGTCAGGGCACCTCTGGGCTCATTAAAAACTATTCCAGGCAGTATGTCAATGTGCTGATCTCCTTCTGTAACTACATAGCTACTGTGCTGTATCACAAGAAGATAGTGGGAGACATTATAGGAGCTTCGTCTCCTCGTTTGTTTTTGTTTGTGTTTCTAAACCAGAACCAAAGTGTCACATCTATTCTAAAGGAAAGGAGGAGAGTCATGCAGAGAGTGAAAGTGTGGACATTTCCAACGAAAAGAGCTTCTTTCCCAGAATTGATATGACTCCTTTTTTCAACATCTAATTCAAATAAACACTGTCACACTTCGCAGACACCAGGCGGATCCTCCTACTCCCTACTCAAATTCCAGTCAGTACTCAACTGCTCTAGTGTAAAACTGTTTTGGGCTCATCTCCAGGCCAAACACATTGGCTCAGGAAAACCTCTTTGCTGTCAGACAAAGGCTGTTACTGCAATTCTCATCCAGAGTTTTTCTTAGAGGATTTTGCCTCAGCTGATCATCAGGGTGAGTCAGACCATCTTAAAAAAAGAGAAAGGAAATACTGCCCACCCACTCCTTGCTAGTTCCATTTGAAAGGTCACATTTGATTGGCTCTCAAATCAGAGTTGCAGCTGTAAGTAATACTTTGCCTTTTACAATTCACTGAGCAGGAAATATTACTCCTGCTTCCTTGTGGACAGACTTCACATTTCCAAAAACTCTTCTATTTGGAAGAGGGAAAGTTGTCCGGGAATACGAAATATGACCAGATACACTTATCTCCACGAAACCTAGCCTAGTGAGCCCTGAGCCCAGAAAAGCCTGGTATCATAGCTTAGCAATGACTGGGGTAAAAAGTAAAACTAGTCAAGAGGAAATGTGCCAAGAACTTTTGCTTGCTCTGACTTCCAATTCCCCGCGTATGATTTCATATTATCTAATGTTCCCACTACCAGTGAAAAATTCAGACAGGAAACTTGTGCTATGCAAAACTAATATCCAGAAGATACTTCTTTCACACAAGTTAATCTGAAAAGACTTCAGTTTATAACCCGATCCTCAGATCCAGTTTTAAAGCTGGACAAGCACATGGGTTAAGAAGTTACTCCCTGGTAGGAACTGACCAGGACTGGGATTTCACTAAGTGCTGTACCTCCTTACTGAACCTTACATAATACAATGAACTGTCTAAGGTACTGTTTCCTATTCAAAATGGAGGCAAGAATTTTATTCATATTGAAACAGTACTCAAGTTAAATAACAAGCTATATGGAAATTTTGTATACAGCACATGAGTATAAGTTATTTATCCCTAAAGAAAAGAAGACTGAAGATTTATTTTAACTAAAAGTTTAAGGGTTAATTTTATTGCTATTTTTGTTTTCCTTGATAACCGCAAAGCCACACATCTTCTGGAAAACAGAAGATAGACAGGATTCCCTCATCACAGGAGCTTAATTTTGTTAGTATCATGGCAAATTTCCCAGGATATTTTTCCTCCCTGCATTAACAATAAATAAATAAATTTACTTAAATGCATGTAAAACTTAGTATCAACTCTGTGTACAGCTTGATTATGAGTACCTTCCTGTGCACTCATGGTCAGTCACGTCTGACTCTTTGTGACCCTCTGGCCTGTAGCCCACTGGACTCCTCTGTCCGTGGGATTTCCCAAGCAGGAAGAGTGGAGTGGGCTTCCATTTCCTTCTCCAGGTCCTGTGTGTTATTTAACTGCAATCCTTTGCATTATGCTTTTTGATTGTAATATTTTTCCTTTTTTAAAAGTGAAGCATAGTTAATTTACAATATATTAATTTCTGCTGTACAGCAAAAATGATTCAGTTATATAAATATACACATTCCTTTTTATATTCTCTTCCATTATGGTTTACACCAGGCACTGTATACACCATCATTACTAAAGGCTATCTTACACGCCAATGAGTCATTTGATATACACATAATCACCCCCTCCTGTTGTCGAAATAAGCTGCCCCCCAAAATGGATAGGTGAGCCTGTGATTAACGTTTTTCTTCAAAGCACTTTCTAACCAGTATTTCCATGTCTGCTTATGTTTATCTCTATGGTCTTAAGATAAATCTCAAGAATCAACAAGCACAAGCATTTTTAAGGCTTTTGATGGTTGTTGCCAAGTTGTTTCCTGAGCAAATGCTGAAGCAGGGCATGAAAATATCAGTCATGCACTGTCTTTCCACCACTGGATTTACTCTAGCTTTAATTAAGAAACACGTCCAGGCCATAATCAATCAACATCTTTGCCTTAATTATTACCTGCCTTTGTTTGTTTGTCTTCATCCAAAGTCAATGAGAGGAAAAAATAGAAAAAAATCATTAAGTATTTATTAAGTTAAAGTTTCTCAATGTAAAACATATTTGAGGGGCTTCTCTGGTGGTTCAAGGATAAAGAATCCTCCTGCCAATGCAGGAGACATGGGTTCAATCCTTGGCCTGGGAAGATATCACATACCATGTAGCAACTAAGCCCATGTACCCAAGTTACTGAACCTGTGCTCTCAAGGCCATGAAGTGCAGCTACTGAGCCACAAGACACAATTACTAAAGCCTGCGCACCCTAGAGCCTGTGCTCCACAACAAGGGAAGCCACCTCAATGGGAAGATTGTGCAGTGCAATGAAGAGTAGCTCTTGCTTACCATGGATGAAGCAATGAAGACCCAGCACAGTGAAAAATAAAAATAAATAGATAAAATTATTTTTTAAAAATAAGAGAAGCTGTATCCTGCAACTTTGCTGAATTCGCTGATTAATAACTCTAGTAGTTTTGTAATAGTATCTTTGGGATTTTCTATGTATAATATCATGTCATCTGCAAATAGAGAGAGTTTGACTTCTTCCTTTCCAATCTGGATTCCTTTGATTTCTTTCTCTTCTCTTATTGCTGTTGCTAGCACTTCCAGGACTATGTTGAATAAGGAAGGTGGTGACTTAGAGTGGATGATTCAGTTATATAAATATACACATTCCTTTTATATCTATTCATTATGGTTTACACCAGGCACTGTATACACCATCATTACTAAAGGCTATCTTACACGCCAATGAGTCATTTGATATACACATAATCACCCCCTCCTGTTGTCGAAATAAGCTGCCCCCCAAAATGGATAGGTGAGCCTGTGATTAACGTTTTTCTTCAAAGCACTTTCTAACCAGTATTTCCATGTCTGCTTATGTTTATCTCTATGGTCTTAAGATAAATCTCAAGAATCAACAAGCACAAGCATTTTTAAGGCTTTTGATGGTTGTTGCCAAGTTGTTTCCTGAGCAAATGCTGAAGCAGGGCATGAAAATATCAGTCATGCACTGTCTTTCCACCACTGGATTTACTCTAGCTTTAATTAAGAAACACGTCCAGGCCATAATCAATCAACATCTTTGCCTTAATTATTACCTGCCTTTGTTTGTTTGTCTTCATCCAAAGTCAATGAGAGGAAAAAATAGAAAAAAATCATTAAGTATTTATTAAGTTAAAGTTTCTCAATGTAAAACATATTTGAGGGGCTTCTCTGGTGGTTCAAGGATAAAGAATCCTCCTGCCAATGCAGGAGACATGGGTTCAATCCTTGGCCTGGGAAGATATCACATACCATGTAGCAACTAAGCCCATGTACCCAAGTTACTGAACCTGTGCTCTCAAGGCCATGAAGTGCAGCTACTGAGCCACAAGACACAATTACTAAAGCTCATGCACCCTAGAGCCTGTGCTCCACAACAAGGGAAGCCACCTCAATGGGAAGATTGTGCAGTGCAATGAAGAGTAGCTCTTGCTTACCATGGATGAAGCAATGAAGACCCAGCACAGTGAAAAATAAAAATAAATAGATAAAATTATTTTTTAAAAATAAGAGAAGCTGTATCCTGCAACTTTGCTGAATTCGCTGATTAATAACTCTAGTAGTTTTGTAATAGTATCTTTGGGATTTTCTATGTATAATATCATGTCATCTGCAAATAGAGAGAGTTTGACTTCTTCCTTTCCAATCTGGATTCCTTTGATTTCTTTCTCTTCTCTTATTGCTGTTGCTAGCACTTCCAGGACTATGTTGAATAAGAGTGGTGAAAGTGGACACCCTTGTCTTGTTCCTGATCTTAGAGGGAATGCTTTCAGTTTTTCACCATTGAGGATAATGTTCGCTGTGGGCTTCTCATATATGGCTTTCACTATGTTAAGATAAGTTCCTTCTATGCCCATTTTTGGAAGAGTTTTTATCATAAATGGATGCTGTACTTTGTCAAAGGCTTTTTCTGCATGTATTGAGATGATCATGTGATTTCTGTCTCTCAATTTGTTGATATGGTGTATCACACTGATTGATTTGTGGATATTGAAGAATACTTGCAGGCCTGGGATGAACCCAACTTGATCGTGATGAATGAGATTTTTGATGTGTTGCTGAATTCTGTTTGCTAGGATTTTGTTGAGGATTTTGGCATCTAGATTCATCAGTGAAATTGGCCTATAATTTTCTTTTTTTGTGTTGTCTTTGCCTAGTTTTGGTATCAGGGTGATGGTGGCCTCGTAGAATGTGTTTGGAAGTGTTCCTTCCTGTGCAATTTTTTGGAAGAGTTTTAGAAGGACAGGCATTAGCTCTTCTTTAAATGTTTGGTAGAATTCACAGAAATCACTGGCATTTCTATACACAAACAATGAAAAATCAGAAAATGAAATCAAAGAGGCAATCCCCTTCACCATCGCAACAAAAATAATCAAATATCTAGGAATAAACCTATCCAAAGAAACAAAAGAACTGTACACAGAAAATTACAGGACACTCATGAGAGACATTAAAGAAGACTTAAACAGATGGAGAGATATTCCATGTTCCTGGGTCGGAAGAATCAATATTGTGAAAATGACCATACTACCAAATGTCATCTACAAATTCAGTGCGATCCCTATTCAACTACCAATGACATTCTTGACAGAACTAGACCAAAAAATAACACAATTCATATGGAAACACAAAAGACCTCGAATAGCAAAAGCAATCCTGTGAAAGAAAAATGGAGCTGGAGGAATCAGCCTCCCCAACTTCAGACTCTACTACAAAGCAACAGTCCTCAAGATAGTATGGTACTGGCACAAAAACAGAAATATCGACCAATGGAACAAGATCAAGAACCCAGAGATAAACCCACGCACCTATGGGTACCTTATTTTTGACAAAGGAGGCGAACATATAAAATGGGACAAAGACAGCCTCTTCAACAAATGGTGCTGGGAACATTGGACAGCTACATGCAAAAAAAAAAAAAGAATTTGGAACATTCCCTGACACCATACACACAAAGATCAACTCAAAATGGATTAAAGACCTCAATGTAAGACCAGAAACCATCAAACTCTTAGAGGAGGATATAGGCAAAACACTCAAGGACATAAATCAAAGCAAGATCTTCTCTGATCCACCTACTAGAATAGCGGAACTAAAAACAAAAATGAACATGTGGGACCTAATGAAACTTCAGAGCTTTTGTACAGCAAAAGAAATCACAAAAAAGCTGAACAGACAGCCCACAAAGGAATTAAAAGAAACAAAAGAATTTGTGTAATGAGATTTTTGATGTGTTGCTGAATTCTGTTTGCTAGGATTTTGTTGAGGATTTTGGCATCTAGATTCATCAGTGAAATTGGCCTATAATTTTCTTTTTTTGTGTTGTCTTTGCCTAGTTTTGGTATCAGGGTGATGGTGGCCTCGTAGAATGTGTTTGGAAGTGTTCCTTCCTGTGCAATTTTTTGGAAGAGTTTTAGAAGGACAGGCATTAGCTCTTCTTTAAATGTTTGGTAGAATTCACAGAAATCACTGGCATTTCTATACACAAACAATGAAAAATCAGAAAATGAAATCAAAGAGGCAATCCCCTTCACCATCGCAACAAAAAGAATCAAATATCTAGGAATAAACCTATCCAAAGAAACAAAAGAACTGTACACAGAAAATTACAGGACACTCATGAGAGACATTAAAGAAGACTTAAACAGATGGAGAGATATTCCATGTTCCTGGGTCGGAAGAATCAATATTGTGAAAATGACCATACTACCAAATGTCATCTACAAATTCAGTGCGATCCCTATTCAACTACCAATGACATTCTTGACAGAACTAGACCAAAAAATAACACAATTCATATGGAAACACAAAAGACCTCGAATAGCAAAAGCAATCCTGTGAAAGAAAAATGGAGCTGGAGGAATCAGCCTCCCCAACTTCAGACTCTACTACAAAGCAACAGTCCTCAAGATAGTATGGTACTGGCACAAAAACAGAAATATCGACCAATGGAACAAGATCAAGAACCCAGAGATAAACCCACGCACCTATGGGTACCTTATTTTTGACAAAGGAGGCGAACATATAAAATGGGACAAAGACAGCCTCTTCAACAAATGGTGCTGGGAACATTGGACAGCTACATGCAAAAAAAAAAAAAGAATTTGGAACATTCCCTGACACCATACACACAAAGATCAACTCAAAATGGATTAAAGACCTCAATGTAAGACCAGAAACCATCAAACTCTTAGAGGAGGATATAGGCAAAACACTCAAGGACATAAATCAAAGCAAGATCTTCTCTGACCCACCTACTAGAATAGCGGAACTAAAAACAAAAATGAACATGTGGGACCTAATGAAACTTCAGAGCTTTTGTACAGCAAAAGAAATCACAAAAAAGCTGAACAGACAGCCCACAGAATGGGAGAAAATAATAGCAAATGAAACAACAGACAAAGAATTCATCTCCAAAATCTACAAACAACTCAGACAACTCAGCACCGGAAAAACGAACAACCCAATCAAAAAATGGGAAAAAGATCTAAACAGACACCTCTCCAACGACGACATACAGATGGCCCAAAAGCACATGAAATGATGCTCAACTTCACTAATAATTAGAGAAATGCAAATCAAAACTACAATGAGATATCACCTTACATTCGTCAGAATGGCCATCATCCACAAGTCGACAGACAATAAATGCTGGAGAGGCTGCGGAGAAAAGGGAACACTCCTGCATTGCTGGTGGGAGTGTAAATTAATACAGCCTCTATGGAAGATAGTCTGGAGATATCTTAAAAAACGAAAAATAGAAGTACCATATGACCCAGCAATCCCACTCTTAGGCTTATACCCTGATAAAATCAAAACTGAAAGAAGCACCTGTACCCCAATGTTCATTGCAGCTCTCTATACAATAGCTAGAACATGGAAGCAACGTAGATGCCCATTGATGAACGAATGGATAAAGAAGCTCTGGTACATATATACAATGGAATACTACACAGCTGTAAAGAGAAATGCAGAAGAATCAGCCCTAACGAGGTGGCTGGATCTAGAACGTATCATCAAAAGTGAAGTCAGTCAGAAAGAGAAGGACAAATACAGTATATTAACACATATATATGGAATCTAGTAGGATGGTGATGATGGCACACGCAGTGAAGCGACGGAAAGACAGACATGGACAGTGGGCATATGGACATTGTGAGGAAGGAACAGAAGTTGGGGAGACGTAAAGGAAGTAGCATGAAGGCCTGTACTATCATAAGTGAAGAAAATAGCTCTAGTCATTGCTCTGCGAGTAAAGGGGATCTTTCAGTGGTGCTGTGTGATGGTTGGGAGCGGTGGGAAGGGGGGGATATACATATGACTAATCTGGGAATATACATATCTGTAAGCAACAAGACTCTGTAAAAGTTAAAAGCAAAATAAAGATTTTAAAAAAATAAAAAATAATAAAAAATATGAGAAGCTATTAGGATCTAAACCTAACCCATAATATGACATGAAAAATGATGACTTTATCTAGATACTATTTTCATTTAATTCAATATACATACAGTGGACCTGCCTTTCTTCCCCTCTTAAAATAAGTTTGCTGTAGCCTGAGTTCCATATCACTGCACCATCTTTAACTTAAATTTTTCAATGAGACCAAGAACATGGAACTGCATGAAATAAAAGTACCTTTAGAGATTTAATTTGACTTTGAGAGGAAATTCATAATGGGCAGTTCAATGTAACACAGTAAGCTTACCTTGCTAGTGTGGATTCAGTTTCAGCAGTTATACTCTATCCATCCTGTAGTGTGAACTGACTCTAATACCTCTGAGAATATCTCTGAAAAGTGTGCATTTATTAGTGGCCACATCTGATCAAGAAAAGCACACATCATGCCCGTATAACAAGCTAGTCACCAGGGATGTAACACTATAACAGGGCTTGTCCATGCTCTAAACCATTTCCTGTAGTGAGTGATGTTCATTGCAGCTCTCTATACAATAGCTAGAACATGGAAGCAACGTAGATGCCCATTGATGAACGAATGGATAAAGAAGCTCTGGTACATATATACAATGGAATACTACACAGCTGTAAAGAGAAATGCAGAAGAATCAGCCCTAATGAGGTGGCTGGATCTAGAACGTATCATCAAAAGTGAAGTCAGTCAGAAAGAGAAGGACAAATACAGTATATTAACACATATATATGGAATCTAGTAGGATGGTGATGATGGCACACGCAGTGAAGCGACGGAAAGACAGACATGGACAGTGGGCATATGGACATTGTGAGGAAGGAACAGAAGTTGGGGAGACGTAAAGGAAGTAGCATGAAGGCCTGTACTATCATAAGTGAAGAAAATAGCTCTAGTCATTGCTCTGCGAGTAAAGGGGATCTTTCAGTGGTGCTGTGTGATGGTTGGGAGCGGTGGGAAGGGGGGGATATACATATGACTAATCTGGGAATATACATATCTGTAAGCAACAAGACTCTGTAAAAGTTAAAAGCAAAATAAAGATTTTAAAAAAATAAAAAATAATAAAAAATATGAGAAGCTATTAGGATCTAAACCTAACCCATAATATGACATGAAAAATGATGACTTTATCTAGATACTATTTTCATTTAATTCAATATACATACAGTGGACCTGCCTTTCTTCCCCTCTTAAAATAAGTTTGCTGTAGCCTGAGTTCCATATCACTGCACCATCTTTAACTTAAATTTTTCAATGAGACCAAGAACATGGAACTGCATGAAATAAAAGTACCTTTAGAGATTTAATTTGACTTTGAGAGGAAATTCATAATGGGCAGTTCAATGTAACACAGTAAGCTTACCTTGCTAGTGTGGATTCAGTTTCAGCAGTTATACTCTATCCATCCTGTAGTGTGAACTGACTCTAATACCTCTGAGAATATCTCTGAAAAGTGTGCATTTATTAGTGGCCACATCTGATCAAGAAAAGCACACATCATGCCCGTATAACAAGCTAGTCACCAGGGATGTAACACTATAACAGGGCTTGTCCATGCTCTGGGAGAATCCACTGACCTTGTCTTAGGACAGTCATGAGTTAAGACTGAGGAATGAACAGAGTGAAAGTCAATACGCACATGAAAATAACAGTACTGGTGCCTCCTACCACATGGAATTTTTGTGAAAACTGAATGGAAAGAATTGTTTGTATAAACTAACAGCATTGTAGCCCAAAGATAAACATCAGGTAGAAGCAGTGACGAGTAGATACTGCTATCATCATCAACATTAAAAGAAACACAGCAGCCACTTTGAAAAATTTGGCAATTTCCACTCTGGCCATTTCCCAAAATGTTAAAACACAGAACTACCATATCATTCAGGATTCCATTCCCAGACACTTAATCAAAGGAAATAACGCATATATCCACAGAAAGACTTGCACTTAAATGTTACTATCAATTTCTCCTATTATGTCTGTAAAGACCTGCACATAAATGTTCATGGTAGCATTATTAGTAATAGTTAAAACTCAGAAACAATGTAAACATCCATCAGCCGGTAAAAGAATAAACAAAATGCAGTATATTCCTATGATGGAATACGACTAGGTAATAAAAAGAGAACAGGCTACTAACAGATGTTACATCATGCATGAACCTCAGAAACATTATCCTAAATAAAAGAAGCCAGCGACTTCAAGGGACAACAGACTGCACAATTCCATTTATATGAAATATCCAGAAAAAGCAAGTAGGTTAGTGGTTGCCTGGGGCTGATGGTGAAAAAAGGGATTAAATATGCAGAAGGGACAAATGTAAATAAGCAGCAGGGATCTCAGCTGGAGCATGAAAATGTCCTGAAACTGAGTGATGGGGCTGTTCTCAACACTTGTCAAAGTGACCAAAAATCACTGACTTGTATACTTGAAATGGGAGAACTATATGATATGTAAAACACACCACAATAAAGTTCTTAGCCAAACAAAATATAATACAACCAAGACCAAAATTATTTTCTTTTAATTTTACCTGGTTGCTTATTAGTGGCCACATCTGATCAAGAAAAGCACACATCATGCCCGTATAACAAGCTAGTCACCAGGGATGTAACACTATAACAGGGCTTGTCCATGCTCTGGGAGAATCCACTGACCTTGTCTTAGGACAGTCATGAGTTAAGACTGAGGAATGAACAGAGTGAAAGTCAATACGCACATGAAAATAACAGTACTGGTGCCTCCTACCACATGGAATTTTTGTGAAAACTGAATGGAAAGAATTGTTTGTATAAACTAACAGCATTGTAGCCCAAAGATAAACATCAGGTAGAAGCAGTGACGAGTAGATACTGCTATCATCATCAACATTAAAAGAAACACAGCAGCCACTTTGAAAAATTTGGCAATTTCCACTCTGGCCATTTCCCAAAATGTTAAAACACAGAACTACCATATCATTCAGGATTCCATTCCCAGACACTTAATCAAAGGAAATAACGCATATATCCACAGAAAGACTTGCACTTAAATGTTACTATCAATTTCTCCTATTATGTCTGTAAAGACCTGCACATAAATGTTCATGGTAGCATTATTAGTAATAGTTAAAACTCAGAAACAATGTAAACATCCATCAGCCGGTAAAAGAATAAACAAAATGCAGTATATTCCTATGATGGAATACGACTAGGTAATAAAAAGAGAACAGGCTACTAACAGATGTTACATCATGCATGAACCTCAGAAACATTATCCTAAATAAAAGAAGCCAGCGACTTCAAGGGACAACAGACTGCACAATTCCATTTATATGAAATATCCAGAAAAAGCAAGTAGGTTAGTGGTTGCCTGGGGCTGATGGTGAAAAAAGGGATTAAATATGCAGAAGGGACAAATGTAAATAAGCAGCAGGGATCTCAGCTGGAGCATGAAAATGTCCTGAAACTGAGTGATGGGGCTGTTCTCAACACTTGTCAAAGTGACCAAAAATCACTGACTTGTATACTTGAAATGGGAGAACTATATGATATGTAAAACACACCACAATAAAGTTCTTAGCCAAACAAAATATAATACAACCAAGACCAAATTATGCTAATTTACTGGTTGCTTCTTTTATATATTTATATACCCTATGTCTGCTCTAATTGCATTTACTCAGTTAAAGGTAAGACTATAAAAAATATATTATTCAGTTGATGGTCTCAATGTAAACATTATAGATAATTTTGAGGCTAAGATGATTTTTAGATCCTGAACGATACAGTCATTTGCTGTTTTTGAGATCAAATATAGCTGTACTCCATACTTAAATTTAGCAGTAATCGTGTAACCTGCAGCATAAACAATCCACACACACAAACACACACCACAAATACAACAGCCACCAGTATCAGCAAAACAACCTTATCTCTTCCGTGGGATCCTCCTGCAGAATACGGGAGGCAGCCCAAGACAACCACCGCAAATTTCATTTCACAAACTTCACTGTTTCTCTGGCATCCATCTTTACTTGTTCACAAACTGCTCTCATTGTGATTCCCATCTCAAAACTCCAGTTCTGCTATCCCAAGCTTGATTCCTGACTGTATTTATGACTCAGACTCAATCGCTCTTGCTTTGGATTGGCTGTCTCCGGTGTGTCTCTCGTTGAAACCCTCAGCTAAGGTCACATCACACCGGTCCTGACCCTGGTCTTCTGGCCTCAAACCCTTTCCTCTCTCACTGCCTCTCAGATCCTTCAAAAAGAAGATCTCTTCCCATCTTCCACAAAGCATTTTATCTGTGTATCTACTATTAAACTTGCTGTGTCCTACTGTAGATTAAATAGTTATTGATAAATAAAAGAAGCCAGCGACTTCAAGGGACAACAGACTGCACAATTCCATTTATATGAAATATCCAGAAAAAGCAAGTAGGTTAGTGGTTGCCTGGGGCTGATGGTGAAAAAAGGGATTAAATATGCAGAAGGGACAAATGTAAATAAGCAGCAGGGATCTCAGCTGGAGCATGAAAATGTCCTGAAACTGAGTGATGGGGCTGTTCTCAACACTTGTCAAAGTGCCCAAAAAATCACTGACTTGTATACTTGAAATGGGAGAACTATATGATATGTAAAACACACCACAATAAAGTTCTTAGCCAAACAAAATATAATACAACCAAGACCAAATTATGCTAATTTACTGGTTGCTTCTTTTATATATTTATATACCCTATGTCTGCTCTAATTGCATTTACTCAGTTAAAGGTAAGACTATAAAAAATATATTATTCAGTTGATGGTCTCAATGTAAACATTATAGATAATTTTGAGGCTAAGATGATTTTTAGATCCTGAACGATACAGTCATTTGCTGTTTTTGAGATCAAATATAGCTGTACTCCATACTTAAATTTAGCAGTAATCGTGTAACCTGCAGCATAAACAATCCACACACACAAACACACACCACAAATACAACAGCCACCAGTATCAGCAAAACAACCTTATCTCTTCCGTGGGATCCTCCTGCAGAATACGGGAGGCAGCCCAAGACAACCACCGCAAATTTCATTTCACAAACTTCACTGTTTCTCTGGCATCCATCTTTACTTGTTCACAAACTGCTCTCATTGTGATTCCCATCTCAAAACTCCAGTTCTGCTATCCCAAGCTTGATTCCTGACTGTATTTATGACTCAGACTCAATCGCTCTTGCTTTGGATTGGCTGTCTCCGGTGTGTCTCTCGTTGAAACCCTCAGCTAAGGTCACATCACACCGGTCCTGACCCTGGTCTTCTGGCCTCAAACCCTTTCCTCTCTCACTGCCTCTCAGATCCTTCAAAAAGAAGATCTCTTCCCATCTTCCACAAAGCATTTTATCTGTGTATCTACTATTAAACTTGCTGTGTCCTACTGTAGATTAAATAGTTATTGATATAACTGTCCTAACCCCAACTATTTCATCTTTACTGAATATCCCCACAATATTCAACATAGAGCCTTGCTCATTCAAAAAAGAAGTACAGTTTCTTATGCGTACTGATTGATCAAAATACCTATTAAGGTTATATAAATCAGTTGGCCCTCCAATCCTTCACTTCAGTCATGAGTATAGCATGTACAGATGCTTAGCTTAGGGCCAGAGAATATTAACATTCATGTCTTCTTAAAATATTTCAAAAGTTGTAACAAAAAGCTGAATTTGTTCTGAGTCTTAAACAAACTAGAGAAACAGTAAAATAAATAAATGGCTTATCAATATTAACTTGTTTATATGTACTTATTTTTTAGACTGTGAGAAAATAGACATGGGAGGAGGTTACAAAAGGCCTGCCTCGTTATTTTTAAAAAGGATTGGGAAGTCAGGTTTGTGGGGCTGTTTGTGGAGATAGAGAATTCCACAACTAGAATTAAAAAATTCCCCATCCCCCTCTGGCTTCATTGTGTTCTTTCCTAATGCTGCACTTGGCAGCACAGACAAGTCTGATGTTTCAGAGGTGAGTTGCAAAGTGGCCAGAACCACTCTTTGGTGCACTATAGCTTGACATAATATTTGCTGCCAGCTTTTTGTTTAAAAATGCCATCAGTTTAACACTAAATGAAAAAGTAATTATTCTCCAGTTTCACTGAGCTATTAAAAAAAAAAAGTTCATTGAAACTCCAGGAGATGAAATACTGTGCTTTCAGGTCTTGTTGGAAGCCTTTCAACATTCAGAGCAGAAAAACATACATTTATTGTTTAAGAAGGAGATTTAGGAACTTTACTGAATGAAAAGTAAGAAAATTAAGCTTCAGGAAAGATACTTTGGATCAACAAAATTCAGCCAACACTGCTTAGCTCAGACACTTTTCATATATTTGACAAACTCAAGGCCATTTGGTACTACAGAATCTTTGGGACAAGTCCACACTCACTTTAGCTCTGTATATTAAGTCAGACACACATTAAGGTAGTTTGAACTATGAGCCACTTGAGATACTCATGACCAAACATTGCTTGATATTCAGTCACCAAATGGCACTGAGCACAGGCGAGTACGGAGAGATGAAGGGCGTATTATGGGAACAGGAGAGAGTTTTTACAGAAGCAGCCAGCACAAGTCATCTCTCCCTGTAATAACATTCTCAATTTAGTTGTGAAGACAGAACATGACATTCAAACAATTGAGGAAAGCTTGGCTGATGTATGTAGTGTAAACTGAGTTTCCATAAATTGAAGAAAATATAAGGGAGTGGATGAGGAAGATAAGGATCATGAATGGAGAGGTTTTACAAGGTTATGGAGATGGCAGACTATAGAGATACAAAGTGTAAAAATCTGATGTGGGTGCGGGCTCTGCATCTTATTTGTTAAGTAATTTTGAACAAGTTACCTCCTTGAACCATAGGTATACAATGTTGGAAGTGCTTTGCAAACTACATGACTGTTTAAATATTGGCTATTCAGAAATGACCTCTTACAGCTTTAGGCAGAAAAGACTACTTTTTGAGCAAATTACAAATACATAAATATACATTTAAGGCTAATATTTTCTTGACATTTTTATGAAAAATTTTAATGTACATGTTTTACTACTGTGTATTTTACTCAATAATTTTCAGATGTATTAAAAGAAAATGACCTAACTGGAAGGATGTTGCCAAATGTTATTAACTCATTTTTGCAAATGAAAACAACAACAACAACACTCATTTTTTGGATTCTAGAAAAATATTCAAATATACAACTGTGTAGCTACCAAAGAAGATAATATTCTAATCTACTGAAACACATTATAGTGGAAAATTTTTTTTTTAATTTTGGCCTCTGTTTTTTGATTTTTGTTTATTTTCATCCAACTTTACTCTTTGGACTGTGTGATCTTTCTGGGCCAGAAATTGAACCGGTGTCCCTTGCAACACAAGGCGGACTCTTTACCTACTGGACCACCAGAGAAGCCCTAGAAAATGCTTAATTTAAAAGTCTAGAAAGCAGCAGTTAGCAGCAAAATAGTTATTTTATTGTAGTTATTGACCTAACTTTAGATTTCATTTGCTGACTAAAAAAAAAACTAAGGTAGTTTGAACTATGAGCCACTTGAGATACTCATGACCAAACATTGCAAGTCACCAAATGGCACTGAGCACAGGCGAGTACGGAGAGATGAAGGGCGTATTATGGGAACAGGAGAGAGTTTTTACAGAAGCAGCCAGCACAAGTCATCTCTCCCTGTAATAACATTCTCAATTTAGTTGTGAAGACAGAACATGACATTCAAACAATTGAGGAAAGCTTGGCTGATGTATGTAGTGTAAACTGAGTTTCCATAAATTGAAGAAAATATAAGGGAGTGGATGAGGAAGATAAGGATCATGAATGGAGAGGTTTTACAAGGTTATGGAGATGGCAGACTATAGAGATACAAAGTGTAAAAATCTGATGTGGGTGCGGGCTCTGCATCTTATTTGTTAAGTAATTTTGAACAAGTTACCTCCTTGAACCATAGGTATACAATGTTGGAAGTGCTTTGCAAACTACATGACTGTTTAAATATTGGCTATTCAGAAATGACCTCTTACAGCTTTAGGCAGAAAAGACTACTTTTTGAGCAAATTACAAATACATAAATATACATTTAAGGCTAATATTTTCTTGACATTTTTATGAAAAATTTTAATGTACATGTTTTACTACTGTGTATTTTACTCAATAATTTTCAGATGTATTAAAAGAAAATGACCTAACTGGAAGGATGTTGCCAAATGTTATTAACTCATTTTTGCAAATGAAAACAACAACAACAACACTCATTTTTTGGATTCTAGAAAAATATTCAAATATACAACTGTGTAGCTACCAAAGAAGATAATATTCTAATCTACTGAAACACATTATAGTGGAAAATTTTTTTTTTAATTTTGGCCTCTTTTTTTGGTTTTTTATTTATTTGCATCCAACTTTACTCTTTGGACTGTGTGATCTTTCTGGGCCAGAAATTGAACCGGTGTCCCTTGCAACACAAGGCGGACTCTTTACCTACTGGACCACCAGAGAAGCCCTAGAAAATGCTTAATTTAAAAGTCTAGAAAGCAGCAGTTAGCAGCAAAATAGTTATTTTATTTGTAGTTATTGACCTAACTTTAGATTTCATTTGCTGAAAAACAGACAGTAAAAACAGAATATATTTAATAAGGTGATTTATCTTACATTGTTTTATAGTTACAATTAGAGCAGTGTTTACAAATAAGAGAACTAGACTCCCCTGATGGTTTTGCTGTTAAGATTTTTTTTAACAACTGTTTATTCTGGGAGATCTGAACATCTCATAGGCAAATGAGAACTTTTAAACCATATGTGTTGCAAGATAAATATGGGAAAATTTTCTACAAATCTTGACTTCTCTCTGACATAATAAAATTGGAGGAAAAAGAATAGGATGGCCATAAAAGAAATTTTTTTCTTTAAAAGGATCGTTTTTGTACTCTGTATACCTTGTACAGCATTGTTAGAAAGACTTAATGAAGTATTACAGTAATGAAGCTAGTATAACCACTGAACACAAGAAGTATGAACTAGTGATGCTATGGCAAGATGCAATGCACTAAGAACATCTCTAAATACCATATGTACCGCAATCCTATCCCATTTGGTGACTGGTCCACTTATACAGCATGCTGGCATTTCTGAAGATGGCACAAAGAAAATAGACAACAAGCAAAGACAAGTCCAGTAAAGGCCCTGAGTGTTGGGATCATGTTACAGAGGCTTGACAAGTAGATCCTCTCAAGATCAATATGCTTCTCATGGTTGACTCATTCTTAGATGGGCCTTACAGCAGCAGAGACAAGATAAATGTCATTAATCACTTCAATTATTCACCCTCCCCTGTATCCACCTCTTTGCCCTGTGGCTTGGCAATCTCTTTCACAATAGCTGACTCTGGTATCAGCAATCTCACCAGCTCCAGCCACCAGAATGAGGTGGGAGTGGTCTTCGGGGACCTGCATGCTCCTGCTTGCTCCTCTATGCTTCTACTACAGATAGTCCTTGGATGCCAGAAGGAGGAGAGCAGACACATGGAAATGAGCCCGCTCAGAGACTTCAACCCAGCCCAGTCGGTCAGTCCTCAACTGGCTGCACACATGTTTTTTTTTTTTTTTTTCCTCTACTTTATTTTTTCTTTTATTTTTTATTTATTTATTTATTTACTTTCACAGAGCAATGACTATAGCTATTTTCTTCACTTATGATAGTACAGGCCTTCATGCTACTTCCTTTACGCCTCCCACCCTCTGCTCCTTCCCCACAATGTCCATATGTCCACTGTCCATGTCTGTCTTTCTGTCGCTTCACTGCATGTGCCATCATCACCATCCTACTAGATTCCATATATATGTGTTAATATACTGTATTTGTCCTTTTCTTTCTGACTGACTTCACTTTTGATGATATGTTCTAGAGCCAGCCACCTCGTTAGGGCTGATTCTTCTGCATTTCTCTTTACAGCTGTGTAGCATTCCATTGTATATCTGTACAGAGCTTTTGGATCCATTCATTCATCGATGGGCATCTATGTTGCTTCCATGGTCTAGCTATTGTATTGAGAGCTTCAAAGAACATTGGAATACAGGTGTTTATTTCAGTTTTGATTTCATCAGGATATAAGCCTAAGAGTGGGATTCCTGGGTCGTACGGTGCTTCTCTTTTTAGTTTTTTAAAGGAATCTCCATACTGTCTTCCATAGCAGCTGTATCAGTTTACATTTCCACCAGTCATGCTACAGTGTTCCCTTTTCTCCGCAGCCTCTCCAGCATTTATTGTCTGTCGATTTGTGAATGATGGCCATTTTGACGGGTGTGAGGTGATATCTCATTGTAGCTTTGATTTGCATTTCTCTAATTATAAGTGAAGTTGAGCATCGTTTCATGTGCTTTTGGGCCATCTGTATGTCGTCGTTGGAGAGGTGTCTGTTTAGATCTTTTTCCCATTTTTTGATTGGGTTGTTCGTTTTTCCGGTGCTGAGTTGTCTGAGTTGTTTGTAGATTTTGGAGATGAATTCTTTGTCTGTTGTTTCATTTGCTATTATTTTCTCCCATTCTGTGGGCTGTCTGTTCAGCTTTTTTGTGATTTCTTTTGCTGTACAAAAGCTCTGAAGTTTCATTAGGTCCCACATGTTCATTTTTGTTTTTAGTTCCGCTATTCTAGTAGGTGGGTCAGAGAAGATCTTGCTTTGATTTATGTCCTTGAGTGTTTTGCCTATATTCTCCTCTAAGAGTTTGATGGTTTCTGGTCTTACATTGAGGTCTTTAATCCATTTTGAGTTGATCTTTGGGCAGCACACATGTTAACTGGACTAGAACTTCCCTCCCTTGTCTTATCTAGCTCCACCAATGAGATATTAAATGAGTACTGTTAGAAGTTGAATAGCTTCAGTGTTTTGTACACAGCATTATTTCTTCATGACAATAACTAACTGAAAGGACTTCCCTAGTAGCCCAGTGGTAAAGAATGTGCTGCCAATGCAGAGGACATGGGTTTGATTCCTGGCCTGGGAAAGTCCCACATGCCTTGGGACAACTAAGCCCATGTGCCACAACTACTGAGCCTAAGATCTAGAGCCTGCTAGCCACAACTACTGAACCAATGAGCCACAGCTACTGATGTCTGCACACCTAAAGGCCACTGTCTGCAAAAAGAGAAGCCATGACAATGAGAAGACCATGTACCACAATTAGGGAATAGCTCCTGCTCACCTCAACTAGAGAAAAAGCCAAGCACAGCAATGAAGACCCAGCACAGCCAAAATAAATTTTAAAAATAAATAATTAACTGATAGTGTAGCTAATCTCAAAATTCTGATCAGGCTTCCCTGGTGGTCCAGTGGGTAAAGCGTCCACCTTGCAGTGCAAGGGACACTGGTTGGATCCCTTGGGGAAAATCCCATGTGCCAGCATCAGCCAATTAAAATTAATTCAAGATGGCCATTTTGACGTGTGAGGTGATATCTCATTGTAGCTTTGATTTGCATTTCTAATTATAAGTGAAGTTGAGCATCGTTTCATGTGCTTTTGGGCCATCTGTATGTCGTCGTTGGAGAGGTGTCTGTTTAGATCTTTTTCCCATTTTTTGATTGGGTTGTTCGTTTTTCCGGTGCTGAGTTGTCTGAGTTGTTTGTAGATTTTGGAGATGAATTCTTTGTCTGTTGTTTCATTTGCTATTATTTTCTCCCATTCTGTGGGCTGTCTGTTCAGCTTTTTTGTGATTTCTTTTGCTGTACAAAAGCTCTGAAGTTTCATTAGGTCCCACATGTTCTTTTTTCTTTTTTGTTCCGCTATTCTAGTAGGTGGGTCAGAGAAGATCTTGCTTTGATTTATGTCCTTGAGTGTTTTGCCTATATTCTCCTCTAAGAGTTTGATGGTTTCTGGTCTTACATTGAGGTCTTTAATCCATTTTGAGTTGATCTTTGGGCAGCACACATGTTAACTGGACTAGAACTTCCCTCCCTTGTCTTATCTAGCTCCACCAATGAGATATTAAATGAGTACTGTTAGAAGTTGAATAGCTTCAGTGTTTTGTACACAGCATTATTTCTTCATGACAATAACTAACTGAAAGGACTTCCCTAGTAGCCCAGTGGTAAAGAATGTGCTGCCAATGCAGAGGACATGGGTTTGATTCCTGGCCTGGGAAAGTCCCACATGCCTTGGGACAACTAAGCCCATGTGCCACAACTACTGAGCCTAAGATCTAGAGCCTGCTAGCCACAACTACTGAACCAATGAGCCACAGCTACTGATGTCTGCACACCTAAAGGCCACTGTCTGCAAAAAGAGAAGCCATGACAATGAGAAGACCATGTACCACAATTAGGGAATAGCTCCTGCTCACCTCAACTAGAGAAAAAGCCAAGCACAGCAATGAAGACCCAGCACAGCCAAAATAAATTTTAAAAATAAATAATTAACTGATAGTGTAGCTAATCTCAAAATTCTGATCAGGCTTCCCTGGTGGTCCAGTGGGTAAAGCGTCCACCTTGCAGTGCAAGGGACACTGGTTGGATCCCTGGTTGGGGAAGATCCCATGTGCCGAGCAGTGGCTGGGCCAGTGTGTCCAATTACAAGCCAGTGCTCTGGAGCGCATGTGCCCAGAGCCAGTGCTCTGCAACCAGAGAGGCCACTGTGATGGGAGGCCCACACATGCCAAAGGATAAAGGCTGGTGAAAAATAAACAATGACTCAGAGGCAAAAAAGAAAGAGAGAGATGCTATAGCTGAATGAATTGATTAATCAAATGTAGAACAGAAAAATGTTTAATTCTGTTTCACACTAGCAAACATATGAGAAGATCTTTAATTTCCATAATCCCAAAAACAATATAATTTCTGTTGGCATCATTTTGCAAATGATATACTTATGCTTATTCTGCTCATTAAATTATTTCCTTTAAGAAAATATATTTGGTCTTCCCTGATGGTCCAGTGGTTAGGAATCTGCCTGCCAATGCAGGGGACATGGCTTCTATCTTTACTCATAGAAGATTTCACATGCCTCCAAGCAACTAAGACCTGCACCACAACTAGTGAGCCTGTGTGAGCCTAGAATTCATGCTCCATAAGAGACGCCATGGCAATGAGAAACCCACACACAACAACTAGAGAGTAACTCCCACTCATTGCAACTAGAGAAAGCCCACTTGCAGCAATGAAGACCCAGAGCAGCCAAAAATAAATTAATAATTTTTTTAAAAAACCTTGAAAGGAAAAAGAAAATATACGTGGAATCAAATAAGTTTCTCCATTCAATATCTTCACATTTTCATGCATATAAACATGCATATAATTTTTACTTCGTATTTGAAATATCAACTACAACCATTTGAAAATTATCAAGAGCTTAAGACTAGCCAACAATTATTTTTTCTCTTAAGACAACAATGTAAATTTGCCTTTTGTTTGATGGGTGGGATGAAAGAAACAGCAAGCTCTGATTTCCTCTTTTATCTCTATCTCTTTTTAAGTTCTTTCTTTCTTCTCATTTCAGTAACTTTTTAACCAAATTTCTGAGCCAGGTTTAGCAACCACATACATTATCTTCTAAGATGTTGATGAACATCTTAATCCTCCAAGGAGATATTAAAATGGTAAAACTACAATGCCCTGATTCATGTTATTTTGGCTTCATGATTTAAATACCATATCAGAAAGTTTTTAGAAAAAGGTATTTTTCAGTCATTTGGTAATCACTCTGTAATGGCTTTGTCTTTCTCTCTTTACCATCCTTCCAAATATCTCAAATTTTTCACCTTGAGAGTACTCTCTCAAATATACCAGCTATAAACTATAATATACACATGAGGATATGCACCCTTAATACTTAAAGGTACCATTCATCACACTTAGCATGAATGGGATTTTTAGTAAGTGTTCTACTAAGGATGGATGTTGTTTTGTTATGATAATCCATCTGGAATTCATTTTGAAAAGTCTTTGTATTACCAAGGTCACTCTTTTCCTATTCAAACAATTCTTGAAAACATGATAAACAGTGTCAAGTACTGTCAAAATCATAGTGGTTTTACATCTAAAACTGTTGTCTAAATTTTTAATCTTACTGAAATTTCATAATCAACTATTCAAAAGTTAATAAACATACAACCGTCTTTCATAAATGAGTCTCAATGCGTAAGTATCCTTCAACTTTAAAACATCAACAGAATAACTGCATAATATTTCTCAAAAAATTCTAGTTTTCTTTCTTAACATTACCCAAACAATCTCTAGCTTTGATATTTCTAACTTGTTTCTCTGGGTATTTCTTTGAGGATACCTATTTCACTGTTCTTGCTGTAGGTTCTTCTCAAAAGTTTAGAAAGCCCACTTGCAGCAATGAAGACCCAGAGCAGCCAAAAATAAATTAATAATTTTTTTAAAAAACCTTGAAAGGAAAAAGAAAATATACGTGGAATCAAATAAGTTTCTCCATTCAATATCTTCACATTTTCATGCATATAAACATGCATATAATTTTTACTTCGTATTTGAAATATCAACTACAACCATTTGAAAATTATCAAGAGCTTAAGACTAGCCAACAATTATTTTTTCTCTTAAGACAACAATGTAAATTTGCCTTTTGTTTGATGGGTGGGATGAAAGAAACAGCAAGCTCTGATTTCCTCTTTTATCTCTATCTCTTTTTAAGTTCTTTCTTTCTTCTCATTTCAGTAACTTTTTAACCAAATTTCTGAGCCAGGTTTAGCAACCACATACATTATCTTCTAAGATGTTGATGAACATCTTAATCCTCCTAGGAGATATTAAAATGGTAAAACTACAATGCCCTGATTCATGTTATTTTGGCTTCATGATTTAAATACCATATCAGAAAGTTTTTAGAAAAAGGTATTTTTCAGTCATTTGGTAATCACTCTGTAATGGCTTTGTCTTTCTCTCTTTACCATCCTTCCAAATATCTCAAATTTTTCACCTTGAGAGTACTCTCTCAAATATACCAGCTATAAACTATAATATACACATGAGGATATGCACCCTTAATACTTAAAGGTACCATTCATCACACTTAGCATGAATGGGATTTTTAGTAAGTGTTCTACTAAGGATGGATGTTGTTTTGTTATGATAATCCATCTGGAATTCATTTTGAAAAGTCTTTGTATTACCAAGGTCACTCTTTTCCTATTCAAACAATTCTTGAAAACATGATAAACAGTGTCAAGTACTGTCAAAATCATAGTGGTTTTACATCTAAAACTGTTGTCTAAATTTTTAATCTTACTGAAATTTCATAATCAACTATTCAAAAGTTAATAAACATACAACCGTCTTTCATAAATGAGTCTCAATGCGTAAGTATCCTTCAACTTTAAAACATCAACAGAATAACTGCATAATATTTCTCAAAAAATTCTAGTTTTCTTTCTTAACATTACCCAAACAATCTCTAGCTTTGATATTTCTAACTTGTTTCTCTGGGTATTTCTTTGAGGATACCTATTTCACTGTTCTTGCTGTAGGTTCTTCTCAAAAGTTTAGACACTGTGGTAATATGTCAGATGGAAGTCAAAATTAATCTGACCTCTACTTGAACAAAATGAAATCTATCCAACCAAACATTTAAATATTGTACGTACATAGTCATAGAAATATCAGAGTTCTTCAATAGAGCTAACAGATATGGTGTTGACACCTGAGTATCACAAAAGAAATAAGGGAATCCCAAGAATAGAATGTAATTGAAGAAACAGCATTCATGAATAGAGTTAAAATTGTCTACTTCCTTCTTTGAGGAAGCAGAAATTAATGACCTAAGGGTGTTGAAGTTGCTTTAATTTTTTTGCCTGAATGTTTCTTACAGTTTTTCTTCCCAGCTAGAATTATAAATATGTGTATATTCTTTATGAGTTTATGTTTGAAATATGGAGGGTTCAAGAATTTATCAAATGTGTAAATACAACCTAAGTAGGTGTATTTTTAACAAACAAAACAGGTTTGTTGCTGAAATAGTGTGCATAGAAATATAAAGGTTTTAAGACTGTTGTTAATTAGCTATAACACTTTTACTTTTTTAGTGTTTGCTCTAAGAATGACAATATGCATCTTTAGTTTCTCAAAGTCCAATTTCAAATAATACTAAAGCTCTGTAGACAATGTGAGAACATCCAGCATTGTACCTGCAACCAACCCTGCACACCCAGCCCATCGTTTGTTTTTATAACTTTCTCTTTACTTTCTAAATATTTTACGAATCCTAAATAAGTTATTTTGCCTTTAAAACCCATTATTATAAAGACTATTTTAAAGACAAGAGTATTTTGTATTTGCCCATTTATATTCTATATATACCGATCATTTCTGCTGCTCTTCATCCCTTTCTAAAGATTCAAGTTTTCATGTGGTATAATTTCATATCACTATTCAAAAGTTAATAAACATACAACCGTCTTTCATAAATGAGTCTCAATGCGTAAGTATCCTTCAACTTTAAAACATCAACAGAATAACTGCATAATATTTCTCAAAAAATTCTAGTTTTCTTTCTTAACATTACCCAAACAATCTCTAGCTTTGATATTTCTAACTTGTTTCTCTGGGTATTTCTTTGAGGATACCTATTTCACTGTTCTTGCTGTAGGTTCTTCTCAAAAGTTTAGACACTGTGGTAATATGTCAGATGGAAGTCAAAATTAATCTGACCTCTACTTGAACAAAATGAAATCTATCCAACCAAACATTTAAATATTGTACGTACATAGTCATAGAAATATCAGAGTTCTTCAATAGAGCTAACAGATATGGTGTTGACACCTGAGTATCACAAAAGAAATAAGGGAATCCCAAGAATAGAATGTAATTGAAGAAACAGCATTCATGAATAGAGTTAAAATTGTCTACTTCCTTCTTTGAGGAAGCAGAAATTAATGACCTAAGGGTGTTGAAGTTGCTTTAATTTTTTTGCCTGAATGTTTCTTACAGTTTTTCTTCCCAGCTAGAATTATAAATATGTGTATATTCTTTATGAGTTTATGTTTGAAATATGGAGGGTTCAAGAATTTATCAAATGTGTAAATACAACCTAAGTAGGTGTATTTTTAACAAACAAAACAGGTTTGTTGCTGAAATAGTGTGCATAGAAATATAAAGGTTTTAAGACTGTTGTTAATTAGCTATAACACTTTTACTTTTTTAGTGTTTGCTCTAAGAATGACAATATGCATCTTTAGTTTCTCAAAGTCCAATTTCAAATAATACTAAAGCTCTGTAGACAATGTGAGAACATCCAGCATTGTACCTGCAACCATCCCTGCACACCCAGCCCATCGTTTGTTTTTATAACTTTCTCTTTACTTTCTAAATATTTTACGAATCCTAAATAAGTTATTTTGCCTTTAAAACCCATTATTATAAAGACTATTTTAAAGACAAGAGTATTTTGTATTTGCCCATTTATATTCTATATATACCGATCATTTCTGCTGCTCTTCATCCCTTTCTAAAGATTCAAGTTTTCATGTGGTATAATTTTCCTTTACCCTGAAGAACTTTTTAAAAAAATTGTTGTAGGGTTACTTATCTGGTGGCTGATTCTCTCAGCTCTTTCTTGAAAATGTATTTATTTTCCCTTCAATTTGGAAGAATAGTTTTGCCAGATGTAGAAGTCTAGGTAGAAAGGGAGTTTTGCTTTTGTTTTCAGCGCTTTAAAGACTCCTTGTTGTCTTGCTTTCATTGTTTCTGGTAAAAAGTCAGTGTATGTCTCATCTTTGGCTTTCTTTGATCTCTGCTTTCAAGAATTGCTCTTTTTAACTGGTTTTCCAGTTTGATTGTAATGCATGTTGATGTATTTTTCTTAGAGTTTATCTTGCTTGGGGTTTATAGATTCCTTGAAGCTGTCTTTGTATTTTTCATTAAAAGGTGATATTTCATGAGGCACTGAGGTACTAGCAACTATGGGAAGCAGTTACCACTCCGTGGACATGGAGACAGGAAGACAGCGGCATTTTCAGAAGTAGAATCAAAGCAGGGTTGCCTGGGAAAAGCTGGGTTCACTAAAGGAAGGTGGCTATGGGAAAAATGCTTTGATTTTTCCATATCTTCTTCTCTCTATAATCTTCTGCCAATAAGTTCCATAGGCTGAATTTACCACGAAGTCAGAGGGCAAGGGACGCTAAGGGAATATCAGTCTCTACCACAAACTGCAGAGTATGAGAAGGTTAAAACTGCTGAGAGCAAGTCAGACTAAGACTTAAAATTTATATTCTCTGATTCATACTTCAACACAGCAACTGCCTCTGATTTCTGTAAATCAACTCATGTCTTAGATGCCTACCAGAAATCTGTTTCTGGAGGCGCTCTATAGTGAATCTTTTTGTAAAACTAAAAATCCTTTAATTAGGTGCACTTTTCCTGAATCTTTATTGGTCAAGTTTAAGTTTCAGTTTTTCTCCAAGCTTTCTGGACTATTTCTAAAGCTAGCATGTTTTATATAACAACTCTATTTTAAAAGTACAGAGCATTCCAAAAGGGTAGCTGTTTTTTTGTTTTTTCTTTTTTCCTTTTGGTGAAAGAGTCAGCACAATGGAAAAGAAAGGACTTGGCTTTTGATATCAAATAGAATTAAATTCTGATCCAGGATTTGCAACATCATAGCTATATAGATCTCAGACAACACATTTCACTTTTCTTGTCCCTGATACCCCTTCTGTAAACTGGGGATAATCTAATCTTTTCACAGAACTGAGAGAGTACAATTAGATGATACACATAGGTAAATATTCATGCTATTATTGCTAAGCTGTGAACTACCTGTTCTCCAGATCACTATTCATTGCTAGGATGAAGTCCAATTCCAAGGTTATGTCAGGTGGGAGTGGTTGCAGGGAACAAGTACAGGGTGAAACGTTAAGAGGCCACAACAATAAAAACATCATTGTCCAATGAGAGTGAGCAAAGGCCATTTATGCTTTTTGTGTGTAAACGCACAGAAAATGTTAATAGGATCTGGAAGAAATTATCTGAGATAAATTCAGCCCTTGCTTGTATTTTCCACTCTACTAAGCATTTTCACTAGTGAAGACAATCAAGTAATCTTTACCCAGAGACTGACATCCAGTAAAAGAGAAGCACTGTGATACTCCCAATGTCTGCCCTTGACACCATTAAAGCCACATAATATTTTAAAGACGGTTTTATTGAGATATAATGAATATGCTACACAGTTCACCCACTTAAACACATAATTCCATTGTAGACCTTCAGTAACTACCGAGTTGTGCATCTAGTATCTATAATCAATTTTAGAATATTTTCACTACTCCCAAAAGAATCCCTGTGTCTGGGAGCCTTTATTCCCTAGCCCCCTGATCCCTGTTTCCAGCCATGTACACCCACTAATCTACTTCCTGTCTCTATGGATTGGCCTCTTCTGGACATTTCACATGAATGGAATTATACAACAATGGAGTGTTTTGTGTCTGGCTTATTTCACTTAGCATAGAGTAGTTGAGGTTCTCTTTGTTGTAGCATATATCAGTACTTTATTTCTGTTTATAGCTGAATTTGCTATGGTTTTTTGAAGCATTTCACCTCATTGCTATCTGAACTTCCAACGATTTACTTATTCTAACATCTGACTATTAAAATCAAAAGAATTCTTAGAGATCATCACTTTGTGCATGCATACTAAGTTGCTTCAGCCATGTCCAGCTCTGTGTGACCTTATGGACTGTAGCCTGCCAGGCTCCTCTGTGCATGGGATCCTCTAGGCAAGACTACTAGAGTGGATTGCCATGCCCCATTCCAGGAGATCGTCCCAAACCAGAGATGGAACCTGTGCCTTATATCTCCTGCACTGGAAGGCAGGTTCTTTACCACTAGCGCCACCTGGGAAGCCCACTTTTTAATTTAATTAAACCACTTTTTAATTCTGAAGAAAGGAACTCTGACTGCTTGTGTCCAGTGTTACACTTTTACCTGTGGACAAGAGGCAACATGTCTAGTTTCTGTCCTCTTACTTTATAAGACTTAACTTCTACAGTATCTACTCTAAAATAACAGTAATTTACTTTCAGATAACATCTAGTCTATAAAATGCTTTCATATATGTGGGTTATCATCTGCATACAAAACTTGCTTTGACAAATAGGCAAGACAGACCTAGATACTAGATTATAAAATGTAATTACTGACCAAAATTATCAGATAAAAAGTACACATATCTTAAAAAAAAAAAAATAGACATATCCTGAAAGGCCTCCCCAAATATCCTTTAGAAATGACAAATCCACATATTGATACTATGCATAAAATAGATAACTAAAGGAGAACCAACTGTATAGCACAGAGAACTCTATCCAATGTTCCATCATGATCTAAATGGGAATCAAGAACAAAAAAAGAGGGAATATATGAAAAAAAGAGGAGATATATGTATACATACCGTTGATCTACTCTGCTGTACAACAGAAATTAATAAGACATTAAAAAGCAACTACACCACATAAAAAGTTTAAAAAAAGAAATAATTGCCTGTCTAGTCTCACTGACTACATGCTATATTCCAAATATTATGACTTTTTGTTCTTACAATCCATAAAAATGCAGGTATAAAAACCTACAGTCTTGATGTCCATGAAGAAGCATTCTGTATTGAAAAAAAAATGGTTCTGATTTAGACATGTTAGAGTATGGAAGCTCTAAACTCAAAGGTGACTGATCCTTTCCTCTCCATAATATGTCATAAATTTTCTAAGACCTTTTAAACCAAAGTGACCCAGAGCATGTTTTTATATGCAATTTCTCAAGTTTGAAATGCAGTAATTTAATATCAGTACTGATGGAATATAAGCTGCAGAATCACATGATATAAATCCTGCTATTTAGTCAAAAGTGAGTAACACTAGTGTGAGTAATGGGGAAGTCCTTTCAAAGGATTTAACCCAAAGGTTAAAATCTTATTTCCTTTCTTAAATGCCTTTTCATCTTTTCCCCAGTGTGGTATCTGCATGACTTATTATGCCCTCACTGAACTGCTCTCTGACCTCATTAACATTCTTATCTCCCTGAAAAAAATGCTATGAGACCTGTCTGGTTATTATCTCTACCACCTAGGACTTAAAGTTTGGCTACCTTTTTCAAGCACATATACCTTGAAATATATCTAAGGCCACTTACCCAGACATGCTGGGTTCTAAAGTTAGAGATCCACTCAACCTGTTTTCTTTTTCACACTTCACGATTCCTCACGCAGGAAATGGCCCAAAGCAATAACTGTGTTTGGAAAAAAACAACAACAATAACGAAGCCATAAAATTCTAGGACAATAACACTCAGTATGATATACGACAGAATACAGCTATAGAAAAGAGGTCCTAGTTTATTCCGCTGTTTTGATATGTATGAAATTGATATCTGCAAAAAAAGAAAATGGAAAGATTGCTATTTTATTTGTGCAATATTTAGTACACTAATTAAAGATTTGAAAATTAAACCACTGTATTTCCAAATAAGAGCAGTACAGAAACTGAAATGATGAAAGGCATACATACCAAAATTTGAGATCAGGAAACAATATTCTCAATAATTTAATGACTGGAATAATATTATAATTTCATGTTTTATGAACACTTCTTGTTTATAGTAATGCCCCAGTAGCTCTGTTCTCCCTCCCAAGTTCCTCCATTTCTACTTTCACTTAAAAGGGAATAATGTGATATCTTAGAATTTAAAACACCATTTGGTTTGAGAATTTATCTTCCTCATAGGGTACTTATAATTCAGTCTAAATGGCTTGTTCCTTTTTTAGCTTCCTATAAAAGCATGATTTAAGGCAACCTAAGGTAGAATGTAGAATGGTTTGCCTAGAAATTACTGCCCAAAGCACACATACCTACATATATATGCCTGTACATATGAGAAAAATGTGCCTGTGTTTATATCTATATCAACTTATCTCCTATTTGGTCAAGATAACAAAGAAAGCATACAAGTTTATTTTCATTCTACTTCTAAGTGGCTGTGGATGGGAGATATGCCCTTTTTACAACAGGAAGCTGTTTTCCATGTCTATTTTCTCTTTCTATTTTCTTTTTTAAATTATGAACGCATGATAACACATCTACGGGATACTTGAAAAATACAGAACAAAGTTACATATAGTTTCAATATATATTATAATTATTTTTTAAGGAGATAAATCAAGATCTTTAGTTGCAGTTTCAGTATCAAGTTCCAAAATTTATAGAATGAATATACCGAGTAGTAGAAGAATATAGCAGACCTGAAAAACATATGAACCAATTCAACACAATTAAGATTTATACAGTTTTCACACACCAGATGGATACAAATTCTATTCAAGTTCCCATAGACTATAAACTAGGAAACACTGGAACATATCCGAGCACATAAAACATGGTGTAAAAATCTCATACTCTGAAGTACTGAATACCTATAGAAGAATGTTGAAAAGATTATTTCCGCTGTTTTGATATGTATGAAATTGATATCTGCAAAAAGAAAATGGAAAGATTGCTATTTTATTTGTGCAATATTTAGTACACTAATTAAAGATTTGAAAATTAAACCACTGTATTTCCAAATAAGAGCAGTACAGAAACTGAAATGATGAAAGGCATACATACCAAAATTTGAGATCAGGAAACAATATTCTCAATAATTTAATGACTGGAATAATATTATAATTTCATGTTTTATGAACACTTCTTGTTTATAGTAATGCCCCAGTAGCTCTGTTCTCCCTCCCAAGTTCCTCCATTTCTACTTTCACTTAAAAGGGAATAATGTGATATCTTAGAATTTAAAACACCATTTGGTTTGAGAATTTATCTTCCTCATAGGGTACTTATAATTCAGTCTAAATGGCTTGTTCCTTTTTTAGCTTCCTATAAAAGCATGATTTAAGGCAACCTAAGGTAGAATGTAGAATGGTTTGCCTAGAAATTACTGCCCAAAGCACACATACCTACATATATATGCCTGTACATATGAGAAAAATGTGCCTGTGTTTATATCTATATCAACTTATCTCCTATTTGGTCAAGATAACAAAGAAAGCATACAAGTTTATTTTCATTCTACTTCTAAGTGGCTGTGGATGGGAGATATGCCCTTTTTACAACAGGAAGCTGTTTTCCATGTCTATTTTCTCTTTCTATTTTCTTTTTTAAATTATGAACGCATGATAACACATCTAGGGGATACTTGAAAAATACAGAACAAAGTTACATATAGTTTCAATATATATTATAATTATTTTTTAAGGAGATAAATCAAGATCTTTAGTTGCAGTTTCAGTATCAAGTTCCAAAATTTATAGAATGAATATACCGAGTAGTAGAAGAATATAGCAGACCTGAAAAACATATGAACCAATTCAACACAATTAAGATTTATACAGTTTTCACACACCAGATGGATACAAATTCTATTCAAGTTCCCATAGACTATAAACTAGGAAACACTGGAACATATCCGAGCACATAAAACATGGTGTAAAAATCTCATACTCTGAAGTACTGAAGTCATACAGGGCCTGTTCTCTTATCACTGTGGAATTGTGAGAAATCAGTATCAAAAGATATTTGAAAATAAACCACATATTTTAAAGTGAAATGTTACATTTACCAAGAGAATCTTTGACTCAGTCATTTAAAGCCACAGTGAAGTTAGAAAACTGCAAAAACAGCAAGTGACTGTAGATACAAAAGCATTTAAATGGCAAATTAATATCAAAATAAGAAATTAATATAAAAGACACTTTAAAAATTCTATGTATTTGGAAATTAAATGCCCAATTTTAAGTGATGGATATTATCTAAGAAGCCATACAAGGAAAATTAGAAAATATTTATAATTGAATAAAAATGAAAAGAGAATTTATCAGAATTTGTTGCAAGCAGCTGAAGCTGCTCAATGCAATTAAACACAATGTAGAGTCTTGAATAAAGATTGAAAACACAAAGTAGTCACTAGCATAAAATTAGTTAATAATACAATATCACATGTTAATTTCCTGTTTCTTTTGTACATCTGTTTTCTGTTACTTATTAATGAAATCCTAGATTTCAGATGGGCATGTGGCCACTCAGAATAAAGACCTTATCTATTGTCTCTGTGTATCTATTACATAGCAGTAATGTGTACAACTGCCGGAACCTGTTTCATTTTGTTTTATGGAGCACACCTTCTCTCTTTTTTTCTTTCTGACAAGAAGGCACAGCTTCCTCCTGCACTACAGGGCAGGTGGTCGCTTTTCTCTTTCTATTTTCTTTTTTAAATTATGAACGCATGATAACACATCTACGGGATACTTGAAAAATACAGAACAAAGTTACATATAGTTTCAATATATATTATAATTATTTTTTAAGGAGATAAATCAAGATCTTTAGTTGCAGTTTCAGTATCAAGTTCCAAAATTTATAGAATGAATATACCGAGTAGTAGAAGAATATAGCAGACCTGAAAAACATATGAACCAATTCAACACAATTAAGATTTATACAGTTTTCACACACCAGATGGATACAAATTCTATTCAAGTTCCCATAGACTATAAACTAGGAAACACTGGAACATATCCGAGCACATAAAACATGGTGTAAAAATCTCATACTCTGAAGTACTGAAGTCATACAGGGCCTGTTCTCTTATCACTGTGGAATTGTGAGAAATCAGTATCAAAAGATATTTGAAAATAAACCACATATTTTAAAGTGAAATGTTACATTTACCAAGAGAATCTTTGACTCAGTCATTTAAAGCCACAGTGAAGTTAGAAAACTGCAAAAACAGCAAGTGACTGTAGATACAAAAGCATTTAAATGGCAAATTAATATCAAAATAAGAAATTAATATAAAAGACACTTTAAAAATTCTATGTATTTGGAAATTAAATGCCCAATTTTAAGTGATGGATATTATCTAAGAAGCCATACAAGGAAAATTAGAAAATATTTATAATTGAATAAAAATGAAAAGAGAATTTATCAGAATTTGTTGCAAGCAGCTGAAGCTGCTCAATGCAATTAAACACAATGTAGAGTCTTGAATAAAGATTGAAAACACAAAGTAGTCACTAGCATAAAATTAGTTAATAATACAATATCACATGTTAATTTCCTGTTTCTTTTGTACATCTGTTTTCTGTTACTTATTAATGAAATCCTAGATTTCAGATGGGCATGTGGCCACTCAGAATAAAGACCTTATCTATTGTCTCTGTGTATCTATTACATAGCAGTAATGTGTACAACTGCCGGAACCTGTTTCATTTTGTTTTTTATGGAGCACACCTTCTCTCTCTTTTTTTTTCTTTCTGACAAGAAGGCACAGCTTCCTCCTGCACTACAGGGCAGGGGTCGCTGCTCAAACAGCGAGGCAAAGAGAGTTGAGCATACCCACACTGGACTAACTAGGGTTGCGCCATCAACAAACACTCTTCCTTCATATCTAACTATTCACCAGGTTCATGTCATCTCTTCTCCCTAATATTATAACACTTACGGGATCAGTCTCCTCTTTACTTCCCCTGTCTCAATACAATTTTGTACTCCTAATCCCTCACCTAGGGTTTTACAATGACCTCGGAGCTGCTCCTTCAACCTCCTTCCTTCTACACGTTGTCACCAAAATGAACTATGTAACGTACAGACTGGTCATAGAAAAATAAGTAATAGTGCCAGAACTGCAAATCACTACTAATTTAATAGAGAGCTAGAATAGCCAGGATGAGAAAGAGCAGACCTACTCAAAAGATGTACATCCTAAGATTGAAAGACAGATGTGAGGTATGCAAGTAAGACACGATGAATACACTCCCAGTGTCTAAGTTATGTTTCAGATATTGCTGGCCTGTATGTCATTTGTAACTTAACAAGCAGCCTCATGTTTGAATTTTCAGAAACTCAACACAACCTGGGATTACTATGAATGACCAGCTGCTAAGAATGAGCATAGGACACAGGAAATAATCTTTTTCAGCATTCAAAATCACTTCCTGCATGCATTAATCCCTAATATTCACCTAGGAGAGTCATTCTCTTGCTGTAAATTCTCTACAATAAATAGTTATTTATGCTCAGTTACTACCTTGAATTACTCATTAGTCTATTCACACACACTGCTTTTATTTCACGTACTTGAAATATTCTCTACTTCTCCATAACAATCCCCAATGTAGCAGTACAATTAAAGAAAACACTAGGGGCTTCCCTGGTGGTCCAGTGGGTAAGGACACCACCTTGCAGTGCAAGGGGCACCGGTTCGATCCTTGGCCTGAGAAGATCCCACGTACCACAGAGCGGCTGGGCCGATGTGTCCATTACCGAGCCAGAGCTCTGGAGCACATGTGCCCAGAGCCGGTGCTCTGCGACAACAGAGGCCACTGTGATGGGAGGCCCACACGGGCCAAAGAACAAAGATGAATGAAAATAGATAAATGAAAGACCAATAGAAGTGGCCTGCCCGCACCCCTCCCTCTCTAACTGCCCCCCCGGCCAAAAAAAAAAAGAAAACGCTAAACATGAATGCACTTAATTAAACTGACCATCTCATCACTGACAGAGAATTAAATTTTTTTGTCTTGATTTGTGATATTAAATAACTCATAGTCGAGTACAGTGACAGGGGCACATAACATAGGATTCTGACTCTTAGATCTTAAAATCACTTAAGAGACTGAAACATATAGAAATATTTTATGATCATAAATGAGAATTAATCTTACTTCTTCCCAAACACTTTACAAACAAAGTCCAAGTGAAACAAAATCAGATGAAGCAAAATGGTGCCTTTCAGAGAGAAAAGAGACAAATGTACTTCCTTTATATAATTAAAATACTATCTGCATGAATCATATGATCTACAATGAGATGGTATTTGAATTAGAAAAGCTGCATGCTTTCTAATGCTTTCTTAGTCATTATAACTATATTTTAAAACAGAATTTGACCATCAAGACATTTTCTTACCAAGTACCACCTTTACAGTCTGTTGTCTGCTTATAATTTCTTTAATTAGTCGGTGGCCTTTTATTCTGTGAAGTACTTAACATTTTAAGTCTTATCTACTTGTTTTTAATGTGCTCCAATAGTGTGACTGTCTAAAACCTGTGAACAAAGGCATCCTCCTTGGAAAGACCAAGCTACCATTAGAAATGCATCATGAAACAAAAGTCATTAACTCATTTATAAAGGGTAGAGCCCAACAAAACATTACTTATAAGCCTGCTACCCTGTGTCCATTTGTCTTTATGAAATATCATATATAATATCTACTTCCATGCATGAGATGGCATTCTGAGGCATCTACAAAAACTATAAAACCACTCTAAATTAAATTTACTTTCAGATATTGACTTTGAAAGAGCAACCGAATTCCTTTATGCAATATTAAACAGTAAACTAGCTATTAATAATTTCCAATAATGAAAATCATGAGTTGCTAGCTTGAAAATATCCATAGACCCTTAAAAAAGGAAAATGCAATTAATAGAGGCAATGAGGAAAAACAGACAGATCCACGTCATTCCTTTTATTTTATCCTAGATGTTGGTTGCAAAGTGACAACTTGAGATATATATTTGCATCTTTTCCACATACTAAAGGAGAAATTTATTAAAAAATAATGTTAATAACAAAAGGGATAGGAAATGATATTTCTATGTCAGGCACAGTACAGTGACAGGGGCACATAACATAGGATTCTGACTCTTAGATCTTAAAATCACTTAAGAGACTGAAACATATAGAAATATTTTATGATCATAAATGAGAATTAATCTTACTTCTTCCCAAACACTTTACAAACAAAGTCCAAGTGAAACAAAATCAGATGAAGCAAAATGGTGCCTTTCAGAGAGAAAAGAGACAAATGTACTTCCTTTATATAATTAAAATACTATCTGCATGAATCATATGATCTACAATGAGATGGTATTTGAATTAGAAAAGCTGCATGCTTTCTAATGCTTTCTTAGTCATTATAACTATATTTTAAAACAGAATTTGACCATCAAGACATTTTCTTACCAAGTACCACCTTTACAGTCTGTTGTCTGCTTATAATTTCTTTAATTAGTCGGTGGCCTTTTATTCTGTGAAGTACTTAACATTTTAAGTCTTATCTACTTGTTTTTAATGTGCTCCAATAGTGTGACTGTCTAAAACCTGTGAACAAAGGCATCCTCCTTGGAAAGACCAAGCTACCATTAGAAATGCATCATGAAACAAAAGTCATTAACTCATTTATAAAGGGTAGAGCCCAACAAAGCATTACTTATAAGCCTGCTACCCTGTGTCCATTTGTCTTTATGAAATATCATATATAATATCTACTTCCATGCATGAGATGGCATTCTGAGGCATCTACAAAAACTATAAAACCACTCTAAATTAAATTTACTTTCAGATATTGACTTTGAAAGAGCAACCGAATTCCTTTATGCAATATTAAACAGTAAACTAGCTATTAATAATTTCCAATAATGAAAATCATGAGTTGCTAGCTTGAAAATATCCATAGACCCTTAAAAAAGGAAAATGCAATTAATAGAGGCAATGAGGAAAAACAGACAGATCCACGTCATTCCTTTTATTTTATCCTAGATGTTGGTTGCAAAGTGACAACTTGAGATATATATTTGCATCTTTTCCACATACTAAAGGAGAAATTTATTAAAAAATAATGTTAATAACAAAAGGGATAGGAAATGATATTTCTATCTCTAGGCAAGGCGGACTTTCTATACTAACCTTTCATGTTTTTTTCTTTTTTAACTTTGGGCCTCTTTTATTGTTTTTTTATTTATTTATTTTCATTCATCTTTATTCTTTGGTCTGTCTGGACATCTCATTGCAGTGGCCTCTCTAGTTGCAGAGCACTGGCTCTGGGCACATGCACTCCAGAGCGCTGGCTCCTAACTGGACACACCAGTCCAGCTGCTCAGAATCCTCCTGGGCCAGGGATCAAACTGGCGCCACTTGCTCTGCAAGGCAGACTCTTTACCCACTGGACCACCAGGGAAGCCTCCAGTTTTGTTTTAGAATGAGTTTCTGCCTTCAGCATTCAAACAGGAATTTCTTATAATGAGGAAAGATAACCTATGCTCTGTAAATTCCCGTTTGGGAAGGAAAGTTTGGTAGGCTCAATGTTTATATTGGTTTTCCTCCATTCTATTTGTAACATAAAAATTTTGTGACTTTTCTTCCCTTTGCCTGTCAGTTCCAAGTACCAGTGCCAAATGAAGCCAGAGGCAGTTGTGGTGTGAGGAGTGTCCAGTAAGACAAAACACTTGGAACGTTCAGGACAGGTAGGAGAAAGTTTCTATGGAGGGAAGTTGTTCTGCTCAGCAGACTCCAGGAGAGGAAGTCAAGGGTTGGCAGTTTTTTGGCGATCTAATCCAAATCACCTCTGTTCTATTTTACTTTATTTTAATGATACACCTACAAACAAAATAGTACTTATTCAAATTTACTTTAAAAAAAAAGATATTGACTTTGAAAGAGCAACGAATTCCTTTATGCAATATTAAACAGTAAACTAGCTATTAATAATTTCCAATAATGAAAATCATGAGTTGCTAGCTTGAAAATATCCATAGACCCTTAAAAAAGGAAAATGCAATTAATAGAGGCAATGAGGAAAAACAGACAGATCCACGTCATTCCTTTTATTTTATCCTAGATGTTGGTTGCAAAGTGACAACTTGAGATATATATTTGCATCTTTTCCACATACTAAAGGAGAAATTTATTAAAAAATAATGTTAATAACAAAAGGGATAGGAAATGATATTTCTATCTCTAGGCAAGGCGGACTTTCTATACTAACCTTTCATGTTTTTTTCTTTTTTAACTTTGGGCCTCTTTTATTGTTTTTTTATTTATTTATTTTCATTCATCTTTATTCTTTGGTCTGTCTGGACATCTCATTGCAGTGGCCTCTCTAGTTGCAGAGCACTGGCTCTGGGCACATGCACTCCAGAGCGCTGGCTCCTAACTGGACACACCAGTCCAGCTGCTCAGAATCCTCCTGGGCCAGGGATCAAACTGGCGCCACTTGCTCTGCAAGGCAGACTCTTTACCCACTGGACCACCAGGGAAGCCTCCAGTTTTGTTTTAGAATGAGTTTCTGCCTTCAGCATTCAAACAGGAATTTCTTATAATGAGGAAAGATAACCTATGCTCTGTAAATTCCCGTTTGGGAAGGAAAGTTTGGTAGGCTCAATGTTTATATTGGTTTTCCTCCATTCTATTTGTAACATAAAAATTTTGTGACTTTTCTTCCCTTTGCCTGTCAGTTCCAAGTACCAGTGCCAAATGAAGCCAGAGGCAGTTGTGGTGTGAGGAGTGTCCAGTAAGACAAAACACTTGGAACGTTCAGGACAGGTAGGAGAAAGTTTCTATGGAGGGAAGTTGTTCTGCTCAGCAGACTCCAGGAGAGGAAGTCAAGGGTTGGCAGTTTTTTGGCGATCTAATCCAAATCACCTCTGTTCTATTTTACTTATAATGAAGTCTTATTATCTCAGATACACCTACAAACAAAATAGTACAAATTCAAATATTCAAATTTTTTGGACTATATGGAAAACAATCTCTTGCTATCTAAAGCAGACATAATGCGATTTTATAGGCAAAGCAAATTGCTTGATTGTATTAGAAAACTCCTGGAGTTTTGCCTTTTAGTTCTGGCATAATTTGTTCTTGATTCTAACCTTGTCTTTCTTTCCTTTCCTTTTCTCCCTTTCTTCTTCTGCCTATCTACCGTTTTGTTTTCATTTTTTCATCTCTTTTTCCTTCTTTGTTCCTTAGGAGTACAAAATCTTGTATTTTCAAATTCTTTCTCCCCGGTCACCATAGGTACTAGGTATTCTATAGCAGATCATCTCAGCAGCCAAAGCCTTCACATACTCCATAAAGACCACTTCACGACTGGATCTCCATGTCTGCTTCTTTGAGCTATTCCAGCAAGGCCATCTCATTCCCATCAGTGGCTACCTTCTCAAGCCAGTGGCTCTAACTGCAGCCCTGTGCTTGTGATGTTCCAGAGTCCTGGATCTGGCCCCACCTGTGTCTCCCTCGGTTGTTGCTAAATTCTTTCCTGTCCCCACTGCGCCTGACTTTTCATTTGGTTTCATTGTAGGGGTGACTCCTGTCATTCATCACTATGCAAACTGTCTCAGAAAATGACAATTTTTTTTTCATTTATACATGCTTGGCATATGTTTTCCATCCTTTTATTTTCAGTCTTTCTGAGCATGTTTGGTTCTAGTTTGTCTCTCCTGCAGACAACATATTTCTTCATCCAATTAGGAAGTCTAGGTCTTTTAATTAGTAAGTTTACTCTGAGCATTAATTGGTGTAATTGCTATGAAATTAGATCTTATTTCTGGCATCTTAATACATATTTTCGAATTAAATATAAATTATAGTTGTTGTTAAATTAAGACCCATGTCTGCCATCTAATAGTTTTTATTTATTCTTCTCTTTTTGCAAGTTCCCTGAGCCTTTCCGACTTTCAATAAAATAGATTTTTCTCCTTCTGCTTTAAAAGTTACATACTCTACTTTTATTGTTTTAATTATTGTTTCTACCTAAAGACTCATACTCTTCTTTTGTCCTTATTGATGTCCTAAATTTATAAATGTATCTTAAACAATAAAACTTAGATTAGTTCTAATATATTCTTCATCTCGTCTCTCACTATTACAATATTATTATCTAGAATTTTAGTTCTCAGTTATTGTCAATATACTTTTACTTTTTTCCCATCCTTATTTTTATAAGTTTAACTATTAGTTAATAATATTTGTTTATCCCTTCTATTTTTCTTTCAGCATTTCCTAGTTTTATTCTTCAAAAGGTGTTTAAAATGAGGGTCAAATGAGGGTTTTAAATTTTTCATAGTAAAAATTTTTGGCCTTTTATGTGTATGAATACTTTTATTAAATGTTTAACTTTATACACCAACCTCTTTAGTTATACTGTTTTAGAGTCACTGCTCTCTTGCTTGAATACTTTTAAAATAGCATTACATCATCTTATTCTCAGTTTACTGTTGAGAAGTCTAGTGCTAGCCTCATTTTTGCTTCTTTGTAGATAATCTTGTATGCTGAAATTCTTCTGATTTTCATCTGCCTTTGAATTCTTCATCCTTATTTTAATATCTAGGTGAGAACTTTTCCTTATATCTCCCCCATTTAGTTCTAAATTTTATCTATTTGAAGTCTTCCAACTATCTTTGATTTTGAAAAGTATCTATTAATTCTTCGCAATTTTTTTCATTTTCCTCTCTAATGGACTTTTTCAAAATTTATCATAGTTTTATTTCTTTAAGTTTTTCTTCTGTATTTTCTATCTCTTTATTATTCACTGTTCTCCTTTATAGATTTTATTAATCTCGTCTTTAAGATTCCTAGAATCCTCTTGATTTTAATATTCAGTGCAATCTTTTTGGTCTAAAAAGTAGACCACCAGAGCTAGTTTCATAGTAATGTCAGGAGTGCAAATCACAAGATTTATTCTGGCATCCAGTATCTATTTTGGTAAGTGTTACTATGTTTCATATTAAATGGCTTCTGTTAAAAGCAACTGTAGAAATTACCGCACACAGAAGCATGAGATAAGTTCTGGACCACACTAATTTTTAATAAGAACTAAGCAATTTTTTTAAAATTTTTTGTTTTAATTATTGTTTCTACCTAAAGACTCATACTCTTCTTTTGTCCTTATTGATGTCCTAAATTTATAAATGTATCTTAAACAATAAAACTTAGATTAGTTCTAATATATTCTTCATCTCGTCTCTCACTATTACAATATTATTATCTAGAATTTTAGTTCTCAGTTATTGTCAATATACTTTTACTTTTTTCCCATCCTTATTTTTATAAGTTTAACTATTAGTTAATAATATTTGTTTATCCCTTCTATTTTTCTTTCAGCATTTCCTAGTTTTATTCTTCAAAAGGTGTTTAAAATGAGGGTCAAATGAGGGTTTTAAATTTTTCATAGTAAAAATTTTTGGCCTTTTATGTGTATGAATACTTTTATTAAATGTTTAACTTTATACACCAACCTCTTTAGTTATACTGTTTTAGAGTCACTGCTCTCTTGCTTGAATACTTTTAAAATAGCATTACATCATCTTATTCTCAGTTTACTGTTGAGAAGTCTAGTGCTAGCCTCATTTTTGCTTCTTTGTAGATAATCTTGTATGCTGAAATTCTTCTGATTTTCATCTGCCTTTGAATTCTTCATCCTTATTTTAATATCTAGGTGAGAACTTTTCCTTATATCTCCCCCATTTAGTTCTAAATTTTATCTATTTGAAGTCTTCCAACTATCTTTGATTTTGAAAAGTATCTATTAATTCTTCAATTTTTCATTTTCCTCTCTAATGGACTTTTTCAAAATTTATCATAGTTTTATTTCTTTAAGTTTTTCTTCTGTATTTTCTATCTCTTTATTATTCACTGTTCTCCTTTATAGATTTTATTAATCTCGTCTTTAAGATTCCTAGAATCCTCTTGATTTTAATATTCAGTGCAATCTTTTTGGTCTAAAAAGTAGACCACCAGAGCTAGTTTCATAGTAATGTCAGGAGTGCAAATCACAAGATTTATTCTGGCATCCAGTATCTATTTTGGTAAGTGTTACTATGTTTCATATTAAATGGCTTCTGTTAAAAGCAACTGTAGAAATTACCGCACACAGAAGCATGAGATAAGTTCTGGACCACACTAATTTTTTAATAAGAACTAAGCATATACTATCTTTGTCCAGAAACCCTAATTTAAAAGCAAATAAACTACAAGATAAATAATCCATAAAATAATTTTTGGTTTTGAACTTTCCCTGGTTCCTACTTATGTCTCCTTGTCTTGTCTTTTAACTGGCTGTGCTTTCTAACTTCTGTCATAATCTCTAATTGTTGTTGTTGTTTATTTGCTAGGTCGTGTCCGACTCTTTGTAACCATATGGACTATAGCCTGTCAGGTTCCTCTGTCCATGGAATTCTCCAGGCAAGAATACTGAAGTGGGATGCCATTTCCTTCTCCAAGGGATCTTCCTGACCCAGGGATCAAACACTAGTATGTCTACTGCATTGGCAGGTGGATTCTTTAAAACCGAGTCAGCAAGTAATAAGTCCATTATGGGATATGCAGTGCACTGGCTGGAAATTGAACTCAGGCATGCCATGAAGTAGGTGTGAATTCTACCACTGAACCACCTAACCTCCAGTTAGGTTTTCCAAAATGGCCGATACTTGCATTCACTTTCAAGTCCTTGCCTATTCTTCCTCAGTATGGAATACTCCATTCTTCTCAATGTTACTTCTTTTTGCCAATCCTCTGCTTAGGCTGAAGGCAATTTTTGGTACTTTTTATGTGACCTCCTCCAGGAAGCCTGCCATCACTCATCTTTCCCAGCTAGGTTTCACAATCAGATCTCCCTATATATTATCATACAATGAATTATCTTAGATAGCTTACCGGTCCTGATATTTATCATTTCTCCTTTAAGATTTTATTAATCTCGTATTTTCTATCTCTTTATTATTCACTGTTCTCCTTTATAGATTTTATTAATCTCCTTTAAGATTCCTAGAATCCTCTTGATTTTAATATTCAGTGCAATCTTTTGGTCTAAAAGTAGACCACCAGAGCTAGTTTCATAGTAATGTCAGGAGTGCAAATCACAAGATTTATTCTGGCATCCAGTATCTATTTTGGTAAGTGTTACTATGTTTCATATTAAATGGCTTCTGTTAAAAGCAACTGTAGAAATTACCGCACACAGAAGCATGAGATAAGTTCTGGACCACACTAATTTTTTAATAAGAACTAAGCATATACTATCTTTGTCCAGAAACCCTAATTTAAAAGCAAATAAACTACAAGATAAATAATCCATAAAATAATTTTTGGTTTTGAACTTTCCCTGGTTCCTACTTATGTCTCCTTGTCTTGTCTTTTAACTGGCTGTGCTTTCTAACTTCTGTCATAATCTCTAATTGTTGTTGTTGTTTATTTGCTAGGTCGTGTCCGACTCTTTGTAACCATATGGACTATAGCCTGTCAGGTTCCTCTGTCCATGGAATTCTCCAGGCAAGAATACTGAAGTGGGATGCCATTTCCTTCTCCAAGGGATCTTCCTGACCCAGGGATCAAATGCAGTATGTCTACTGCATTGGCAGGTGGATTCTTTAAAACCGAGTCAGCAAGTAATAAGTCCATTATGGGATATGCAGTGCACTGGCTGGAAATTGAACTCAGGCATGCCATGAAGTAGGTGTGAATTCTACCACTGAACCACCTAACCTCCAGTTAGGTTTTCCAAAATGGCCGATACTTGCATTCACTTTCAAGTCCTTGCCTATTCTTCCTCAGTATGGAATACTCCATTCTTCTCAATGTTACTTCTTTTTGCCAATCCTCTGCTTAGGCTGAAGGCAATTTTTGGTACTTTTTATGTGACCTCCTCCAGGAAGCCTGCCATCACTCATCTTTCCCAGCTAGGTTTCACAATCAGATCTCCCTATATATTATCATACAATGAATTATCTTAGATAGCTTAGTCAATGCTGGTCCAAAGGAAAAAAAACTATAATGCTGAAATTTCAGATCACCAGTATCAAATAAGCTACTGTAAATAATTTCAAGTAAGATGGCCTACTGGGATACAGACTAAAAAACTTACTATGTAAGGAATCTTCTTATTTATTTACTCACTCAATTGAAAATATGTAATGAATTCATATTGGGTGAAATATCCTACCTGGGTGTACTAACATGAAGATTTACCTTGCTCAGTTTTTTCCTCACATATGTTTATAATCTACTGAAGCAGTTAATAACATCTTGTATTGATATTGCTTTAACATACATTAATTATCTCAATTATAAGAACTATCCTGTGATAAAGGTTTGGATTATTATTCCAATGCCCCTGTTTGGATAAGTTACTGGATTTACCTAAGGTCACACAGTTAGAAACTGCATTTGGATTCAGAATTGGCTCTCTTGAATATAAATTTTTCCTCTTTATAGCATAAAGTTTATACAACTGGAATTTAAATAAAATATCACAAGAGTATCATAAAGTATTCAAGACATCTCGATGAGGGCAAAATAAATTCTGTGATTCACTGCTAATGGTTTCCTAAATGAGGGGTATTATTCAGTACAGGACACTTGAAGGATGGGTAGGATTTTGATAGTGGGGATGGCAGAGAGGACATTCCAGAGGAAAGGAGAGGCAGTGAGTAGAGAACACACATGGGAAGAGCAGACTATCTTTTGGAAAGGCCAAACGTCCTGCCGGGTTGAAATTTGGGATACACGAAGGAAGTCATTTTGACAAAATTTAAAAGACAGGTTGGAACCAGATTATAGAGAACTCAAAGTCTGCACTTTTCTCAATAAGCCAATAGTTCTCAGCCCTGGTTGAGTATCATAATCAATGTTTTGAAATGCCTATGCCTTGGACACATGCCCAGAGGTTCTATTCATTACCTCTTAGGGGCATGGGCATCTGCACACTTTAAAAATCTTCTATCGATTCTGCTCTGTAGGCACAGCAGGCAGCCAGTGTCCTGGTGATTGAAGCGTGGCCCACTCCATGTGTGATCTGTAGACCGAGCTGGTCTTTAAACTGTTACTATCCCTGATGAGAAACTGAGAGTGTGTGTGTAAAAACTGTACAGCAATTGGATGCTGTAATTTTTTATCTGTGAAAACATATAACTTAGAAAGTGGCACTAGATTTTGGATGCCACTTTTTATTCTTATGTGATACATTTTGTTGTATTTTATAAAGGTATTCTTTCTGGTGAATTAAAAAGTAAAAGCAGAATCAAAACTGGGCTTTCAATAGAGATCATTAAGATGTATTCTCTAAGTCACAGTGGAGACTGTGAATATGAAACAATGTTGTAAATGTGTGCTGTTTTAACCTTGATAAGGCCCTGGCACATTGGGCTAGATGAGAATAGAAACCAGGTAGAAGCCCAAATGTTGTGACGCATAGATTCAGCTACCTCAATGGTAAAGGGAAGCAACGGAAGATAAATCAGAAAAATACACAAAGAAGAAAAATTAGAAACTGTCCATATATAGAATTTACAATAAAAGAAAGGATAAAATCTAAAACTAAGTTCTATTATGAAGATATATATGACTATCAGTAAGAAATGTGGGAAGAGAAACAGAGAATGGAGATAATGATTGTAGCATTAGGCAAGTTGAATTTAAGATATTCAAAATAAATCAAATGGAAATTTCCTCAAGGCCACTGAATATGGGATGAGGACTTGTCAGAGAGGTGGAAGTTGAAAATAATAATCATGGGTGGTATTCAAAATATGTAACAACCAGTGGAGAAGTCCACTAATAAGCCTGAATGCACCATGGCCATAGACACACGGCACTGCCCAGCAAGTGCCCGCCAGATGACTATGGGCCCTAAATGCAAGCATGACAGCCATGGGTATGGGGTGGACAGGCAGCAGGGTCTCTGAGTGAGAAATGACTAAAAGAAAAAAGGGAATTTGGTGAGAAACTCTTCGAGATCATCCATATCATATAGATTTGAAGTGAAGGAGAGGAGGGATATTAAAAAGACAGGAATGTTCTGTGAAATTAATCTTCTCTTAAAGCCAAGAAGAGGAGAAATTTTAAAAGAAAAGAAAATGATTGTAAATAGGGTTGAATTCCATAGAGAAATTGAGGAGAAGGAGAAGCAAGGTAAAGTATTTGGATTTAGTGAACAGGAATAAACAGAAAAACTTGAAGAAATCAGGCTTGGCATTATAGGGAAAACCTAAGACATAGAGGAATATATAATGATAACTGGTAATGATATGGAGCCAGAAAATATAAATTCTTCTTTAATAAATATTACCAGAAGAACAAAGGGAAAAGACAAAATTATAGTTTAAGAAGGTGAAAAGAAACAAAGGCAATCAATATTTGAAGAGTAAATGGATGATAATTTTCCAGATGTGATGAAATACCTCAATTCATAGATACTAAATCCCAAGAAATTCAGACAAGGTAAGTAATCTCTACATATTTTAATAAAACTATCACACATCAAATACATGCAACTCTTAAAAACCTGTTGAACCTTAAATACATGGAAATCTTAAAAGCAGGCAGAGATGAAAGACAGACCACAAAAAAAATGCTGCACAAACCAAAAACAGATTTCTTGGTAGAAACAATGGTAGATGGAAAATAGTGGAATCACAATTTCAAAGTGCTAAGAGAAAACTCAGAAATCCATACCCAGCAAAAATCCTTCCATGGAAATGAAGGCAAACTAAAGACATTTTCAGATAAACAACTGAAACAGCTTGTCACTGAAGAAAATTTTCCTGACTAAAGGAAAATGATTTGAGCTGGAAAGCTATAGATGCAGAAAGAAACCAAAAACAGCAATACTGGTAAATACATAGAAAATTAAGTGAATATCAACTATACAAAAACCATAATCAGGTCTTGTTAAGTTTAAAATATAAAGAGAAAACTTTAATGACTGTAGCATGCAGGTCATGAGGAGGTAAACGTCACTGGACTATTTTATGGTCCTTGAACAAAAGAGAGTGTGCAACAGAGCAGCCCCTCTTGATGTTCTAGAAGGTATCATACGAAGAGGCGCAGGTAAAGCTCTTAGGAAACTAATGTGTTGAAGAAAAAGGACATATCGATGCCACTCTTAAAGTGAAGAGATGAGCTGTTATTAAAAGAAGTAAGTTATGAAGAAGATGAATATGTTGATACTCTAGAATGGTCAAGGAGGGTGTGTTTACATATATTATCCTATCCTCTATGATTTAATTCTGGCTACTAATAAGCCTTTTTTATTATCTCCATTTTACCAGAGAAGAAACTGACTTTCTAGGGGAGGCCACCCTGCCCTAAGTCAGACATAAGTTGCAAAGGAAGAAACGCTATGTCCAGGCACCATCACTCCCCCTACAAGGAGACTGTACTTGGGCTGGGGAAAATGTGTTTGTCATTCTACAGGTGTCAGGAGGCTCAGAGTTCCAGGTGCAGCTGCCCCTGTTTTTGCTGGGTTCCAGGGAAAGTAATGGCACATGAGTGAACACTTTCAAGGTTTCGGTAAGTGATGAGAAGGTCTCACTTTCTGCAATCTATGAATCGTCTAGATGAATCATTTTCCTCCAGGATGAAATTTACTTCTGCTCCTCTATGGACTGCATTGCTAATCCCACCCCCTCCCATTAGATTTCACAAGTGTCCTTTATTTTACTCGCTCCTCTCCTCTGTCATTTCCTCTAAAATCGTTAAACACCTTTCATTTCTTTAATGTCATCGTCACTTATTTCATGTTCATCCCCTCTGGCTCCACTTCTCTTATTTGTTTTCCCAAGCAGATAAACCTGTGCTGCTCTTTGTAAGGACTGATAGCTAACCATAAGTCTAGGGTGCTACTTTACAACATCAACAAGTTTCTAGGAACTTACTAGAAATATTGTCTGTTGCTATTCAGTTAAGCCATGTTGAATGCTTAGTGAGCCCACTAGACTGTTGTATGCAAGGCTCCTCTGTCCTCTGCTACCTCTCAGAGTTTGCTCAAAACCATGTCTATTGAGTCAGTGATGCAATCTAACCATCGCATCCTCTGCCAACAGTTAAATGACACTTCACTGCCTGGCACAAGTAGGGGCTCCTGTGGCCTAAGCTCACTCTGGCAGACAGAAGCAGGATTTTAAAAGACCACTGCCAGCCTCTCTCTCAGATGGACGCAGCTCACTCAATATACCAAAAACATCATCACATCATCATCCAAATTAAAAACCATTTCTTATAATAGCAGACCATCAACTGTTTTCTCCATACCATTTTGCATCAGAAAGTAAAAAATCATATATTCACACAACAGCTGAAACATTTCGGAAATATAGCCACAAAAATATTTTCTGTGTGTAAGGTTCAGAAAATATGGTTAATCAGCCAGTGCTTTAATTACCCTGAAGTTGGACCTTCAAACCAAAAACTCATAATCTAAAACCATCATATAGCTACCCCCCCAAATCACTCCCCCTACAAGGAGACTGTACTTGGGCTGGGGAAAATGTGTTTGTCATTCTACAGGTGTCAGGAGGCTCAGAGTTCCAGGTGCAGCTGCCCCTGTTTTTGCTGGGTTCCAGGGAAAGTAATGGCACATGAGTGAACACTTTCAAGGTTTCGGTAAGTGATGAGAAGGTCTCACTTTCTACAATCTATGAATCGTCTAGATGAATCATTTTCCTCCAGGATGAAATTTACTTCTGCTCCTCTATGGACTGCATTGCTAATCCCACCCCCTCCCATTAGATTTCACAAGTGTCCTTTATTTTACTCGCTCCTCTCCTCTGTCATTTCCTCTAAAATCGTTAAACACCTTTCATTTCTTTAATGTCATCGTCACTTATTTCATGTTCATCCCCTCTGGCTCCACTTCTCTTATTTGTTTTCCCAAGCAGATAAACCTGTGCTGCTCTTTGTAAGGACTGATAGCTAACCATAAGTCTAGGGTGCTACTTTACAACATCAACAAGTTTCTAGGAACTTACTAGAAATATTGTCTGTTGCTATTCAGTTAAGCCATGTTGAATGCTTAGTGAGCCCACTAGACTGTTGTATGCCAGGCTCCTCTGTCCTCTGCTACCTCCCAGAGTTTGCTCAAAACCATGTCTATTGAGTCAGTGATGCAATCTAACCATCGCATCCTCTGCCAACAGTTAAATGACACTTCACTGCCTGGCACAAGTAGGGGCTCCTGTGGCCTAAGCTCACTCTGGCAGACAGAAGCAGGATTTTAAAAGACCACTGCCAGCCTCTCTCTCAGATGGACGCAGCTCACTCAATATACCAAAAACATCATCACATCATCATCCAAATTAAAAACCATTTCTTATAATAGCAGACCATCAACTGTTTTCTCCATACCATTTTTGCATCAGAAAGTAAAAAAAAATCATATATTCACACAACAGGTGAAACATTTCGGAAATATAGCCACAAAAATATTTTCTGTGTGTAAGGTTCAGAAAATATGGTTAATCAGCCAGTGCTTTAATTACCCTGAAGTTGGACCTTCAAACCAAAAACTCATAATCTAATTAAAGAAGTCCATCATATAGACAGAGCATAAAGCGACATGCAATTAACATTTCCTAAAAATGAAACCAATGCAAGAACATTTTGATTTATTCTAATTATTGTGTTAATTCTGTACCTAATGCAGCAATGGTTTTGCATTCAGAAAAAAGTCCTTGAAAGGTCTTTCTTCAGATTGTACTAAGCTTATATTTCTCCCACTGTAGTTGCTTGTAATGTACAAAAAAGTAAGACTTACTAAATTCTCATTCTGTGGATATGATAAAATATAGATGACAGAAACCTGGCCCTGAATGCTCCCATAAGAACAGTTTGCCACAATCATACTACAAACAGTCTTAAGGCTACCACTTTGATCAATCTACTTCATTTATCTCCACGTACCTGAAGCCCTTAGGAAAGGCTAAGAGCTGGTATTCCTGAATTCTTAAACACAATTTTGCATTTGGTACTCTATATGGCTCCGACTACAATGCTATGAACCCATTATACCTTCAGAAAGCATTGCTCCTAGCACGCTGTGGGTACTTTCTCTAATAGAACATGCCATGGTATATAACTGAGCATTTGCAAAGGTGATGAATTGCCTGTGACTCTTGGTGTTTCCAAAGTGAAGATATTATATTCAAAGTCTGATATTAATCATGAATAAAGTAGAAAAGAACTTGAGGAATCCCTTAATCCCATCATTGGTTTCACAGATCAGGAATCCAACACACACAGAGGTCATCATTTGCCCCATTTGTATACCATGTCCTGTGCAAAGTGGGAACCAAATTTCCCATGCATCACTCCTGGAAAGACCCAGAAGCAGGATTTTAAAAGACCACTGCCAGCCTCTCTCTCAGATGGACGCAGCTCACTCAATATACCAAAAACATCATCACATCATCATCCAAATTAAAAACCATTTCTTATAATAGCAGACCATCAACTGTTTTCTCCATACCATTTTTGCATCAGAAAGTAAAAAAAAAATCATATATTCACACAACAGGTGAAACATTTCGGAAATATAGCCACAAAAATATTTTCTGTGTGTAAGGTTCAGAAAATATGGTTAATCAGCCAGTGCTTTAATTACCCTGAAGTTGGACCTTCAAACCAAAAACTCATAATCTAATTAAAGAAGTCCATCATATAGACAGAGCATAAAGCGACATGCAATTAACATTTCCTAAAAATGAAACCAATGCAAGAACATTTTGATTTATTCTAATTATTGTGTTAATTCTGTACCTAATGCAGCAATGGTTTTGCATTCAGAAAAAAGTCCTTGAAAGGTCTTTCTTCAGATTGTACTAAGCTTATATTTCTCCCACTGTAGCTGCTTGTAATGTACAAAAAAGTAAGACTTACTAAATTCTCATTCTGTGGATATGATAAAATATAGATGACAGAAACCTGGCCCTGAATGCTCCCATAAGAACAGTTTGCCACAATCATACTACAAACAGTCTTAAGGCTACCACTTTGATCAATCTACTTCATTTATCTCCACGTACCTGAAGCCCTTAGGAAAGGCTAAGAGCTGGTATTCCTGAATTCTTAAACACAATTTTGCATTTGGTACTCTATATGGCTCCGACTACAATGCTATGAACCCATTATACCTTCAGAAAGCATTGCTCCTAGCACGCTGTGGGTACTTTCTCTAATAGAACATGCCATGGTATATAACTGAGCATTTGGAAAGGTGATGAATTGCCTGTGACTCTTGGTGTTTCCAAAGTGAAGATATTATATTCAAAGTCTGATATTAATCATGAATAAAGTAGAAAAGAACTTGAGGAATCCCTTAATCCCATCATTGGTTTCACAGATCAGGAATCCAACACACACAGAGGTCATCATTTGCCCCATTTGTATACCATGTCCTGTGCAAAGTGGGAACCAAATCAGTTCTAGTGACTCCTAGAACTTTTAAGTCAGAATGATTTGATTTTAGATCCAGCTTTTGTACATGAACACATGAACATGCAAGGTACTTCCCTAACTCTTGCTTTCTTCATCTTTAAAGCAGAAACAGTGATGCTGACCAAGCAGGATGTGAAGATGTGAAGATTAAATGAAATAATGCACAGATACCTCTGATGTAGCCTCTGCTTTAAGCTGCAGAACCCAACGTGATGGTTTTTCCTTCTAAGGATATGTGATGATTATCTTAAATATTCTCTAAACAATGTCAAAAAGAGAAACACTTTCATATGCCTCAGAGGTTAGCAAAAATTATCAGCACCAATGACTAAAGATTCTCTACCACCATCAAGAGAATTATAAGTAAGAGATCTTGAGAAGTAAAAGGTTCTTGGAAGAAGCCAAGAAGGAGAAGGGGACAACAAAGGATAAAGATGGTTGGATGGCATCACTGAATCAATGGACATGAGTTTGAGCAAGCTGTGGGAGATGGTGAAGGACAGGGAACCCTGGCGTGCCTCAGTCCATGGGGTGGCAAAGAGTCGGATAGGACTGAGTGACTGAACTGAACTGATTACTATAATAAAGTAGATAATCAACAAGGACATACTATAAAGAACAGAGAACTCTATACAATATTCTATAATAACTTAAGTAGGAAAATAATCTGAAAAGAACAAATATACGTGTGTGTATAAAAACATATCTTAAGAGAATACTGAATTAAATTGGAAACATAAATTTAAAAAAGAAAAATAGAAATGAGCAGACTTCTGATATCTGACTATATCCCATGAGTCTTTCCTCTCCAATATAGCAGTTAGACTATAATAAAGATTACTTTTGCAATTAGATATTTTTAGTGTGTCTCCTGTGAGTAAATTTTCACAAGATTGTGGAGGATTTCATGTAGGTGCCATAATTTACTTAACCAAACCTCATTTGTAAGCACACTGAGTTTTTTCCTTCATTTTGAAAATCATGACTGACAATACTGAAATGACTGTGATTTTACATAAGATTTTCATATTTTTGAACTACTTACTTAAACTACCCATAATGAGGCTTATGAACCAGTGGGTGTGCATTGCTCTTGCTCTTGACACGTGTTACCCAACTGCTCTCTAAAGAGACTGCACCCCTTTCATTCCTACCAGTGGTGTAGGAACACTTCTATTTTACTAGAATTAGATACTATTAACTTAAATGCAAAAACAACACCTATAACATCACACCTATTAAAGGTGAATTTCTTTAATTACTAAATGCTCTACCACACATTTACTATCTATATTTTTATCTCTGAGAAATGGTTTACATTTTTGCAAATTCACTCCAGTGATATTTTCTGATGAAAGGATAGTTGGTGTCCCATCGGGCTTTCCGGTTGAGTTTATACCAGCAGGAAGGAAAGGAACATCATAGGGGGTAAAACAATCATAAATATTTATAGAAATGCCACTGTCCACGTCCCTCTTCCCCAGACATTAGCACTTAGTGCTTGGTCAGAGACAATGGAATTCTTAGAAAGATCTTCTTCTTGGGAAAGGAACTAATTTCCTTATCTTGTAAAACATGTAGCATTAAATACATAATTTAGATCAAAGACAGAAAAAAATCAAAGGAATTTTCTTTCTTGTATATTGCATCTAATAAATCTTAGTATTTTGGGATAATCAACTTCTTTTCACAGTAAATCTAAATAGGACATTGAATAACTTCTTACCCAAAGTAATGTAAAATTTTACTGTTAAGTAACACTAAAACAGAATAAGAAAATTCTTCTGAAGCAATAAGAAATTCTACTTCCTTAAAAGATTATATTGGGTTTGATTAAAACATAACTTTTCCTTTTTCTAGAAGTAAAGGTATATTTTACATGTAAAAGAAGAGGCATCTTTCAAGAAATGTTCACACACTGAAACATTGCAAATATTAAAAACATGAGTTTCACAGAAGAAGGCATAAGCTGCAGAGATGATGGATAATGATTTTCACAAGATTGTGGAGGATTTCATGTAGGTGCCATAATTTACTTAACCAAACCTCATTTGTAAGCACACTGAGTTTTTTCCTTCATTTTGAAAATCATGACTGACAATACTGAAATGACTGTGATTTTACATAAGATTTTCATATTTTTGAACTACTTACTTAAACTACCCATAATGAGGCTTATGAACCAGTGGGTGTGCATTGCTCTTGCTCTTGACACGTGTTACCCAACTGCTCTCTAAAGAGACTGCACCCCTTTCATTCCTACCAGTGGTGTAGGAACACTTCTATTTTACTAGAATTAGATACTATTAACTTAAATGCAAAAACAACACCTATAACATCACACCTATTAAAGGTGAATTTCTTTAATTACTAAATGCTCTACCACACATTTACTATCTATATTTTTATCTCTGAGAAATGGTTTACATTTTTGCAAATTCACTCCAGTGATATTTTCTGATGAAAGGATAGTTGGTGTCCCATCGGGCTTTCCGGTTGAGTTTATACCAGCAGGAAGGAAAGGAACATCATAGGGGGTAAAACAATCATAAATATTTATAGAAATGCCACTGTCCACGTCCCTCTTCCCCAGACATTAGCACTTAGTGCTTGGTCAGAGACAATGGAATTCTTAGAAAGATCTTCTTCTTGGGAAAGGAACTAATTTCCTTATCTTGTAAAACATGTAGCATTAAATACATAATTTAGATCAAAGACAGAAAAAAATCAAAGGAATTTTCTTTCTTGTATATTGCATCTAATAAATCTTAGTATTTTGGGATAATCAACTTCTTTTCACAGTAAATCTAAATAGGACATTGAATAACTTCTTACCCAAAGTAATGTAAAATTTTACTGTTAAGTAACACTAAAACAGAATAAGAAAATTCTTCTGAAGCAATAAGAAATTCTACTTCCTTAAAAGATTATATTGGGTTTGATTAAAACATAACTTTTCCTTTTTCTAGAAGTAAAGGTATATTTTACATGTAAAAGAAGAGGCATCTTTCAAGAAATGTTCACACACTGAAACATTGCAAATATTAAAAACATGAGTTTCACAGAAGAAGGCATAAGCTGCAGAGATGATGGATAATGATCATCACAAAAAATGGTTAGAAAGATATTTCACAACGGCACCCAAACAGCAAAAGTATTTAGCTGTGGAATGCGTAAAGCAGAAAATATATTATCAGAATCAGTGATATTTACCAAACATTTGAATTTTGGATAATAATATATTTCTACCCAAATGAACCCTGCTATTATATCTGTATGACAGCTGCCAAATTGTTTTGGAAGGAAATTTGGCTCATGTGTTTTATATCAGTTCACCCATTGAGTTTAAACAACCGGCAAGGTTCAGAGATACCAAACACAAGACATATTTAATACACAAAGAGCAGTTCAGAGTAATGGATATTTTCTTCTGCTCAGACCTGCTCACAGTTCTGCAACTTCAGACAAAGACACAATCACAGAAGCTTTGACTTTAACTGACATAAAGTTTGGGTTATAAGATGCCAGTCCCTTTAAGGATGGTTTCCATCATTTTTCTCAGGAGAGAGAGGACAGAAAGAAGAGAAAATATAATGTCCTCTCCTTGGTTTCCTTTGGTTCCTAAAAACTTTTCTCTAGTATTCCAGAGGCTGGTTATACGTTTCTACCTACTATCTTCAAATCTCACTTCATACTCTGATCTGACATAGTTATGAGTTTTACAGATAAGTGATTCTACAGAATTATTTGATAAAATGTACTCTCTTGAACACTTGTATACTGTTTGTGGGGACAAACTGGTACAGTCACTACAGAAAACAATATGGAGCTTCCTTCAAAAATTAAAAACTGAACTACCATGTGATCCAGAAATTCCACTTCTGGGTATATATACAAAGCAAATAAAACTGCCACTTTTAAGAGACACTTGCACTCTCATGTTCACTACAGCATTATTTGCAATACTGAAGACAAGGAAACATCCTTAGTGTTCAGCAAGAGAAGGATAGGGAAAGTGGAATATTATTGGACCATGAGAAAAAACTTCCACCATTGCAACAATATGGATAGACCTTAAAGGGATTGTGTTAAGTGAAACAAGTCAAAGAAGGGCAAATAATCTATAATATCATTTATATGTGGAACTAAACAACACAAGAACTTACAGGTATGGAAAACAGATTGGTGGTTACCATAGGTGAGGGGTGAGGGGTGGGGAACTAGGTGAAGGTTCTCAAAAGGTGCAATCTTCCAGTTATAAGATGAAAAAGTGGGCTTGCTGGTAGCTCAATGGTAAAAGAGCTCGCCTGCCAATGCAGGAGACATGGGTTTGATTCCTGATCCGGGAACATCTCAAATGCTGCAGAGCAACTATTAAGCCCATGTGCTGCAACTACTGAAGCCTGTGTGCCCTAGAGCCCGAGTTCCACAACAAGAAAAGTCACCGCAGCAAGAAGCCTGCTCACCTCAACTAGAGAGTAGCCCCCACTCCCTGCAACTAGAGAAGAGCCTGTGGCAACAGTGAAAACCAAGAAGAGCCAAAAATAAATGAATAAAGTTAAAAATAAAAAGATGCATAAGCTTTGAGGATCTAAGGTATATCATGGTGACTAGAGTCAGCAAAACTATACTGTGTATTTGAGAACTGCTAAGAGAATACACCTTGAAATAGATCTTCATAAGAAAAAAATTGTAATTGTGTGGTGATGAATGTTAGTAACCTTATTGTGATGATCATTTTGAAATACATACATGTACCAAATCACTATTTTGTACACCTAAAATTGATACAAGGTTATCTCAATTATATTGCCATAAAATTGGGGTTGGGGGAGGTGGAATTCACCTTTTCCTAAGTAAACAAATCAGCAAACAAATAAAACAATTATTTAGCAAAAAGAGAGAAAACAGTAGAGGAAACTTCTTGACAAAGGCAGATACCAGCAGTATTTAATATACTTCTTGACAAAAGGCCCCGAAATAAAACTGCTACCACTTCCTTGGGTATATATACAAAGCAAATAAAACTGCCACTTTTAAGAGCTTGCACTCTCATGTTCACTACAGCATTATTTGCAATACTGAAGACAAGGAAACATCCTTAGTGTTCAGCAAGAGAAGGATAGGGAAAGTGGAATATTATTGGACCATGAGAAAAAACTTCCACCATTGCAACAATATGGATAGACCTTAAAGGGATTGTGTTAAGTGAAACAAGTCAAAGAAGGGCAAATAATCTATAATATCATTTATATGTGGAACTAAACAACACAAGAACTTACAGGTATGGAAAACAGATTGGTGGTTACCATAGGTGAGGGGTGAGGGGTGGGGAACTAGGTGAAGGTTCTCAAAAGGTGCAATCTTCCAGTTATAAGATGAAAAAGTGGGCTTGCTGGTAGCTCAATGGTAAAAGAGCTCGCCTGCCAATGCAGGAGACATGGGTTTGATTCCTGATCCGGGAACATCTCAAATGCTGCAGAGCAACTATTAAGCCCATGTGCTGCAACTACTGAAGCCTGTGTGCCCTAGAGCCCGAGTTCCACAACAAGAAAAGTCACCGCAGCAAGAAGCCTGCTCACCTCAACTAGAGAGTAGCCCCCACTCCCTGCAACTAGAGAAGAGCCTGTGGCAACAGTGAAAACCAAGAAGAGCCAAAAATAAATGAATAAAGTTAAAAATAAAAAGATGCATAAGCTTTGAGGATCTAAGGTACATCATGGTGACTAGAGTCAGCAAAACTATACTGTGTATTTGAGAACTGCTAAGAGAATACACCTTGAAATAGATCTTCATAAGAAAAAAATTGTAATTGTGTGGTGATGAATGTTAGTAACCTTATTGTGATGATCATTTTGAAATACATACATGTACCAAATCACTATTTTGTACACCTAAAATTGATACAAGGTTATCTCAATTATATTGCCATAAAATTGGGGTTGGGGGAGGTGGAATTCACCTTTTTCCTAAGTAAACAAATCAGCAAACAAATAAAACAATTATTTAGCAAAAAGAGAGAAAAACAGTAGAGGAAACTTCTTGACAAAGGCAGATACCAGCAGTATTTAATATACATAATAATGGTAGGAAACATTAGAAGCATTCATTAAATATTCCAGCAAGACTACATAAATATCCTCTATCAGCAATACTACCATTTAACACTATATTGGAAGTTCTGCCAAGTAAAATGCAAGATAAATACATAAGTGATAGAATAATGAGAAACAAAGAAAAAATTCTACTTGGAAAAGCCAAGAGAATCAATTGACAAATTTTAAGTCAACCCATTTAATTTCAGCAGACCAATGATAAAAAATGAAAGTAGGGCTTCCCTGGTAGCTCAGTGGTAAAGAGTTTGCCTTCCAGTGCAGGAAACACAGGTTAGATCCCTGATCCAGTAAGATCCCACATGCTGCGGAGCAACTAAGCCTGTGAGTCACAGCTATTGAGCCTGTCCTCTAGAGCCTTGGAGCTGCAACTATTGAGCCAATGTGCAACAACTATTGAAGCCCGTGTGCCCTAGAGCTCAAGTTTCACAACAAGAGAAGTCACCACAACAAGAAGTCTGCTCCCCTCAACTAGAGAGTAGTCCCGACTTCCTGCAACTAGAGAAGAGCCTGCAGTATCAGTGAAAACCCAGGATGGACAAAAATAAATAAATACAATTTAGAAACAGCAAAAAACCTCTTCTTCTGTTTAAAGTCTTTTGTTTAGAAACAGAAGACAGAAAAAATTCTACTACATGAAACATATATAGCATCAGATGTCTCATCTAATATTATATGTTGGTTAAGAAAATCTATTCTGCAGGCTTCCCTTGTGGTTCAGTGGGTAAAGAGTTCGCCTTGCAGGGGGAAAGGCAGGGGGCACCAGTTTGATTCCTGGCCTGGGAAGATCCCAAGTGCTGTGCAGCAGGTGGACTAGTGTGTCCAATTATGAGCCAGCACTCTGGAGCACAAGCGCCCAGAGCTGGTTTTGCAGTGAGAGAGGCCACTGCAATGGGAGGCCCACACAGGCCAAAGAATAAAAAGATGGATGAAAAGAAATATAAATAAAAGAGGCATGATGGGGAAAAGAAAAAAAATAGAAAATCGACTCCCAGTTTATTTGATTATCTGAGTTTCTATCTAGCTCTGCCGGCTACTGTGACCTTGGGCAAAGTTTCTCAGCTTTTTGGTTTGTTTCCTCATTTGTAAAATGGAGACCATCCCATCAAATTTGGTATCCAGGAAGAAGTAAATTAATCCACATAAAGTGCTTAGAATGGTGTGTGGGCTCATTAGCCACACATATGGTTACATACCAAAAATAATAATAATAATAATAATAATAATAATGTCCAGAATATTTAAACATGTAAACAATTTCTGAAATTAATTTTTTAAAGTACAAATAATGTAATTCACAAGTGAGCAGAATGTACAGAAAGATAATTAATAGAAGAAGAAATATGAATAATCAAAAAACATAAACAAAAATCCTCAACAATAATCCTCAAAGAAATGCAAATTCAAACACCAATAAGATAACAATTTATATCCATCAGACTAGAAAAATAATTAACAGAATGAACATAGTACCAGTGCAGTTATAGAGAAATAGTTAACTGAAATTCAATGTTGGTGAGTATAAATTTATGCTTACTTTTGATGAAGAAATTTGGCAGAAAATTATAAAATATAAAATGTATGTACTATCATCTGGCAATTCCATTTCCTAGTCTACACTGGATACTCCAGTTTTGCAAAAATGCACTGTTGATAACTGAGAATGTGAGGAAACCTCTAAATGCCCATCAGTATACCTATGGTTTTTCTAGTAGTCAGGAATGGATGTGAGAGCTTGCCCATTAAGCTTGAGTGTTGAAGAAATGATACTTTTGAACTGTATATGCTCATTTTTTTGTTGGTTAAGAAAATCTATTCTGCAGGCTTCCCTTGTGGTTCAGTGGGTAAAGAGTTCGCCTTGCAGGGGGAAAGGCAGGGGGCACCAGTTTGATTCCTGGCCTGGGAAGATCCCAAGTGCTGTGCAGCAGGTGGACTAGTGTGTCCAATTATGAGCCAGCACTCTGGAGCACAAGCGCCCAGAGCTGGTTTTGCAGTGAGAGAGGCCACTGCAATGGGAGGCCCACACAGGCCAAAGAATAAAAAGATGGATGAAAAGAAATATAAATAAAAGAGGCATGATGGGGAAAAGAAAAAAAATAGAAAATCGACTCCGAGTTTATTTGATTATCTGAGTTTCTATCTAGCTCTGCCGGCTACTGTGACCTTGGGCAAAGTTTCTCAGCTTTTTGGTTTGTTTCCTCATTTGTAAAATGGAGACCATCCCATCAAATTTGGTATCCAGGAAGAAGTAAATTAATCCACATAAAGTGCTTAGAATGGTGTGTGGGCTCATTAGCCACACATATGGTTACATACCAAAAATAATAATAATAATAATAATAATAATAATGTCCAGAATATTTAAACATGTAAACAATTTCTGAAATTAATTTTTTAAAGTACAAATAATGTAATTCACAAGTGAGCAGAATGTACAGAAAGATAATTAATAGAAGAAGAAATATGAATAATCAAAAAACATAAACAAAAATCCTCAACAATAATCCTCAAAGAAATGCAAATTCAAACACCAATAAGATAACAATTTATATCCATCAGACTAGAAAAATAATTAACAGAATGAACATAGTACCAGTGCAGTTATAGAGAAATAGTTAACTGAAATTCAATGTTGGTGAGTATAAATTTATGCTTACTTTTGATGAAGAAATTTGGCAGAAAATTATAAAATATAAAATGTATGTACTATCATCTGGCAATTCCATTTCCTAGTCTACACTGGATACTCCAGTTTTGCAAAAATGCACTGTTGATAACTGAGAATGTGAGGAAACCTCTAAATGCCCATCAGTATACCTATGGTTTTTCTAGTAGTCAGGAATGGATGTGAGAGCTTGCCCATTAAGCTTGAGTGTTGAAGAAATGATACTTTTGAACTGTGGTGCTGGAGAAGGTGACTCTTCAGAGTTCCTTGGACAGGAAGATTAAACCAGTCAATCTTAAAGGAAATCATCCCTGAATATTTACTGGAAGGACAGATGCTGAAGTTGAAGTTCCAGTCTTTGGCTACCTCATGCAAAGAGCTGATTCACTGTAAAAGACTCCAATGCTAGGAAGATTGAGGGTAGGAGGAGAAGGAGGTGATAGAGGACAATATGGTTGTATGGCATCACCAACTGAATGGACAAGAGTTTGAGCAAACTCTAGAAAATAGTGAAGGATAGGAAAGCCTGGCATACTGCATTCTATGGGGTCATGAAGAGCTGAACATAGTGACTGAACAACAAGAGCTAGATAAATAACAATTAAAGGTTTAATGCAACTATTTAAAATAACAAACTTTGCCAAAACATATTGACAATAATTTTGAAGCCATACCATTAAACTAAAAAATAAATAGAAGAAATATAAATAAAAATTGGTCCCACATACTTTCTAAAGTCCACAAACCAGTATAATATATAACCATACATATACATGTGTAATATATAAAGCATATTATAGAAAAAAATACAAGCTTTCAATGTATATGTGTATATATAACACACAGAAAGACAATGGTCAATTTTGGGACCAGGCAATGAGGGTGGCAGGCTTACAGGGAAGTAATCTTATCAAGGTTGAATTTTATTTTACGTGTACTGACTAAATCCTTTACAATGAAATGCATTCACTTATTGATTGTGGAATTTTTTAATTCAACAAAAACCAGTGAGACCTACCATACAAGAAACACTCAAATAAATGCTGTTATTTTAGGTATGAATGTAATGATGAGTCTTGAAATTATGTGCTAGTCTCCTGCTCTCAAAGCATTAACAGTCTAGTGTTCTGAGAACCAGGATGAATGCCACTCTTGACTCTAAATGCACTACACTTTTTTCAAACCAAATTTGTAAAACCAAAGTACAGTGAAAGCCTGCATAGCTTTCAAGTGATCAGGAATCCCTGTCTGGACTGATTCAAAATGAAAGAAAATTCCCAGTCCTTCTCTTCAGGAGACCTGGCTGAACTGACACAGAGCTTGTTTGCCAAGCTCTGCGTACTTTCAAAGAGCAAGATGAAAATTCACATTCTGAGGGCCGTGCCTTTTTGTTTGTTTTATTTGCACTGCATTTTCATTTTTAAAATTACTCACATTAATATTCTCTGGCTGTGAAGCTCACAGAAATGCAATTTATTTGAGAAAGAGAAACATGAATTGAGGGTTGTAAATGGAGCATCACCAACTGAATGGACAAGAGTTTGAGCAAACTCTAGAAAATAGTGAAGGATAGGAAAGCCTGGCATACTGCATTCTATGGGGTCATGAAGAGCTGAACATAGTGACTGAACAACAAGAGCTAGATAAATAACAATTAAAGGTTTAATGCAACTATTTAAAATAACAAACTTTGCCAAAACATATTGACAATAATTTTGAAGCCATACCATTAAACTAAAAAATAAATAGAAGAAATATAAATAAAAATTGGTCCCACATACTTTCTAAAGTCCACAAACCAGTATAATATATAACCATACATATACATGTGTAATATATAAAGCATATTATAGAAAAAAATACAAGCTTTCAATGTATATGTGTATATATAACACACAGAAAGACAATGGTCAATTTTGGGACCAGGCAATGAGGGTGGCAGGCTTACAGGGAAGTAATCTTATCAAGGTTGAATTTTATTTTACGTGTACTGACTAAATCCTTTACAATGAAATGCATTCACTTATTGATTGTGGAATTTTTTAATTCAACAAAAACCAGTGAGACCTACCATACAAGAAACACTCAAATAAATGCTGTTATTTTAGGTATGAATGTAATGATGAGTCTTGAAATTATGTGCTAGTCTCCTGCTCTCAAAGCATTAACAGTCTAGTGTTCTGAGAACCAGGATGAATGCCACTCTTGACTCTAAATGCACTACACTTTTTTCAAACCAAATTTGTAAAACCAAAGTACAGTGAAAGCCTGCATAGCTTTCAAGTGATCAGGAATCCCTGTCTGGACTGATTCAAAATGAAAGAAAATTCCCAGTCCTTCTCTTCAGGAGACCTGGCTGAACTGACACAGAGCTTGTTTGCCAAGCTCTGCGTACTTTCAAAGAGCAAGATGAAAATTCACATTCTGAGGGCCGTGCCTTTTTGTTTGTTTTATTTGCACTGCATTTTCATTTTTTAAAATTACTCACATTAATATTCTCTGGCTGTGAAGCTCACAGAAATGCAATTTATTTGAGAAAGAGAAACATGAATTGCCCCAGGTTGTGAATTTTGATTGTTAAAAACATAATACAGTGAATGTTGATTTGAAATCTTTAGAAACAGGCTCTGCAAAATTCAAATTGTTTCTAGATTAAGTGTTAAATTTTCTACAGGAAGTTTTTATCAGGGAAGCATCAGTGAGTTTAGGTCTGATCTTTAGTTCCTATCACAGAAATCTCAGTCTTTTCTTGGTCTGTCCTTCAATTAAAGATGTAAGGTCAACAGTTTGGTATATTATACTTAATGTAATGGTAGTATCCAATTTATCCATTTCTCATCTAATGATAATTCTTATTAATGTAAGTTATGTGGAATAGATGGAGTCAGGCCAATCATAAAGTCCCCTGACTGCAGTTATGAAATTCACTCAACTTCATAATGATGGAAAGTCATATCTGAAAATTCTGAGCATACCTTCAACTTGGAAGTTAACTTCTTTGAGTAAATTAGGATTGTCCTTGGTGAATGGTGAAGGACCTCACTAAATGAAATGCATAATTAAACTTATGCTGACATAAATGTATTTCCCTATGCCTCAACTTATTCATTTTAAAAATGAGATTGGATTAGATGATTTAATCCTATCTTCCAGTCCAAAAAGGAGGGGGAAAAAAACCCTAAATATGTGCTTTCTTACAGAAATCATTCCAAAGAAAACTAGAAAGTCAATTTTTAAGTAAGAGATGAAAAATAAAATAAAATATAGATATATTTCTGGTAAAATTCTACAACAGATTATCAAAGATATCCATCAGTACTTGACAAATGAAAGTTAGTAATAACAATGTCATAATAATTTAGCAAAGGTTACATAAAAAAATTTCATCAAACAATAGTTTTTTGTTGCTGTTGTTAAAGCAGGGTAACCGGACTAACCTATGAAGAAAATGATGGAGAGATCACATGCCTCCATGCTGTTATAAAGGTATTTGAAGTCTTTTTCATATGAAGATTGAAAAGTGTGGATAGTGAGGTCCTTTTGTTGCTTGGGAGACAAAAAGGATAGATTACTATTTCATTACCAAGGTAAAGTTCATGATCAAAGTAAAGGATTAAATATTTATTACAGGTTTATTATCTGTTTTTGAAGGTTTTTCCCATGGTCCTGACTTGGTTACATTTTTAAAAATTAATAACTAAAGATACAGAGAATCAAATTTAGAAATCACTTAAGTCAAGGAAGCACGGGTAACTGTTCATTCAATCACAAAACCGTAATTACAAATGTTAAATATGCAAGAGGGACCAGATTACAACAATGAGAGAAATAAAGAAAAATCTTGCCTAGCACTAACAATAAATAACTAACAAAAGTTCTAGCTTATCAATACTCCATCAGAACTATGAATAAGACACAGTACTTACATATCTCAAATAAACTCAATATGAGCCAGTCCAGTGACTGAATTCACTTTCTCCCTCTCCCTCTCCCAAAACAAATGTAGTTTAAACTCAGCTACTAGTGTTCAGGAAAATCTATGTTTCAGTGTTTAGAAAACTATGTTTAGTTCTTGGTTAGCCTATTTAAAAGATAATGGTTACGTTTTTAGTTCTGGTTACCATACTTAAAAACACATTAGAGAAAATTTTAGACAAAACATAACTTTAAATATGGTAACGCTACTGGGAACTATGTCATATGAAGAAATTAAAGATGTTTTTAGCTTAGAAATACAAAGTGGGTATACCTGGGTTTGTGTGTACAATTTTTAGAAAGGAAGTAAAGGGAAGTAAAACGAAAATACTAATATTTGTTGGACTATCTCTTGGGAAGAAAATTTGTTTCACATTTATTTCTTTCTATCCTGTCTTTCTGTAAATAGGTGTTTAACAACAACAACAAAAAAAGAATCATTCTTCACAGCCACCATTTTTATGATGAGAAAACGATGGAAAAAGTAGAAAGAAGAGATATAGAAGCTTAGTCAAAACAAACATCCTAGTTGCATTCACATTTCACCAGGATTATTCATCTTCTGTACTCAATGTCAAGTGTACTGGCAGGTAAAGAGCAGATATTCAATAAGTACTGTTTAAATAAATGAGTAATGGAAGACTGAGTAAGTAATTACGGCGTGAATGATGGGTGAGGTCCCAGCCACTAGATGAAGTGATTTTTGCAACAAAAGGATAGATTACTATTTCATTACCAAGGTAAGGATCAAAGTAAAGGATTAAATATTTATTACAGGTTTATTATCTGTTTTTGAAGGTTTTTCCCATGGTCCTGACTTGGTTACATTTTTAAAAATTAATAACTAAAGATACAGAGAATCAAATTTAGAAATCACTTAAGTCAAGGAAGCACGGGTAACTGTTCATTCAATCACAAAACCGTAATTACAAATGTTAAATATGCAAGAGGGACCAGATTACAACAATGAGAGAAATAAAGAAAAATCTTGCCTAGCACTAACAATAAATAACTAACAAAAGTTCTAGCTTATCAATACTCCATCAGAACTATGAATAAGACACAGTACTTACATATCTCAAATAAACTCAATATGAGCCAGTCCAGTGACTGAATTCACTTTCTCCCTCTCCCTCTCCCAAAACAAATGTAGTTTAAACTCAGCTACTAGTGTTCAGGAAAATCTATGTTTCAGTGTTTAGAAAACTATGTTTAGTTCTTGGTTAGCCTATTTAAAAGATAATGGTTACGCTTTTAGTTCTGGTTACCATACTTAAAAACACATTAGAGAAAATTTTAGACAAAACATAACTTTAAATATGGTAACGCTACTGGGAACTATGTCATATGAAGAAATTAAAGATGTTTTTAGCTTAGAAATACAAAGTGGGTATACCTGGGTTTGTGTGTACAATTTTTAGAAAGGAAGTAAAGGGAAGTAAAACGAAAATACTAATATTTGTTGGACTATCTCTTGGGAAGAAAATTTGTTTCACATTTATTTCTTTCTATCCTGTCTTTCTGTAAATAGGTGTTTAACAACAACAACAAAAAAAGAATCATTCTTCACAGCCACCATTTTTATGATGAGAAAACGATGGAAAAAGTAGAAAGAAGAGATATAGAAGCTTAGTCAAAACAAACATCCTAGTTGCATTCACATTTCACCAGGATTATTCATCTTCTGTACTCAATGTCAAGTGTACTGGCAGGTAAAGAGCAGATATTCAATAAGTACTGTTTAAATAAATGAATAATGGAAGACTGAGTAAGTAATTACGGCGTGAATGATTGGTGAGGTCCCAGCCACTAGAAATGTTCCCGTCAAAGCTGGACATCTGTTTCTCAGGAATCTCACTGAAAGGATTTCTAAAAGATAATGACACTAGAAAACCTGAAAGATGCCTTCTAAATGTAAAATTATTTAAGAGATCAAATAATTATTTCCTCTAATTTTAATCACTATTATAGTTTAAAGCATTAGAACTTGTTCAAAGATAAGAGTTTATTTTCAAAGGTAGAGGGAGTGATATATAAATGTAAAGTTTAAGATTTCTGTTAAGGAAAAGTTTTGTAAAGCATTTTCCCATATGTAAGTAGATGATGTCAATTTAATTGAAATGCCCTTTAGAGAGATAATAAAATATTTTATTTGAATGACAAAGTACAACTTTACTTTTGTCAGGAACTACTGAATCTTTTTTGTGTTTTGACAATAAACACAGTGATTATATTACAACATTTTAAAACAATATTTGTGTATTTCATTTGAGATCCTAACCTACCTATATAGCTTTAACACATTTTAAATTGAAATTAAGTATTTTTCCCTATATTAGTGACTTCTTTGAATAGGTACCTACTTATATTTCATACTTTTTATTAATTATAAATATTTTATTATACAACTCAAATGCTACTTCTATTAGGTTTATTTTTTAACAGATATTTTTGTTAAAGTATTTAAATAAACGAAATGTATTATAGACAGTTTAGATAAATAGGATGGTGTACATAGATAAACAAAGACATTAACCATGTCCCACATGGTAGTGAAACGATCTACTTGAAAAAAATTATTGAAATGTTGCATCATTTCAGATATACAAAAAATAATAATTTTAAATTAATAATAAAACATTAAGAGACATGAGGAGTTTTAGAAGAATACAACTATGTAAAAAAGCCCGTTATGAAACAATTTTAGTGGTATTTGTCTTTTGTTGATGGAACTGTGAGTGATTTTTTTTCCCCACATTCTTTCTACATCTTTATAATGAGCATAAACTAGTTTCAAAAAAGTTTTCATAAAGAGTGAATTAACACAGCAATAAATATTTTAAAAGCAAAATTTTTATGCTAACAAAAAAATTACTTAACACAAATGACTCTCCAATAACACATCTTAAGGGTACCTGGGGAAAGCCCCTTGCAGCAGTACTAGAATTATTTCACTGAACCGAACATTCCTGTTTGGCAATTAGAGTAAGAAAAAAAAGGCATCCAAAATGTTGGTCAGAGGAAAGAGTAGCTAAACCAAGGACCTGAATGAAGACTTCTGGCAGGAAAGTAGGTCCAGAACATTCCCCTCCCTAACTGGTCTTGGGCTCATGCTTCTTTTGCATAGGGTGCAACAAATCAGACTGCAGGGTTTGGTCTGCTCTCACATCTCCAGAGTGTACAGCTTAGTGCTTGCTGAATAAATCTTGCCTGCTCTTGAGCTGTCCTGGCTGTGAATTCAATTCATTGCCACGATGAGGCAGAACCAAGAAAGAGAAGAACCAATCAACCCAACAGTCCAAATAAGCCAAGTCACTTTTTTTAAGCAGTAAAGTAGTTGGAAAATTAGACTAACTTATAAAATTTATTTCTCTCCTGAATCATCTTAAGCTTCTTTCTTGCTTTTATGATGTGACCAGTATTGTTCAGCACTCTCTTCATGATCCAGAAATATTCTTGTGACTGTCAGGGACTTCACAGTGGAGCACTCAGTGTCTACTAAAGTGCAGAAGAGCATTAATGACAACAAAAGCTTTAGCTTTTGACTTATAGTGTTTATTGCTTACACAATTTCTATACTAGGTATTAATACATATTAGACATTAATACTTACTATATATTACTACTGTTACCATATCTTTCTCTAACTTTTAGGTTTCTTCCCTTCCCTTCCTCTAGTTTATGGCTTGAATGCACTATGGTATAAAAATAAGTTAATGCTGCTTATAATTATGTTAAATAAACAACCTCTTAAATTTATCAACAACTATTCTCCACGGCCAGGCATACAGCAAGGCCATTGAAGAGCTGGGAGCAGGATGTGCTTGAGACGGTCCAAGGGACCAGAACAAAGTGAAGACAGATTTGTAGTGTAGTAGAACATGACCAGAGAGACAATAAAAACGAGCGATGCAGTGCACTACAGGCCACATACAGATTTTGGTTGTAACTCTGGGTGAGGAGCCACTGAGCAGTTCTAGACCAGGAAGTCATATGTTTGCCTTAAGTTTTAAAATATTCAGTCCACTACAAAATTATGCTGGATCTAACTCTCAAAATATACTTTAAATCTATTCACTTTATATCTTTAATAACACATAGTTATGTGAACCATATCCCTTTCTGCAGGAACTATTTTAATTGCTATTTAAGGAATCTCCCAGCGTTCTTTCTTCACACTCTTGGCCTTTATAATCTATCACACAGAGCTATCAAGTTTTGTTGCTGGGTTAATCATGAAGTGTTAGAGAAAAAGGGAAAACAAAGATGACTCTAAGGTTTGATCTGAGAACTGCATGAATGGTGTGACCACTGATTAAGAAAAGTAGTTCTGAAGAAGGTTAATTTGGTGACACCAAAGGTCAACCTAATTTTGAAAAATAAAAACATTCTTAGAGAACTTACTTGAAAAAAAGACTTTTTTAAGCAGTAAAGTAGTTGGAAAATTAGACTAACTTATAAAATTTATTTCTCTCCTGAATCATCTTAAGCTTCTTTCTTGCTTTTATGATGTGACCAGTATTGTTCAGCACTCTTCATGATCCAGAAATATTCTTGTGACTGTCAGGGACTTCACAGTGGAGCACTCAGTGTCTACTAAAGTGCAGAAGAGCATTAATGACAACAAAAGCTTTAGCTTTTGACTTATAGTGTTTATTGCTTACACAATTTCTATACTAGGTATTAATACATATTAGACATTAATACTTACTATATATTACTACTGTTACCATATCTTTCTCTAACTTTTAGGTTTCTTCCCTTCCCTTCCTCTAGTTTATGGCTTCGAATGCACTATGGTATAAAAATAAGTTAATGCTGCTTATAATTATGTTAAATAAACAACCTCTTAAATTTATCAACAACTATTCTCCACGGCCAGGCATACAGCAAGGCCATTGAAGAGCTGGGAGCAGGATGTGCTTGAGACGGTCCAAGGGACCAGAACAAAGTGAAGACAGATTTGTAGTGTAGTAGAACATGACCAGAGAGAAAATAAAACCGAAGCGATGCAGTGCACTACAGGCCACATACAGATTTTGGTTGTAACTCTGGGTGAGGAGCCACTGAGCAGTTCTAGACCAGGAAGTCATATGTTTGCCTTAAGTTTTAAAATATTCAGTCCACTACAAAATTATGCTGGATCTAACTCTCAAAATATACTTTAAATCTATTCACTTTATATCTTTAATAACACATAGTTATGTGAACCATATCCCTTTCTGCAGGAACTATTTTAATTGCTATTTAAGGAATCTCCCAGCGTTCTTTCTTCACACTCTTGGCCTTTATAATCTATCACACAGAGCTATCAAGTTTTGTTGCTGGGTTAATCATGAAGTGTTAGAGAAAAAGGGAAAACAAAGATGACTCTAAGGTTTGATCTGAGAACTGCATGAATGGTGTGACCACTGATTAAGAAAAGTAGTTCTGAAGAAGGTTAATTTGGTGACACCAAAGGTCAACCTAATTTTGAAAAATAAAAACATTCTTAGAGAACTTACATCTCCTGAATACAACACTTCTATAAAGCACTTCTAATCAAGATGTAAAAAAAAAGATGTAGAACCTAAAGAAGTATAGAAATAAAGATTAATAAAATATTCTTGAAATCCCAGAAATAAACTCTTACATATAAGATTAATTAACTTTTCTTTTTGGCCACTTCTGTTGATCTTTCATTTATCTATTTCCATCCATCTTTGTTCTTTGGCCTGTGTGGGCCTCCCATTGCAGTGGCCTCTCTCATTGCAGAGCGCCGGCTCCGTGTGCATGCGCTCCAGAGCTCCGGCTCAGTAGGTGGACACGTCGGTCCAGCCACTCCACGGCACGTGGATCTTCCCAGGCCAGGGATCGAACCGGTGCCCTTTGCACTGCAAGGCAGTGTCCTTACCCACTGGGCCACCAGGGAAGCCCAAGATCAATTAACTTTTGACCAAGGCATCAACTTAGAGAGGAAAGGATGATCTCTGCAATGAAAAGCTTTGGAAAAACTGGATAACAGCAGGAAAAAGAAGAATTTAGACACTTTACTCACACCAATGCTTAAACACTAACTGAAAATGGAGCACAGACCTAAATGTAAAAACTAAGATTATAAAATTTCTAGAAGAAAAAGCGTAAGAAATTTCTTACAAGTTTGGCTTTGGCAAAGATTTCTTAGACGTCACCTAAAAAGCAGAACCTTAAAAGCAGAACCTTAGAAGTGATCCATTGGGTAAGCACACCGTCTTGCACTGCAAGGGGCGCTGGTTCATTCTCTGGCCTGGGAAGATCCCATGTGCCATGGAGCGACTGGACTGATGTGTCCAACTAAGGAGCCAAGGCTCTGGAGCGCATGCTCCCAGAGCCAGTGCTCTTCAGTGATAGAGGCCACTGAGATGGGAGGCCCACACAGGCCAAAGAACAAAGATGAAAATAGATGAATGAAAGACCAACAGAAGTGGCCAAATAAAAAAAAAAGCAGAATCCAAAAAATATAAATTGATCTTTGTCAAAATTAAAAACATTATGCTTTCAAAATTCACCTACAGGAAATGAAAAGACAAGCTACAGATAGGAAGAAAAAGTTTGCACATCACATATCTGAATAAAGGACTGGTTTCAAGGACATCTAAAAGACCCTTACACACCTGAAAGAAGAAAATAAATAGGTTAGTTAAAACTGAGAAAAAGATTACAAAACATTCACTAAATAAAGCATGTGAATGGATGATACACATATAAAAAGATGTTCTCCTGCAATGTCCTTAGTCAATCAGGAAGTTCAAATTAAACTGACAATGAGAAATTACTTCACACCCGTTAGAAAGACAATGATAAAAAAGCAGAAGGCAATATAATCTATACCATATGAACCAGTTATTCTACTCCTATGAATTTACCCCCCCAAAATTAAACATTTCCTCTTCCAGGGGAGGAAATGACAACCCACTCCAGTAGTCTTGCCTGGATAAACCCATGGATCAAGGAGCCTGGAGGGCTATGATCCATGGGATTAAAAAAGAATCAGACAGGACTGAGGGACTAAAACCAAAAAAAAACAAGAAATGGGGCTTCCCTGGTGGTCCAGTGGGCAAAGAGTTCACCTTGCAGTGCAGGGGGCACAAGTTTGCTCCTTGGCCTGGGAGGATGCCACGTGTTGGGCAAAAGGATGCGTGTGTCCAATTACAAGCCAGCGCTCTGGAGCACATGTGCCCAGAGCCAGTGCTCTGCAACGAGAGAGGCCACTGCAATGGGAGGCCCACACAGGTCAAAGAATAAAAATGGATGAAAATATGTAAGTAAAAAACCAATAAAAGACAAAAGGCTAATCAGGTATGTGGTTCTCCAGGGCTAGGGTAAGGGTGAGCATTAACTGAAAATGGGCATAAGAGATCTTTATAAAGTGAAAAAAAACTTCTAAAACTGATTATACTAATTGCTGCATAAGCCTATAAATTTACACAATTTGTTAAATGGTACACTTAACTCCAAAGTTTATGAGATGAAATTATAGCTCAATAATAATATTGGACCATAAAGAAGACTGAGCACCAAAGAACTGATGCCTTTGAACTCTGGTGTTGGAGAAGGCTCTTTAGAGTCCCTTGGACTACAAGAAGATCAAACCAGTTAATCCTAAAGGAATCAACCCTAAATATTCATCGGAAGGAATGATGCTGAAGCTGACCACCTGATGCGAAGAGACAACTCACTGGAAAAGAGCCTGATGTTGGGAAAAATAGAAGGCAAAAGGAGAAGGGGACAGCAGAGGATGACATGGTTGGATGGCATCACTGAGTCAATGGACCTGAGTTTGAGCAAGCTCCAGGAGATGATGAAGGACAGGGAAGCCTTGCATGCCTTAGTCCATGGGGTCACAAAGAGTCGGATACAACTGAGCAACTGAACTGAACTGAAGAAAATACTGTTTAAATTGTATGCAAATACAATAAATTGATTATTGATAAAGAATAAAAGCAATTCAATAGAGGAAAAATACTCCTTCAAAACATGGTGCTGAAATAACTGAACAACCCCATACAAAAAAATAAATAAATCTATACATTCATTTTACACTTTTCACAAAAGGTTACTCAAAATGGATTTTTAACCTAAATGTGAAACATAATGCTGTAAGACTTCTAGAAGAAAACATAAGACATCAATCTATGTGTCTCAAGAGAATTAAAAACAAATAAACCTAGGAGAAAGCATTTGCGGAAGACATATCTGACAAATGACTGTTATCCAAAATATACAAAGAATTATTAAAATACAACAATAATAAAACAAAAAAATGGGTCAAAAACTATCCCAAAGAGCTAGCGGACACCTGCGTGTGTCCAATTACAAGCCACCAATCCAGAGCCAGTGCTCTGCGAGAGAGGCCACTGCAATGGGAGGCCCACACAGGTCAAAGAATAAAATGGATGAAAATATGTAAGTAAAAAACCAATAAAAGACAAAAGGCTAATCAGGTATGTGGTTCTCCAGGGCTAGGGTAAGGGTGAGCATTAACTGAAAATGGGCATAAGAGATCTTTATAAAGTGAAAAAAAACTTCTAAAACTGATTATACTAATTGCTGCATAAGCCTATAAATTTACACAATTTGTTAAATGGTACACTTAACTCCAAAGTTTATGAGATGAAATTATAGCTCAATAATAATATTGGACCATAAAGAAGACTGAGCACCAAAGAACTGATGCCTTTGAACTCTGGTGTTGGAGAAGGCTCTTTAGAGTCCCTTGGACTACAAGAAGATCAAACCAGTTAATCCTAAAGGAATCAACCCTAAATATTCATCGGAAGGAATGATGCTGAAGCTGACCACCTGATGCGAAGAGACAACTCACTGGAAAAGAGCCTGATGTTGGGAAAAATAGAAGGCAAAAGGAGAAGGGGACAGCAGAGGATGACATGGTTGGATGGCATCACTGAGTCAATGGACCTGAGTTTGAGCAAGCTCCAGGAGATGATGAAGGACAGGGAAGCCTTGCATGCCTTAGTCCATGGGGTCACAAAGAGTCGGATACAACTGAGCAACTGAACTGAACTGAAGAAAATACTGTTTAAATTGTATGCAAATACAATAAATTGATTATTGATAAAGAATAAAAGCAATTCAATAGAGGAAAAATACTCCTTCAAAACATGGTGCTGAAATAACTGAACAACCCCATACAAAAAAATAAATAAATCTATACATTCATTTTACACTTTTCACAAAAGGTTACTCAAAATGGATTTTTAACCTAAATGTGAAACATAATGCTGTAAGACTTCTAGAAGAAAACATAAGACATCAATCTATGTGTCTCAAGAGAATTAAAAACAAATAAACCTAGGAGAAAGCATTTGCGGAAGACATATCTGACAAATGACTGTTATCCAAAATATACAAAGAATTATTAAAATACAACAATAATAAAACAAAAAAATGGGTCAAAAACTATCCCAAAGAGCTAGCGGACACCTCACCAAAGATATACAGACAGCAAATAAGTATATAAAAAGTTGTTCCACATCATATATCATCAGGGAAATGCAAATTGAGACAACAATGAGACTTCGTTATTCACCTGTTGGAATGGTCAAAGTTTAGAAGGCTGATCGAATGTTGGCAAAGATGTGGAGCAACAGCAGCTATCACTTATTCCTGGTAGGAATACAAATGATACTACACTCTGCTGGCTTCTTACAAACCTAAGCATATTCTTAATGTAACAGCCAAGGATCACACCCCTTGGCATTTATTCAAAACAGCTGAGAACTTATGTCTACACAAAAAGCCTGTGCAAGGATGTTTACAGAAGCTTTGGTCATAACTGTAACCACTTAGGAGCAACCAAGAAGTCCTTTGGTAATTAATGTTTGTGTGCGTGCATGCTCAGTCGTGTCCAACTCTTTGGAACTCCATATACTGTAGCCCACCTCTTTCCATGGGATTTACCAGGCAAGAATACTGGAATGGCTTGTCATTCATAGGTAAGTGGATAAAAAAAAGTACAAAATACAGAGTATTATTCAAACTGTACTCAAACTATAGAATATTATCCAGTACTAAAAGGGAATGAGCTATTGAGCCATGAAAAGATATTAATTAGCTGAAATGCACATTACTAAGTGAAAAAGGCAACTGAGTCAGTTGTAGTGAGGTGGATGAACCTAGAGTGTCATACAAAGTGAACTGTCAGAAAAAGAAAAGCAAATATCATTTATTAATGCATATACATGGAATGAAGAAAAATGGGACTGATAAACCTATTTGCTGGGCAGGAATAGGCATGCAGATGTAGAAAACAGACATGCGGACACAGCACAGCAAGCAGAGGGTGGGGCATTGGGAGAGTACCATTGACTACACACACACACACACACACACACACACACATGTATACACTACCATGTGTATAACAGAGAAGAAGCTGCTGGATAACACAGGGAGCTTACCTTGACACTCTCTGATGACCGAGAGGGGCAGGAGGCTCAACAGGGATGAGATACATATATACATACAGCTGATTCATGTTGGTATATGGCAGAAACCATCACAACATTGTAAAGCAACTATCCTCCAATTAAAAATACAAAAAAAAATTTAAGAAGCCAATCTGGAAAGGCTATATACTGTATGATTCTAACTATAAGACAGCCTGGAAAAGCAAACCTATGGAGACAGTAAAATGATTGGTGGTTGCCAGAGTTTAAGGGGGATGGGGAGATGAATAGGTAGAAGTTAGAGGATTTTTAGGGCAGTAAAACTGCTCTGTATGATACCGTAATGTTGAATACATGTCAATACACATTTGTCCAAATCCAGAGAATTTACAACACTAAGAGTGAATCCTAATGTAAACTGTGAGCTTTGGATGATAAGCATGTGTCAAGGTAGGTTTATCAGTTGTAACAAATGTCCCCCTCCAGTGGGGGTACTGATAATGGGGAAGTCTATGCATCTGTGGGGGCAGGGAGTATATGGGAAATCTCTGTATCTTTCTGGGAACCTAAAACTACTCTAGAAAATAAGTTCATTTTTTTAAAAATTTATGTTACCTTGACTTGAGAAAGGAGATTTTAGCTACAATTCCGAAAACCTAATCAACTTTTTAAAAAATGTCAAAAAAAATTGTTGATTATGCTTTTGGTGTTGTATCTAAAACCTTATTAAAAGTTACAACTTCTGCTTTGCAAAACACACTATCAGGATGGTGAAAAGATAAGCCCAAGAGATCAGGAGTAAATACATGCAAAACAGATTTCAGATAAAGGACATGAATCTAAACTCTGCAAAGAACTCTTACAGCTAAACAGTAAGAAAAAATATATTTTTAAAATAGATAAAATATCTGAACAGTCATGTGCTTCACAAAGATGGCAAACAAACATAAAGAGATGTTCAGTATCTTGTCATTAGGAAATCGTACTTTAAAACATTACATACCTATTAGGATGGTTAAAATCTAAAAACAACACTCATTACCAAGTGATCATGAGGATACACAGCAACAGGAATGCTCATTCATTTGGAGTGGAGGCAAATGAAAAAAAATGTAAAGACAACTTGGCAGTTTCTTATAAAGCTATGCCTAGTCTTACAACACCATTCGGTATTGTGTCTCTAGGTATATACATATTTTATCTGAAAACTTACATCCTCATGAAAACATAACTGTCAATGACTATTGTTGCTTTATTTGTAATTGCCAAAAACTGGAAACAAACAAAAAGTCTTTTTATAAGTGAATGGATAAACAAAATGTATTATTCATGTAATAGAATAACATTCAGTGATAAAAGGAAATGAGTTATCAAGACACAAAAAGCCAGAGAGGAAAGTTAAATGCATATAACTAAGTGGAAGAAGCCAGTCTGAAAGGCTACAGACTGTATAAAATTATGTGACATTAGTAAAAGGCAAAACTAAGACTATGTGACAGTAAAAAGATCAATAGCTGCCAGGAGTAAAGAAGAGAGGTGAATTAGCAAAGCACCGTGGATTTTTAGGACAGTGAAAACTATTCTGTATGGTATTATAATCATGGATGGATAATATCATGCATTTGTTAAAATTGATAAAATTTTATAGCATGAAAAGTAATCTAAAATATATGCACATCTTTAGAAAACAGACTGGCAATTCTAGAAATGCAGAATATGACAAAAGAGAATACAACTTTTTAAAAATGTCAAAAAAAATTGTTGATTATGCTTTTGGTGTTGTATCTAAAACCTTATTAAAAGTTACAACTTCTGCTTTGCAAAACACACTATCAGGATGGTGAAAAGATAAGCCCAAGAGATCAGGAGTAAATACATGCAAAACAGATTTCAGATAAAGGACATGAATCTAAACTCTGCAAAGAACTCTTACAGCTAAACAGTAAGAAAAAATATATTTTTAAAATAGATAAAATATCTGAACAGTCATGTGCTTCACAAAGATGGCAAACAAACATAAAGAGATGTTCAGTATCTTGTCATTAGGAAATCGTACTTTAAAACATTACATACCTATTAGGATGGTTAAAATCTAAAAACAACACTCATTACCAAGTGATCATGAGGATACACAGCAACAGGAATGCTCATTCATTTGGAGTGGAGGCAAATGAAAAAAAATGTAAAGACAACTTGGCAGTTTCTTATAAAGCTATGCCTAGTCTTACAACACCATTCGGTATTGTGTCTCTAGGTATATACATATTTTATCTGAAAACTTACATCCTCATGAAAACATAACTGTCAATGACTATTGTTGCTTTATTTGTAATTGCCAAAAACTGGAAACAAACAAAAAGTCTTTTTATAAGTGAATAGATAAACAAAATGTATTATTCATGTAATAGAATAACATTCAGTGATAAAAGGAAATGAGTTATCAAGACACAAAAAGCCAGAGAGGAAAGTTAAATGCATATAACTAAGTGGAAGAAGCCAGTCTGAAAGGCTACAGACTGTATAAAATTATGTGACATTAGTAAAAGGCAAAACTAAGACTATGTGACAGTAAAAAGATCAATAGCTGCCAGGAGTAAAGAAGAGAGGTGAATTAGCAAAGCACCGTGGATTTTTAGGACAGTGAAAACTATTCTGTATGGTATTATAATCATGGATGGATAATATCATGCATTTGTTAAAATTGATAAAATTTTATAGCATGAAAAGTAATCTAAAATATATGCACATCTTTAGAAAACAGACTGGCAATTCTAGAAATGCAGAATATGACAAAAGAGAATACAACTGTATTATAAATTAATGAAATTACTATATTGGATTGGTAACGTGGGGGTGGAGGGAGAAAGATGCTGACCTAAGTAACTTTGGAACTAGGTAGAACCCCTAAGCTTAATGGAGAAGGAAACGGCAACCCACTCCACCCACTCCACCGTTCTTGCCTGGGAAATCCCATGGACAGAGGAGCGAGGTGCCTACAGTCCACAGGGTCACAAGAGAAGCAAACACAACTGAGTGACTCAACAGCCTAAACTTAAAGGGGAAAAAAACTGCACACAGGCATCCTACTCTAGTTACCAGAATAACTTCCCATGAGGATACAGTTTAACAACTCCTATGCTGTTATACATGTAAATCAGAATTGAACACCTTTGTAAATGGGTGATGGATCGAGGTGGTCAGGTTTCTTACATTTGGAGTAAGAATTTACAGATCAGCCAGCAGAGGACTTGGCAATAATGTATATACTAATGGATCAAAGATGAAGACATCACTACAACCTCATGTTTAGCTGAAAATACATAGAGGTGATCCCCTATATAAATATTGATAAATGTGCATATATATGCATTAGAATTTGTTCATTGTTGTTGTTCAGTGGTTAAGCTGTGTCCCACTCTTTGCAATTCTATAAAATACATCATTCCAGGCTTCCCTGTCCTTCACTAACTCCCACAGATCACTCAAACTCATGTCTACTGAGGTGCTGATGCCATCCAACCACCTCATACTTTGTCGTCCCCTTCTCCCGTGCATTAGAATACACAAACATGTATCTTTGTACTGTCAGTGGAGAAGATTTAAAATAAATGACAATCCAGTAGCAATTAACATACCAGCTACTCAGATCTTGCTTTCTAATACATTCTCCCATAAAAGCAACAAGGGCTCTTTAGAGAAATGGCTGATGCTCGTACAGGGGCAGCAAATTCACAGGATAAGCCTAGAGTAGCTTGTAGTTACAGAAAGTACCTAAGTGCTGGGTCTCCACAAAGTCAAATCCCACATCATGCAGGCATGTCAAAGGGGCACAGAAGTCAGGGCTCCTGATGGCCAACACTGGACCAATGAGAGCAACAAGGTACAGCTAGACTACAACATAAATATCCACAAGCCCTTATGAATAAATTAACTTATGGAGAACAGAAACAAATCACTTAGGCAGAAAAACTTCAAATAATTTATGGGGCTACTCTGCTCTAAAGGAAGTGGAATATAACTCCCACTCTTTTTTTGTGGGGGGGGGGGTTGGAGAGGGAGGGGGATGGGCGGGCCACTTCTATTGGTCTTTCATTTGTCCATTTTCATCTATCTTTGTTCTTTGGCCCACGTGGGCCTCCCATCGCGGCGGCCTCTGTTGTCGCAAAGCACTGGCTCTGGGCACATGCGCTCCAGAGCTCCAGCTCAGTAGTTGGACACATCGGTCCAGCCGCTCTGCGGCACGTGGGATCTTCCCAGGCCAGGGATGGAACCAGCGCCCCTTGCACTGCAAGGTGGTGACCTTACCCACTGCACCACCAGGGAAGTCCAGTCCTATCTGTTTTATAGTCTCATCTTTCTGTTACTCTTCCTCTCAGAACTTTGAACAACTGTTCCTCTGCCTGGAACACTTTTTCCCTGCTATTCATCTGACTCACCCCTAATTCTTTGGATCTCATCTAAAATTACATGCTTTGTGTTATTTATGTGCTATTCATTGGTTAAAATCTATTGTTTCCATAGTCTATAAGCTCTATAAAAGCAAGATTCATATATGTTCCCAGTATCAAGCCCGAGAATACTATTCAACATTTCATGATTTTAATAAATAGATGACAGAATAAGTTAATCTTGACCTCTCAGAGGTTATATACAGATTTTTGCATCCTTCTTGGCTACATGAAGGATTATTTATATAAATGATTGACAACTGACTTCCCATCTAACCAACAAGGTGATATAAAAAACATTTTAACTAATCATGTATGACTTAAAACTCATATCAGGGATATGTTTAGTAGTTTAAACTCCATGAAAGAGCAATATTTTACTCCTTAACTTATACTGCCATTGTGTAAATACTGAGCTTGTAGCCTAGAGTAGCTTGTAGTTACAGAAAGTACCTAAGTGCTGGGTCTCCACAAAGTCAAATCCCACATCATGCAGGCATGTCAAAGGCACAGAAGTCAGGGCTCCTGATGGCCAACACTGGACCAATGAGAGCAACAAGGTACAGCTAGACTACAACATAAATATCCACAAGCCCTTATGAATAAATTAACTTATGGAGAACAGAAACAAATCACTTAGGCAGAAAAACTTCAAATAATTTATGGGGCTACTCTGCTCTAAAGGAAGTGGAATATAACTCCCACTCTTTTTGGGGGTTGGAGAGGGAGGGGGATGGGCGGGCCACTTCTATTGGTCTTTCATTTGTCCATTTTCATCTATCTTTGTTCTTTGGCCCACGTGGGCCTCCCATCGCGGCGGCCTCTGTTGTCGCAAAGCACTGGCTCTGGGCACATGCGCTCCAGAGCTCCAGCTCAGTAGTTGGACACATCGGTCCAGCCGCTCTGCGGCACGTGGGATCTTCCCAGGCCAGGGATGGAACCAGCGCCCCTTGCACTGCAAGGTGGTGACCTTACCCACTGCACCACCAGGGAAGTCCAGTCCTATCTGTTTTATAGTCTCATCTTTCTGTTACTCTTCCTCTCAGAACTTTGAACAACTGTTCCTCTGCCTGGAACACTTTTTCCCTGCTATTCATCTGACTCACCCCTAATTCTTTGGATCTCATCTAAAATTACATGCTTTGTGTTATTTATGTGCTATTCATTGGTTAAAATCTATTGTTTCCATAGTCTATAAGCTCTATAAAAGCAAGATTCATATATGTTCCCAGTATCAAGCCCGAGAATACTATTCAACATTTCATGATTTTAATAAATAGATGACAGAATAAGTTAATCTTGACCTCTCAGAGGTTATATACAGATTTTTGCATCCTTCTTGGCTACATGAAGGATTATTTATATAAATGATTGACAACTGACTTCCCATCTAACCAACAAGGTGATATAAAAAACATTTTAACTAATCATGTATGACTTAAAACTCATATCAGGGATATGTTTAGTAGTTTAAACTCCATGAAAGAGCAATATTTTACTCCTTAACTTATACTGCCATTGTGTAAATACTTTATTGGAACAGAATAAATTCCCTCAATTTTGAAAAAAGAAAAGCAACCAAAAGCTTTGAAAACAAAAGTCTACCCAAGCAGCATAATGATTTTCTATTTGAAAATCACAAAAGAAAAAATTTGAACCAAAGTGGACTATTGATAATATTAAGCAGCATCAACACAAAAGATAAAATATACAGATAAGAACCTTAAACAATACCACAGCTAGACAGTAACAAGAAAACTTTACTCTGCAATCATAGCAGTTAATAGCAGACCACTCTTAAGGGCAAAAATCAAGAATACATTAAACTGTGCTAAGAGTATCCTCTATCAAGAAAATAACTACTGTTGTCTGTGTGAAAAAAGAATAGAGGTATCCTCTTTGGGGGAAAAAAAAAAAGGTAGTTTAAACTTTACATTTCTCTTAGTTTAATGTCCAGCTAATTTAAATGAATGAACCATGACATAAAACTATCATTTCAACTACTCCAGCATTACGTCCCTAATCCTCAAACTACAATTTCCAAAACTGTGTTAGCATCACATACTAGTTTTAATGCCTTAAACACTGAGTTCTACCATTATGAAAAGATACGAAGTAAAATGAGGAGAAAATCATTAATAGAAACTCTAATATGGAAAATAATCATCTAAAGAAGGTTGTATATGTTATTAAATGCAAGAAAGATTTTTATACACTAGGTACTGAAAGAAATGGTAAGTTATTTGAGTGTTAGTCACAATCATTTGACAGAACTTAAATCTGTATGCAAACAATTGTACGATTTGGTAAATATCAGGTCATGAAATCAAGGCTGAAGGTAATTCAGTCAAACTTTAATCATGCCTAGTTTTTTTCCTTCATGGGAATGGGAGGAAGGTGAGAAGGAGATGCAGAGCAAGGGGACATATGTACACCTATGGCTGATTCATGCGGATGTTTGGCAGAAACCAACAATATTCTATAAAGCAATTGTCCTTAAAAATCAAATTTAAGATTTTTTAAAAATAAAGTCAGTCACTACTAGAAAAAGTCAAAAAAAAAATGTCACCCATCTTCACCCGTTTGTTTGGAAAGTCACACATCGGTTAAGGTTTTCTTGTGAGAACAAAGAAGAGGAAATAATGTCACACCAAAAGAATTTGTAATGATTTATGTTAGTCTAATAAGCAGCAAAGGAAGGGATCATAATTTGCTACTTGTAAAGCGCTGCCCAGCTTTCCAGTGTGAACGCGGCACTATCTGCTTTGGCAGAGCAGGGATTTCAGACGAGAGAGCGGGGATGTCACTGCTCTTTTCCTGAGCAAGTTCTGAGCCCACGTTGAACGCATCATAAGATTAAGCTAATGCTTGTGTGTCTCCCCCATCCTGCCTCTTGACGTTTCTCTCTGGACTTGCTGAGCATTTGACTCTCTGCCAGTTCTGAGACTGCCTTCCTGGAGTGTCCTGCTCCTGCCTGCTGCCCTTTGGGCTAAATAACTTCTCAGCTCCTCTGGCAGTTCCTTCCACAATATACCACCTTACTGTCCTTAGTGTGTTGGCCAGCAAACCATGCATGTGCTTGTAGCTAACCAAACTTTCGAAAACACTTGAGGATGAAAAGGGAGACTGTGGACCTCTGGTTGCTACACTCGGCATTGAACAACCACAGCAAAACAATTGGAAACTCTACAGCTCTTCAATTAGGAGCAACTCTGGTGATGTATGATTTTGAAGAGTTAGGATTTCAAGGATAGAAAACTAACTTTTCCTAGAAATCCTGGTGAAAAAAGAGCATTCCCTGTTCCTTGACTCTTCCTGCCAGTTAAGTCAAATCTGAATGATTTCTGCCTTGTATAATGCAGATGTCTAAAATGCCAACGAGGCATCCATTTATTTCCAGAATTTGCAAAACCACAAACTTCGCTGTGCGAGGTGGGATCCCACAGGAATTCACATAATCCTGTGGTACATCACTGATTTTAAATGGTCCCAAATACTTTCTTAAAAAGACGCGATGTGGCCTTTACTTGTGGTGACCTTCAACATAAAGAACAGTGAAAAATAAACGCATGCTTAGTAATCACTGAGGGGACATATGTACACCTATGGCTGATTCATGGATGTTTGGCAGAAACCAACAATATTCTATAAAGCAATTGTCCTTAAAAATCAAATTTAAGATTTTTTAAAAATAAAGTCAGTCACTACTAGAAAAAGTCAAAAAAAAAATGTCACCCATCTTCACCCGTTTGTTTGGAAAGTCACACATCGGTTAAGGTTTTCTTGTGAGAACAAAGAAGAGGAAATAATGTCACACCAAAAGAATTTGTAATGATTTATGTTAGTCTAATAAGCAGCAAAGGAAGGGATCATAATTTGCTACTTGTAAAGCGCTGCCCAGCTTTCCAGTGTGAACGCGGCACTATCTGCTTTGGCAGAGCAGGGATTTCAGACGAGAGAGCGGGGATGTCACTGCTCTTTTCCTGAGCAAGTTCTGAGCCCACGTTGAACGCATCATAAGATTAAGCTAATGCTTGTGTGTCTCCCCCATCTTGCCTCTTGACGTTTCTCTCTGGACTTGCTGAGCATTTGACTCTCTGCCAGTTCTGAGACTGCCTTCCTGGAGTGTCCTGCTCCTGCCTGCTGCCCTTTGGGCTAAATAACTTCTCAGCTCCTCTGGCAGTTCCTTCCACAATATACCACCTTACTGTCCTTAGTGTGTTGGCCAGCAAACCATGCATGTGCTTGTAGCTAACCAAACTTTCGAAAACACTTGAGGATGAAAAGGGAGACTGTGGACCTCTGGTTGCTACACTCGGCATTGAACAACCACAGCAAAACAATTGGAAACTCTACAGCTCTTCAATTAGGAGCAACTCTGGTGATGTATGATTTTGAAGAGTTAGGATTTCAAGGATAGAAAACTAACTTTTCCTAGAAATCCTGGTGAAAAAAGAGCATTCCCTGTTCCTTGACTCTTCCTGCCAGTTAAGTCAAATCTGAATGATTTCTGCCTTGTATAATGCAGATGTCTAAAAATGCCAACGAGGCATCCATTTATTTCCAGAATTTGCAAAAACCACAAACTTCGCTGTGAGAGGTGGGATCCCACAGGAATTCACATAATCCTGTGGTACATCACTGATTTTAAATGGTCCCAAATACTTTCTTAAAAAGACGCGATGTGGCCTTTACTTGTGGTGACCTTCAACATAAAGAACAGTGAAAAAAATAAACGCATGCTTAGTAATCACTAGCGAGCCTGAAAATAAGGGCTTTACACATGGGGCAGTACATGTATCAAGTGGCTCTCTTGCTTGAGCAAAAAACAAACTTTAAAAGTGAATGCATTCTTTCAGGTAGCGAGATAATGTCAGCTTTTTGCATCATAAATTTCAGGTTACAGATCTAAAATAAATCACACTGCATTCAGGGTTCTGCAGTTCATTATTTGGGCAAGAGGGAGAAGGTTCTGATTGTAGTATCAAAGTGTGTCTAAAGGGCGTGTGAGAAAGAGTTCCCCCAGGAAATGATTTCAATAGACATTAGTAATGGCACTGCACATGTGACTCGTAAGGTATGAAAAAAGTCTACAGCCAGAACAACTGCTTGTTCTGTATTATCCATTTCTCCAGTCTGGAATCCCATAGCCTGCAGTTTTTAAATTATTTCCTATAATAGACATCGGAAAACTTCCACAGGGTTAATTTTTAATATATACCATTTCATGACCTCCTTCTTGTAGAACCATGGAGCCTACAATCTCAGCTTTTGGTTAAAGACTGGCATGTTGATTTCAAGTTAAAAAATAAATAAATAAATAACCATGAAAGAATGTTTGATTTCTTTCTTCCTTTTCTTCAGAGGAGGAATAATTATTCTAATAAACATAATGACCGTTTTTAGGTAAAAAATAATTTTTTACCTAAAATACCAAGAATAGAAGCACCACATGACCCAGCAATCCCACTATTAGACTTATACCCTGACGAAATCAAAATTGAGACACATGTACCCCAATGTTTGTTACAGCACTATGTATAATAGCTAGAACATGGAAGCAGCCTAGCTGTCCATTGACAAATGAATGGATAAAGAAGCTCTGGTACATATATACAATGGAGTACTTCTCAGTTGCAAAAAGAAATGCAGAAGATTCAGTCCTAATGAGATAGATGAATCTAGAAGCTATCCTACAAAGTGAAGTAAGTCAAAAAGATAAGGACAAATGCAGTATACTAACACATATATATGGAATCTAGTAAGTTCGTACTGATAAATACACACAGAGCATCGATGGAAAAACAGTCATAGAGAACAGACTTATGGACACTGGGGAGAGGGAAGAGTGGGTGAGAGATATGGAAAGAGCAACATGGAACCCTAGACTATCTTATATAAAAGAGAGAACTATTGTCAATGCGTTGTGGGACTAACGGATAGTACATGGGGGCTATGTGATGGCCTGGAGAGGTGGGATGGGGGGGAATTGGATATACATATGACTAATCTGGAATTATACGTATCTGTAAACAACAAAATTGTAAAATCAAAAAACCAAAATAAAAAAACTTGGGATTGTGAAAATAATAATAACTTTTTACCTAAAATAATCTCACATTTTAGAGACTTAAATAGTTTATATAATATTTCTTTATTCTGAAATTTGTATTTGTTGTTTTGGAAATTGTATTTTATTTCTTCTACCCCTGAGCCACTGGAGAAGCTCTATTTTATTTCTTCCAATAGCAATGACTGGGCAAAATGCCTTGAATGTCTGTGCCTTTTTTTTTTTTTTTAACATTTATTATTTATTTATTTGGCTGTACCAGGCCTTAGTTGCCACATGTGGGACCTAGTTCCTTGGCCAAGGATCGAAACCAGGGCCCCTTTGTTGGGAGCATGGAGTCTTAGCCACTGGACCATCAAGGACATCCCACCTGTGCTTTCTTATTTGGCATTTTTTACCCTGTCTCTCAAGACAGATGACTGTAAGCTGTTTCTAGTTGTCTATTATAGGTATATATGCTGTATTATATACAATACATATATGTCACGTTCACTCACTTAAGTTATGTCCGACTTTTTGCAACCCCATGGATCGTAGCCCATAAGGTTCCTCTGAAATTTCCCCAGCAAGAATACTAGACTGGATTGCTATGCCCTCCTCCTAAGGATCTTCCAGACCCAGGGACTGAACCCCTATCTCCTGCTTCTCCTGCACTGCAGGCAGATTCTTTACCACTGAGCCATCAGGGAAGCCCATGTATGTATATGTATGTGTGTGTGTGTATCAAAAAATGCTGCTATCTGATATTCAAATGAACTCTGATTTTTTGAAGAATAATTTTCTGGAATTCAATTTTTATTAAATAAATAAAGTCAGCGTCTGAACTACAGAATATATAGCTCCTAAAATACTTCTTAGATTCTGACCATTCATTATATTCAAAGACAACAAAAACTCTATCTATTGGGGGCTCATTTTATGAATGAAAAACCCTTTCTTCCATCTGAGCATCAACAGTAAACCAAGGGGACTGAATCAATGACAGCAAAACCTTCACTTTTGACTCTGGACCTCTCTGGGTTTTATTTATTTATTTTTTTTCTGTATTTTTTATTTCTTTTCTCTCTGGTTTTTAAATCCTTGTTCTATTCTTCATACAACCACAGGGCCTAGGCTAACCTGAGCTGCAGTTTGAGATAAGTACCAATAGGTGGCAGTGCTGTTCCCATAGCATACCTGACCTGCAGAAAGACTTTCCCATGGAAGTAGGCCATTGATAACAGAGGGCTCAGGAACATATCTGACCATCTTGTTTGTCAACACAAAGAGACCAGTCAAATAAACACAAGTAAAGAAAATTAACTTGGAAATTAAAAGAAAGTATGAAAAGAAAAAATGTTTCTTTAAAGTTGTTTTCTTTCCCTACATTCATCTATGAGTTAAATTGCTGCTTCATTTATGGTTCAGCCATTGCACTGCAGGCCCAGGCTGAGGAATGCTGAAGCCCTGCTATAGACACTTAAGGCTTTTCTGGTGTCCAGACACATGGAAATAATCTTTTAAAATCTGTCCTAAGTCCACTGAATTCATAGCTCCAAAAGGGGTTTTGCTAAAGGAAAAGTAAATTTAAATTTTGATTCTCTTCACAGAGACCCAACAATATCTCTTTCCTCCTTAATTCCCGCCTCTCTCACCATCTCTGAAGTAGACAGTCTCCGTTTCTGCCTCTAACCCCAGATTTGAACAATAAACAGAGAAGCAACTGGTTCGCAGGTGGTCCAGAGGGCTCCAGGAGCCCCTTCTCCTTCAAGGTAAGCCTGCTGCCACTCGACTGGTGGCATTCCTCTGATATGGTCAAACGGATAAAAGATGACCAATGACTCAGGAATGTTTGCTCTTCCATTACTTAGCGTTACAAATTTATGTGAATTATATAATCCTTAACAATCTTTTTCAAATATTATCTCGTGATGTTTGTCTGTCTGTAACTTCTGTGCTTACCCTGAGCCTACTTCTGAGTCCTGAGCATAAAGTTCCTAATCAAGGGCCACTCACTCCACGAAAAACACATCAGGATCCTTGCTCCTGGTGGTCTGGCTGAATGGCAAATGCTATTTCTGCACACAAATGACTTGCTTTGCTCAAAGAGCTCAACCCCTTTCCTAACCAAACACAGTTTAACTTAACCCAAACATAAAATATTCTAAATGATTAATTAGCGGCTGCCCTATAGAGCTGGACAAAATATATTCAAGTTAGGCACTCTATGGAAATTTCATAAAATGGGTAGTTCAGAATTAAATGACTAGGTGGCAGTGCTGTTCCCATAGCATACCTGACCTGCAGAAAGACTTTCCCATGGAAGTAGGCCATTGATAACAGAGGGCTCAGGAACATATCTGACCATCTTGTTTGTCAACACAAAGAGACCAGTCAAATAAACACAAGTAAAGAAAATTAACTTGGAAATTAAAAGAAAGTATGAAAAGAAAAAATGTTTCTTTAAAGTTGTTTTCTTTCCCTACATTCATCTATGAGTTAAATTGCTGCTTCATTTATGGTTCAGCCATTGCACTGCAGGCCCAGGCTGAGGAATGCTGAAGCCCTGCTATAGACACTTAAGGCTTTTCTGGTGTCCAGACACATGGAAATAATCTTTTAAAATCTGTCCTAAGTCCACTGAATTCATAGCTCCAAAAGGGGTTTTGCTAAAGGAAAAGTAAATTTAAATTTTGATTCTCTTCACAGAGACCCAACAATATCTCTTTCCTCCTTAATTCCCGCCTCTCTCACCATCTCTGAAGTAGACAGTCTCCGTTTCTGCCTCTAACCCCAGATTTGAACAATAAACAGAGAAGCAACTGGTTCGCAGGTGGTCCAGAGGGCTCCAGGAGCCCCTTCTCCTTCAAGGTAAGCCTGCTGCCACTCGACTGGTGGCATTCCTCTGATATGGTCAAACGGATAAAAGATGACCAATGACTCAGGAATGTTTGCTCTTCCATTACTTAGCGTTACAAATTTATGTGAATTATATAATCCTTAACAATCTTTTTCAAATATTATCTCGTGATGTTTGTCTGTCTGTAACTTCTGTGCTTACCCTGAGCCTACTTCTGAGTCCTGAGCATAAAGTTCCTAATCAAGGGCCACTCACTCCACGAAAAACACATCAGGATCCTTGCTCCTGGTGGTCTGGCTGAATGGCAAATGCTATTTCTGCACACAAATGACTTGCTTTGCTCAAAGAGCTCAACCCCTTTCCTAACCAAACACAGTTTAACTTAACCCAAACATAAAATATTCTAAATGATTAATTAGCGGCTGCCCTATAGAGCTGGACAAAATATATTCAAGTTAGGCACTCTATGGAAATTTCATAAAATGGGTAGTTCAGAATTAAATGACAGAATTCTCAAGCATAGGTTGTGTATTCTAAGAGTTATAAATTAAGTTAGATCTGAGAAGTTTCTATTATAATGATAAGTTCTGAACTCTCATTTGTATTCTTTGTGGATCCGCTAATAGTTCTATGTTCCAAGTTTATATTTTATAGTATCTCCATTTTTAAGCTGAGGAATCTGAGGAAGAAGCTTTAAATATCTCTCCCAAGGACACACAGTCCTTTGGCAAAGCCAGATACACTGCCAACAAAGCTGAGTTTCTGCAGTGTATTAACCTGAATCATGCTTTCTTGAAAGTCTAATTCAACAACGTGATATTTCTGCTCTCACAGCTCACTGTGAAAAAAAGTGAAAACCTGGTATTATATACACATCTTGAAATCCTTTTAAAATATATGAAATATTTCTTGTAAATATTCAGATTGAGTTCAAATGAAGGAAAGAGTTATTGGCGGTTGGCATATTTGTTACAGTAAATGAGCTGATGGCCAAGAGACCCATGGCCACCCAAGACGATAAAAGTTAAGGTAGAGTTGGATGGATTTTCACTTTGGCCAGCAGCAAGAAACACCTGGCGTAGGACTGACAGATGGAAGAGTGGGAGAATGGCTCTTGCTTTGGGTTTTAACACTCCAATTGGCTGAACCACTGATTTTGCTATAAAGATCGCTGCTCATCTTCCCTCTTGGTTATAAAAAAGGCATACTGTATAGCTTATAGGACTGCATGACTGAGATTAAGAGTAAACAGGAGGCAACAGATTTCATGTGGAAAACAAGAAGGAAAGTTCATCATGACAACAAACATGGGAATATAATCATGCATCTTAAGTGTGTATATATTTTTACCCTGAGCCTACTTCTGAGTCCTGAGCATAAAGTTCCTAATCAAGGGCCACTCACTCCACGAAAAACACATCAGGATCCTTGCTCCTGGTGGTCTGGCTGAATGGCAAATGCTATTTCTGCACACAAATGACTTGCTTTGCTCAAAGAGCTCAACCCCTTTCCTAACCAAACACAGTTTAACTTAACCCAAACATAAAATATTCTAAATGATTAATTAGCGGCTGCCCTATAGAGCTGGACAAAATATATTCAAGTTAGGCACTCTATGGAAATTTCATAAAATGGGTAGTTCAGAATTAAATGACAGAATTCTCAAGCATAGGTTGTGTATTCTAAGAGTTATAAATTAAGTTAGATCTGAGAAGTTTCTATTATAATGATAAGTTCTGAACTCTCATTTGTATTCTTTGTGGATCCGCTAATAGTTCTATGTTCCAAGTTTATATTTTATAGTATCTCCATTTTTAAGCTGAGGAATCTGAGGAAGAAGCTTTAAATATCTCTCCCAAGGACACACAGTCCTTTGGCAAAGCCAGATACACTGCCAACAAAGCTGAGTTTCTGCAGTGTATTAACCTGAATCATGCTTTCTTGAAAGTCTAATTCAACAACGTGATATTTCTGCTCTCACAGCTCACTGTGAAAAAAAGTGAAAACCTGGTATTATATACACATCTTGAAATCCTTTTAAAATATATGAAATATTTCTTGTAAATATTCAGATTGAGTTCAAATGAAGGAAAGAGTTATTGGCGGTTGGCATATTTGTTACAGTAAATGAGCTGATGGCCAAGAGACCCATGGCCACCCAAGACGATAAAAGTTAAGGTAGAGTTGGATGGATTTTCACTTTGGCCAGCAGCAAGAAACACCTGGCGTAGGACTGACAGATGGAAGAGTGGGAGAATGGCTCTTGCTTTGGGTTTTAACACTCCAATTGGCTGAACCACTGATTTTGCTATAAAGATCGCTGCTCATCTTCCCTCTTGGTTATAAAAAAGGCATACTGTATAGCTTATAGGACTGCATGACTGAGATTAAGAGTAAACAGGAGGCAACAGATTTCATGTGGAAAACAAGAAGGAAAGTTCATCATGACAACAAACATGGGAATATAATCATGCATCTTAAGTGTGTATATATTTTTATCTTAAATAATTTTCTCTCTCTACAAGAACATAGCTTGAAAGCATTAGTCACTCAGTCCTGTCCAACTATTTGCAACCTCATAGACAGTAGCCCACCAGGCTCTTCTGTCCATGGAATTCTCCAGGAAAGAATACTGGAGCGGTTAACCAGTCCCTTCTCCATCGGGATCTTTCTGAGCTAGGGATCAAACCTCATCTCCTGCATGGCAGGCAGATTCTTTACCATTTGAGACACCACGGAAACTCTCCTCTACAAGAATACTCAATAAATACTGCATTCTCTATACTAAAGGCTTCTTAATTGTTCTTCAAGGAGGTCATCTTTTGTGAGAATTTTATTTTTCTGAGATTCCTATATTTTACTCAAACATTTCTTCCAACACGGATTACAAAATATTAGTTTTCCTCAATTCTAAGATTATTTTTAACAAGTCATTCGGTTAACAAATCATGTATGCAATGATGGTCATATTAAATTCTAAATTTGATACAATATAAAAAGCTGAACAGTGTATATATTTTTGCTGCAAACACATAATACATCAAAACTATGAACTTTAGGTTTGTCATTTCTTGCTTTTTAAATATGTAAAAATCCCATAAAAATGCATCCCACAATTTCATGTGGAGTTTTGCTTCATAGTAGCTTCTTTGTTTTACTAATTTTAAGATTAGCGGAAACAAACACTTAATTGTTTTGGCAGGAAACGGGGATTATGTTTTGTGAGCTGAAACAAGTGAGAACTTACTGATAGTCATATTAAAAAGTAACTTCTCCAAATACTTCTTTTACACTCCATCAAAATAGTATTCCTTTATTTTATGTAACATTTTTCTTCGCATATTTTGTATTTATTGTTTTAGGTGGCAAGATTGTTATTTATCTTAAAATTTCTAGTTTTGTTATTTTAAAAAAAGAAAAGAGAAAGATTGCTGTACAGATAATGGCTGAATTGTTCTCTGGATTTTCTATGGAATATCACCTGAAGGAAGAATTTCTTAAAGTTTGAAGGAAGCAAAAGGCATTGCTCTAACCAAGTGCTTATATGAATAACTAAGAAACCTGTTAAAACTGCTGTCAAATTTCTTAATTGATATGGAAATGTGATTGGGTACTGTGGGGGAGTCGTTTTCCTGGGAAGCTCTCTTAAAAAGAATGGGGAAAAGAAGTTGAAGAAAAGCTTATAGAAGTAATCAGACTGTGTCTTTAATTCAGAGCACAGCAGATAACTAAGAATTTCATTAATAAGAGCATCAGCAAAGGTGGACTGAAAGAAAAACATCTACCCAAAGTAAACACTACTTTTTAAAATATTTCAACTTAAACAACAACACTGAGCCAAACATAAAATGGTAAAGAGGAATTAACAAAGCAAACTCATAGGTGAGGCAACCACATCTTACAGATTTCTTAACTGCATTAGTAGGCAATCTTGAGTACAGAAGACACCTGGTAATTCTCTGCCAGAAAAGTGGTGTCTTCCTTTCTTAGTCATTTTCAGGGTTCATTCTCCAGAGCCCAGATTAGCCTCTGACACTGTGTCCAGACCCGTAGCATTCACATTCTCTCAACAAACCTGAGCCAATGAAATAAGACAGGGTTTGGGTAAGCTTACAGACCATGTCAACCCTGCAGGCTGGTTCAATTTACTTCCTTTCAAGAGAACAATAGCATTCTAGATTTGAAGGGAAGGGATCATTTGTGAGTGTATTAAGGAATACGTGATGGAGAGAAGTAAGAGAAAAGAGTATACTGTAAAAATAAAAGGGGGCCATTTCAAACAGATCACTTAATTTGTTTCAAGAGAAATACATGAACAGGTTACTGCAGCAGAATCATAAACAAGGTAATGTGATTTAAAACTAGTTTATGAAATGTGTCATGGAAAAATACAATGATACAACACCAGGAATCAAGCCCATCGTGCATGTTTCAAAACTTGTAGACCCTCTATCTGTGGACTTTCTGGCTCCCATTTAAAATGTCAGAGGAGGGTGGCAATAATATTACCTTCAAGTAAATTGAGCTATGGTGGTAGGAGATAGTTATATGACATAGTGGGGATTTATTCATCTTTGTTACCATGGTGCTAAAGAAAGATTCAGTATCTGTGGTTGACTTATTAATTCCTCACATACAAGGTGCTTTGGCTGCAGATTCTCACTGAAAAGAAGCATGAGCCTTTAGAAGCTTTGCCGCCAATTACTTGGTCTGCAGTTCCAATCTATCAATTGAACGGTCTGTCCATACTTGTAGCAATGTACTGCTACTCTGGTCAGTCACTTGACAGGTTTGCGATATTGTGACCTTTTTTAGATCGTGAAAATAAATGAAGTTGCAGCATTCCTGCTTTGTTAGCACTTGAATTCCCAAATTTCTACATGCCAAATATTTTCTGGCAAAGAAATATTCAGCAAGGGAAGTATACTGTTGGTGGGAATGTAAATTGATGTAGCCGCTGTGGAAAACAGTTTCTCAAAAAACTAAAGACAGAACTACCATATGACCCAGAAATTCCATTCCTAGTTAAATATCCAAAAGAGAAAAAGAAAACACTAACTGGAAAGGACACATGCATCCCAAGGTTCATAGCAGCATCATTTACAATAGCCAAGATATGGAAGCAACCTAAGTGTCCATCAACAGACGTCTTGATAAACAAAATGATACACACACAGTGGAAATTACTCAGCCATAAAAAAAGAAAAATACTTTGCCATTTGCAACAACATGAATAGACTTGGAGGGAGGGGCAACATAAAGGAGAGAACTAAGAGGTCCAAACTACTATGCATAAGATTACTAAGATGCAAGGATATACTATACAACACAAGGACACAGCCATTATAATAACTATAAATTATTTAAGATTTTAACACTTGTGAATTTACTACTGTTGCACACCTGAAACTACATAATATTGTACATTAATGGTGGGTTTCCCAGGTGGTACTAGTGGTAAAGAACTCTTCTGCCAATGAGACCTAAGAAGAGTGGGTTCAATCCCTAGGTCAGTAAGATCCCCTAGATGAAGGCATGGCTAACCACGCCAGTATTCTTACCTGATGAATCTCATGGACAGAGAAGCCTGGTGGGCTAAGGGCCACAGGGTCCAAAGAGGTGGACACAACCAAAGTGACTTAGCACACACACATGCACGTACATTAACTATAACTCAATTCTCAAGAAGCATAACCCATAAGAGAAACACTGGTAGATTGTATTTCATCAGCATAAATAAGCTTATGTTTCAAAACACAGAGGGGGCTTCCCTGGTAGTCCAGTGGGTAAGGACACTGCCTTGCAGAGCAAGACGTTCATCCGTAACCATCGTATACCAATGTGTCCAACTAAGCACCTCTAGATGGCCGGATCACTTGACAGGTTTGCGATATTGTGACCTTTTAGATCGTGAAAATAAATGAAGTTGCAGCATTCCTGCTTTGTTAGCACTTGAATTCCCAAATTTCTACATGCCAAATATTTTCTGGCAAAGAAATATTCAGCAAGGGAAGTATACTGTTGGTGGGAATGTAAATTGATGTAGCCGCTGTGGAAAACAGTTTCTCAAAAAACTAAAGACAGAACTACCATATGACCCAGAAATTCCATTCCTAGTTAAATATCCAAAAGAGAAAAAGAAAACACTAACTGGAAAGGACACATGCATCCCAAGGTTCATAGCAGCATCATTTACAATAGCCAAGATATGGAAGCAACCTAAGTGTCCATCAACAGACGTCTTGATAAACAAAATGATACACACACAGTGGAAATTACTCAGCCATAAAAAAAGAAAAATACTTTGCCATTTGCAACAACATGAATAGACTTGGAGGGGGAGGGGCAACATAAAGGAGAGAACTAAGAGGTCCAAACTACTATGCATAAGATTACTAAGATGCAAGGATATACTATACAACACAAGGACACAGCCATTATAATAACTATAAATTATTTAAGATTTTAACACTTGTGAATTTACTACTGTTGCACACCTGAAACTACATAATATTGTACATTAATGGTGGGTTTCCCAGGTGGTACTAGTGGTAAAGAACTCTTCTGCCAATGAGACCTAAGAAGAGTGGGTTCAATCCCTAGGTCAGTAAGATCCCCTAGATGAAGGCATGGCTAACCACGCCAGTATTCTTACCTGATGAATCTCATGGACAGAGAAGCCTGGTGGGCTAAGGGCCACAGGGTCCAAAGAGGTGGACACAACCAAAGTGACTTAGCACACACACATGCACGTACATTAACTATAACTCAATTCTCAAGAAGCATAACCCATAAGAGAAACACTGGTAGATTGTATTTCATCAGCATAAATAAGCTTATGTTTCAAAACACAGAGGGGGCTTCCCTGGTAGTCCAGTGGGTAAGGACACTGCCTTGCAGTGCAAGGGGCACCAGTTCGATCCCTGGCCTGGGAAGATCCCACGTGCCGTGGAGTGGCTGGACCAATGTGTCCAACTACCAAGCCGGACCTCTGGAGCACGTGGGCCCAGAGTCACTGCTCTGCAGCGACAGAGGCCACTGTGATGGGAGGCCAACACAGGCCAAAAGAACAAAGATGGAAATAAATGAAAGACCAATAGAAGTGGCCAAACACACACACACACACAGAGAAAGAAAGAAGGGAAAAGGATGGAGAAAAGGAAAGATAATAATACATTGGCAGAAAATATCTGCAAATCATATTATCTTGATAAAAAGCTTGCATCCAAAATACAGAGCTCATACAACTCATTAAGAAGATAAACATCCCCAAAGAAGATAGACATATGGCTGAGAAGCACATGCCAAGATGCTTAATATTTTATGTCATCAGAAAAATGTAAGCTAAAGCTATACTACTTAACACCACTAGATAGGCAATAATCAAAAAACAGACAATGACAGGTGGAAAAACCCTTATATATCCCTAGAGGAATCTAAATAATGTAATCGCCTTGGGGAAAAATATGCCAGTTTCTTGACAAACTAAACATAAAAATACCTTATGATCTACCCCTAGGAATTTACCCAAGAGAAGTGAAAATGTATTTGCATACAAAAACATGTGGAATATTTACTGCAGGCTTGTTCATCATAGTCAACAACTGGATGCAATTCAAATGTATATTAATTGGTCAATAACAAACAAAACATAGTATATACAATCCATGGAATATAGCCAGCAACAACAAGAACTACAGATAAATGCTAAACATGGAGAAAACTCAAACACACACACACACACACACACATACACACACACAAAAGAATATGTTACATGAAAACAGCTAGAATGAAAAAATATTTTGTGATTTTATCTGTATGAAATGTCCTGAAAAGGCAAATTCACAAACACAGAAAGCAAGTCAGTGGCTGCCTGGGGGATCAGAAACAAACCTACAAACACTGGTAGATTGTATTTCATCAGCATAAATAAGCTTATGTTTCAAAACACAGAGGGGGCTTCCCTGGTAGTCCAGTGGGTAAGGACACTGCCTTGCAGTGCAAGGGGCACCAGTTCGATCCCTGGCCTGGGAAGATCCCACGTGCCGTGGAGTGGCTGGACCAATGTGTCCAACTACCAAGCCGGAGCTCTGGAGCACGTGGGCCCAGAGTCACTGCTCTGCAGCGACAGAGGCCACTGTGATGGGAGGCCAACACAGGCCAAAAGAACAAAGATGGAAATAAATGAAAGACCAATAGAAGTGGCCAAACACACACACACACACAGAGAAAGAAAGAAGGGAAAAGGATGGAGAAAAGGAAAGATAATAATACATTGGCAGAAAATATCTGCAAATCATATTATCTTGATAAAAAGCTTGCATCCAAAATACAGAGCTCATACAACTCATTAAGAAGATAAACATCCCCAAAGAAGATAGACATATGGCTGAGAAGCACATGCCAAGATGCTTAATATTTTATGTCATCAGAAAAATGTAAGCTAAAGCTATACTACTTAACACCACTAGATAGGCAATAATCAAAAAACAGACAATGACAGGTGGAAAAACCCTTATATATCCCTAGAGGAATCTAAATAATGTAATCGCCTTGGGGAAAAATATGCCAGTTTCTTGACAAACTAAACATAAAAATACCTTATGATCTACCCCTAGGAATTTACCCAAGAGAAGTGAAAATGTATTTGCATACAAAAACATGTGGAATATTTACTGCAGGCTTGTTCATCATAGTCAACAACTGGATGCAATTCAAATGTATATTAATTGGTCAATAACAAACAAAACATAGTATATACAATCCATGGAATATAGCCAGCAACAACAAGAACTACAGATAAATGCTAAACATGGAGAAAACTCAAACACACACACACACACACACACACATACACACACACAAAAGAATATGTTACATGAAAACAGCTAGAATGAAAAAATATTTTGTGATTTTATCTGTATGAAATGTCCTGAAAAGGCAAATTCACAAACACAGAAAGCAAGTCAGTGGCTGCCTGGGGGATCAGAAACAAACCTACAAACAGGTACAAGCAAAGGTGGAGGGAATGGTGAAATACACTCTATAACTGGCTTGGGCAATGGCTGCACAACTTAGACACATACATACAGTCACAGTATGTGATAGGCAGAAATATGACCACCCTTCACCACTAAAAGCTATCTACCACCAGATCCCCCAAGCCTGTGACTATGCTACCTTACACAGAAAGAGGGATTATCTAGATGTGATTAAGGGCACAGACTTTGAGATGGGAAGATTACCTTAAATTATGTGGGTAGACCCATAGAATTACACGTCTTCAAAAATGGAAAAAGAAAGCAGGTTAGGTCAGAAAGAAGCAACACGTTTGATCCTTCATTTGGGCTTTGAAGATGGAGAGAGGGACCTGAAAAGAACTTCTAGAAGCTGGGAAGGGCCCTCGGCTAACAGTAAGAACTGGAAGCCTTATTCCCACAACCATAATGAATTCAATTATGCCAAGAAACTGCAGCCTCCAAAAAAGAACAGAGCTTAGAGACATTATACTTTTAGTTTGGTGAGACAAATCCCAGACTCTTCAACTACAGAACTGTAGGATAACAAATTTGTGATATTTTAAGCCCCTTGCATTTGTGGTAAGTTGTTAATGCAGCAGAAGAAAAGTAATGCCTGATGGGAGAAAAATATGAAAGACTTATAAAAGGACTTTTGTGAACCACATTGAAGAAAAGTATTTAAAACTAGGGAAGAAGATTGCAGCTCCTTTCAATGTGACAGTGAACAGAACAGGTTCAAACAAGGATTATTCAGTTTTCCAGAAATCTGTACCCATTCTGATTTTGTTAATTCTATTTAATTAAGAGTTCAGTTTCTGTGAGGTAACATGTAAACTTAATGTACTTCTTTTTGGTAGAAAAGATACCTCTAAAGGTTATGGCTTCATTGCCCTGTAACTGGTTTTGTGCTAACCCAGCAACATTATGCCAAGAAAGTTTTTTAATGTTTAAATATTCTGTTCTTCAAATGTCCTTGGAAAACCTTTCTCTCCTATTCCTCCACCCCTAGCTCCTGACAACCACTGTTTTAGTCTCTGTGCTCACTAGTTTGACTTTGATTCCACACATAAGTGATACTGAACAATATTTTTCTTTCTCCGACTTACGTCCCTTAATATAATACCCTCTAGGTCTATCTACATTGTCACAAATGACACAATTTATTTCTTTCTCAAGGGTGAACTCTATATATTCCATTGTGTCTATATGTGTGTGTGTGTTTGTGCATATATATATATATATATATATATATATATATATATATATATATATATCTGTACCACAGTATCTTTATCCATTCATCTATCAATGGACATTTAAGTTGTTTCAGTATCTTGGTTATATAAATATCTCTGCTATGAGAACAGGGATTTGCAATTTTTAAACTTCTAAGCAAAACAGTTTGATCCTTCATTTGGGCTTTGAAGATGGAGAGAGGGACCTGCAAAGAACTTCTAGAAGCTGGGAAGGGCCCTCGGCTAACAGTAAGAACTGGAAGCCTTATTCCCACAACCATAATGAATTCAATTATGCCAAGAAACTGCAGCCTCCAAAAAAGAACAGAGCTTAGAGACATTATACTTTTAGTTTGGTGAGACAAATCCCAGACTCTTCAACTACAGAACTGTAGGATAACAAATTTGTGATATTTTAAGCCCCTTGCATTTGTGGTAAGTTGTTAATGCAGCAGAAGAAAAGTAATGCCTGATGGGAGAAAAATATGAAAGACTTATAAAAGGACTTTTGTGAACCACATTGAAGAAAAGTATTTAAAACTAGGGAAGAAGATTGCAGCTCCTTTCAATGTGACAGTGAACAGAACAGGTTCAAACAAGGATTATTCAGTTTTCCAGAAATCTGTACCCATTCTGATTTTGTTAATTCTATTTAATTAAGAGTTCAGTTTCTGTGAGGTAACATGTAAACTTAATGTACTTCTTTTTGGTAGAAAAGATACCTCTAAAGGTTATGGCTTCATTGTCCTGTAACTGGTTTTGTGCTAACCCAGCAACATTATGCCAAGAAAGTTTTTTAATGTTTAAATATTCTGTTCTTCAAATGTCCTTGGAAAACCTTTCTCTCCTATTCCTCCACCCCTAGCTCCTGACAACCACTGTTTTAGTCTCTGTGCTCACTAGTTTGACTTTGATTCCACACATAAGTGATACTGAACAATATTTTTCTTTCTCCGACTTACGTCCCTTAATATAATACCCTCTAGGTCTATCTACATTGTCACAAATGACACAATTTATTTCTTTCTCAAGGGTGAACTCTATATATTCCATTGTGTCTATATGTGTGTGTGTGTTTGTGCATATATATATATATATATATATATATATATATATATATATCTGTACCACAGTATCTTTATCCATTCATCTATCAATGGACATTTAAGTTGTTTCAGTATCTTGGTTATATAAATATCTCTGCAATGAGAACAGGGATGCATTTATCTTTCTAAGCTAGTATTTTTTTATTTTCTCTGAATAAATACGCGTAAGTGAAATTGCTGGATCATATGGTCTAGTTTTAATTTTTCAAGGGTCTTCCATACTGTGTCTATAGTGACTTTACATCCTCAATTAACACTTTCATGACATTGATAAGCTGTTTCATCACAAGTTGTTTAATGACCCTGTTTCATGACTTTTCCTCAATAGCCATTCTAACAGGTATGAGGTGATACCTCATTATGCTTTTGATTTGCATTTCCCTGATGAATAGTGATTTTGACCATTGTTTAGAAAAATATTTATTTAGTTCCTCTGCACATTTTTAAAATGGACTTTCTGTCTTTTGGTTTTCTGCTATTTTTACGAGATTTTTACATATTTTGCATATTAGCACCTTATTTGATATACGCTTTGCAAAAATCTCTCATTCTGAAGGTTTCCTTTTTACCTTGTTGATTATTTTGCTGTGCGGTGGAATTGTTTATATTACCATGGTTACTTCTCTAAAGATCTCCTAAGTAGAACTGTGAATTTTAACATATACCTATAACCAAGGCTCTATTCTTTTTCCTTGGACTAGATCCCTGTGCCTGTAACATGGTAGAACAATTATGCTTCATACTAATTCAAAGTACCTCAAATGATTGGCAGCACCCTGAATTAGACATTTTATGTACATTTCTAACCCTCATATCAAACTTATAATATAGAAACTATTATCTCCAACTTTTTACATCACTAACTTTGGCCAAGTTAAGTTATGCAACTTGCATCTAAGGTCACATTGTTAACATCCAAATACAGCTATCTAAAGCCTTAGGCTCTGTTCTTTCCATTGTAAGGCAAGAACTAGGAGACCTGAGCAGCTTTGTGACCTGAAACTAATCATTTGATTTTTCAGAACCTTTGTTTCTTCAACAGTAAAAGAAAATGGTCAGACTAAGTTAAATTAAACATGTTTTTCAACCTGAAGTCCAGATATGATACATACTGCCTTATTTACAATGAGAGGATATATGCATGCATACGGCTGATTCATGCTATTGTACAGTAGAAACTAACAAAACACTGTAAAGCAGTTGTAGTCCAATACAAAATAAGCCTAGGATTTTACTACTGACCCTCACAGATGTGCATTTGGGGAGTCCCATTTTGTTGTATGAATAGATAATGGTAGACAAAATGTTTGGATTAAAATAAGTAGCATTAACATTTGCTTTAAAATCCACATCAGTGAAGTATTAATACAATGTTTTCAAAATATATATAATCAATTTTCAAAATATTTTTCACTGAATTTGAGCACTGATGTGTTAAACAGGTACTAAATGAAGAACATTTCTTTTTTCTTAAGCATCAAAGCATGTTAGGTAACTGGTCACCCCAAAAGACTTCAGTCTGAGAGGGGAGAAAACAGTCAAGATGGAACTTAAAATGAGCTACATGTACCCACTTGAAGCTGAGTTTAACAAAATATGATTTATGTGCACAGCATTTTTTGCTACATAATTTATGAAACAAAAAAGTAGAATACAGTCAGCATATGGAGACTTGGTTTGGAAGAGAGAATTTAAGCATAATAATTCAGCCTCTAGTTTATGCCATATTTGAATAAAATCTCAGTCTTCTCTCTGCCAGCTCCCATTCTCAGGACTCAACCCCCTATTCAGACACACTGGATACATTTTCTGCATTGCTTTCATTATTTATTGTTTCTTACCTCAGAAAAGTAATGGCTTCTTATTATGCACTTTTCTCTCATACGACTCAAGCAGCGTGCAGTATGTCTCACCTAAAATAAATAACTAGCAGGGTTGGTTTGTTTTTGTGTATTTCCAAATCCCAGTTTTCTCAGGGTCCTTTGTGAGATAAAAAGAGAGAATAGAGAAAAACCAGTTCTGGCAACTCTGTTTCATTATTTCAGACATGCATGGCCTCCTATACAATTTGCTTATTGATCTCAATAATGAAGACCAGAAAATTACATCCTCTCTCCTCTGTGGAGCTATGAATCACAGATTACTCAACCACTGTCAAATTAAACAACTTTTCTGTGACTGATAAAGGATTCACACAGAAACTAGAACAATCCTCAGCCTTCTGTGGAAGTGAGTATATCACTTGTGTTAAATAGAGCCAGCATCCCTCCAGACAGTTGTGCCACCACCCTCAAGGCAGTTCAAGAAACCGCCCTCTTCCCAACCACTATTCTTTCCATTAAGGCTCGAATCCTGTCGTTTATGAAGAAGATTATGCTAGATATTTTTCTCTCCTGGAGAATTGATGCTCAAAAGCAATTAAAATTAAAGACAAGCCAAACAAAGAGCACTGAAAGCCCATGGTTTCTGTCAGTATAAAAGCTCCCCGTTGACACTCAAAATACTGTTTTCTAAGACTAATATTTGAACATTCAAGGTCTAAAGCATCAGTAGAATTATCCCATCAAATTCCTAAGATTACATTCAGACTGAGGTTGAGCATCAGAAATAGGATCTCACTCTACATCACACAATTGCACTAAGAAGCTGAATGGTGAAAGGGACAGAAATATCAGTGGAATCTGGACTCCCGACACTGCAGTACCTAGAAGTGTGCTGCTCATTCAGAATTCAAAAACGGAGAGCATATTTATGAAACTGACCCAAAGCATGAAAGCTAAAAATTTATCTGAGTCCACTCATATCATTATGTGCATAACAGTAGAAATTATAATGAACAATTTTTAATGGGAATTTTTCTTAAAACCAGATAATAATTTTGGACAAGTTTCTTAGATTTCCTTGAGCTTCAATTTCCTTACCAAAAGCTGAGAAGTTTATGATGTGGATACTTTTGGTAGTTCTAACTTTCTATAATTTAGTGCCTGCACAATCATTTAAAGCTTATTTTAATTCTAAAATTTAAAAATAATGCTTAAAGATTTCAGTGAGCTTGGATAAGCTTCAAATTTACATTCACATATATGTATGTAATTTTCCATGGAAATTTAAACGTATTACTTCTGCCCATGAGATCTTAAATTGGAAGAGTCATTTATGCTAGGAAAATGCTTAACCTATTAACATACATCTCATGAGAGCCAAATGAATTTCATTATCAATCCTCTTGGTCAAGAAATTCTCCCTTTTGTTGATTTAATTAAGTTTCTATTCAAACACTCTTCATTAGAGATGAAGAATGTTAGTTGCCATCCTTTTAAAAATAACCTCTTTCAAGTTTAAATGTCATCAATAACTAATTTCTATAACCTTGTTTTATCAAAATTGTACAACAACATTTCTTTACCTATAAAATCATTTGAATTATTTGTCTTTTAAAAATGCAAAATCTCAGTCTTCCCTGGTGGTCCAGTGGGTAAGGACACCACCTTGCAGTGCAAGGGGCACCGGTTTGATCCCTGGCCTGGGAAGATTCCACAAGCCACAGAGCAGCTGGACCGATGTGCCAAACTATTGAGCCGGAGCTCTGGAGCGCATGTGTCCAGAGCTGGTGCTCTGCTACAGGACAGGCCACTGCAATGGGAAACCCACACAGGCCAAAGAACAAGGATGGATTAAAATACATAAATGAAAGACCAAAAGAAGTGGCCAAAAAAAAAAAAGGCAAAATCTGGGCTTCCCTGGTGGTCCAGTGGGTAAAGTGCCTTGCAGTGAAAGGGGCACAGGTTCGATCCCTGGTGGGGAAGAATCTCATATGCAGTGTAGTGGCTGGACCGGTGTGTCCAATTAGGAACCAGCACTCTGGAGTGCACGCACCCAGAGCCGGTGCTCTGTAGAGAGAGAGGCCACTGTGATGGGAGGCTCACACAGGCCAAAAAGTAAAGATGGATGAAAATAAATAAAGCAATAAAAGAGGCCAAAATTTTAAAAAAATGCAAATGCTTATAGGAATCCTTGGTCACTTTTCTACAAATTTGAAATTAAATAAAAAGCAAGAAAAAAAGAAAAATATATAAAAGGTATGACAGATAATATAGATACCATATATATAAAGAATAATGCATATGAATTGGATGGTCTCGTCTTGTATAAATTAAAGAGGAAAGCTAGAATACATTTTGGAAAAATACAAAATGAAGTGGATCCATTTAAAGAAATAAAATCAATTCTACACAAATTATTTCAGACAACAGAAGATGAAAAACTACTTCCCAAAGAGCCCTCTGATTCGAAAAATACAAAAACATTATAAGAAAACTATAGGCATTATCCTTAAGAACACTGACACAAAGATTCTCAACAAATTTTAGGAAAGTGAACCAAGTAAATATAAAAATGATTAATACATCACAACCAAGTGAAGTTTATTTCAGCGATATAAGACCATTTCAACATTTGAAAATTAATCAATGTAATTCATCATACTAATAGACCGTACAAGAAAAACCATATGATTATTTCAATAGTTGCAATAAAATTATTCAACAAAATCCAACACTTATTTTCGGTTTATAATAGAATGAAACAAACAGAAATTCTCATCAAATGAATGAAGGGTATTTGCTCCCCCGCCCCCACAAAGTCTTAAAGGCTTAAGACACTAAATGTTTAAAGACTGAATGCTTTGTCCTTTAAATTGGGAATCAAAGACCCATATTCCCACCACTCCTAGTAAAGATCTTGCTGATGCTGCAATATATGTAAGAAAAAGAAATAAAAGGTACATAGATTAGGAAAGAAGCTATAATATGGTTCTTATTCTCAGACAACCTAACTGTCTATATAGGAAATCTAAAAGTACCTACACACACACACACACACAAAACTTTCAGAATTAGTACATGAACTAAGAAAGATTCCAAGATTTAAGGATTCAAATGTCAATTAGATTTCTATATGTTCAACAATAATTTAAATTAACTTTCAATGATACTGATTACAATGACATCAAAAAATATCAAATACCTAGGGATAAATCTAACAGCAAAATATATACATAGAAGATCTGTATATCTCAAACTACCAAATAGTGATGAAATATATCTAAGAAGTAAATAAATGAAGAGATATGTTGTGTTCACATAGCAGAGACTCAGTGCTGTTCAGATGTCAATTCAACACTAAATAGATCTATGGCTTCAGTTTAATGCTGATCAGAAGCCCAGGTTTTTCTTTTTTAAAGAAATTGACAACAAATTCTAAAACTCAGGAAGAAGAAAATAACAGAATATCCAGAAAAACAAAACACAACACAGTTGTAGGAGATAAAACAGGGCATCCCACATAGAAAAAAAGAGCAAATCAAAGATCCTAACAACATACTAAGCGTGCTTGGAGTGAACAAAGTTAAATTTAAACACAACTCTGTATGTTGAAGCACAGATTTTGTGGTATCTTAATGAGAAATCACTATCACATATGTTGATTGAAACAAACACACAAAAAAGCACAATATGGGTAGTGAGTTAGGCTTTACGTGGGGCAGCATGATGACAACAGCCGGTAGATAGCCTCTTATATGGCTCTGAGGAACAGCTCTGAAGAGGTAAGGACAGGGGAATCATGCATATGTGATTTTGGTCAAAGGAGTACTTGCATCAAGCACACATTTTGGCAGAAGGCTGCTGCTAGGCAAAGGAAGGTTGCTGCTATGAGAAGCAGAAGTCTCCATCAATGATTTCAGTGTTTTTCTAAAACAATGGGAAAAAAAGACTGAATGCTTTGTCCTTTAAATTGGGAATCAAAGACCCATATTCCCACCACTCCTAGTAAAGATCTTGCTGATGCTGCAATATATGTAAGAAAAAGAAATAAAAGGTACATAGATTAGGAAAGAAGCTATAATATGGTTCTTATTCTCAGACAACCTAACTGTCTATATAGGAAATCTAAAAGTACCTACACACACACACACACACAAAACTTTCAGAATTAGTACATGAACTAAGAAAGATTCCAAGATTTAAGGATTCAAATGTCAATTAGATTTCTATATGTTCAACAATAATTTAAATTAACTTTCAATGATACTGATTACAATGACATCAAAAAATATCAAATACCTAGGGATAAATCTAACAGCAAAATATATACATAGAAGATCTGTATATCTCAAACTACCAAATAGTGATGAAATATATCTAAGAAGTAAATAAATGAAGAGATATGTTGTGTTCACATAGCAGAGACTCAGTGCTGTTCAGATGTCAATTCAACACTAAATAGATCTATGGCTTCAGTTTAATGCTGATCAGAAGCCCAGGTTTTTCTTTTTTAAAGAAATTGACAACAAATTCTAAAACTCAGGAAGAAGAAAATAACAGAATATCCAGAAAAACAAAACACAACACAGTTGTAGGAGATAAAACAGGGCATCCCACATAGAAAAAAAGAGCAAATCAAAGATCCTAACAACATACTAAGCGTGCTTGGAGTGAACAAAGTTAAATTTAAACACAACTCTGTATGTTGAAGCACAGATTTTGTGGTATCTTAATGAGAAATCACTATCACATATGTTGATTGAAACAAACACACAAAAAAGCACAATATGGGTAGTGAGTTAGGCTTTACGTGGGGCAGCATGATGACAACAGCCGGTAGATAGCCTCTTATATGGCTCTGAGGAACAGCTCTGAAGAGGTAAGGACAGGGGAATCATGCATATGTGATTTTGGTCAAAGGAGTACTTGCATCAAGCACACATTTTGGCAGAAGGCTGCTGCTAGGCAAAGGAAGGTTGCTGCTATGAGAAGCAGAAGTCTCCATCAATGATTTCAGTGTTTTTCTAGACATGAGAAGATGCACGAAATTGGGCTCATAAAACATCTCTTCCTGAAAAATATGTAAATATCTGAAAAAGGTTCTTGCAGTTTTTCCCAGACACAAGGTACCTCATTCTTAATTTCTGTCCTGAACTCCTGAGAGGTGGTGATGGTCAGAGACTGACAATGGCTAGTGATTTTATTCTTATAGTGCCAGAGAGTAAGTGACAATTTTTAGTTGGCACATACATAACTAAACTATTGCATTACTGGTTCAGTGACACTCCGGTGTAAAAGATTCCGTGCCATAAAAAGGATTTAATTCCCTATCCTGCAAAATGTGCCAAAACAAACATCCATATGGTGATGTACTGTTACTCTATAGTCATTTTTCTCAGGTTTCCTTAAAATTTACGATGGCTGAAATCAATGACTTCTCAGAATAAAGGAAAAGAAATAGGCACGAACAAAAGAGAGACATTAGATGGGATAACAAAATGTTTGGCATGGGTCTTACAATGCTGAAGAAAACTAGCATTCTGATACTTTGGGTAAATTTTTAGACTAGACAAGGAAAGTGACAAACCACACTGCTGAATGGCATAGTCAGTGACTAGTTCTGTAAGAGAAAAAAAGAAAAAAAGAGAGAGAGCAAATAGAAATTTAAGTAGAAAGTTGATCAAAATAAGTTTTGGATGTCAGTTATACTTAGTCAATGTGTGGGAAGAGAAAATCTTTTGCTAGCTCTGTTTTAGGGTAATAATGGACAGCATGTCCAAGTCAATTGTTAATAACACCCATCTTTATCAGTTTTTGGAAGGGCAGCACACTTTTTACTGCATTATTCACAGGAAATAACTTTCTATTTCCAGTCCTCACTGTCCAGTTCTACATTGTCTAAGAGATTTATTAACCACTAATAAACTAATTAATCAATTCTTCCTGTTTCTCCATCTAGAGATCTGGTGTCAGAGTTGAGCATGGCATGGTCGTCAGCCATCTAGGACTTCATCTACTCTGGGAGCTGAATGCCAGTCTCTGCTGAGAGATCTCTCCCACACAAACTTCTGCCATGTAGTTTACATTTTAAAGCAAATGATTCCAGACATAGGAAGGTTGCTGCTATGAGAAGCAGAAGTCTCCATCAATGATTTCAGTGTTTTTCTAGACATGAGAAGATGCAGAAATTGGGCTCATAAAACATCTCTTCCTGAAAAATATGTAAATATCTGAAAAAGGTTCTTGCAGTTTTCCCAGACACAAGGTACCTCATTCTTAATTTCTGTCCTGAACTCCTGAGAGGTGGTGATGGTCAGAGACTGACAATGGCTAGTGATTTTATTCTTATAGTGCCAGAGAGTAAGTGACAATTTTTAGTTGGCACATACATAACTAAACTATTGCATTACTGGTTCAGTGACACTCCGGTGTAAAAGATTCCGTGCCATAAAAAGGATTTAATTCCCTATCCTGCAAAATGTGCCAAAACAAACATCCATATGGTGATGTACTGTTACTCTATAGTCATTTTTCTCAGGTTTCCTTAAAATTTACGATGGCTGAAATCAATGACTTCTCAGAATAAAGGAAAAGAAATAGGCACGAACAAAAGAGAGACATTAGATGGGATAACAAAATGTTTGGCATGGGTCTTACAATGCTGAAGAAAACTAGCATTCTGATACTTTGGGTAAATTTTTAGACTAGACAAGGAAAGTGACAAACCACACTGCTGAATGGCATAGTCAGTGACTAGTTCTGTAAGAGAAAAAAAGAAAAAAAGAGAGAGAGCAAATAGAAATTTAAGTAGAAAGTTGATCAAAATAAGTTTTGGATGTCAGTTATACTTAGTCAATGTGTGGGAAGAGAAAATCTTTTGCTAGCTCTGTTTTAGGGTAATAATGGACAGCATGTCCAAGTCAATTGTTAATAACACCCATCTTTATCAGTTTTTGGAAGGGCAGCACACTTTTTACTGCATTATTCACAGGAAATAACTTTCTATTTCCAGTCCTCACTGTCCAGTTCTACATTGTCTAAGAGATTTATTAACCACTAATAAACTAATTAATCAATTCTTCCTGTTTCTCCATCTAAAGATTTGGTGTCAGAGTTGAGCATGGCTGTGACATATGGCTCAGTCAGCCATCTAGGACTTCATCTACTCTGGGAGCTGAATGCCAGTCTCTGCTGAGAGATCTCTCCCCACACAAACTTCTGCCATGTAGTTTACATTTTAAAGCAAATGATTCCAGACATATCCTCTAAGATTTGAATAAAATCTGGCTAGTACTTTTTTGTAACACAAATTTACCATGCAGAAGCACTGCTACATTTATGCAAGCAGAATCTGTACTCTTGAGGTTTTCCCGAAATTTACAGTCACCTAAATGCCAAGCTGATTTACTGTTCATGACTCAGCTTCTTTACTGTTTCTGACTCAGATCATTTATGCCCTCATGGAATTTGCTTACCGAACATTTGAGTACCTGATTTGAACTCAATCAGCTATTTTCACTGCTTTATATATTCCCCTTTTGGCCAAGCATGTCAAAGATTATAAATGTTTCACAAATAGTTCTTAATTTTATTAGCTGGAAGAGGTTCTTTATATATGAAAGAGTTAATTATAGTTAAGGAACAAGGGAACCTTGTATCTTAAATACTAGCTGTTTGACAGATCAGCTAATGTAGAAAATAAATTTATAGGAATTTCTAACCTTATCCACAAACCAAGTCAGGTGGATATGTTAATATATTCCTCCCTTGATTTATATGACCTGTACTCTTCCTATTTTTCTCAGGTAATCTTCTGTCCTTTTATCTTGGAAGGTTCTAGCCTGAACTCTATTCTTTTCCCACCTTTTCATTCTCTGTAATTTAAATGATACTTAAATTAAGTGATAATTTAAACATCATTAACTGCAATGTCTCAGTTTTTACCTCCACCTACTTCTTTTTTCCTCATCCTCAGACTCTGCTTGTTCAAGCACTCTACTGAGATTGTGGATCTATTCTGAAGGGCTCTTTCTTCTGAACCCGAGGTCTGACTGTTTCTATGGCTAAGAGTGGACTTCTCAGGTCACTAACTTAAAGATTTGTTTTCTGCCTTCCAAGAAAAACATCTGAATCATCTAGAGTTCTTAAAGCGGCAATGCCTAATAGAAATATAGTGCACTTTACATGTATAATTTACAAGTTTTCAGTATTCACGTTAATAAAGTTTAAAGAAACATGTGAAATTCATTTTAATAGTATTTTCTTTAACCAAATATATTGTAACATGTACCCATTATTTTAAAAACAATGAGCTATTTTTCATTCTCTTTTTTGGAACATCAGTATATCTGCATTCTGGGGAGCCACAATAGGCTTGTGGCTGCCACACTAGACAGTGCCTCTTTTAGGGTCTTGGCAAGGTCCATCCCCTATTTCTTAGAAAGAAAAGATTCACGATTCATATACCGAGGATTACAGAGTCAAAACCCCAAGTCCGATTCAGTGTCAAAGCTTGCTTTAAAGTGGTCATCTTTCCTTTCAGCAAGAAACTCACGCTGGGCTTCCTTGGTGGTTCAGTGGGTAGAGAGTCCACCTTACAGTGCAAGGGGCACCAGTTTGATCCCTGGCTTGGGAAGATCCCACATGCCACGGAGTGGCTGGACTGGTGTGTCCAATTACGAGCCAGCGCTCTGGAGCGCATGTGCTCTACACCAAGAAGGGCCACTGCAATGGGAGGCCCATATAGGCCAAAGAATAAAGATGGATAAAAACAAAGAAATAAAAAACAACAACAGAGTAAAAATTTAAAAAAAAGAAACAAGGAAACTCACCCTAGATGTGAGTCTGATTCAGAGTGCCCTTAGAGGGCCTAAATGTTAGGGTGTAGGCTTGACCTACAGTGATTAATACAGTAAAGGAGAGGCTGAAAGATGCTGCGACTGAGTCATGACAGACACCTTTAATTATAACACTGCAGAGTGCTGGCTCCTCTTGGCTTTTAGACCATGCATCTGTTAAGAGTCACAGTTACCCATCTTTAGGACCACTGAGAGTCAATACCAAAATAATTTAATTGACTCCAACACTACAGTAATTATGATATACAACCTATGGGAATAGATCCCAAATACTCTGTTGGAAAACAAATTACATCAGTCTAGGAAGTTATCCTACTAAGGGTGACTACAAAACCCATGAAGTCACCCTGCTTTCTAAATTCGTGTCTCCTAGATTTATTGTTATTCACACACTAATGTTTAGGAATATAATTTAATTTTTAGTATAAAAATAATAATTCTCCATTAATATACCAGATTTTGTGTTATGATTCTAAACCTTATCTCTAAGGTAGTAATAGCATTAAGCTTAAAACTACTGCCTGGGTTCATATCCTAGGCTCACTACTGACTAGCTGTGTGACTTAGGGAAGTCACTGAACCTTTTTGTACTTGAATCTTGGTGCCTCATTTGCAGAAAAAAAATTAAACAAAATTCTATACCTTCTTCTTAGGGTTAATGTAAAGATTTCATGAGCCAATAGGTATGAAGTACTGTAAAAGTCCTTGCCACAGGATAATATTCAATTTATACTGTTTTTGAAAGCTTTCTATAAGTTAGAGACAGAAGAATGGTGCACTTGAGTTATTGAATATGATAATGCTTGTAGACACATTATCCCATCTAATCCACATAATAACTCTGGAATGTGGCTGCCTCCATCTTACTTGGAGAAATTTGTTCAAGGTCACATCATTAGACAGTGGTCAAGTTAACATAGCAAAGGTCAAAATCAATGAAAACAAATCTGCCGTGATCTTAACGTTTCTTCATAGCCTCTTTCTCAGATTTACTATGAATCCTCTAGTCAGTCTGTGTCATCTCTTTAGTCCAGAAATCAGAAGACAAGATCTGAATTTCAGAGTGCCCTTAGAGGGCCTAAATGTTAGGGTGTAGGCTTGACCTACAGTGATTAATACAGTAAAGGAGAGGCTGAAAGATGCTGCGACTGAGTCATGACAGACACCTTTAATTATAACACTGCAGAGTGCTGGCTCCTCTTGGCTTTTAGACCATGCATCTGTTAAGAGTCACAGTTACCCATCTTTAGGACCACTGAGAGTCAATACCAAAATAATTTAATTGACTCCAACACTACAGTAATTATGATATACAACCTATGGGAATAGATCCCAAATACTCTGTTGGAAAACAAATTACATCAGTCTAGGAAGTTATCCTACTAAGGGTGACTACAAAACCCATGAAGTCACCCTGCTTTCTAAATTCGTGTCTCCTAGATTTATTGTTATTCACACACTAATGTTTAGGAATATAATTTAATTTTTAGTATAAAAATAATAATTCTCCATTAATATACCAGATTTTGTGTTATGATTCTAAACCTTATCTCTAAGGTAGTAATAGCATTAAGCTTAAAACTACTGCCTGGGTTCATATCCTAGGCTCACTACTGACTAGCTGTGTGACTTAGGGAAGTCACTGAACCTTTTTGTACTTGAATCTTGGTGCCTCATTTGCAGAAAAAAAATTAAACAAAATTCTATACCTTCTTCTTAGGGTTAATGTAAAGATTTCATGAGCCAATAGGTATGAAGTACTGTAAAAGTCCTTGCCACAGGATAATATTCAATTTATACTGTTTTTGAAAGCTTTCTATAAGTTAGAGACAGAAGAATGGTGCACTTGAGTTATTGAATATGATAATGCTTGTAGACACATTATCCCATCTAATCCACATAATAACTCTGGAATGTGGCTGCCTCCATCTTACTTGGAGAAATTTGTTCAAGGTCACATCATTAGACAGTGGTCAAGTTAACATAGCAAAGGTCAAAATCAATGAAAACAAATCTGCCGTGATCTTAACGTTTCTTCATAGCCTCTCTTTTCTCAGATTTACTATGAATCCTCTAGTCAGTCTGTGTCATCTCTTTAGTCCAGAAATCAGAAGACAAGATCTGAATTTCAGTCAGTCTTGTCCTTGAGGCCACGGGGAACTGAAATCCTTTCTTAGAATATGTATCAATACAAAGCTTGATTCTTCCAGAGCTCTGAGAGCCATCTCTGATTTTGCTGATGAAATACCTGTTCCAGTTTACACTGCAGGTACTACTCTCCTCAGTTTTTTTTTTTATTCAAAGGCGTTTGCACACTTTCATCCTTTTGAGAACAAGATTTTCTGCAAATCCATCTGAGACCTACACTATAGGCATGTGGATTTTGTTCTGAAAGTAAATGCATCACTTTGCCCTTCAGCTTTTTCTCAAAGTCTCAAGTGTATCAAAGTTTGTTACCTCAGGGGTTGAAGGCCACTTTTATAATGTAAAGTATTTATCCACATATTTTTCTAAGTATTATTACAGAGGTATTTTCTCCACAGCAAGATTTAACTTTCAATGTTCAATTAGTTGGTTAGTCAGGTTGTATTTCTTTCACATATCACCATTGCTTCATATCAGATGTCCTCCTCTGAGCTGAGTCAGATATTAAGAGTAACATCTCTGCAGTAAAAATCTCTGCAGCCAGATGAGCCCTAAGATGATGATACCATGGCTCAGGAAGAACTTGCAGCTCCTGGAAGCAGGTGACCACATCACATCCTACTGTCTGTAAACTCCAACTGCCTAACCTAGTGGTCAACCATTAGTACTAGTTTTTAAAGGAATGAATGTAAAGATTTCATGAGCCAATAGGTATGAAGTACTGTAAAAGTCCTTGCCACAGGATAATATTCAATTTATACTGTTTTTGAAAGCTTTCTATAAGTTAGAGACAGAAGAATGGTGCACTTGAGTTATTGAATATGATAATGCTTGTAGACACATTATCCCATCTAATCCACATAATAACTCTGGAATGTGGCTGCCTCCATCTTACTTGGAGAAATTTGTTCAAGGTCACATCATTAGACAGTGGTCAAGTTAACATAGCAAAGGTCAAAATCAATGAAAACAAATCTGCCGTGATCTTAACGTTTCTTCATAGCCTCTCTTTTCTCAGATTTACTATGAATCCTCTAGTCAGTCTGTGTCATCTCTTTAGTCCAGAAATCAGAAGACAAGATCTGAATTTCAGTCAGTCTTGTCCTTGAGGCCACGGGGAACTGAAATCCTTTCTTAGAATATGTATCAATACAAAGCTTGATTCTTCCAGAGCTCTGAGAGCCATCTCTGATTTTGCTGATGAAATACCTGTTCCAGTTTACACTGCAGGTACTACTCTCCTCAGTTTTTTTTTTTATTCAAAGGCGTTTGCACACTTTCATCCTTTTGAGAACAAGATTTTCTGCAAATCCATCTGAGACCTACACTATAGGCATGTGGATTTTGTTCTGAAAGTAAATGCATCACTTTGCCCTTCAGCTTTTTCTCAAAGTCTCAAGTGTATCAAAGTTTGTTACCTCAGGGGTTGAAGGCCACTTTTATAATGTAAAGTATTTATCCACATATTTTTCTAAGTATTATTACAGAGGTATTTTCTCCACAGCAAGATTTAACTTTCAATGTTCAATTAGTTGGTTAGTCAGGTTGTATTTCTTTCACATATCACCATTGCTTCATATCAGATGTCCTCCTCTGAGCTGAGTCAGATATTAAGAGTAACATCTCTGCAGTAAAAATCTCTGCAGCCAGATGAGCCCTAAGATGATGATACCATGGCTCAGGAAGAACTTGCAGCTCCTGGAAGCAGGTGACCACATCACATCCTACTGTCTGTAAACTCCAACTGCCTAACCTAGTGGTCAACCATTAGTACATATCAGCAGTGTTTCCTAAAGGAATGAATGACTTAAATGCTTGCCCTCCAAAAATGTACTTGCTAAAAACAAAACCAGGCAATATTCTAAAAATATTGATCTCACTTTTCCCCCAAGAAGTTTCCACATGTGAGGTGAGAAGACTAAGAAAATAAGACTGATTTTGGTTTTTATTTCTAATGCATATTAAAGTAGATTTACTATTTATCAAGTGCTTATTGAGACCTAACTAAATATCAGGAGTTTTGCTGGACAATGAACATCTGGCCAAGCAAAACCAGAAATGTCTTCCTGGCACACATCCTACTTGAACACATGTGTGTGAAACCCCCGCATAAAAAACCCTTTAAAATGACCTTCTAGTGAAACCCAGGTAATGATGGGTATAATGTGATGCTAAAAGTGGCTACCAGAGTGATTGTAACATATTCATTGTAAAACAGTGCAATCCATAGTACCTTATATACTAAAACAAAAAGATACATGTCTATGTTTTTGGTTTACAACTGTAATATGGACAACTTAACATTCTAAAAGTGAAAAGGAATTTTTTAAAGTGAAAAAATATATTTCTAATAAGTTTAAAACACACTAAAAAACCTATGATAAATTTAAGTTCTTGGTCTGCTAAAATCAGTTTTTCAAAAATCTATACTTTTATCAATATTCCTACCAGAGAATATATCAGAGAATACAGTACATCTTAATTAACAAAATATTTCTAAAGTTTTGTCACTGACACTTACTAAAACTACAAACAATAAATTCTTAGAAACCACAGACAGAAAATGATTAATACCTACATCTATAAGTTTCCAAATTTGTATTATTACAGAGGTATTTTCTCCACAGCAAGATTTAACTTTCAATGTTCAATTAGTTGGTTAGTCAGGTTGTATTTCTTTCACATATCACCATTGCTTCATATCAGATGTCCTCCTCTGAGCTGAGTCAGATATTAAGAGTAACATCTCTGCAGTAAAAATCTCTGCAGCCAGATGAGCCCTAAGATGATGATACCATGGCTCAGGAAGAACTTGCAGCTCCTGGAAGCAGGTGACCACATCACATCCTACTGTCTGTAAACTCCAACTGCCTAACCTAGTGGTCAACCATTAGTACATATCAGCAGTGTTTCCTAAAGGAATGAATGACTTAAATGCTTGCCCTCCAAAAATGTACTTGCTAAAAACAAAACCAGGCAATATTCTAAAAATATTGATCTCACTTTTCCCCCAAGAAGTTTCCACATGTGAGGTGAGAAGACTAAGAAAATAAGACTGATTTTGGTTTTTATTTCTAATGCATATTAAAGTAGATTTACTATTTATCAAGTGCTTATTGAGACCTAACTAAATATCAGGAGTTTTGCTGGACAATGAACATCTGGCCAAGCAAAACCAGAAATGTCTTCCTGGCACACATCCTACTTGAACACATGTGTGTGAAACCCCCGCATAAAAACCTTAAACTGACCTTCTAGTGAAACCCAGGTAATGATGGGTATAATGTGATGCTAAAAGTGGCTACCAGAGTGATTGTAACATATTCATTGTAAAACAGTGCAATCCATAGTACCTTATATACTAAAACAAAAAGATACATGTCTATGTTTTTGGTTTACAACTGTAATATGGACAACTTAACATTCTAAAAGTGAAAAGGAATTTTTTAAAGTGAAAAAATATATTTCTAATAAGTTTAAAACACACTAAAAAACCTATGATAAATTTAAGTTCTTGGTCTGCTAAAATCAGTTTTTCAAAAATCTATACTTTTATCAATATTCCTACCAGAGAATATATCAGAGAATACAGTACATCTTAATTAACAAAATATTTCTAAAGTTTTGTCACTGACACTTACTAAAACTACAAACAATAAATTCTTAGAAACCACAGACAGAAAATGATTAATACCTACATTTATAATAGAGCAGAATAACAATTACATGAAATCTATTCAAAGCACATAATAATTTTATATAACTACAACTACAGGTCCTAAGGTAAAGCTGAATTATTTAAAAAATGAAATTTAAAAGAAAATCAATTTAGTTATCAACATAAACAGTGTTAAATGGAGTTGGAATCTATTTTGAAAACAGAGACGCTGGCATTTCCTCGTGTGGTTAAACATACAATCACCAATTTCATTCTCACACTTATACCCAAGAGAAATGAAAACATGTCCACACAAACATTTGCATAAAAATGTTCAGACACCTTATTCATAGTATATAAAAGCAGAAACAACCCAAATGTCCATATGATGGACAGATCATTGAGGCATATCCATACAATGGGATATTATTCAGAAAAAAAGGAACAAATTACTGGTACATATTACTATATAAATGAACCTTTAAAATGGTATACTAAGTGAAAGAAGTCAGTCACAAAGGGTCACATGTTGTATGATCCTATTTATATTGTGTCAAGAAAAAGCAAACCCTACAGTGTGAAAAAGCAAGATACAGTAAGTGGCTACCTAGGACTGGGGAATGTAGGGGACCAGGATGGAGTCTAGGGGTACAGGGCTTCTTTTCTGGGTAATAAAATTTTTCTAAAATTGTGGCCATAGTTGCACAACCATGACCATATTTACAACTGAATTACACTCTGTAAATGGTTGAACTGTATGATGTATGAATTATATTAGAACAAAGCTGTTTTTAAAAGAGAAGAAAAATGGAAAAGTGGGTCACTCTTAAACAAGAGACATCTTCATTTACCTCCAAATTTGTTTTAAGATCTTGCCAGTGTATTTTATGTAACACATTCTAAAAGTGAAAAGGAATTTTTTAAAGTGAAAAAATATATTTCTAATAAGTTTAAAACACACTAAAAAACCTATGATAAATTTAAGTTCTTGGTCTGCTAAAATCAGTTTTTCAAAAATCTATACTTTTATCAATATTCCTACCAGAGAATATATCAGAGAATACAGTACATCTTAATTAACAAAATATTTCTAAAGTTTTGTCACTGACACTTACTAAAACTACAAACAATAAATTCTTAGAAACCACAGACAGAAAATGATTAATACCTACATTTATAATAGAGCAGAATAACAATTACATGAAATCTATTCAAAGCACATAATAATTTTATATAACTACAACTACAGGTCCTAAGGTAAAGCTGAATTATTTAAAAAATGAAATTTAAAAGAAAATCAATTTAGTTATCAACATAAACAGTGTTAAATGAAGTTGGAATCTATTTTGAAAACAGAGACGCTGGCATTTCCTCGTGTGGTTAAACATACAATCACCAATTTCATTCTCACACTTATACCCAAGAGAAATGAAAACATGTCCACACAAACATTTGCATAAAAATGTTCAGACACCTTATTCATAGTATATAAAAGCAGAAACAACCCAAATGTCCATATGATGGACAGATCATTGAGGCATATCCATACAATGGGATATTATTCAGAAAAAAAGGAACAAATTACTGGTACATATTACTATATAAATGAACCTTTAAAATGGTATACTAAGTGAAAGAAGTCAGTCACAAAGGGTCACATGTTGTATGATCCTATTTATATTGTGTCAAGAAAAAGCAAACCCTACAGTGTGAAAAAGCAAGATACAGTAAGTGGCTACCTAGGACTGGGGAATGTAGGGGACCAGGATGGAGTCTAGGGGTACAGGGCTTCTTTTCTGGGTAATAAAATTTTTCTAAAATTGTGGCCATAGTTGCACAACCATGACCATATTTACAACTGAATTACACTCTGTAAATGGTTGAACTGTATGATGTATGAATTATATTAGAACAAAGCTGTTTTTAAAAGAGAAGAAAAATGGAAAAGTGGGTCACTCTTAAACAAGAGACATCTTCATTTACCTCCAAATTTGTTTTAAGATCTTGCCAGTGTATTTTATGTAACACACTGAGTTAATATAAAGGATTTTAATAATACCAATTTTTAGTCATACTTTACTAGTTCTTAATCAAAATATATGCTAGATGAATGATGTTCAATATATAATTACATGGGTTGTAATGTTTTTAAATAGTATTCAAACACTGTAGGTATGAAAAGTCTTTAAATGAATATCCCACTTATAGAAATACATCCTTTGGAAATAATTAAGCATATGTATAATTATTTCCAGATGTTTGTTCATATCATCTCCAACAGGAAAAAAAATTAAGACAACCAAAATACCCAACAATAAGTATTAGGTTAGACAATCTCACATCATTCACTAATGCAATATTTATCCAATTAAAAAATATTATAGGGATAGCTATTGAAATGAAAATTTCAGTAATAGAGTTGGAACAAAACTAGGTCTAAGTAAGTATACACACAAAAATACACACACACACAGCATGAACCTTTTTCTCTTAAAGACATGCACAGAAAATGCTCTGATAATAATAGTGTTTATCTTGGGGTGGTATAACCATGTGATTCTGGAGGTCTGTCTCTCCTTTTTCTTCTCTACACTTAAAAGTCTTTCCTGCAATGGGATTCTGTTGTTTTGGTAATCTGCATGATACTTTTCACTGCTTTTTAAATAACTAAATAGTATTTTAGTGTTTACAGCAACCAGCCAAGGCCTTGTGTCACTCTCTCAATATTCCAGCCAAGGGGTTAACTCGGGTTACTCTGAAGGAAGATGAGATGAGGAACGGTGAGCCTGATGGAACATTTAGAAAGGCAGAGGAGCATCTGACCTACCTGTCTTTCCATGAGGAGAGTGGAAGATTCATCATGAACTGATGAATGGTACTTACCATTGCTCACATGTGTTTTCATCCATCACTGTCCAGTTAATTCTGACCCCAGACCATTCTCATCCTGTGGGGGAAAATGACAGACTCTGTATATCAAAAAGATTTCCAGTTGTAAGCAACTGAAAATGAGTTTGGCTCTTTTAAGCCCAAGCAACACACTGGGAGTACATAGGGGACTCAGAGAGGTAAGAAGACATGGTTAGAAAACCAGCAAGAACCAAAGGGCTTCTAGAAGCCAAGAAGCAACAAATTCCAGGATGGGACACCACCACTCAGTACTGCCTTCATGTCTGAGGGCGGGAAAGTTAAAATGTAGTTCTTGGTCCTTTCCTGAATATGACCTTCATAAAGAAAAATTCTAGGCGCTACATATGACTAATCTGGGAACATGCCTATCTGTAAACAACAAAACTCTGTAAAAGTTAAAAGTAAAATAAAGGTTAAAAAAAAAAAAAAAATTCTAGGCGCTAAGGGAACATGGCTGCCAGAGTTCAACCCTGCCTTCTTGACCAAGTTCTCGATACACAGAATCCCGGAATTCCCTGCACAAATATCCTAAGCCTACTTCCAGAGCCCACTGAAGGTCTCCTCACAGGCTCTACCCACTCAGGAGTGGACCACTCACAGGGGTAGCCAAGATGCAGCTTCCTGTTTTGAAATACGAATGGAGCTTGGATCTGCAGGCCAGGGTGCCCACACTCTTTGACACAAATCTCCTTACAAAGCAGGACAGAGCCCTGAACAGGAAGAGACCAAGGCCACATACCAGAGGCCCAATCTCCCCGGGCTTTTAAAATCCAGCATGCACCTCTGAGGGCTCAAAGAATTCTAATTCAATCCTGGCCACCTGTGTTTTAATGAAAATTATACTTGTGAAGGTATAAGAATGGACTTATACTATTAAACAGTTCCTTAGATGGATTTATAATGTTTAAATATTTAGTTGTACAGGATATGGGCCTCTACGTACTGCCAGCAGTGGACACAGCTAACAGGACCATATTCTCACCATCGTTTCATCTCCGTATTTCTTTTTTGTTGTTGTTCAATATTTAAGGAGCTGTACCCTTGCTGACAGGAACCAGGAGAAGGGGATCTGGCTCTTTAGTTTCCTTGAGGGTGGGGGCGGGGGGCAGGCTACCGCTGACCCCCAGGACTGCACACTACAGTGACAGCCTCCTGAGTTCATGTGAGGCACCCAAAGGAACCGAAGACAAAATAATATTCATTCTATCCAGAGAAGAAGACCATCCTTACTCAGGTAATAACCTTAAATCAATTTAATTAATCTTTCTTTCCCTCATATATAAAGTAACGCGTATTGCTTGGGACTGTTGAAAACTATGACTCATTGAAAAATGCTCTACAAACTGCAGAGAGCTACCTGAACAATCACAGTAGTGCTAGCTTATTCTAAAGAGAGCTCTGACAGCTGCTAAACAAGAATTAGGAGAAATAAACTCAATAGGGGAGACTTGGCAATGATGAAGACTGAGCACAGGCACGACGGTACCTGCTGAAACACCCTTCTATTCAAAGCTTTACATTTTTTGTGCTACTGTCCTACCCTTCATCGGAAGGAATCTCTCTCCAATAATCAGCACAATTTCCATACGATAAACTTGCAGGCTTCCTTCAACCACCCCTACAAACTCAATACACTCTAAACACATTGTTAAATACATTCAAGCATTTCACCATGAACAGCAGAGATCCAGTTATCATTAAAATGAAGTGTTGACATTGGAATAAGGCCACAAGGAAGTGTTTACTGCTACTGTTCTGGAATTATAATGATTTCTCTGCTTGGCCTTTAAAGGACTGAATCATTTGATGTATATCTGCCTTGTTTAGTAATAAGCTATTTGAAATCAAAATATTAACATGCCCATGTATATGTGATTAACAGAACTAGAAACAATCTTATCATTCAATTTACAAAAAGATAGCTTCTTTTTTGGCTACTGGGGGGAGAGAGAAGAGGGGGAAAATGGTAGGAAGGGATAGTTAGGGAGTTTAAGATAGACCTGTACACACTGCTTATTTAAAATGGATAACCAACAAGAACCTGCTGTATAGCATAGAGAACTCTTGCTCAATATGATGTGGCAGCCTGGATGGGGGCGGAGAGTTTGGGGAAGAATGTATACATGTACTAGTATGGCTGAGTCCCTTTACTGTTGATCTGAAAATATCACAACATTGTTAATTGTCTATACTTCAATACAAAAAGTTTTTTTTAAAAGATAACTTCTTTGTTAATTGCTTACATTCCGTATCTGTGCTGGATGCATAAAATTTTTTGAGATGATAGTCATTTTCCAGTTTCACAGATTATAAGCTAAGATGTATTGGTGAGTTTGAGAGGAAACTTGACACAGAGTAGGAAGTAGAAGATAAGAAAAAAAAAAAAATGAAGGATTTTATTCTAGAAGATGCACATCCAAAGAGATTTCTGTCTTAGGAGACAGTGGAATTTTCCTCAGAAATTCACCTCCATGCAAAAGAGATTAAAGGCAAGCACCTCAGCAATTAAAGATTATGCTTTGAAAGAGTATCTGAATCAGCATGGATTTAAGACACTGAGAAAAGTCAAGAAAAATGAACATTGCACTTCATTATTTTTTTTTCTATCTCTATTCTTTTACTACAAGCTCAATACACTCTAAACCCCTATTGTTAAGCATTTACCCTTCATCGGAAGGAATCTCTCAATAATCAGCACAATTTCCATACGATAAACTTGCAGGCTTCCTTCAACCACCCCTACAAACTCAATACACTCTAAACACACTGTTAAATACATTCAAGCATTTCACCATGAACAGCAGAGATCCAGTTATCATTAAAATGAAGTGTTGACATTGGAATAAGGCCACAAGGAAGTGTTTACTGCTACTGTTCTGGAATTATAATGATTTCTCTGCTTGGCCTTTAAAGGACTGAATCATTTGATGTATATCTGCCTTGTTTAGTAATAAGCTATTTGAAATCAAAATATTAACATGCCCATGTATATGTGATTAACAGAACTAGAAACAATCTTATCATTCAATTTACAAAAAGATAGCTTCTTTTTTGGCTACTGGGGGGAGAGAGAAGAGGGGGAAAATGGTAGGAAGGGATAGTTAGGGAGTTTAAGATAGACCTGTACACACTGCTTATTTAAAATGGATAACCAACAAGAACCTGCTGTATAGCATAGAGAACTCTTGCTCAATATGATGTGGCAGCCTGGATGGGGGCGGAGAGTTTGGGGAAGAATGTATACATGTACTAGTATGGCTGAGTCCCTTTACTGTTGATCTGAAAATATCACAACATTGTTAATTGTCTATACTTCAATACAAAAAGTTTTTTTTTAAAGATAACTTCTTTGTTAATTGCTTACATTCCGTATCTGTGCTGGATGCATAAAATTTTTTGAGATGATAGTCATTTTCCAGTTTCACAGATTATAAGCTAAGATGTATTGGTGAGTTTGAGAGGAAACTTGACACAGAGTAGGAAGTAGAAGATAAGGAAAAAAAAAAAAAATGAAGGATTTTATTCTAGAAGATGCACATCCAAAGAGATTTCTGTCTTAGGAGACAGTGGAATTTTCCTCAGAAATTCACCTCCATGCAAAAGAGATTAAAGGCAAGCACCTCAGCAATTAAAGATTATGCTTTGAAAGAGTATCTGAATCAGCATGGATTTAAGACACTGAGAAAACTCAAGAAAAATGAACATTGCACTTCATTATTTTTGTCTTTTTTCTTTCTTTCTCTATACCTCAAAATACAGTTCTTTTTTGGAATAAATAAAACAAGTCTATGGGCTACTGACAAAATCTTATAAAAATAAATGTCAAAATAAGAGCAAGCAAAGGCATGTCAACTTACTGTCAAGTCTTGGGCTAGATTCACACTTCTTTTCCTGTATTTTCACATCTACAGTTTGGAGGAATAACTTTAGGAGTTGTTACTAATGGTAATTGATGTCCATATATTTTAACATGAGTTGTTAAATACCACTTTGAAGGTAGCAAAAAGGCCTTCTGAAACTGTCATAATTCTCCAAAGAGTAAGGGCCTAAATAAAACAGAATGCTATGCTGGATTAGCTGACACACGGCTCTGTGTATGTGTGCCTGCTCAGTCATGTCCAACTCTTTGTGATTTGATGGACTGCAGTCCACCAGGCTCCTCTGTCCATGGGATTTTCCAGACAAGAATACTGGAGTGGGATGTCATTTCCTTCTCCAGTGCATTTTCCTGACTCAGGAAACCGCATCTCTTGCATGTCCGGCACTGGCAAGTGGATTCTCTACCACAGTGTCACACATGAAGCCTGACAAATGGATATGGGGTGACAAATGGATATGGTGTGAACAACTTGATCAATCTATGCATTCTACTTGCTATGGAGCATTTTACTGATTGTGTCCAAATCACTCCAACCTCATTCCTTACTACGTCTTGGTCTTTCCTAGGGATCTCAAACTCAGCAGTCTTGTAACTTCACGCTGGATGCATAAAATTTTTGAGATGATAGTCATTTTCCAGTTTCACAGATTATAAGCTAAGATGTATTGGTGAGTTTGAGAGGAAACTTGACACAGAGTAGGAAGTAGAAGATAAGAAAAAAAAAAAAATGAAGGATTTTATTCTAGAAGATGCACATCCAAAGAGATTTCTGTCTTAGGAGACAGTGGAATTTTCCTCAGAAATTCACCTCCATGCAAAAGAGATTAAAGGCAAGCACCTCAGCAATTAAAGATTATGCTTTGAAAGAGTATCTGAATCAGCATGGATTTAAGACACTGAGAAAAGTCAAGAAAAATGAACATTGCACTTCATTATTTTTGTCTTTTTTCTTTCTTTCTCTATACCTCAAAATACAGTTCTTTTTTGGAATAAATAAAACAAGTCTATGGGCTACTGACAAAATCTTATAAAAATAAATGTCAAAATAAGAGCAAGCAAAGGCATGTCAACTGTCAAGTCTTGGGCTAGATTCACACTTCTTTTCCTGTATTTTCACATCTACAATTTGGAGGAATAACTTTAGGAGTTGTTACTAATGGTAATTGATGTCCATATATTTTAGCATGAGTTGTTAAATACCACTTTGAAGGTAGCAAAAAGGCCTTCTGAAACTCATAATTCTCCAAAGAGTAAGGGCCTAAATAAAACAGAATGCTATGCTGGATTAGCTGACACACGGCTCTGTGTATGTGTGCCTGCTCAGTCATGTCCAACTCTTTGTGATTTGATGGACTGCAGTCCACCAGGCTCCTCTGTCCATGGGATTTTCCAGACAAGAATACTGGAGTGGGATGTCATTTCCTTCTCCAGTGCATTTTCCTGACTCAGGAAACCGCATCTCTTGCATGTCCGGCACTGGCAAGTGGATTCTCTACCACAGTGTCACACATGAAGCCTGACAAATGGATATGGGGTGACAAACGGATATGGTGTGAACAACTTGATCAATCTATGCATTCTACTTGCTATGGAGCATTTTACTGATTGTGTCCAAATCACTCCAACCTCATTCCTTACTACGTCTTGGTCTTTCCTAGGGATCTCAAACTCAGCATGTCTACAGAAGAACTTGTAGACTTTCCAACAATAAGGACAATGTGATGTACTATCTATTTCAGAAAGCAACATATTACTGAGTGAGACTTAAGATTAAGTACCAAGTAGATCTCTTCAGTTGAGAACAAATCCTTCATGGTCTCTCTATCTTTCACTGTAATCTATGTTTCCCTACCTGGACTCTGTTCCCTATCTTTGAGAAGTCTTTCATTTCTTATGTTGCCTTGATTTCATTCTTGCCTTTTTTTTTTAAAACTTTTATCTTACTTTTAACTTTTATAGAGTTTTGTTGTTTACAGATACGTATGTTCCCAGATTAGTCATATGTATATCCCTCTCATCCCACCCCTCCAGACCGTCACATACCACCCCTGCAAGATCCCCTTTTCTCACAGGGCAATGACTATAGCTATTTTCTTCACTTATGATAGTACAGGCCTTCATGCTACTTCCTTTACGCCTCCCACCCTCTGCTCCTTCCCCACAATGTCCATATGTCCACTGTCCATGTCTGTCTTTCCGTCGCTTCACTGCATGTGCCATCATCACCATCCTACTAGATTCCATATATATGTGTTAACATACTGTATTTGTCCTTCTCTTTCTGACTGACTTCACTTTTTATGATACGTTCTAGATCCAGCCACCTCATTAGGGCTGATTCTTCTGCATCTCTCTTTACAGCTGTGTAGTATTCCATTGTATATATGTACCAAAGCTTTTGGATCCATTCATTGCTATGCTGGATTAGCTGACACAGGCTCCTCTGTCCATTGGGATTTCCCCCCCCAGGACAAAGAATACTGGAGTGGGATGTCATTTCCTTCTCCAGTGCATTTTCCTGACTCAGGAAACCGCATCTCTTGCATGTCCGGCACTGGCAAGTGGATTCTCTACCACAGTGTCACACGTGAAGCCTGACAAATGGATATGGGGTGACAAATGGATATGGTGTGAACAACTTGATCAATCTATGCATTCTACTTGCTATGGAGCATTTTACTGATTGTGTCCAAATCACTCCAACCTCATTCCTTACTACGTCTTGGTCTTTCCTAGGGATCTCAAACTCAGCATGTCTACAGAAGAACTTGTAGACTTTCCAACAATAAGGACAATGTGATGTACTATCTATTTCAGAAAGCAACATATTACTGAGTGAGACTTAAGATTAAGTACCAAGTAGATCTCTTCAGTTGAGAACAAATCCTTCATGGTCTCTCTATCTTTCACTGTAATCTATGTTTCCCTACCTGGACTCTGTTCCCTATCTTTGAGAAGTCTTTCATTTCTTATGTTGCCTTGATTTCATTCTTGCCTTTTTTTTTTTAAACTTTTATCTTACTTTTAACTTTTATAGAGTTTTGTTGTTTACAGATACGTATGTTCCCAGATTAGTCATATGTATATCCCTCTCATCCCACCCCTCCAGACCGTCACATACCACCCCTGCAAGATCCCCTTTTCTCACAGGGCAATGACTATAGCTATTTTCTTCACTTATGATAGTACAGGCCTTCATGCTACTTCCTTTACGCCTCCCACCCTCTGCTCCTTCCCCACAATGTCCATATGTCCACTGTCCATGTCTGTCTTTCCGTCGCTTCACTGCATGTGCCATCATCACCATCCTACTAGATTCCATATATATGTGTTAACATACTGTATTTGTCCTTCTCTTTCTGACTGACTTCACTTTTTATGATACGTTCTAGATCCAGCCACCTCATTAGGGCTGATTCTTCTGCATTTCTCTTTACAGCTGTGTAGTATTCCATTGTATATATGTACCAAAGCTTTTGGATCCATTCATTCGTCGATGGGCATATAGGTTCCTTCCATGTTCTAGCTATTATATAGAGAGCTGCAATGAATATTGGGGTACAGGTGCTTCTTTCAGATTTGATTTCATCAGGGTATAAGCCTAAGAGTGGGATTTCTGGGTCCTATGGTGCTTCTATTTTTAGTTTTTTAAGAAATCTCCATACAGTCTTCCATAGAGGCTGTATCAATTTACATTCCCACCAGCCATGCAAGAGTGTTCCCCTTTCTCCGCACCCTCTCTAGCATTTATTGTCTGTCGATTTGTTGATGATGGCCATTCTGATGGGTGTGAGCTGATATCTCACTGTAGTTTTGATTTGCATTTCTCTAATATTAAGTGAAGTTGAGCATTGGTTCATGTGTTTTGGGGCCATCTGTAGGTCCTCTTCCGAGAAGCGTCTGTTTAGGTCCTTTTCCCATTTTTTGATTGGGTTGTTCATTTTTCCGGTGTTGAGTTGTCTGAGTTGCTTGTAGATTTTGGAGATTAATTCTTTGTCTGTTGTTTCATTTGCTATGATTTTCTCCCATTCTGTGGGGTGTCTGTTTAGCTTTTTTGTAGTTTCTTTTGCTATATAAAAGCTTTTAAGTTTCATTAGGTCCCACATGTTCATTTGTCTTTTTAGTTCCACTATTCTAGTAGGTGGGTCAGAGAAGATCTTGCTTTGATTTATGTCCTTGAGTGTTTTGCCTATATTTTCCTCCAAGAGTTTGATGGTTTCTGGTCTTACATTTAAGTCTTTAATCAATTTTGAGTTGATCTTTGTGTATGGTGTCAGGGAATGTTCCAACTTCATTTTGCATGTAGTCTGTTAACCCAATGTTTGTCCCACCCTCTGCTCCTTCCCCACAATGTCCATATGTCCACTGTCCATGTCTGTCTTTCTGTCGCTTCACTGCATGTGCCATCATCACCATCCTACTAGATTCCATATATATGTGTTAACATACTGTATTTGTCCTTCTCTTTCTGACTGACTTCACTTTTTATGATACGTTCTAGATCCAGCCACCTCATTAGGGCTGATTCTTCTGCATTTCTCCTTACAGCTGTGTAGTATTCCATTGTATATATGTACCAAAGCTTTTGGATCCATTCATTCGTCGATGGGCATATAGGTTCCTTCCATGTTCTAGCTATTATATAGAGAGCTGCAATGAATATTGGGGTACAGGTGCTTCTTTCAGATTTGATTTCATCAGGGTATAAGCCTAAGAGTGGGATTTCTGGGTCCTATGGTGCTTCTATTTTTAGTTTTTTAAGAAATCTCCATACAGTCTTCCATAGAGGCTGTATCAATTTACATTCCCACCAGCCATGCAAGAGTGTTCCCCTTTCTCCGCACCCTCTCCAGCATTTATTGTCTGTCGATTTGTTGATGATGGCCATTCTGATGGGTGTGAGCTGATATCTCACTGTAGTTTTGATTTGCATTTCTCTAATATTAAGTGAAGTTGAGCATTGGTTCATGTGTTTTGGGGCCATCTGTAGGTCCTCTTCAGAGAAGCGTCTGTTTAGGTCCTTTTCCCATTTTTTGATTGGGTTGTTCATTTTTCCGGTGTTGAGTTGTCTGAGTTGCTTGTAGATTTTGGAGATTAATTCTTTGTCTGTTGTTTCATTTGCTATGATTTTCTCCCATTCTGTGGGGTGTCTGTTTAGCTTTTTTGTAGTTTCTTTTGCTATATAAAAGCTTTTAAGTTTCATTAGGTCCCACATGTTCATTTGTCTTTTTAGTTCCACTATTCTAGTAGGTGGGTCAGAGAAGATCTTGCTTTGATTTATGTCCTTGAGTGTTTTGCCTATATTTTCCTCCAAGAGTTTGATGGTTTCTGGTCTTACATTTAAGTCTTTAATCAATTTTGAGTTGATCTTTGTGTATGGTGTCAGGGAATGTTCCAACTTCATTTTTTTGCATGTAGCTGTCCAATGTTCCCAGCACCACCTGTTGAAGAGGCTGTCTTTGTCCCATTTTATATTTTCACTTCCTTTGTCAAAAATAAGGTACCCATAGGTGCATGGGTTTATCTCTGGGTTCTCAATCTTGTTCCATTGGTCGATATTTCTGTTTTTGTGCCAGTACCATACTGTCTTGAGGACTGTTGCTTTGTAGTAGAGTCTGAAGTTAGGGAGGCTGATCCCTCCAGCTCCATTCTTCTTTGTCAGGATTGCTTTGGCTAGTCGGGGTCTTTTGTGTTTCTATATGAACTGTGTTATTGTTTGATCTAGTTTTTTGAAAAATGTCAACGGTATTTTGATAGGGATCACACTGAATCTGTAGATGACATTTGGTAGTATGGTCATTTTCACAATATTGATTCTTCCAACCCAGGAACATGGAATATCTCTTCATCTGTTTAAGTCTTCCTTAATTTCTTTCATGAGTGTCTTGTAATTTTCAGTGTACAATTCTTTTGTTTCTTTGGGTAGATTTATTCCTAGATATTTGATTCTATTGGTTGCAATGCTGAAGGGGATTGTCTCTTTGATTTCATTTTCTGATTTTTCATTGTTTGTGTATAGGAATGCCAGTGATTTCTGTGTATTGATTTTGTATCCTGCGACTTTGTTGAATTTGCTGATTAGCTCTAGCAGTTTTGTAATAGTGTCTTTGGCGTTTTCTATGTATAATATCACATCGTCTGTGAATAAAGAGACTTTGACTTCTTCCTTTCCAATCTGGATTCCTTTTAGTTCTTTCTCTTCTCTTATTGCTGTTGCTAGAACTCCCAGGACCTTGTTGAATAATAGTAGTGAAAGTGGATACCTCTATCATGTTCCTGATCTTATAGGGAATGCTTTGAGTTTTTCACCATTGAGGATAATGTTTGCTGTGGGCTTCTCATATATGGCTTTCACTATGTTGAGGTAGGTTCCATCTATACCCATTTTTTGAAGAGTTTTTTGTCATAAATGGATGTTGTACTTTGTTGAAGGCTTTTTCTGTATCTATTGAGATGATCATGTGATTTTTGTCTCTCAATTTGTTGATATGGTATATCACACTGATTGATTTGTGGATATTGAAGAATCCTTGCATGCCTGGGATGAACCCCACTTGATCATGATATGTGAGCTTTTTGATGTGATGTTGAATTCTGTTTTCTAGGATTTTGTTGAGGATTTTGGCATCTAAATTCATCAGTGAAATTGGCCTATAATTTTCTTTTTTTCTGTTGTCTTTGCCTGGGTATCAGGGTGATGGTGGCCTCGTAGAATGTGATTGGACATGTTCCTTCCTTTGCAATTTCTTGGAAGAGTTTTAGAAGGACAGGCATTAGCTCTTCTTTAAATGTTTGGTAGAATTCACCTGTGAACCCATCTGGCCCTGGGCTTTTCTTTTTGGGTAGATTTTTGATCACAAAGTTGATTTCTGAGCTTGTGATTGGGTGCTTTATAGGTTCTGTTTCTTCCTGATTCAGTTTTGGGAGATTAATCTTTTTTTTTTTTGAAACATTTATTTTTTTTATTATTTATTTATCCTTTGGGGGGTGGGGTGGGGAGGGAGGGGAGCAGGAGGGACACTTCTATTGGTCCTTCATTTCTCTATTTTCATCCGTCTTTGTTCTTTCGCTCCTGTGGGCCTCCCATCGCGGTGGCCTCTGTCGTCGCAGAGCACCGGCTATGGGCGCACACGCCCCAGAGCTCCAGCTCAGTAACTGGACACATCAGTCCAGCCGCTCCACAGTATGTGTGATCTTCCCAGGCCAGGGATCGAACCGGCGCCCCCTGCACTGCAAGGCATTGTCCTTACCCACTGGACCACCAGGGGAAGCCCCTTGGGAGATTAATCTTCTCCAAGAAAATGTCCATTTCTTCGAGGTTGTCCAGTTTGTTGCCATAGAGTTGCTCATACTAGTCTCTCAGAATCCTTTGGATTTCTGCATTATCTGTTGTAATCTCTCCTTTTTCATTTTTGATTTTGGTGATCTGGTTCTCTCTCTTTTTCTTGATGAGTCTGACCAGTGGCTTGTCGATTATATTTATCTTTTCTAAGAACCAGCTTTTTGTTTTATTTATCTCTTTTTTTTTTAATATTTTTAAATTCTTTATTTTAAAGGTTTTACAGAGTTTTGCTGTTCACAGACATGTATGTTCCCAGATCAGTCATATGCATATCCCTGGTCCCCATCCCCCAAGTTTCCCCCATCCCACCCCTCCAGACCATCACCCCATGCCATTGTAAGCACTCCTATTCCTTAGCTATTTTCCCACTATTTCCATGACATGTCTTGCCTGTTTTCTAGGATTTTGTTGAGGATTTTGGAAAAAGTGAAATTGGCCTATAATTTTCTTTTTTTCTGTTGTCTTTGCCTGGGTATCAGGGTGATGGTGGCCTCGTAGAATGTGATTGGACATGTTCCTTCCTTTGCAATTTCTTGGAAGAGTTTTAGAAGGACAGGCATTAGCTCTTCTTTAAATGTTTGGTAGAATTCACCTGTGAAGCCATCTGGCCCTGGGCTTTTCTTTTTGGGTAGATTTTTGATCACAAAGTTGATTTCTGAGCTTGTGATTGGGTGCTTTATAGGTTCTGTTTCTTCCTGATTCAGTTTTGGGAGATTAATCTTTTTTTTTTTTTTGAAACATTTATTTTTTTTATTATTTATTTATCCTTTGGGGGGTGGGGTGGGGAGGGAGGGGAGCAGGAGGGCCACTTCTATTGGTCCTTCATTTCTCTATTTTCATCCGTCTTTGTTCTTTCGCTCCTGTGGGCCTCCCATCGCGGTGGCCTCTGTCGTCGCAGAGCACCGGCTATGGGCGCACACGCCCCAGAGCTCCAGCTCAGTAACTGGACACATCAGTCCAGCCGCTCCACAGTATGTGTGATCTTCCCAGGCCAGGGATCGAACCGGCGCCCCCTGCACTGCAAGGCGTTGTCCTTACCCACTGGACCACCAGGGGAAGCCCCTTGGGAGATTAATCTTCTCCAAGAAAATGTCCATTTCTTCGAGGTTGTCCAGTTTGTTGCCATAGAGTTGCTCATACTAGTCTCTCAGAATCCTTTGGATTTCTGCATTATCTGTTGTAATCTCTCCTTTTTCATTTTTGATTTTGGTGATCTGGTTCTCTCTCTTTTTCTTGATGAGTCTGACCAGTGGCTTGTCGATTATATTTATCTTTTCTAAGAACCAGCTTTTTGTTTTATTTATCTCTTTTTTTTTTAATATTTTTAAATTCTTTATTTTAAAGGTTTTACAGAGTTTTGCTGTTCACAGACATGTATGTTCCCAGATCAGTCATATGCATATCCCTGGTCCCCATCCCCCAAGTTTCCCCCATCCCACCCCTCCAGACCATCACCCCATGCCATTGTAAGCACTCCTATTCCCTTAGCACAATGACAATAGCTATCTTTTCCACACACGACAGTATAAGTTTCCATGTTACTCCCTCCATGCCTCCCCTCCCTATTTCTTCCCCACATTGTCCCTATGTCTATGCTCTGTCTGTTTTTCCATGAGTTCCCTGCATGTATTACCAAGACCGTCCTACTAGATTCCATATATGTGTGTTAGTATACTGTATTTGTCTTTCTCTTTTTGACTTATTATTGTTTCTTTTGTTTCTTTATCATTGATTTCTGCTTTTGATCTTTATGATTTCCCTTCTTCTGCTCGCTTTGGGGTGTTTTTGCTCTTCTTTCTCCAGTTGTTTTAAGTGTTAGGTTAGGTCGTCTGTTTGAGATTTTCTTAGTTTCTTGAGGTAGGATTGAATTGCTATAAACTTCCCTGTTAAAACTGCTTTTGTGGTATGTCATAGATGTTGCATTGTTGTGTGTTCATTGTCATTTTCTTCTAGGAATTTTTTAATTTCTCCTTTGATTTGCTTGATAATCAGTTGGTATGCGTTGTTTAATCTCCATGTGCTTGTGTTTTTAGCAGTTTTTTTTTTTTCCTGTAGTTGATCTCTAGTCTCATTGCATTGTGGTTAGAGAAGGTGGCTGATAAAATTTCAATTTTCTTGAATTGACTGATGTTTGACTTGTGGCCCAAGATGTCGTGTATCCTGGAGAATATTCCATGAGCACTTGAGAAGAAAGTGTATTCTTCTGCTTTTGGATGGAAAGTTCTAAAGATATCCATGAGGTCCATCTCTTCTAGTGAGGCATTTAAGGCTTGTGTTTCTTTATTAATTTTCTGTTTGGATGATCTGTGCATTGGCGTGAGAGGAGTGTTAAAGTCTCCTACTATTACTGTGTTATTGTCGATTTTCTCTTTTATGTCTGAAAATGTGTGTCTTATGCATTGGGGTGCTCCTGTGTTGCGTCCACAGATATTTATGATCGTTATGTCTTCCTCTTGGATCAATCCCTTGATCATTATGTAGTGTCCTGCCTTGTCTCTTCAAATCTTCTTTATTTTGAGGTCTATTTTGTCTGATATGAGGATTGCTACTCCAGCTTTCTTTTGATTTCCATTTGCATGGAATATCTTTTTCCAACCTCTCACTTTCAGTCTATGAGTGTCTTGGGGTCTGAAGTGAGTTTCCTGGAGGCAGCATATGTATGGGTCGTATTTTCGAATCCATTCAGCCACTCTGTGTCTTTTGGTTGGGGCATTTAGTCCATTGACATTCAAAGTAATTACTCATATAAACGATCCTATTGTCACCTTCTTAGATGTTATGATGGGTTTGTTTTGTGGATCTTCTCCTTCTTTTATACTTGTTGTCTATATAAGTTCCTTTAACAATTGTTGTAAGGCTGGTTTGTTGTTACTAAATTCTTTTAATTTTTGCTTGTCTGTAAAGATTTTGATTTCTCCATCAATTTTGAATGAGATCCTTGCAGGGCAGAGGATTTTTGGTTGTACATTATTCTGTTTCAGTGCTTTAAATGCATCTTGCCCTTCCCTTCTGGCCTGCAATTTCTGTTGAAAGATCAGCTGTTAAACGTATGGGCTTTCCCTTGTACATCACTAGTTGCTTTTCCCGTGCTGCTTTGAGAATTCTGTCTTTGTGTTTCATTTGTGTTAGCTTCATTAATATGTGTCTTGGTGTGTTTCTTCTCGGGTTGATTCTGTATGGTACTCTTTGCACTTCTTGGACTTAATGGACTATTTCTTTTCCCATGTTGGGGAAATTTTCAACTATAATATCTTCAAAAATTTTCTCATAGCCTTTCTTCTTTTCTTCTTCTTCTGGAACCCCTATAATTTGAATATTGGTGCATTTGATATTATTCCAGAGGTCTCTGAGGCTATCCTCTGCTCTTTTTATTCTTTGAGTGTGATTCTGTTCTTTAGCAGTTATTTCCACCATTTTATCTTCCAGCTGATTTATCCAGTCTTCTGTCTCAGATACTCTGCTCTTGAGTCCTTCTACAGTATTTTTCAGTTCAGCAATTGAGTTGTTAGTTTTTTTGTGAGTTCTTTTATTTCCTTACTCAGTGTGTTAGCTTTGTCTTGCAATTTCTCTAAAATTCTGTTTTCAGTGTCTTTGATCATCTTTACTATCATTCTTCTGAATTCACTTTCAGAAAGTTCGTCTAAATCCTCTTCGTTGATTTGAACTTGTGTGTTTGTAGATTGCTCCTTCACTTGTGTGGTATTTCTCTACCATTTCATTGTTATTATTAATTTTTTAACTATGTTCGGGGTTTCCTTCTCCCAGACTTTGAGTTATGTCTGTTGGTGTTTGTTGTTTGGATGAGGCGTCTTAGTCTGGGTGATGCTGATGGCTGGCTGATGTCAGGACTTGCATACAAGTGCCTGCCTTTGTTGGTGTTCTCACTGTTTATTCCCGCCTTTTCTTCATCTTAAACTCCCACCCTTTCCACCAGAACACATAATGGACACCACTCAACACCTCTGTCCACATTTTAACATTTTCTAAGATAGTTATTACTCAAGCTGAGGTTGTCGGATCATCTACTTCAGAATCACCTGTAGTCCTTAATAACAATTCAGATATCTGAGCCCTGTCCCAAAATCTTGAATCAGATCAACTGAAGGAAGGACCCAGAAATATTCATATTAAACGAGATGCTTTGTTGAATCTGATGCACAGCTAAATATGAAATCAGTTGTCTTATAATTTTTCTAAATCCCTTCTTAATCATTCAGTTCATCAGTGATTTATTAATCTTCCTATCTTAGAATGTTTATTATCTAAACCACTCACAGGAAATGTGTGGTGAGCTGACTTGCCTTAGTGGTTTTGTGAAATTTTCTATTACTTTTAACTCTGTGTGTGTGTGAGAGAGAGAGAGGAGAGAGAGAGACAAGTTTTCCAGTATCACTTCTCTAACTTTTAGGGGAAATCCTGATACCACACTGTTTTCTTGCATCAACTACAGGATCCAAGGCAGTATCCTATATACATAAAATGCATAATTAACACTGATAGGCTGACTTTATACTAGACTTATCCTGGATACCCCCCTGACTTCATTCATGGACTTTCCCTCTGCTTAGAGTTCAGTTTCCCACTGTTTTGTCTTGACCTGCTAGGCTTTTCACTTTATATCTCCTTGTGAGTGAGTAACCATTTATGTGACTTACTGTGACTGGCCTGGAGATGGACATCTTGACCAGACCCTGTTGAACACCAGATAAGTATGCACCTGCCAGGGGACATCTCTCTTTAGATATCTAACAGGCACCTCACATTCAGCATTATCCACAAATATCTCATGATCTTTTCTCCCAAACTCAGTGTCTTTTTGCTTGGTGTTTCTCTACCATTTCATTGTTATTATTAATTTTTTAACTATGTTCGGGGTTTCCTTCTCCCAGACTTTGAGTTATGTCTGTTGGTGTTTGTTGTTTGGATGAGGCGTCTTAGTCTGGGTGATGCTGATGGCTGGCTGATGTCAGGACTTGCATACAAGTGCCTGCCTTTGTTGGTGTTCTCACTGTTTATTCCCGCCTTTTCTTCATCTTAAACTCCCACCCTTTCCACCAGAACACATAATGGACACCACTCAACACCTCTGTCCACATTTTAACATTTTCTAAGATAGTTATTACTCAAGCTGAGGTTGTCGGATCATCTACTTCAGAATCACCTGTAGTCCTTAATAACAATTCAGATATCTGAGCCCTGTCCCAAAATCTTGAATCAGATCAACTGAAGGAAGGACCCAGAAATATTCATATTAAACGAGATGCTTTGTTGAATCTGATGCACAGCTAAATATGAAATCAGTTGTCTTATAATTTTTCTAAATCCCTTCTTAATCATTCAGTTCATCAGTGATTTATTAATCTTCCTATCTTAGAATGTTTATTATCTAAACCACTCACAGGAAATGTGTGGTGAGCTGACTTGCCTTAGTGGTTTTGTGAAATTTTCTATTACTTTTAACTCTGTGTGTGTGTGAGAGAGAGAGAGAGAGGGAGAGAGAGAGACAAGTTTTCCAGTATCACTTCTCTAACTTTTAGGGGAAATCCTGATACCACACTGTTTTCTTGCATCAACTACAGGATCCAAGGCAGTATCCTATATACATAAAATGCATAATTAACACTGATAGGCTGACTTTATACTAGACTTATCCTGGATACCCCCCTGACTTCATTCATGGACTTTCCCTCTGCTTAGAGTTCAGTTTCCCACTGTTTTGTCTTGACCTGCTAGGCTTTTCACTTTATATCTCCTTGTGAGTGAGTAACCATTTATGTGACTTACTGTGACTGGCCTGGAGATGGACATCTTGACCAGACCCTGTTGAACACCAGATAAGTATGCACCTGCCAGGGGACATCTCTCTTTAGATATCTAACAGGCACCTCACATTCAGCATTATCCACAAATATCTCATGATCTTTTCTCCCAAACTCAGTGTCTTCACTTGTATTTTTCTGATGAATGGTGGAACTGACCCCTAAGTTCCTCTCATTATTGCACTTGGAAGTATTGTCTGATGCCTTCTGGTACACATATTCTTTTTTTCTTTTTTTTTTAAAGATTTATTTATTTATTTATTTTGGGCAGGGGTTGGGTTGGGGAGGGAGGGGAGCAGGCGGGTCACTTCTATTGGTCTTTCATTTCTCTATGTTCATCCGTCTTTGTTCTTTGGCTCCTGTGGGCCTCCCATCGCGGTGGCGTCTGTCATTGCAGAGCGCCGGCTCTGGGCGCATGCGCTTCAGAGCTCTGGCTCGGTAATTGGACACATCAGTCCAGCCGCTCCACGGCACGTGGGATCTTCCCAGGCCAGGGCTCGAACCGGCGCCCCTTGCACTGCAAGGCAGTGTCCTTACCCACTGGATCACCAGGGGAAGCACCCTGCTGGTACACATATTCTAAAGTCAAATAAACCTGATTCTATTCATCCAAATTCTGGCTCACCAATATCTGTGCAATCTCCACCAAGGTTTCCAAACTTTCTGAACCTCAGTTCTTCTGTCTTTAAAATAGGTATCTGGTACTTACTCCATAGCTTTGATATAAAGATTCAGTGGGACATGTGTATAAAATACTTCACCCTACTGCTTTATGACATATTTAAAGTTAATGATTACTATTCAGGCTTGATCATTTCTCACACTGATTACATGTTTTCTAAAGTGTTTTTACACTGCTAGTAGGAATGTAATTTGGTACAGTCACCACTATAGAGAACAATATGGAGGGTCCATAAAAAAATAAAAAAGAGCTACCATATGACCCAGCAAAATCTCGCTATTGGGCATATACTTAGAGAAAACCATAATTCCAAAAGATACATGCACTGCAATGTTCACTGCAGCACTATTCACAATAGCCTGGACATGTAAGCAACCCTGATGTCCACCGATAGAGAAATGGATAAAGAAGACATGGAATATGTATGTGTGTGTGTGTGCATGCGCATGTGTGTATGCGTGCATATACACACAATGGAATATTACTAAGTTTAAAAAAGGAACAAAATTGGGCCTCCCTGGTGGTCTAGTGGGTAGAGAGTCCACTTTGCACTGCAAGGGGCACCAGTTCTATCCCTGGTCTGGGAAGATCTCACGTGCTGCAGAGTGGTTGGACTGCTGTGTAAAATTATGAGCTAGTGCTCTGCAACAGGAGAGGCCACTGCGATGGGAGGCCCACACAGGCCAAAGAATAAAGATGGATGAAAATAAATAAACAAAACAACAACTAAAGAGGCCAGAATTTTAAAAAGGCAGGAGGGGAACAAAAGTATTGTCATTTACAGAGGCATGGGTAGACCTAAAAAGTGTCAAAGAGTGAAGTAAGTCTCAAAGAGAAATATATTAGCACTTATATATGGGATCCATCAAAATGGTATAAATGAACTTATTGGCAAAGCAGAAGTAGAGACACACAGAGAACAAGTGAATGGCTACTACGGGAGGAAAGAGTGGCCGGATGGACTGGGAGAATGGGACTGACATATATACACTACTACGTATAAAACAGGTAACTAATGAGAACCAACTACACAGCACAAGGAACTATATTCAATGCTCTGGTGACCTAAATGGAAAGAAAATCTGAGGAAGCAGGGCTATATGTATAGATGTGGCTGATTCACTTTGCTGTACAGCAGAAACTAACACAACACAGTAAAGCAACTGTACTTTAATAAAAAATTAAAATAAAGTATTCTTCTACTCTGGCCTTGGATTCCCACATGTGCCTTCTCCACAGACGCCAGAGGATATATTTAAATCATATAAACAGTCATGTCAATCTTCTGTTTAACATCCTTCAATGACTGCACAGGATTTCCTGATAAAAACTGTTAACTCCTTGAGGAGCACACACGTCCCCTCACTGAGTGGTGCCCTCTGTTTCTCTCACCACCTCTCTATTGCTCTCAACATTTGCAATTTTTGCTTTAGATCCTGCTTTGTGTCTGTCCAATAAGTCAGGCAGATCAAGCCTCCATACATTCCTCCTGGATGTAAAAGGCATGATACATTGCTCTAATTACTCAGATCTTGGGAAACAGTCTTTCTTGATCACTTAGATTCTCCTGTGTCATCTCTTAACATTGTGGCTGTATGTTTGTCATATAGCTGATTACAGTTTGCTGTGGATGTTATTTGTTTATTTCTCCCAAGTTATAAATAGTATTCCATTCATCTTTTGACCCCACAATGCCAGACATTGTGCTTGGCGCATAATAGGTGCACAATGGATATGTGTTAAGTACGTGGATAACATGTTACAATGAATGAAGAGAGATAATGAACTTCTCTTTTCCAGTTCACTGTGATCCTCTTTTCCTTCCTTATTTACTATGTTGAATCTGCTAGGATTCAACTTTGAATTTTAAGATCGGCTGGGGTGGTAGATGTCAAATGGTCCACCTTTCCTCAGAAACAAGCATCTCCACCACAACCTAGCCTCAACTCACTTTATTTCAGAAATGAGTGCAAAGGAAAGCATCCTAGGAAAGACTATCTGCATTCCTGTCTTTTATCAGCAAGATAAAATCTACAGCACTTCAGTGAGCACCACTTGGGGAGGGTCTGCTTCTAGGTGAAAGAGTCAACTGCTGTATCTTATACACGAGGTGCTGATAAAACTCAAAATGGGTCATGAGGCCGACTATCATGACAGTGATATCAGATTTAAGGAGGCCCAAACCTGGATGGATGGAAACCTGGCTTAGACACGGTATATTCAGCTCTTTTCCCTTTCTTTTTTCAGTACAATCAGAGGGATTTGGGGAGTGAATCAACCGACTGCCCTCCTTCTCCTTCCACATCACTGTCTCTTTCAATGGAAAACAGATTATTCAGTTAAGCTTTGCATTTCCTGAACTTCTTTCTGATCAAATTATCTGCTATATTTGCCGACATGTAAAACCTTCGAGACAGTTGCTATAATTAAATCTTTCTTGATGACTTAAAATTCAAAAGATTTCTTCCTTTTTATTTTACAGTATTAACTTTGAACTCAGACCACCTCTCTATTGCTCTCAACATTTGCAATTTTTGCTTTAGATCCTGCTTTGTGTCTGTCCAATAAGTCAGGCAGATCAAGCCTCCATACATTCCTCCTGGATGTAAAAGGCATGATACATTGCTCTAATTACTCAGATCTTGGGAAACAGTCTTTCTTGATCACTTAGATTCTCCTGTGTCATCTCTTAACATTGTGGCTGTATGTTCGTCATATAGCTGATTACAGTTTGCTGTGGATGTTATTTGTTTATTTCTCCCAAGTTATAAATAGTATTCCATTCATCTTTTGACCCCACAATGCCAGACATTGTGCTTGGCGCATAATAGGTGCACAATGGATATGTGTTAAGTACGTGGATAACATGTTACAATGAATGAAGAGAGATAATGAACTTCTCTTTTCCAGTTCACTGTGATCCTCTTTTCCTTCCTTATTTACTATGTTGAATCTGCTAGGATTCAACTTTGAATTTTAAGATCGGCTGGGGTGGTAGATGTCAAATGGTCCACCTTTCCTCAGAAACAAGCATCTCCACCACAACCTAGCCTCAACTCACTTTATTTCAGAAATGAGTGCAAAGGAAAGCATCCTAGGAAAGACTATCTGCATTCCTGTCTTTTATCAGCAAGATAAAATCTACAGCACTTCAGTGAGCACCACTTGGGGAGGGTCTGCTTCTAGGTGAAAGAGTCAACTGCTGTATCTTATACACGAGGTGCTGATAAAACTCAAAATGGGTCATGAGGCCGACTATCATGACAGTGATATCAGATTTAAGGAGGCCCAAACCTGGATGGATGGAAACCTGGCTTAGACACGGTATATTCAGCTCTTTTCCCTTTCTTTTTTCAGTACAATCAGAGGGATTTGGGGAGTGAATCAACCGACTGCCCTCCTTCTCCTTCCACATCACTGTCTCTTTCAATGGAAAACAGATTATTCAGTTAAGCTTTGCATTTCCTGAACTTCTTTCTGATCAAATTATCTGCTATATTTGCCGACATGTAAAACCTTCGAGACAGTTGCTATAATTAAATGAAAAACCTGTATTTGCAGACGGTTAGATGACTTAAAATTCAAAAAGATTTCTTCCTTTTTTATTTTTACAGTATTAACTTTGACTCTTATTCTGTTGGTCAGCTTCTCTTTGAGGGATATGCAATTCTTAAGTGTTTCTCCTTTAGACAGTAGCCTTGCCATAGAATGCAAGTGGACTGCTCACCTTTTACAAAACAGTTAAGCTACTTATCAGATTTCCTGGCTTCTCAAACTACTGTTTTCTGTCATGTGGGAAAGACTATCCTCTTGGGAGATCAAGGGCCATTAGATATAATTAACTCACTCCATTCCTTTCCTCTTAGGAGATGGATTTTAAACAACTACTATGCATCCCACTCTGGTTTGTGATTACATTCTATTAGAGGTGATGAAGCATCTTTAGAGAAGAGAGTCATCATTATGAAGTGAGTTTAAAAACAAATTCCCATGAGATCTGATAATTATCTCATGGAGTAGAGATTATCTGCCTACAGTAAGAGGATTTATTTTGTTCATTACTGCACTCATAATAATAGCTTGCCAGCCTGATACAAAAAAATGAGAGGGCAAAGCATGTGTCTCAGGAGAACAGAGGTTTCACTTTGGTTTGGTGAAGGCAATCAGCCACAAAAAGGCAAAAACTAACTGTAAATAACCATCGTTCTCCAGAAGATAACTTGATCAACTTTCAGTTATCTTTCATGATTCACACAGATATAATTAAACAGAAGAGCTCATGGCTAAGATGGCTGAGTATCTCTGGTTTTCGTTTCTATACACTGTCTATACACCAACAGGATCTGTTTAAACTGAAGCACTTCATTATCTCCCCCAAATGAGACAAGCTGTGATGAGAAAAATCCACTGGGGGGGAAGGGAAGCTAGCTAATGAAAGCCTTTTTTAGTACCGGGATTTGGGAGTGAATCAACCGACTGCCCTCCTTCTCCTTCCACATCACTGTCTCTTTCAATGGAAAACAGATTATTCAGTTAAGCTTTGCATTTCCTGAACTTCTTTCTGATCAAATTATCTGCTATATTTGCCGACATGTAAAACCTTCGAGACAGTTGCTATAATTAAATGAAAAACCTGTATTTGCAGACGGTTAGATGACTTAAAATTCAAAAAGATTTCTTCCTTTTTTATTTTTACAGTATTAACTTTGACTCTTATTTTGTTGGTCAGCTTCTCTTTGAGGGATATGCAATTCTTAAGTGTTTCTCCTTTAGACAGTAGCCTTGCCATAGAATGCAAGTGGACTGCTCACCTTTTACAAAACAGTTAAGCTACTTATCAGATTTCCTGGCTTCTCAAACTACTGTTTTCTGTCATGTGGGAAAGACTATCCTCTTGGGAGATCAAGGGCCATTAGATATAATTAACTCACTCCATTCCTTTCCTCTTAGGAGATGGATTTTAAACAACTACTATGCATCCCACTCTGGTTTGTGATTACATTCTATTAGAGGTGATGAAGCATCTTTAGAGAAGAGAGTCATCATTATGAAGTGAGTTTAAAAACAAATTCCCATGAGATCTGATAATTATCTCATGGAGTAGAGATTATCTGCCTACAGTAAGAGGATTTATTTTGTTCATTACTGCACTCATAATAATAGCTTGCCAGCCTGATACAAAAAAATGAGAGGGCAAAGCATGTGTCTCAGGAGAACAGAGGTTTCACTTTGGTTTGGTGAAGGCAATCAGCCACAAAAAGGCAAAAACTAACTGTAAATAACCATCGTTCTCCAGAAGATAACTTGATCAACTTTCAGTTATCTTTCATGATTCACACAGATATAATTAAACAGAAGAGCTCATGGCTAAGATGGCTGAGTATCTCTGGTTTTCGTTTCTATACACTGTCTATACACCAACAGGATCTGTTTAAACTGAAGCACTTCATTATCTCCCCCAAATGAGACAAGCTGTGATGAGAAAAATCCACTGAGGAAGGGAAAGCAAGAAAGCGAAATGGGGTACAGAAGAGGCTAGCTTAATCCGATAAAACTGTCATTAGGGAGAGATTCAATGTGATTTCGGCATTCAACACTGCACAGGAAGCCAGGAACAGCTTTGAGCAGAAGGCAGGAGGAAAAGCTGAGAGTGCCACTTCAGCATTTTGATTAAAGCACATTTCCAAACACTCACATTCATACATATGTTAAAGTACAAAATGACATCTGAAAGTCAAACATAAATGCATCTCGAACAGTGTGCAGCTTCAAATGAAGCAACACGGAGAGTGGATTCCGAGACCTGTGAGCAATATTCCAGCATTCCCGTGAAGGAATCAGTATCCAAATATCACAGAAATGGGCATTTTATGCCTCCCAACAAGAGCATGTTTCCATTCTCTCACTTTGCTGATCAAAATTGCAAACCAGGGGACTGACACAAAACACGGTCAGATCCAGACTGAAGAGTCCTTCCCTGTGCAGTTAGGCTAAGCTTATGTTTACATGACATACAAGTTGGGAGTATGTGCTTGTGAATATACGTATGTTGTTTTGACCTTTTTGAGAACAGTGTTTCAGCGGTCCTGTTTTAAGCATCATATGTACCCAGACATGAAAAAATGTTTAGAAGGAATAGAAATAATAATGTTTATTGCACAGCTGCAAGGTTTATAACCAGGTCTGTGTCTTATCCCATTTAACAACCAGAGGAAACATCCCACCTTCCAGCCAAGGCACCAAGACTTAGAGGAGACAAGTACCTGTTGCCACACTGAAGAGGAAATGCCAGAACCTGAGTTTAAACATGGGTCATTCGTTTCTCAGGACGCAGTCTTTCTTACCTCATTAGTTTGGTCTTAGGAAATTGTGCATGTGTATTAGCAAGTAAGCACGCAGATGGAAATAAAAGCATTGTGACTCCAACTCATGACTTTGCGTGAAATGACCTGGTGGCAACAGTAAACAAGACCAAAAGTACTGTGGGGCTGTTTGAAGAGTGCGGAGCAGGCTGTGTTGCAACTTCAAACATCAGACTTTAGTGCCTCTCTGAACATCACTCACACTTAGACCGTAGCCCGATTTTTCTCAAGAGAAGCCACTGCATCCCTCAAGGGTTTCAAGACCGTGACCTTACGAGGACAGAAAGACGGAAGCCACCTTTGAAGCCTGTTCACATATGCCTGATGCTGAAATGAAGTTTAGAGTGTGTTAGAATTCTCAGCATAGGAATCTGATAAAGCAGTTGATGAGGTTTCACTTGTGAATAATGAAAGAAGCAAGTCAGTCTTTGTTGTTCTTTCACTGAGGAAGAAAATAGACAGGCTGGCCTGCCTGTCTGATTCTAGAAAGAATAATGTATCAGGTGATCTTGTGACTGGATCATAAAAGTAAGAGCTAAGAACTCTGAAATTTGGTCAGCATTGCTTTCCTATCAGCAAACATCTATGGGCATTTTATGCCTCCCAACAAGAGCATGTTTCCATTCTCTCACTTTGCTGATCAAAATTGCAAACCAGGGGACTGACACAAAACACGGTCAGATCCAGACTGAAGAGTCCTTCCCTGTGCAGTTAGGCTAAGCTTATGTTTACATGACATACAAGTTGGGAGTATGTGCTTGTGAATATACGTATGTTGTTTTGACCTTTTTGAGAACAGTGTTTCAGCGGTCCTGTTTTAAGCATCATATGTACCCAGACATGAAAAAATGTTTAGAAGGAATAGAAATAATAATGTTTATTGCACAGCTGCAAGGTTTATAACCAGGTCTGTATCTTATCCCATTTAACAACCAGGGGAAACATCCCACCTTCCAGCCAAGGCACCAAGACTTAGAGGAGACAAGTACCTGTTGCCACACTGAAGAGGAAATGCCAGAACCTGAGTTTAAACATGGGTCATTCGTTTCTCAGGACGCAGTCTTTCTTACCTCATTAGTTTGGTCTTAGGAAATTGTGCATGTGTATTAGCAAGTAAGCACGCAGATGGAAATAAAAGCATTGTGACTCCAACTCATGACTTTGCGTGAAATGACCTGGTGGCAACAGTAAACAAGACCAAAAGTACTGTGGGGCTGTTTGAAGAGTGCGGAGCAGGCTGTGTTGCAACTTCAAACATCAGACTTTAGTGCCTCTCTGAACATCACTCACACTTAGACCGTAGCCCGATTTTTCTCAAGAGAAGCCACTGCATCCCTCAAGGGTTTCAAGACCATGACCTTACGAGGACAGAAAGACGGAAGCCACCTTTGAAGCCTGTTCACATATGCCTGATGCTGAAATGAAGTTTAGAGTGTGTTAGAATTCTCAGCATAGGAATCTGATAAAGCAGTTGATGAGGTTTCACTTGTGAATAATGAAAGAAGCAAGTCAGTCTTTGTTGTTCTTTCACTGAGGAAGAAAATAGACAGGCTGGCCTGCCTGTCTGATTCTAGAAAGAATAATGTATCAGGTGATCTTGTGACTGGATCATAAAAGTAAGAGCTAAGAACTCTGAAATTTGGTCAGCATTGCTTTCCTATCAGCAAACATCTATATGTGTCTTCATGAAGGCCAGGTGAGGCACTGAACGTGCTTCAGCCACGGAAAACAGGTACCAGACATAAATTCATTGACTGCCTTTGTCCCACACATGTAGATACTGCCAAACTTGCCTTTCTGAATTAGTTATATTTATGTTAAGATTATGCAACATAAAAAGAATAATCTAGAAGCAGCTAATCTATCTAGAGCAGGCAGTTGGCAAAGCTTTTTTTTTTTTAATAAAGGTCCAGATAAAATTTCAGGCCAAGTTTGATAAATTGTCTATTTTTTCAAAATTTTTCACATAAGAGAGGTGTATTTATTTATATTTAAGGACAAAGAGGAAAGGGAATTTCGGGGAGATTCTTTGCCTGGTCAGGACTGTGCATCTGCCAGTAGGACATGCCAGTACTGTTGTCTCCTTGTTTTATATTTCTTTTATGTTGTCTTCTTGGAATAAATATTTAATGAGTCTAAAAATCTTATACATGGCACAGGTGATTTTCTAGAGAATTCATTGGCAGATTAAGGGGGCACCAGAAAGGAAAGGGTTCAAAGTTATTCTATCCTCGTAACCTTGGTCTGCTCAAGGCACCCCAGCCACATCTCAATGCAGTGTTTTTTAGAGACATGAGCACCTCTTCCAACATTTGACTTCATTTCAAAGTGCATGCTTCAGTTCATCAGACAGCAATAACCTATGGCAGAATGAGCACCAAGGGACAGAAGACAGATAATGGCCTTCAGGCCCCAAGGGCCACCATTCCTCCCTGAACCCTCATTGCCTCATGGATGGAATGGGTTAGCATTTTCTATCCTCTAAGGCTATTATGTAAATTGACGCTAACAGAGGTCAATGCCTCCATGGCATGTGGAATCTTCCTAGACCAGGAACTGAATCTGTGTCCCTGCGTTGAAATGAAGTTTAGAGTGTGTTAGAATTCTCAGCATAGGAATCTGATAAAGCAGTTGATGAGGTTTCACTTGTGAATAATGAAAGAAGCAAGTCAGTCTTTGTTGTTCTTTCACTGAGGAAGAAAATAGACAGGCTGGCCTGCCTGTCTGATTCTAGAAAGAATAATGTATCAGGTGATCTTGTGACTGGATCATAAAAGTAAGAGCTAAGAACTCTGAAATTTGGTCAGCATTGCTTTCCTATCAGCAAACATCTATATGTGTCTTCATGAAGGCCAGGTGAGGCACTGAACGTGCTTCAGCCACGGAAAACAGGTACCAGACATAAATTCATTGACTGCCTTTGTCCCACACATGTAGATACTGCCAAACTTGCCTTTCTGAATTAGTTATATTTATGTTAAGATTATGCAACATAAAAAGAATAATCTAGAAGCAGCTAATCTATCTAGAGCAGGCAGTTGGCAAAGCTTTTTATTTTTTTTAATAAAGGTCCAGATAAAATTTCAGGCCAAGTTTGATAAATTGTCTATTTTTTCAAAATTTTTCACATAAGAGAGGTGTATTTATTTATATTTAAGGACAAAGAGGAAAGGGAATTTCGGGGAGATTCTTTGCCTGGTCAGGACTGTGCATCTGCCAGTAGGACATGCCAGTACTGTTGTCTCCTTGTTTTATATTTCTTTTATGTTGTCTTCTTGGAATAAATATTTAATGAGTCTAAAAATCTTATACATGGCACAGGTGATTTTCTAGAGAATTCATTGGCAGATTAAGGGGGCACCAGAAAGGAAAGGGTTCAAAGTTATTCTATCCTCGTAACCTTGGTCTGCTCAAGGCACCCCAGCCACATCTCAATGCAGTGTTTTTTAGAGACATGAGCACCTCTTCCAACATTTGACTTCATTTCAAAGTGCATGCTTCAGTTCATCAGACAGCAATAACCTATGGCAGAATGAGCACCAAGGGACAGAAGACAGGCCCAGCACTTCCACATGCAAAGTGTCTGACCACCATTCCTCCCTGAACCCTCATTGCCTCATGGATGGAATGGGTTAGCATTTTCTATCCTCTAAGGCTATTATGTAAATTGACGCTAACAGAGGTCAATGCCTCCATGGCATGTGGAATCTTCCTAGACCAGGAACTGAATCTGTGTCCCCTGCGTTGGCAGGAGGACTCTTATCCACTGTACCACCAGGAAGTCCCATTACTATCCTATTAGAGCAAGGTGGTACTTCTAAAACAACATCAGGTTTATTTCCATCACTTTGGAAGGCAGCGGAATATTATGACAACTTACATACGTATTCTTTTTCTCTGAAGCAATACAACTCTTAAAAAATTGATACTATGGATCTTTGGGATGGAGCATCTCGATGTCCATGATACATATTTCTCTTTAACCTCACAAGTCTCTCTTTTTATACTTGATAAACTAATTTAGTAATAGTTCAGGAGGCAGGGAACTGTTCTCATACCTATACAATGTTGAAAAATGAAAAGGCTTCATTTTATGTGACCACGCATTTTTTTTTGAACTCAGCTTCTGCCAAGTTGATACTGATAGTATAGAAGTTTCTTTGAATTTATATATAGTAATGTGTTTATTTATGAATATATATAAAATATAAATAGGAATTCTTCCTTTAGAATAAAAATAGGAACTATTCTTCAAGTGCAGTCCTCCCAGTGTGGAGATTCTTCAAAAAACTAGGAATAGGCTCACCATATGAACCAACAATCCCACTACTAGGCATATACCCTGAGGAAATCAAAATTGAAAGAGACACATGTACCCCACTGTTCATTGCAGCAGTATTTATAATAGCTAGAACATGGAAGCAACCTGATATCCATCAATAGATGAATGGATAAAGAAGCTGTGGTACATATTTACAATGGAATATTTCTCAGCCATAAAAAAGAAATGCATTTGAATCAGTTCTAATGAGGTGGATGAATCTAGAACCTATTATACAGAGTGAGATATGTCAGAGAGAAAGATAAATACTGTATACTGACACATGTGTATATAAAATCCAGAAAGATGGTGCTGATAAATGAATATGCAGAGCAGCAATAGAGAGGCAGATATGGAGAACAGTCTTATAGATATTGGTGTTAGGGAGGAAAATACGCTGTGGGACTAGGGCATCTCAAACAGGACCTGGAGGGGCAAGATGGGGAGGGGGGAGGGAGGAGATTTGGGAGTGGGGGCATATGTATACCTATGGCAAATTTGGGTCAATGTGTGGCAGTAGACAACAAAATTCTGCAAAAAATAGTAATAATAATAAATAAAATTTGTATGAAAAATAAATACAGTCCTCCTGCACAATTAAAATCAACCACCCTACCAGGTGAACAGCTCTCTCATTTTACAAAGATTGAGCTAGGAGGCCCATTCACCCCATTGCCACTCATCTGCCTCTTGTCAAATTTATTTCAGCAAAAGAAATGTACTTTATAAGATTCACACATTCAAAATGCTGTAAAAAAATTTTTCCCTGGGAAAAAGACCAACCACAACCAGCTATGTGCTCACTTCTATTTGACTGTATACAATGTACTCAGAGAAGACCCTTTTTATCTCTGGGAAGACAGCATTACTGTCCCTTGCAGTGGGACCCACGAATTGTGCCCAGAGCACCCTGGGCACGGAGGCCTAAAGAAAACCTCAGTGTATGGTTCCCACCTTGTTCTTGAGAATGTTTTCTAAAGGCAACCCCAGGAAAGATCCCGCAAGCATGAACAGCAGTCTAGGAATGGAAGTTACTCGAGAGTAATCTGAGATGTATGTAGAAGTAGAAGCATATAGTCCCCACGGTGCTTTGCAGAAAGGAATGGAGGAGTTACGAGTAAACTGTGTGCACGGGAGCCTCAGACACCTCTTTTATGGTTTACGACAACATAATGAACCTCCGTGACATGAGGCACTGCTTAGTTTGTAGCTCTGCATGGTCCCCTAAAACCAAAGGCTTGGGGAAAACAGCCCTGATTTCAATGCCCTAGTAAAGACCCCCATCTATTAGTAAAAATTTTCATTTTCAGCTAAAGAAGGCTAACTCTGAGACATCTGGACACCATCCAAAAGCTGGCCTCCCAGAGAGAAGGGGTGCCAGTGAGAGGAGTCAGTGCTTCCCCATAGCTCAGGGTGGCATGCCTGCCCAACACCAGAGTCACCCTTGCTACACCCTCACACACCTGGTGGTTTGTTTTCAATATCATCAATTTCTCTTTTCTTTCTGGGTAATAACACCCCAAAGTTCTTCCCATATTTGCAAAAAAAACACCCCAATATCCTACTGCACCTGTCTTTTTTCACTTTTGTCTTAACTGCGAAAATCTTAGTGGTCTGTGAGTTTTAATTATTTTCTTCCATCTATTTGCTCCCTGACTTCCTATAATCAGGGTAATTTTCTCACCACGATCCAAATGGTGCTCTCTCGAAGTCACTAAAGATTACTCTCTTTACCACCTAAAACGTTTCACTTCTTCAGATTTTCCTTCTCATGTTTTGGTATGACATGGAGTTTCTATTGGCTCTTTGGAGCTCTTATGTCCTCTAGGTCAAGAGAAATAGCAGGTTGTTCAAAGTTTTTAATCCTGTATTTATATCTGCTTTGTACATACCTATGCTGCCAGTTAACGCTGGAAATAAACCAATTAAAAGATGCGCTAAGTGCTCCCTTCGGAAAATTAGTGTGATTGACCAAGAAACACACCCACACTGATGACCTCTGACTCCTCTGGAGAGACAGGAGCACGTGTCACCGCTTAGTGTGATGGGTGTCTTGTGGAGTTGGGCATTTGCAAACAACATGGTCACAGTTGTGCCCTCTGCAGAGGTATCAGATAGTATTTATCAAAGGCCAAGCTAAAATCTACCCTAAAAGCAGCTCTGGGTCAAGCCATAATACACAGGTAAACCAGGGACCAAGGCCTCCATGGACTAAGTAAGGCCCCTACATGGTCACTGAGCTAACCTGAGCCATAGAGAAAGGAGAGACGCAGGGGAGGTGAATGCACTGGCAGCTTGATAGCAAAATACTGCTACAACCCCATTCTTTCAAGTTAGATTCAAATAACAGATTTTAAGCATAGGTCAATTTTTGCTTGATTTCTTCTTTGAAATGATCACTTTAGGAAATGGTTAATGCCACTGGTGTTTTCTATGAATTAATCCTACCTTGAAAGTACTCATACATGTGAAGATTAAAACTATTACAAGTATTACTTACACTGCACAAGAGTATTTGCCACAACTCACATATTTTCTAATTAAAATCACATGCTATTCTTTTCTCTAAGGATGTAGATGTCTAGAACTTAGAATTATTCGTCAAGTATACCCATGTTAAATTCTTATAAAAGGACTACAGACTTAAATTTTCAGAGCTTTTCTTCATCCTATAAATGCCATAAATTCCTTGGAGATTTTCTCTAAGACTGAGCTCCAGTGCAAGAACATTTGATTTTTAAAGTGGAAATACATTATATGGAAGCTATCAGTCAGTTCTTTTAGAACACTGCAAGGGAATCACTTCCTGCTAACTAATGGTGCTGTGTTTGTCCTTTCACTTATTTCTATGAAGTAAAAACTATGTTTGTAACAGAATCCTTCACAGAAGTCCTAGCAGTTCTCCGTCAGATACGATTCCTGTTTTACATTCTTCCAGTATCCCTTCCCTCCAGCACACATACACGTACGCGCACACACACACAAGATGGCTGCCACATGATCTCTCCTTTCTCTCTCAGCTTTCTGTGTGTGTTTACATCATCAATTCTGTAAATTCATTCAGCATCCACTGTCTTTCTCAGTGGGCCTTAAAGTGTGTGTCAGAAGCTATAATCTGTATGTTTTATGCCCACCCTCTCTGTAAGATGCCTTTGTTTCCATAGTTTCTGCTTATGCTTTTCAGCTCATTACTACATTTTTCCATGTAACTTTCTATTCCTTAGAGCTCCTTACATGCTTAGCATATTTCTATACCTATCTCCCTTTAATTTGCAAACGGAAAGAAAACAAATGCTGACAACATTTTTCCTTTGATCATGCATCCCTCTGTTCTTCTGTCAAGAAGATGTTAAGATTCAAAAGATGAATGAAAAGTAATGAAAAAATATATTTTAAAAAAGCATCGAGATTTGTCAGTGAAGAAGCCTCTCCTTAGTATTGTGGTGGGGGGTGGGGGAATGAGGAACCTGATGGATACAGATTTATATGTGTGTAACAGTCAGTTACATACATGAAGTTTTTCCTAGGAAAGAAGTTCTGATTTTCACCAAACTCAAGAATTGCTCTGTTCAGAATGGGAGGTAGAAAGAGGAAGTTGACATTCTCATGCATGGTTGGCAATAATACCAATTAGTAAAGCTGGGCAATCTGTGCCGAAAACTTCCAAATATAAATGTAAAGGTACTCAACTAATCCAGAGAAAACAATTATGAAAACAAGCAAAGATTTAGCTATAAGAATAGTCAACAAGTGTTCTTATAATAGCAAACAAATGGAAACCATTTCAATGTTCAACACCAGAGGATTACTTAAATTTATGGTGAACTATAAATGGAGTATGAACCAATCATTTAAAAACAGGGGCCTTTAACTTATGGTATCTAATGCCTGATAATCTGAAGTGGAGCTGATGTAATAATAATAGAAATAAAATTCACAATAAATGTAATGCCCTGGAATCATCCTGAAATCATCCACCTTCTCCCTGATCTATGGAAAAACTGACTTCCAGAAAACCAGTCTCTGGTGCCAAAAAAACTGGGGCACCAGTGATTCAAAACAATGCTGTGCAAAACAAATGATACCCTATAGGACTATTTGGAAAGAGCAGACTTTAAATATCTATGTAAAATATGATTCTACTTTGTAAACATACATAAACGCATAAATGATAGAGTATATTCTTCAAAATCTTAATAATGTTTATTTCAAAGTAACTACTGTTTCTGTTTTCTTCCTTTATACTTTCTAAATTTTCACAAATGAATAAAGATGTGCATCTTAACTTTTTAAATCTTCCTTTAAAAATAAATTTCTTTCTAATTAAGACTAGCAAGGATGAAGGTATAAAAAAGGTAATTCAGTGGAAGGATAGAGCTGGGACTCAAAAGCCATGCCTGACCAATCTCCAAATCCAACATACAGTTCTCCTCCTTTATGTTTGCAGCCCTCCAAAATGCCTATGTTGAAGCACTACCCATCAATGTAATGCCATTAGGAAGCGAGGCATTTGGGAGGTAACTGGGATTAATATCAGTGAAGAAGCCTCTCCTTAGTATTGTGGTGGGGGGTGGGGGAATGAGGAACCTGATGGATACAGATTTATATGTGTGTAACAGTCAGTTACATACATGAAGTTTTTCCTAGGAAAGAAGTTCTGATTTTCACCAAACTCAAGAATTGCTCTGTTCAGAATGGGAGGTAGAAAGAGGAAGTTGACATTCTCATGCATGGTTGGCAATAATACCAATTAGTAAAGCTGGGCAATCTGTGCCGAAAACTTCCAAATATAAATGTAAAGGTACTCAACTAATCCAGAGAAACAATTATGAAAAGAAGCAAAGATTTAGCTATAAGAATAGTCAACAAGTGTTCTTATAATAGCAAACAAATGGAAACCATTTCAATGTTCAACACCAGAGGATTACTTAAATTTATGGTGAACTATAAATGGAGTATGAACCAATCATTTAAAAACAGGGGCCTTTAACCTATGGTATCTAATGCCTGATAATCTGAAGTGGAGCTGATGTAATAATAATAGAAATAAAATTCACAATAAATGTAATGCCCTGGAATCATCCTGAAATCATCCACCTTCTCCCTGAACGATGGAAAGCTTGACTTCTAGAAAACCAGTCTCTGGTGAAAAAAAAACTGGGGCGCCAGTGATTCCAAACAATGCTGTGCAAAACAAATGATACCCTATAGGACTATTTGGAAAGAGCAGACTTTAAATATCTATGTAAAATATGATTCTACTTTGTAAACATACATAAACACATAAATGATAGAGTATATTCTTCAAAATCTTAATAATGTTTATTTCAAAGTAACTACTGTTTCTGTTTTCTTCCTTTATACTTTCTAAATTTTCACAAATGAATAAAGATGTGCATCTTAACTTTTTAAATCTTCCTTTAAAAATAAATTTCTTTCTAATTAAGACTAGCAAGGATGAAGGTATAAAAAAGGTAATTCAGTGGAAGGATAGAGCTGGGACTCAAAAGTCATGCCTGACCAATCTCCAAATCCAACATACAGTTCTCCTCCTTTATGTTTGCAGCCCTCCAAAATGCCTATGTTGAAGCACTACCCATCAATGTGATGCCATTAGGAAGTGAGGCATTTGGGAGGTAACTGGGATTAATATGAGATCATGAGGATGGGGTCCTTGAAAATGGAATTAGAGTCCTTATAAGAATCATAAAGACCTTACTTCCTCATTCTTACTTCCTCATATTTGCCTGTGTGAGGATACAAGAAAAAAAAAAAAAAAACCCAGCAGTCTGTGTCCAAGAACAGGGCTTTCATCTGAACTTGATTACGCTGGTGCCCTGATCTTGAACTCTCAGCCTCCAGACTATGAAAAAATATGTTTCTGTTGTTGATAAGCCACTGAGTCTATAGCACTTTGTTAGAACAGCTAAACTAAGAATCTTAGACTTCTGTGGCTAGCAGTGTACAAAACTGACAAGCCCTTGTGGGCACAACCAATGGTCATTATAATCTCTTGCAGGCCTTCAAACCACAGGAATAATTGCATGTGTGAATCCTATCTGAGTTTCAGGTGCGTGAGAAAGTGATTTTTCTCCATGCTTGTCAGAAGTACTTCAATGTTTTGCGCAAAAATTGCTACAGCAGTGAACACAGACTCCTAACTACATTCTTTCTAAAAAAGTATAAAGTCCAGCACATGCACCTACAAAATGATGATACCTAACATATAGAAAAGTGCAGTGATCAGTACTCTGAATGTATAAAAATAAAACTTGAATTCTCATTATTAAGGACATTCAATACATTCTGTCAATACAGAGGAGACAAAAGGGACTAAAAGCTTTAAACTGAGTGTCACCTACGTTTTTAGCTGGGATGTATAAGTAGAAAATTGCTGCATGAATCCTGTGGAATAGTTGGGAAAATGAAAAAAATGGAATAAATTCCATATGAGAAGTAAGATTGAGTCTGGTCTCTGATTTCAGCCCAAGAGCTGTGTGATATTTGGAGGGGATTCCTAGCTTCCCCTCACTCCAGTTTACTTGGCTAAAATATAAGATTACTTTAAAGAAATGAAGGAAATCAAAGATGACATAAACAGATGGAGAGATATTCTGTGCTCCTGGGTCAGAAGAATTAATATTATGAAAATGACCATGCTACCAAATATCATCTGCAGATCCAATGTGATCCCTATCAAATTACCAATGACATTCTTCACAGAATTAGACCAAAGAATAACACAGTTCATATGGAAACACAAAAGACCCCAGATAGCCAAAGCAATCCTGAGGAAGAAGAATGGAGCTGGAGGGATCAGCCTCCCCAACTTCAGACTATACTACAAAGCAATAGTCCTCAAGACAGTATGGTACTGGCACAAAAACAGAAATATCGACCAATGGAACAAGATCAAGAACCCAGAGATAAACCCACGCACCTATGGGTACCTTATTTTTGACAAAAGAGGCGAAACATAAAATGGGACAAAGACAGCCTCTTCAACAAATGGTGCTGGGAACATTGGACAGCTACATGCAAAAAAATGATGTTGGAACATTCCCTAAGACCACACACAAAGATAAACTCAAAACGGATTAGACACCTAACTGTAAGACCAGAAACCATAAAATTCTTAAAGGAGCAAACACTCAATGACACAAATCAAAGCAAGATCTTCTATGACCCACCCTCTAGAATATCAGAAATAAAAATGAACAAGTGGGACCTAATGAAACTTAAAAGCTTTTGTACAGTAAAAGAAACTACAAACAAGGTGAACAGACAACCCACAGAATGGGAGAAAATCACAGCAAATGAAACAACCGACAAAGAATTAATTTCCAAAATACACAAACAACTCAAGACAACTCAACACTGAAAAAACAAACAACCTAATCAAAAAATGGGAAAAAGACCTAAAGAGACATCTATCCAAAGAAGACACACAGATGGCTAACAAACACATGAAAAGATGCTCAACATCACTCATTACCAGAGAAATGTACATCAAAACTACAATGAGATACCACCTTACACCAGTCAGAATGGCCATCATCAAAAATTATATAGATAATAAATGCTGGAGAGAGTACAGAGAAAAGGGAACTCTCCGGCATTGTTGGTGGGAATGTAAATTTATACAACCACCATGGAAGTCAGTATGGAGATTCCTTAAAAAACTAAGAATAGAAGCACCATACGACCCAGCACTCCCACTCTTAGGCTTATTCCCTGATGAAATCAAAATTGAACGAGACATCTGTACCCCAGTGTTCATCGCAGCACTCTACACAATAAGCTAGAACATGGAAATAACCTAGATGTCCATCAATGAATGAATGGATAAAGAAGCTATGGCATAGAAAACTCACATATGGACACTGTGGGGAATGAACAGGTGGTGGGAGGCGTAGAGGGAGTAACATGGAAACCTATACTATCATATGTGAAAAAGATAGCTATTGTCATTGTGCTGTGGGAATAGGGGATCCTGAAGGGGCGTTGTGAGATGGCCAGGAGGGATGGGAAAGGTGGGACTTGGAAGGGGGGTGGAGGAGGGATACGGGCCAGGGATATGCATATGACTAAACTGGGATTATACGTAACTGTAAACAACAAAACTCAGTAAAAGTAAAACATAAAATAATAATAATAAAAAAAAAGACATAGGAACTGCCAAAAAAAAAAAGAAGCAGCAGCTATGGTGCATATATACAATGGAATATTTCTCAGCTGTAAAAATAATTGAAGAATCAGCCTTACTGAGGTGGATGAACCTAGAACCTATTACACAAAGTGAGGTTAGTCAAAAAGAAAAGGACAAACACAATATACTAAAACATATATACGAAATCTAGTAAGATGGTACCGATAAATACACATGCAGAGCAGCAATGGAGAAACAGGCATAGAGAACAGACCTCCTATGGACACTGAGGGGAGGGAAGATCAGGAGAGAGGTATGGAAGAGAAAGACCACTGAAAAACAAACAACCTAAACAAAAAAAGGGAAAAAGACCTAAAGAGACATCTATCCAAAGAAGACACACAGATGGCTAACAAACACATGAAAAGATGCTCAACATCACTCATTACCAGAGAAATGTACATCAAAACTACAATGAGATACCACCTTACACCAGTCAGAATGGCCATCATCAAAAATTATATAGATAATAAATGCTGGAGAGAGTACAGAGAAAAGGGAACTCTCCGGCATTGTTGGTGGGAATGTAAATTTATACAACCACCATGGAAGTCAGTATGGAGATTCCTTAAAAAACTAAGAATAGAAGCACCATACGACCCAGCACTCCCACTCTTAGGCTTATTCCCTGATGAAATCAAAATTGAACGAGACATCTGTACCCCAGTGTTCATCGCAGCACTCTACACAATAAGCTAGAACATGGAAATAACCTAGATGTCCATCAATGAATGAATGGATAAAGAAGCTATGGCATAGAAAACTCACATATGGACACTGTGGGGAATGAACAGGTGGTGGGAGGCGTAGAGGGAGTAACATGGAAACCTATACTATCATATGTGAAAAAGATAGCTATTGTCATTGTGCTGTGGGAATAGGGGATCCTGAAGGGGCGTTGTGAGATGGCCAGGAGGGATGGGAAAGGTGGGACTTGGAAGGGGGGTGGAGGAGGGATACGGGCCAGGGATATGCATATGACTAAACTGGGATTATACGTAACTGTAAACAACAAAACTCAGTAAAAGTAAAACATAAAATAATAATAATAAAAAAAAAGACATAGGAACTGCCAAAAAAAAAAAAGAAGCAGCAGCTATGGTGCATATATACAATGGAATATTTCTCAGCTGTAAAAATAATTGAAGAATCAGCCTTACTGAGGTGGATGAACCTAGAACCTATTACACAAAGTGAGGTTAGTCAAAAAGAAAAGGACAAACACAATATACTAAAACATATATACGAAATCTAGTAAGATGGTACCGATAAATACACATGCAGAGCAGCAATGGAGAAACAGGCATAGAGAACAGACCTCCTATGGACATTGAGGGGAGGGAAGATCAGGAGAGAGGTATGGAAGAGGGGTAAAAGTGAGGGAGGTTCGGTTGGGAGGGGTCAGGGATATACCTATGACTGTTTTGGGATTATGTGTAGCTGTAAACAACAAAACTCTATAAAAGACGTATAACAATAACTTCGTTGTACACCTGAAACTAATGCAACATTATAAAACAACCAAATCCCAAGAAAAAAAAAAAAAAGATTACTTTATAGGGTGAAAAATATATGTGCAAGGAGTTGTTTTATGTAAAATGTAAAGCATTCACTCCACAATTATTGTCCTTAACTCACATTTCCACAGTGCAATACCTAAAGTGTTTTATATGTGGCATTTCCTATAACCTCATAATATTAGAAGATGTTTAAGACTGTGGTCCCACAATATAAAGTTTATAATTTTAACATTTAAAATCAAGAATTATAATTTTAAAACCACAATATTATAAGAACAATAACATTTCTTTAAGGCAGCTTGTGCCAATTTATATTTAAGCACATTTTTACTGCTAGCTTCTACTTTACTCCAGTGTATTGTGAAAGAATGATTTTAATAATCTTTTAACTATCAGCAGTTCTTTTCTTCATTCAAGATAGGTGCTGTTATATTCTTAACTGTTCAATTTTTTTCTACACATAATTATCTTATTGTGACACATGGTGTTTCGCAAGAAACAGTAAAGTAACTTTATCTCATTGCTTACCACAAATTCTAATAATGAGACACTGAAGCAAGACCCACCTAAGATGATTAAAGAGTTAGAAAATATGGCCTAAGTAGAAAGGTTAACACAATTATACTGGATAATTTTAATCTTTTTAAATAACAAACTGTCTCAGATGTCTGCCAGTAATACTCTCTAGATTCACTTTTTTCACAAATCAAGAAAAACTGAAGCCTCATTACTGTACGAGAGATCTAGTTTAGGAGCAAAAACTACTTTTTGATAGTACTTATATAGAGTAAACATGATTTAACTGCAAGAACTGGGAACTGGAATATCTGTATTAAAGACACCACCCTAATCCTTAATCAGCAACTCACTCTTTACCATCTCTGCAGATGAGCCAGCCTCCCCTTGCTTATCTCTAACAGGAATAAACTGTGGGCTTCCTGTATCACCAGTGGTGAAGACCCTAAATGAGAAAATCTATGAAAAGCACTTTTCAAACTGTAAGGACTAAACAAATAAAGCTGTTATTGAGTGTCGGTATTAATTGTAAGGACTAAACAAATAAAGCTGTTATTGACTGCCAGTATTAATGGCAGAAATCCTTTTTTTTTTTTTCTGAAACTCATCAGAAGTAGGTCAGAGTCCCATCATTATGGAGTGGTTACTATCAGTCTTCTGCAAAAGCAGTGAGGAAGATTAGGCCAACACTCCCATAAACACTTTGCCAAGAGGGGATAATATATTATTTGCATATGCATCATAGAACTTAGAGACTCTGTATATTTACTTAACAAGATTGTTGTTGTTCAATTGCTCCATTGTGTCTCTCTGCAACCCCATGGACTGCAGCACACCACACTTCCCCATCCTTCACCATATACTGGAGTTTGCTCATAGTCGTGTCCATTGAGTTGTTGATGCCATCCAACCATCTCATCCCCTGTCATAACCTTCAACTCTTGCCTTCAGTCTTGGCCCAGCATCACTGGGTCTAGCTTCTTTTTTTTTTTTCAACTATCAGCAGTTCTTTTCTTCATTCAAGATAGGTGCTGTTATATTCTTAACTGTTCAATTTTTTTCTACACATAATTATCTTATTGTGACACATGGTGTTTCGCAAGAAACAGTAAAGTAACTTTATCTCATTGCTTACCACAAATTCTAATAATGAGACACTGAAGCAAGACCCACCTAAGATGATTAAAGAGTTAGAAAATATGGCCTAAGTAGAAAGGTTAACACAATTATACTGGATAATTTTAATCTTTTTAAATAACAAACTGTCTCAGATGTCTGCCAGTAATACTCTCTAGATTCACTTTTTTCACAAATCAAGAAAAACTGAAGCCTCATTACTGTACGAGAGATCTAGTTTAGGAGCAAAAACTACTTTTTGATAGTACTTATATAGAGTAAACATGATTTAACTGCAAGAACTGGGAACTGGAATATCTGTATTAAAGACACCACCCTAATCCTTAATCAGCAACTCACTCTTTACCATCTCTGCAGATGAGCCAGCCTCCCCTTGCTTATCTCTAACAGGAATAAACTGTGGGCTTCCTGTATCACCAGTGGTGAAGACCCTAAATGAGAAAATCTATGAAAAGCACTTTTCAAACTGTAAGGACTAAACAAATAAAGCTGTTATTGAGTGTCGGTATTAATTGTAAGGACTAAACAAATAAAGCTGTTATTGACTGCCAGTATTAATGGCAGAAATCCTTTTTTTTTTTTTCTGAAACTCATCAGAAGTAGGTCAGAGTCCCATCATTATGGAGTGGTTACTATCAGTCTTCTGCAAAAGCAGTGAGGAAGATTAGGCCAACACTCCCATAAACACTTTGCCAAGAGGGGATAATATATTATTTGCATATGCATCATAGAACTTAGAGACTCTGTATATTTACTTAACAAGATTGTTGTTGTTCAATTGCTCCATTGTGTCTCTCTGCAACCCCATGGACTGCAGCACACCACACTTCCCCATCCTTCACCATATACTGGAGTTTGCTCATAGTCGTGTCCATTGAGTTGTTGATGCCATCCAACCATCTCATCCCCTGTCATAACCTTCAACTCTTGCCTTCAGTCTTGCCCAGCATCAGGGTCTTTTCCAATGAGTCAGCTCTTTGCATCAGGTAGTCAAAGTACTGGAGCTTTAGCTTCAGCATTGGTCCTTTCAGGGTTGATTTTCTTTAGGGCTGACTAGTTTGATCTCCTTGCAGTCCAAGGGACTCTTCCAGGACCACAATTGGAAGGCATCAAATTCTTTGGTGCTCCATCTTCTTCATGATCCAACTCTCACATCCTTACATGACTACCTGTATGGACCTTTGTCAACAAAGTGATGTCTTTGCTATTTAATAGGCTGATTACTTTCTCTTAAATCCATGCTATCATTTCTAATTGGTTTCCTAATTGACTCAGTGGTACAGAACCTGCCTGCCAATGCAGGAAACATTCCTGGCTTGGGAAACTCTCCTGCAGAAAGAAACAGCAGTCCACTCCAGTATTCTTGCCTGGAGAATTCAACAGACAGAGGAGCCAGGAGGGCTTCAGTCCATTGGTCACAAAATAGTTGGACACAACTTAGCAACTGAGCAACAACCACCATTCCTGTTACCAACTAGATCTGAAACTATTCTGTTTTACTTTCTACTACCAAAGAGACTGCATTTCAAAATATTTTATCCATTAAACTGCATTCTATTAAGTAACATTATTTTCTTAATCATACATATTAATTAAAAATCACAATCAGTGTGAGACAACTATTTGTAACTGCACAGAGTTCATAAAATTATAGCAAAGAATCTTATGATTTTTATTAGCCTGAGCTTCTTTACACAAGGTAAATTTATGAATCTAACTTCACTGTTTTGAAATGTTTCAAACAGCTCTGTTATGAAATGAGTGTTATGTTCTCCCCTTAGTTCATTTATTGAAGCTAAACATCCAAAGTGATGGTACTGCAGGTGGGACTTTTGAGAGGTAGTTAGATTCAGGCTAGGTCAAGAGGATAAGAACTTCATGATGAAAGTAGAAATAAAGACTAGAAGAAGAGGACGAGAGAAGGTCCTTATAAGTGGACTGCAGCACACCACACTTCCCCATCCTTCACCATATACTGGAGTTTGCTCATAGTCGTGTCCATTGAGTTGTTGATGCCATCCAACCATCTCATCCCCTGTCATAACCTTCAACTCTTGCCTTCAGTCTTGCCCAGCATCAGGGTCTTTTCCAATGAGTCAGCTCTTTGCATCAGGTAGTCAAAGTACTGGAGCTTTAGCTTCAGCATTGGTCCTTTCAGGGTTGATTTTCTTTAGGGCTGACTAGTTTGATCTCCTTGCAGTCCAAGGGACTCTTCCAGGACCACAATTGGAAGGCATCAAATTCTTTGGTGCTCCATCTTCTTCATGATCCAACTCTCACATCCTTACATGACTACCTGTATGGACCTTTGTCAACAAAGTGATGTCTTTGCTATTTAATAGGCTGATTACTTTCTCTTAAATCCATGCTATCATTTCTAATTGGTTTCCTAATTGACTCAGTGGTACAGAACCTGCCTGCCAATGCAGGAAACATTCCTGGCTTGGGAAACTCTCCTGCAGAAAGAAACAGCAGTCCACTCCAGTATTCTTGCCTGGAGAATTCAACAGACAGAGGAGCCAGGAGGGCTTCAGTCCATTGGTCACAAAATAGTTGGACACAACTTAGCAACTGAGCAACAACCACCATTCCTGTTACCAACTAGATCTGAAACTATTCTGTTTTACTTTCTACTACCAAAGAGACTGCATTTCAAAATATTTTATCCATTAAACTGCATTCTATTAAGTAACATTATTTTCTTAATCATACATATTAATTAAAAATCACAATCAGTGTGAGACAACTATTTGTAACTACACAGAGTTCATAAAATTATAGCAAAGAATCTTATGATTTTTATTAGCCTGAGCTTCTTTACACAAGGTAAATTTATGAATCTAACTTCACTGTTTTGAATGTTTCAAACAGCTCTGTTATGAAATGAGTGTTATGTTCTCCCCTTAGTTCATTTATTGAAGCTAAACATCCAAAGTGATGGTACTGCAGGTGGGACTTTTGAGAGGTAGTTAGATTCAGGCTAGGTCAAGAGGATAAGAACTTCATGATGAAAGTAGAAATAAAGACTAGAAGAAGAGGACGAGAGAAGGTCCTTATAAGAAGAGAGGGAGCTCACTTTCTCTTTTCATGAGCAGGCACTAAGAAAAGGCACCATTTACAATCAGGGAGAGAACTCTCACCAGAACCAGACATGCTGGTACCTTGATTTCTCACTTTCAGCCTCCATAATTGTGGGAAAATAAATATCTGTTCTTTAAATCATTGAGACTATGGTATTTTTTGTTTGTTTTATTTCTAATATTCTCAACGCATTTTAATGGTTCTCACAATTGGCTATGTGGCAGAATCACTAGAAAAGTTTGTGTGTGTGTGGTTTATTTTTTTAAATTTATTTTTAATTAAAGGATAATTGCTTTCCAATATTGTGTTGGTTTCTGCCATATATCAACAAGAATCAGCCATAAGTATACAGACACCCTCTCCCTCTTGAACCTCCCTCCCATCTCCCACCCCAGCCTATGGTATTTTCTTAGAGTGGTCCCAACTAAAACAATCTCACACAACCCCACTGCTTTGCTGCATTCACAGAATTGAGTAATTTCAGCACAGAACCACTTTATGAGAACAAGACCTCCGAAACAAAATTTGTGTGTCCAAGGTCGCTCAGCTGGTTGGCGGCAGGGCTGAGACTTGCTCCCTAGATTCTCTGATTCTGAAGTCCCCAAATTTTCAACTAAACTTTGCAGTCATTTTAATTACCAATCTGAATGGCATGCTGCCCAACATTAGATTTCATCTCTTGGAGTCAACTAGAGTCTCAAGGAACTCATTTACATTTTGTGTTCCAGCCTCAGATGAATGAGTTTCCAGGGAAACTGCGACCCTGACTTACAGAGGTGATGGCCTTTGAGTCGGCCCATCTATTCTGCTCAAACCTAAGTGAGCAAGCCATCATCCAAGGACACCGGAAAAGTAAAAAAGGTCCTTTTTACTAATCCATGAACAACTGGGGCAATTTTGTCTTGAGAGGAGAAAAACAACCCCCTACCTTCAATCATGAATCAAACCTGATTTATTGAAGCTAAACATCCAAAGTGATGGTACTGCAGGTGGGACTTTTGAGAGGTAGTTAGATTCAGGCTAGGTCAAGAGGATAAGAACTTCACGATGAAAGTAGAAATAAAGACTAGAAGAAGAGGACGAGAGAAGGTCCTTATAAGAAGAGAGGGAGCTCACTTTCTCTTTTCATGAGCAGGCACTAAGAAAAGGCACCATTTACAATCAGGGAGAGAACTCTCACCAGAACCAGACATGCTGGTACCTTGATTTCTCACTTTCAGCCTCCATAATTGTGGGAAAATAAATATCTGTTCTTTAAATCATTGAGACTATGGTATTTTTTGTTTGTTTTATTTCTAATATTCTCAACGCATTTTAATGGTTCTCACAATTGGCTATGTGGCAGAATCACTAGAAAAGTTTGTGTGTGTGTGGTTTATTTTTTTAATTCATTTTTAATTAAAGGATAATTGCTTTAAAATATTGTGTTGTTTTCTGCCATATATCAACAAGAATCAGCCATAAGTATACAGACACCCTCTCCCTCTTGAACCTCCCTCCCATCTCCCACCCCAGCCTATGGTATTTTCTTAGAGTGGTCCCAACTAAAACAATCTCACACAACCCCACTGCCTTGCTGCATTCACAGAATTGAGTAATTTCAGCACAGAACCACTTTATGAGAACAAGACCTCCGAAACAAAATTTGTGTGTCCAAGGTCGCTCAGCTGGTTGGCGGCAGGGCTGAGACTTGCTCCCTAGATTCTCTGATTCTGAAGTCCCCAAATTTTCAACTAAACTTTGCAGTCATTTTAATTACCAATCTGAATGGCATGCTGCCCAACATTAGATTTCATCTCTTGGAGTCAACTAGAGTCTCAAGGAACTCATTTACATTTTGTGTTCCAGCCTCAGATGAATGAGTTTCCAGGGAAACTGCGACCCTGACTTACAGAGGTGATGGCCTTTGAGTCGGCCCATCTATTCTGCTCAAACCTAAGTGAGCAAGCCATCATCCAAGGACACCGGAAAAGTAAAAAAGGTCCTTTTTACTAATCCATGAACAACTGGGGCAATTTTGTCTTGAGAGGAGAAAAACAACCCCCTACCTTCAATCATGAATCAAACCTGATCTTTTCATCTGACTCTTAAGTAATATTTCCATTAAGACTTGGAAGTGGATACATACACAAACACAAAATGAGTATTCTCAGCACTGCTATTCCACAGCTGTGTGACCTCTATCTCAGTTTTCTTATCTGTATATTGGAGCTTAATAATAGCATTCAGTAATATTATATTTGCTATTATTATGGAGATTATATTCCTTTAAGCAAATAAACCTCTTAGAAAGTTCCTTGTCACATGAATGATAAATACTATGATGGCAATTACTATTTTTAGAATGTGTGCTATGTTTCACAATAAATACATCAACAGAAACTCTACTGACTTTGAACCAGTCTAAATTGCAATAGATAATGTTTATTTACCGCTTCATTCTTTCTATAATCACCACTTCTCAAAAGAATGATCTTCCCTTATTTGAGGGCCCTGACACAAAGAACTGAAAGAAAGTTTGAAATCACAAACAACAAATCCCCATAAACACAGACCCCATCAACTTAAGAAAATAGGGGCTACTCAAGTTGATGAGGGTATCAAAGACAAATGAAAAGGTCAAATTAACATAAAGTGTTACTAAGAAATAAATATCAGCCAAAACAAAAGCAACTTTTGAAAAATGCAAACTAGAAATTCTGAAGTGAAAGAAGTGCTAAAGTGTAAACTGGACATATGCTCCAAATAATCCTGGAAGGATGAGAATACAAACTGACCGTATACTAACACAAAAAACAGTCATATTCTTTGCAGCTATAATTAAGGAGATGTGACAGCTAGAAGCTTCTTAAATGAATCTGCTTGGTCTTTAAAACATTTTTCACATCACATAATGTTATATGCATTTTTCTAGCTTTCTGGTTGGCTCATAGTAAAGAATCTGCCTGCCGGGCTTCCCTGGTGGTCCGGTGGGTAAGGACACCGCCTTGCAGTGCAGGGGGCGCCGGTTCGATCCCTGGCCTGGGAAGATCCCACGTGCCGCGGAGCGGCTGGACCGATGTGTCCAATTACCGAGCCGCAGCTCTGGAGTGCATGCGCCCAGAGCCAGTACTCTGCGACAACAGAGGCCACCGCGATGGGAGGCCCACAGGAGCCAAAGAACAGAGATGGATGAAAATGGACAAATGAAAGACCAATAGAAGTGGCCTGCCTGCTCCCCCCCCTCCCCACCCCCCCCCCCCAAAATAAATAGATAAATTTAAAAAAAAAAAAAAAGAATCTGCCTGCCAATGCAGGAGGTACTGTAGACATGGGTTTGATCCCTGGGTTGGGATGATCCCCTGGAGGATGAAATGGCAATACATTCCACTATTCCTGCCTGGGAAAACCTATGGATAGAGGAGCCTGGAGAGCTACAGTTCATGGGGTCACAAGGATCCGCACACAACTGAGCGACTGAGCACACAGATATTTATCTGAACTATCTGGCTGAGGTATGACAGTAAGAATCGATTTTATAGCCACAAATCTGTCTTTGTTTCCAAATACTGTGCTGATGTGTGCCAGTTAGTGTATGCTTGTGTACTAGTCCATTAATCATATCACTTTGTCCTAAACATGTTGATTCAGATGAAAAATAGCTGGGGACTCAAAGACTCCAAAATATCAGCTTTAATACTTGTAAAGTAGGGAACTCAATTTTGTTCTATACACTTTTCACTCCTCTTTTAAACTACATTCAATTTTCCAGTCTAAGGAGAAACTGCCCATGTACTGTTTCTGCACATGTCCATTTAATGATCTAAGACCAAAGCTCTTTCTCTGTTGCTAAATTCCAAACTATAAAAAAAATGCAGTACATGGTTTGTGGATCCACCTGGTATACACAGACTGAGGTGTACATAAACTAAGGTATACATACAGCCTGATTCTGTTGTTGACCATTTTTTTCTCTGATCTTAAGAAAACTATTTAAACTCTGAACTTCAGGTTGTCACTACTGCTGTTTAGTTGCTCAGTTGTGTTCGACTCTTTGCAACCCATGAACTGTAGCCTGCCAGGCTCCTCTGTCCACAGGATTCTCCAGGCAAGAATACTGGAGTGGGGCTTCCCCTGGTGGTCCAGTGGGTAAGGACACCGCCTTGCAGTGCAAGGGGCGCCGGTTCAATCTCTGGCCTGGGAAGATCCCACGTGCTGCGGAGTGGCTGGACTGATGTGTCCAATCACCGAGCCAGAGCTCTGGAATGCATGCGCCCAGAGCCGGCGCTCTGCAGTGACAGATGCCACCGGGATGGGAGGCCCACAGGAGCCAAAGAACAAAGGTGGATGAAAATAGGGAAATGAAAGACCAATAGAAGTGGCCCGCCCGCTCCCCTCCCTCCCCAACCTGACCCCCGCCCAAAATAAAGAAAGAAAGAAAGAAAGAAAGAAAGAATACTGGAGTGGGCTACTGTGCCCTCCTCCAGGGGATCTTCCTGATACAGGGATCAAACCTGCATCTCTTACATCTCCTGCACTGTCAAGTGGGTTCCTTAACACTAGCACCACCTGGGAAGCCCCGTGACTTGCATAAAGGATATTAATAATATAAGATATATTTTATTGAAAATAATACATGTAAGTGATGAACTACTTATACTGAATAAGACAAAAATCATTAGGGTAGAACGAGAAGACTGCAGATCTGAAAATGCATTTGTGTGTGTTCACTATCTGTGTCTGAATGTAAGTTTAGAATATCTAAAACAAATTCAATTTATATAAGCTTACCAGCTCCCATTCACTGGTTGCTATATACCTGATATTACATTAATATGATGATGAAAGATATGAATATGTTTAAGATATATAAAATATAAGAATATTTTGGGGTATTATAAAGAACAAATACTTAATTATTTTTCAGAGAAGCTTTGATTTCAGTCTTCAGAAAACTCTCTCTGAAAGCCTGATACTTTTGTCATACAGATCCACACATCATACCAACATGAACTTGCATTGAGAAACAACTCAAAATAAGACAGTCATTCTAAACCTTCCTGAGTCTCCAGTCAGACTTCCTCACAGGTAACTGGCTGCTGCAAAGAACTTCAAAGAACTCCCAACATGTCTAAGAATAAAGAGGATGTTCACTCATAGAAGGAGATTTCTGAAAAGGACATTTTTCTATTCTGACTCAACATTCCACCTAGAGAGCTATGGCAAAAATGAAAACAACAACAATTGTCTGTGTTCATTTGTCCTCTGAGTATTTTCTCTTTTTACTAAGATTAGATATATATACACATACACATATGTAATCATTAAATATATAATCATTATTATATGTAATCAATCCATATAATCATTACTATGGAAGTGAAAGTCGCTCAGTTGTGTCTAATTCTTTGCGACATCATAGACTATAGCCTGCCAGGCTTCTCTGTCCACGGAATTCTGAAGACAAGAAAAGTGGAGGGGGTTGACATTCCCTTCTCCAGAGGACATTCCCAACCCAGGGATTGAACCCAGGTCTCCCACAATGCAGGCAGATTCTTCATCATCTGAGCCACCAGAGAAGGCATATATATAATATTTATATCTTGATATATTTATTGGTACCTAGGACCCTTTATTAGAAGTGCAAAATCTTGGACTCAAAACAGATCCACAGAATGAGAAATTTTCTAGGTTAGGATCCATCAAATACACACTCCATGGTTCTTGTGCATTTCATTCTTGTTTGATATTTCATGATGAACTTTGGCATTTCCTATCTGAGGGGTACTTGTTTCCTAGAACAGTTACTAAGCTAATGATTTTACACAATTGGACATTACTGCAAACTCTTAACATAATTCGATGGCAGTGATGATTGCAAGATACAGTTCTGCATAGAGGAAAAACATTGTTGGCTCACTTGGTTCAAGGAAACCAATAACAGCAGCTATTGGAACTTACTGTGGATACCAGGCACTGACCTAATGAGCTCATCTGTTTTAAGTAAATTTAACCTCTAAAGCTATAATCAACTATACTATTACTGACCCTCTGTTTTTGGATGAGGAAACTAAGGCACCAAAACAGTAAGGAACTTGTTCAAGATCATAAAAAAGCAAGTGTCAGAGCTATTCTTTAAACTGGGGTGGTCATTCTGCATTCTGTAAACCTAAGCATCATACTATAGTATATAAAGAGAGAGGTAAGCTGAGGGTCTAGGATAGTGGTTTACAAGATTTTTTGTAGTTGTTATAAGACCCTCTGAGACTCAAATGCAAATTGTGGTCCCTCTCTGAGACACACGAAGGAGATTTCTGAAAAGGACATTTTTCTATTCTGACTCAACATTCCACCTAGAGAGCTATGGCAAAAATGAAAACAACAATTGTCTGTGTTCATTTGTCCTCTGAGTATTTTCTCTTTTTACTAAGATTAGATATATATACACATACACATATGTAATCATTAAATATATAATCATTATTATATGTAATCAATCCATATAATCATTACTATGGAAGTGAAAGTCGCTCAGTTGTGTCTAATTCTTTGCGACATCATAGACTATAGCCTGCCAGGCTTCTCTGTCCACGGAATTCTGAAGACAAGAAAAGTGGAGGGGGTTGACATTCCCTTCTCCAGAGGACATTCCCAACCCAGGGATTGAACCCAGGTCTCCCACAATGCAGGCAGATTCTTCATCATCTGAGCCACCAGAGAAGGCATATATATAATATTTATATCTTGATATATTTATTGGTACCTAGGACCCTTTATTAGAAGTGCAAAATCTTGGACTCAAAACAGATCCACAGAATGAGAAATTTTCTAGGTTAGGATCCATCAAATACACACTCCATGGTTCTTGTGCATTTCATTCTTGTTTGATATTTCATGATGAACTTTGGCATTTCCTATCTGAGGGGTACTTGTTTCCTAGAACAGTTACTAAGCTAATGATTTTACACAATTGGACATTACTGCAAACTCTTAACATAATTCGATGGCAGTGATGATTGCAAGATACAGTTCTGCATAGAGGAAAAACATTGTTGGCTCACTTGGTTCAAGGAAACCAATAACAGCAGCTATTGGAACTTACTGTGGATACCAGGCACTGACCTAATGAGCTCATCTGTTTTAAGTAAATTTAACCTCTAAAGCTATAATCAACTATACTATTACTGACCCTCTGTTTTTGGATGAGGAAACTAAGGCACCAAAACAGTAAGGAACTTGTTCAAGATCATAAAAAAGCAAGTGTCAGAGCTATTCTTTAAACTGGGGTGGTCATTCTGCATTCTATAAACCTAAGCATCATACTATAGTATATAAAAGAGAGAGGTAAGCTGAGGGTCTAGGATAGTGGTTTACAAGATTTTTTTGTAGTTGTTATAAGACCCTCTGAGACTCAAATGCAAATTGTGGTCCCTCTCTGAGACACACGCACACACACAGAGAAGAACAGGTAACCCTTACATACCAATTAGAGGCAAAAGAAAACATAAATTCAGCATCTATAGAAAGAACAACTAAAGGAACATTTGACCAAATGGAAATTCAAAAAAGATAGCAAATACAAGATGACAATTTACAAACAAGTCATTTTTCTCAAAAGGTGCACAATTAAAAGGAAAGAAGATGACTACTCGCCTACAGATTTCACAGAAATAGTGGCATTTCAAGAGACCACATAAAGTTTTACATTATCACAAATTAGTTGCTCACAAAAATCAAAATCCAGTTTCATTTTTACAAATTCCTACCCTTCTGTCCAAATTTGTGTGTACTGTGAAATTCTACAGTAGTTTCTTAAAAAAAATATATCGTTTAATGGATTAAAGCTGTAACTTGAGGTTTAATCATCTTATTATAGAGAACTTTCCTTGTAGATATTTTGTGAATAGTCTCTTATTTATTCGTGTCCTATTTCAGAAAGACAGCAAATGTCACTTGTGTCTTTCTCAAATGTTTGCTCACAGTCCACACCTTGCTTATGTTGCCACTAGTCTTCAGATTTTGTACTCATCCAAGAAACTGTGAGGGGAGAATCAGAGTTTTAATTGGGAATCTCTTTGGAGGCATCCATCTCGCATATAATCCAGACCTTGCTTGTGACCAGATGTGGAGAAAGCTAACTGCAGGAATTCAGGAAACATTATAATCACAATGCTCAGGGGCATTTTATTCTCAATTGTGGACAGAGGCTCACTCCATCCTCACTGTGAAAACACCTGCAGATGGTTTCCTGGTATAGATTTACCAGAGCTCATTTCTAAGCCTTAGGGTGAAGAATAAGATCCTTTGTTACAAACCTTAAATGCAGTGTCAACATGCTGAGACCATGTCCCTGAGCTCATGTTCCCTACAGCACTGGAGAAAATGATGCTTTAATGTGTACTCAGTAGGAAAAAAATCTGTATTAAGAAAATTTCTCTGAGACTCCTGTGCTGGGAATTAAAGCTATGTTCATACACACGAAATAAACAAACTATCCTGTGGCTGATGTCCTCATTTCAGCTGTCTTCATGATTAATGGGGATTGTTGCATAATCAATTCAACTACCCCAATCAGTATTACTCATGAACTCTAGGAAATTTGGTGCAGATAAAATGGCTGGGACGTTGGAAAGTGTTCTCACTTATCAGGTAGCCGATTGAAGGATCTTTGATACACTAGAAATCATCAACTTTTACCTTGTTCACAACTTGCAATTAACCTTTTCTAAGTCAAATTATAACTTGAACTTCAAGATGATCTCTTCAAAATTGATAACTGATGATTTCTCTAAAATATTATCAATAAATTACTATGATTCTTATCATATTAAACTATATTTAACATCAGAGAAAGAACTCCATCATAATTTGCAAGAGAGAAAAGACTAAATATCTGAAAACAATGGTTCACAAAAACCTGGAGCAAATTCAGTATCTTATAATTTAAAAATTCCTTTGTAAAATTTTTTCTAGTGTGTATCACACACAAATGTGCCAGATTTGGCAGCTTTTCAGTTCTTAAAATGGTTTGTATTTTCATCCAAGAATAGTCTCTTATTTATTCGTGTCCTATTTCAGAAAGACAGCAAATGTCACTTGTGTCTTTCTCAAATGTTTGCTCACAGTCCACACCTTGCTTATGTTGCCACTAGTCTTCAGATTTTGTACTCATCCAAGAAACTGTGAGGGGAGAATCAGAGTTTTAATTGGGAATCTCTTTGGAGGCATCCATCTCGCATATAATCCAGACCTTGCTTGTGACCAGATGTGGAGAAAGCTAACTGCAGGAATTCAGGAAACATTATAATCACAATGCTCAGGGGCATTTTATTCTCAATTGTGGACAGAGGCTCACTCCATCCTCACTGTGAAAACACCTGCAGATGGTTTCCTGGTATAGATTTACCAGAGCTCATTTCTAAGCCTTAGGGTGAAGAATAAGATCCTTTGTTACAAACCTTAAATGCAGTGTCAACATGCTGAGACCATGTCCCTGAGCTCATGTTCCCTACAGCACTGGAGAAAATGATGCTTTAATGTGTACTCAGTAGGAAAAAAATCTGTATTAAGAAAATTTCTCTGAGACTCCTGTGCTGGGAATTAAAGCTATGTTCATACACACGAAATAAACAAACTATCCTGTGGCTGATGTCCTCATTTCAGCTGTCTTCATGATTAATGGGGATTGTTGCATAATCAATTCAACTACCCCAATCAGTATTACTCATGAACTCTAGGAAATTTGGTGCAGATAAAATGGCTGGGACGTTGGAAAGTGTTCTCACTTATCAGGTAGCCGATTGAAGGATCTTTGATACACTAGAAATCATCAACTTTTACCTTGTTCACAACTTGCAATTAACCTTTTCTAAGTCAAATTATAACTTGAACTTCAAGATGATCTCTTCAAAATTGATAACTGATGATTTCTCTAAAATATTATCAATAAATTACTATGATTCTTATCATATTAAACTATATTTAACATCAGAGAAAGAACTCCATCATAATTTGCAAGAGAGAAAAGACTAAATGTCTGAAAACAGTGGTTCACAGAAACCTGGATCAAATTCCAGTATCTTATAATTTAAAAAATTCCTTTGTAAAATTTTTTCTAGTGTGTATCACACACAAATGTGCCAGATTTGGCAGCTTTTTCAGATAATCTTCCCAAAATCAAAGTCAGACAGTAACCCAAAAGGATTCAATTCTCATAATCTAAGATTCTTCAAAGGCTGCCTTATAAGAATGTTTTCTTCTACATTGTGAATATCAAAGAGATTAACTTCCACAGAAGTCACTTTGTTTGGTCATAGTAAACTACAAACAAATGACCTCAAAGAAACCAAGCCTTCATAGTATCCAATGTTCCAAATAAAACTGAATTCAAGGTGAATTTCTGTGATAAAACTGAATGCAAAAAAAGTAGAGATCTGCAGGTCTTCATGAAAAATTGTTTGCTAATTAAGGTAAATACAATTAGGGTTGTTCTGCAGGACACATTGTTCTACCGGACACATTAAAGCCTACCCTCCAAGGAAGTTATATTTCTCTATAAAAATAGAAAAGATTCTGGCATCCAAAAATATACCATGTCAGGGAGACACAGTGCACTAAAAAGATCAGAGAATATTTGTATTGCCAATTCATTTCTACTGAAAATCAATTGCATTTCTTGTGGAAGATAAGGAATCTGCTTCTCTAAAGCAGTTCTCAAATCTTGGTCTCAGAATCCTCTACACTTTTAAGAATTATTGAGGAACTCTAAAAAGGTTTTGTATATGTGGGCTACATCTACCAATATTTTCCTTTCACCACTAAGATTTAAAACTAAGAAGTCTTTAAAATGTGAGAATATGCAAGCACACATTTTATTATCTGTAAGAGTGATGATGTAATCACTTACTAAGCCATCTTCAGAAATACCACTATAACAGGTGGAAAAAATGGCAAAACTTGCAATTAACCTTTTCTAAGTCAAATTATAACTTGAACTTCAAGATGATCTCTTCAAAATTGATAACTGATGATTTCTCTAAAATATTATCAATAAATTACTATGATTCTTATCATATTAAACTATATTTAACATCAGAGAAAGAACTCCATCATAATTTGCAAGAGAGAAAAGACTAAATGTCTGAAAACAGTGGTTCACAGAAACCTGGATCAAATTCCAGTATCTTATAATTTAAAAAATTCCTTTGTAAAATTTTTTCTAGTGTGTATCACACACAAATGTGCCAGATTTGGCAGTTTTTTCAGATAATCTTCCCAAAATCAAAGTCAGACAGTAACCCAAAAGGATTCAATTCTCATAATCTAAGATTCTTCAAAGGCTGCCTTATAAGAATGTTTTCTTCTACATTGTGAATATCAAAGAGATTAACTTCCACAGAAGTCACTTTGTTTGGTCATAGTAAACTACAAACAAATGACCTCAAAGAAACCAAGCCTTCATAGTATCCAATGTTCCAAATAAAACTGAATTCAAGGTGAATTTCTGTGATAAAACTGAATGCAAAAAAAGTAGAGATCTGCAGGTCTTCATGAAAAATTGTTTGCTAATTAAGGTAAATACAATTAGGGTTGTTCTGCAGGACACATTGTTCTACCGGACACATTAAAGCCTACCCTCCAAGGAAGTTATATTTCTCTATAAAAATAGAAAAGATTCTGGCATCCAAAAATATACCATGTCAGGGAGACACAGTGCACTAAAAAGATCAGAGAATATTTGTATTGCCAATTCATTTCTACTGAAAATCAATTGCATTTCTTGTGGAAGATAAGGAATCTGCTTCTCTAAAGCAGTTCTCAAATCTTGGTCTCAGAATCCTCTACACTTTTAAGAATTATTGAGGAACTCTAAAAAGGTTTTGTATATGTGGGCTACATCTACCAATATTTTCCTTTCACCACTAAGATTTAAAACTAAGAAGTCTTTAAAATGTGAGAATATGCAAGCACACATTTTATTATCTGTAAGAGTGATGATGTAATCACTTACTAAGCCATCTTCAGAAATACCACTATACACTTGTGGAGGAATGAGAATACAAATGGCAAAACTGCCTCCTTATTAAAACAGGTTGGCCCCAAGAACCCCTTGAAAAATTCTTGGGGAACTGCAGGGTTTCACAGATCATAGTCATGAGAAACACTCTTCCCAACAAAATAGACTACGACATAACACAGAATATGGAGCCATAAAGTCTGATATCTTGAATATTGCACACTAACATAGAGTTAGAATGCATGAGATTTCTTTATAGAGAACATACATGTGTGTGTGTGTGTGTGTGTGTGTGTGTGTGTGTGTAATGTATATATATGTACATATATTTATATTCACACAAAAAAAATACAAAATATTGACTAACCCTTTCCCCATCCAGGAAAATTGTCAAGAATCACCGCCTTACACCCTTCACCCCCAATAACAGTCCTTGACTCTTGAATGCACAGTGTATGAAAAGATCCTAATGGCCTATAATGCCTCTCTAAGTAGATGTAGTTGTTAACACTAAACTGTGAACACTCAATTAATGCAAAATTAACACATGATTAATTAAACAAGCGTAACAAAGAAAACCTCTTCTACTTCTTGCCCAAATAAGGATTTATAGCCCTTTCAATCTACTTGGGGTTCCTTTCCAAGCCTCAGAAGATTGGATATCGTGACAACTAATTCTAAAGATTATGAAGAATTAAGATGAGGGCAAGCATAAAACATAATAAACACTCAGCAACCAATTTATTTTAATAGTGGTTTCTCTGCCAAGACAGCAGATTTTTCTAGGACATCCTCCCTTCCATATTCATTGAAGAGAGATCAGAGGAACTGCCTCTAAATAGGACCACTCATCATCCCTACACAGTCATGAAAGGCCCCTACTAGACCACTGATACTGTATGGCTACATGAAAAATGAAAAGTTATGTTTCTTCAACTCGTTATAGAGCATAAAGGGGATGGCTTTTTAATAAGAACAATACCCTAATCACGTGTTTCACTAAGAATAGCAGCAAGGCACAAGGAAAATAGGAACTGAAACCAGGGAAGATCAGATAACACCGCCCAATAAGAGAGCTTTTATTCATGAATGATTGAAGGTGTTAGATACTTGTGTCCTTCCTTAGCAGAATGTCATTCTTTTAACAAAAATAGTGGCAGGAACAAGTGTTGCATTATGGTAAACTGATCTCAAATCCTTCCTCAAAAAAAAGTATCACAACAAATTGATTTTCCACCAATAACTTAAGTCATTTTAGATTCCTAGGCTCCCAGTTCTGTCCCAGTACATTACATCTCCCCAGAGAGGTTAATTTAGAGGGGATGAGAGTTGAGGTGGACTTGAAGAAGGCAAAGCTTAGTGGATGATTTAGTCATCAGTACTCTTGGCCTAAACATTTACTTGGAGGAAAATGTATGGAAAAGCAACCAGTGGGAGAATTCTGCCTTGGAAGGTTTAATATAACATGTATGTGTACTGTGTGTATGTGTATATAGCTTCCAATTACTCTTTAAACACTCATCTTTTATAATTTTATATATTTCTATCATGACCAAAAAATCTAATCACACATGCAAACAGGTAACTGGAGAATCTGGAAAACACAGATCCTGCAGAAACTTTTCTATACTTGTACAGAGAGACTAGACAAATACCATCTTGCAAAGAATCAGGTTAGAACTAAACACCAATAAGTTATCATAAAGGAGTAATCCTGATTTCAATGTGTGAATTTTACTAAAATTGCAGTCAAATTACTTAATCTACAAGAAAACATTTTAAGAAATATCTTTTCTCCAACCAATGCCTGTATGAAACACAAGAAATATAGGTTAATAAAAATAATAATAATAAAAGAGTGACAACAAAATGGACTCAAATAGGTTAAGTACAATTGGGTGAAAGGAACAGTTTGTAGTTACTCTACAGATGCCCACTTTGCTTCTTCCATAGTTGGACTTCAATTTACAAATATCTTGCTCTGTATAACATGCTCATAACTGTTGCTAATGTTTTGTATCTCGAATAACAGTAGTTCTAAATACTGTTTGCCTGACTTCATGATAACATTTGAAAAGATGAAAAACTACTGTAGAAGGTAAGTGGTTAGCTGAAGTTTGTGATTGATAATATCTGATGGAAACAATGGGCCAGAGTTTCTAACAAGGCTTCTTGTGAGCACTGCATTCCTAAGTAAAGACTTCTTCCTTGTTAATTATCTGTACAACACTGCCACTGGACTTCCACTCAGAATGAATGGCTGCATACCCAACAAACATAGATCGTTTGAGGGTAACTGAGTATTTCAGAAAGTCTAAACTGTTCCAAAAAAGTGTCACAACAAATTGATTTTCCACCAATAACTTAAGTCATTTTAGATTCCTAGGCTCCCAGTTCTGTCCCAGTACATTACATCTCCCCAGAGAGGTTAATTTAGAGGGGATGAGAGTTGAGGTCGACTTGAAGAAGGCAAAGCTTAGTGGATGATTAGTCATCAGTACTCTTGGCCTAAACATTTACTTGGAGGAAAATGTATGGAAAAGCAACCAGTGGGAGAATTCTGCCTTGGAAGGTTTAATATAACATGTATGTGTACTGTGTGTATGTGTATATAGCTTCCAATTACTCTTTAAACACTCATCTTTTATAATTTTATATATTTCTATCATGACCAAAAAATCTAATCACACATGCAAACAGGTAACTGGAGAATCTGGAAAACACAGATCCTGCAGAAACTTTTCTATACTTGTACAGAGAGACTAGACAAATACCATCTTGCAAAGAATCAGGTTAGAACTAAACACCAATAAGTTATCATAAAGGAGTAATCCTGATTTCAATGTGTGAATTTTACTAAAATTGCAGTCAAATTACTTAATCTACAAGAAAACATTTTAAGAAATATCTTTTCTCCAACCAATGCCTGTATGAAACACAAGAAATATAGGTTAATAAAAATAATAATAATAAAAGAGTGACAACAAAATGGACTCAAATAGGTTAAGTACAATTGGGTGAAAGGAACAGTTTGTAGTTACTCTACAGATGCCCACTTTGCTTCTTCCATAGTTGGACTTCAATTTACAAATATCTTGCTCTGTATAACATGCTCATAACTGTTGCTAATGTTTTGTATCTCGAATAACAGTAGTTCTAAATACTGTTTGCCTGACTTCATGATAACATTTGAAAAGATGAAAAACTACTGTAGAAGGTAAGTGGTTAGCTGAAGTTTGTGATTGATAATATCTGATGGAAACAATGGGCCAGAGTTTCTAACAAGGCTTCTTGTGAGCACTGCATTCCTAAGTAAAGACTTCTTCCTTGTTAATTATCTGTACAACACTGCCACTGGACTTCCACTCAGAATGAATGGCTGCATACCCAACAAACATAGATCGTTTGAGGGTAACTGAGTATTTCAGAAAGTCTAAACTGTTCCAAAACAGTTTTGATTTCACATATCCTCTCATTTGTTAGATTATAGCTGACCGTGTGTCCAAATATAGCTACTTTATGTTTTATATATTTTCATCGCTAAAGATAGAGCCCATTGTTGTATGCTTAAATGCAATATTCACAGGTTGATAAATTGTGGGAAAGTCTTTGAGAATATTTCTAAACAAATATAATGGATAATAATGACTTAAAAGTTCATGATTCTTAGCTACTCTTCTTTATTTCCTAACATTCTCCTGAAAGCCAGCAGCTATTAAACAAAGGCTAAATATTAATAGGATGTTTTAGAAGATGATTTCAAAAACTATCCCGCATTTGGGGTTTGTAGAAAATCCTCCCATGTCACATTATTTTAAAGTAACGCCTGAATGCAAATGAGTTGACCTATACTTGATGATCCATTTTGATTTCATTATCCAATGTCTTAATGTGGAAGACCTTGACAGTCTAACAATTCATCTTCTGCTCTCTCTTGAAATTTCTTTTATTTTTAATTTGGAGAAAGAAAATGGCATTTTATTTCCTGCTTTCTATGGACTCAAAAGTCATAAAATTGTAAAGAGGAGAAAAAATTTTCAATTTTTAAAAGTTAAATGGAGAAAAATTAGAGGGTCTGAAAGGGCACACTCCGAACGGATCCAGCACTGAAAGGTAGATAGCACTGGAGGGCAAACTCAAAAATGACTATCAAACAAAAAGATTGAGCAGGAGTAAGTATGTAAAAGTAGCCTCAGTGACACCCTTCCAATCATTTCTTTTTAGCTTTAGGGTTGTCTTGCGTCGCACAGAATATAAGTATTCATTTGATCACGTAACGGAAGAACACAACTGTGTTTTGAAGTGAACCACTAACTCTAGGGAGAAATCTGCAGAAAGGCAAATTTCCCTTCTCTTCTGTCCCAAATCTTTGCTCTTGAAGTACAGGATGACAACTTTCCAGGTGAAAGAAAATCTCAGAAGACCAGGCAGAAAACTAGCTTCTCATGACTAAATGTAGCAGAGTCAGTGCACTTTTTGAATTTCACACAGTAGAATTATCTAAAACAATCTCTGCAAATGCAAGCTTCAATGTGGGGATGGCAGACAAGTTGGATATTTTTGTTCTTGCCATTCTTTGAGTCTTTGTAATTGTATTTTTATTTTCTGCTAAAGATAGAGCCCATTGTTGTATGCTTAAATGCAATATTCACAGGTTGATAAATTGTGGGAAAGTCTTTGAGAATATTTCTAAACAAATATAATGGATAATAATGACTTAAAATTCATGATTCTTAGCTACTCTTCTTTATTTCCTAACATTCTCCTGAAAGCCAGCAGCTATTAAACAAAGGCTAAATATTAATAGGATGTTTTAGAAGATGATTTCAAAAACTATCCCGCATTTGGGGCTTGTAGAAAATCCTCCCATGTCACATTATTTTAAAGTAACGCCTGAATGCAAATGAGTTGACCTATACTTGATGATCCATTTTGATTTCATTATCCAATGTCTTAATGTGGAAGACCTTGACAGTCTAACAATTCATCTTCTGCTCTCTCTTGAAATTTCTTTTATTTTTAATTTGGAGAAAGAAAATGGCATTTTATTTCCTGCTTTCTATGGACTCAAAAGTCATAAAATTGTAAAGAGGAGAAAAATTGTCAATTTTTTAAAGGTTAAATGCAGGAAAATTAGAGTGTCTGAAAGGGCAGACTCTGAATGGATCCAGCACTGAAAGGTAGATAGCACTGGAGGGCAAACTCAAAAATGACTATCAAACAAAAAGATTGAGCAGGAGTAAGTATGTAAAAGTAGCCTCAGTGACACCCTTCCAATCATTTCTTTTTAGCTTTAGGGTTGTCTTGCGTCGCACAGAATATAAGTATTCATTTGATCACGTAACGGAAGAACACAACTGTGTTTTGAAGTGAACCACTAACTCTAGGGAGAAATCTGCAGAAAGGCAAATTTCCCTTCTCTTCTGTCCCAAATCTTTGCTCTTGAAGTACAGGATGACAACTTTCCAGGTGAAAGAAAATCTCAGAAGACCAGGCAGAAAACTAGCTTCTCATGACTAAATGTAGCAGAGTCAGTGCACTTTTTGAATTTCACACAGTAGAATTATCTAAAACAATCTCTGCAAATGCAAGCTTCAATGTGGGGGATGGCAGACAAGTTGGATATTTTTTGTTCTTGCCATTCTTTGAGACATTGGGATGAGTCCTCCTTTTAGGACACTTCAATTACAGATTAATTTTTTCCTTTCCCTATGAAAATACAGGCTCAGGAAGACTTCTCAAGAGCAAATTTCCACCTGTAGCATACTTTGTAAAGAAAAAAAAAATTGAGTGGTATGCTTGGGAATTGAGTCTATCCTGGCAATGTTTACACATTCATTTGTATTCACCTGTACTCTGACCTTAGCCCTGTTCCTTTTCTCAAATCAGTACTGAAAGCATCCTTTGCAAGTATTTTAAAACTATCCCCCCAAAAGTGATTTTTTTCTTCAGTTTTAAAGATGCTGGAAGCCACTAAAGTATAATTCGATGCAAAGTTGTCACTCTATAAATTCTTAAGCAAATTCACGCAGAAAATGTGTAAACACTCATTTAATGAACCAGATGTTTCTGGGTTCTAAGTTATTCCCTGGGAATAAATGGAATCGTTAGAATATTCCTGCATATTCCAAAGCACCTATCTTACTCCTTAAGAATAATAAAAAACATACAAACAAGCTAACTTAATTAATACTGACAAGCTTGGGAGAACATTTTTCAAATACATTGAACCATCAATAGAAACAAGATTTAGAAATCACGGATGTACAGAAGATTATGCTTCATCTACTCAAGGGAAAATAGCAATAACTTGACACAGTACCTGCCTTCAATAAACTTACTATCTGGATGAAGAGAAGGTAAACATGTAAAAAGATCAATAACAAGTGAGGGGCTATAAATGTTAAAGGAAAAATGAGTGGTACTGGGATGGTACTGTACTCATATTATAAGAAATATGCATTTGGACATTGTCCCTGCTTCTGGCACAGAGTTCCTAAAACCCTTGGGATTTCCTAAGTACTAAGAACAATTTTGTTTGTTTGTTTGTTTGTTATGTGGGGGACTGGGGGGGGAGGGGTTAGGCAGGACACTTCTATTGGTCTTTCGTTTATCTATTTTCATCCATCTTTGTTCTTTGGCCCATGTGGGCCTCCCATCGCAGTGGCCTCTGTTGTCGCAGAGCACCGGCTCTGGCTAGGTAATTGGACACATCAGTTCATCCGCTCCACGGCACGTGGGATCTTCCCAGGCCAAGGATCCAATCAGCGTTCCTTGCACTGCAAGGCAGTGTCCTTACCCACTGGACCGCCAGGGAAGCCCAAGAACAGTTTTTAAAAGCCCCTTTTGTTATACTAACGAGGTAATTTCTGGATAGTGCCTACTCAGGGGGTGCTAGTTGCCAGAGAAACCAACCAGAAATAGAGGGATGGAACTTTACTCTCATCCCCTGACCTCCAGGGAGCGGAGATAGGCTAGAAATTGAGTCAACTGCCAACAGCCAGTGATTTAATCAATTAATTAAATCATGATATATCCAAAGAAAAATATGGTCCAAAAGGATACATCCATACCAATGTTCATCAAAGCACTGTTTACAATAGTCAAGATGTGAAAGTAACCTAAATGGTCATCAACAGAGAAATAGATAAAGAACCTGTAGCACACATATATACAATGGAATATTACTCAGCATTAAAAAGAATAAAATAATGCCATCTGCAGCAACACAGGTGGACTTAGAAATTGTTGTACTCAGTGAAGTCAGACAGAGAAAAAACATATGACGGCTGGAATTTTAAATCCTGTTCTCTGACCTCCAGGAGGGGTCAACTTGGGAGAACATTTTTCAAATACATTGAACCATCAATAGAAACAAGATTTAGAAATCACAGATGTACAGAAGATTATGCTTCATCTACTCAAGGGAAAATAGCAATAACTTGACACAGTACCTGCCTTCAATAAACTTACTATCTGGATGAAGAGAAGGTAAACATGTAAAAAGATCAATAACAAGTGAGGGGCTATAAATGTTAAAGGAAAAATGAGTGGTACTGGGATGGTACTGTACTCATAAGAAATATGCATTTGGACATTGTCCCTGCTTCTGGCACAGAGTTCCTAAAACCCTTGGGATTTCCTAAGTACTAAGAACAATTTTGTTTGTTTGTTTGTTTGTTATGTGGGGGGGGGGGACTGGGGAGGGAGGGGTTAGGCAGGCCACTTCTATTGGTCTTTCGTTTATCTATTTTCATCCATCTTTGTTCTTTGGCCCATGTGGGCCTCCCATCGCAGTGGCCTCTGTTGTCGCAGAGCACCGGCTCTGGCTAGGTAATTGGACACATCAGTTCATCCGCTCCACGGCACGTGGGATCTTCCCAGGCCAAGGATCCAATCAGCGTTCCTTGCACTGCAAGGCAGTGTCCTTACCCACTGGACCGCCAGGGAAGCCCAAGAACAATTTTTAAAAGCCCCTTTTGTTATACTAACGAGGTAATTTCTGGATAGTGCCTACTCAGGGGGTGCTAGTTGCCAGAGAAACCAACCAGAAATAGAGGGATGGAACTTTTACTCTCATCCCCTGACCTCCAGGGAGCGGAGATAGGCTAGAAATTGAGTCAACTGCCAACAGCCAGTGATTTAATCAATTAATTAAATCATGATATATCCAAAGAAAAATATGGTCCAAAAGGATACATCCATACCAATGTTCATCAAAGCACTGTTTACAATAGTCAAGATGTGAAAGTAACCTAAATGGTCATCAACAGAGAAATAGATAAAGAACCTGTAGCACACATATATACAATGGAATATTACTCAGCATTAAAAAGAATAAAATAATGCCATCTGCAGCAACACAGGTGGACTTAGAAATTGTTGTACTCAGTGAAGTCAGACAGAGGAAAAAAAAAACATATGACGGCTGGAATTTTAAATCCTGTTCTCTGACCTCCAGGGAGGGAGTCAACTGCCAATAGTCAATGTTTTAATCAATCATGTCTATGTAACAATAACCTCAGTAAGGGCCCAAAAGGACAGAATTCAGAGACCTTTCAGGCTAGTCATCTAGAACACTTCCACACGCCACCATGTCCCGATCTCCAGCAGGACAGAAGCTTCTTTCTTCAGGACACTGCCTCGTGTATCTCATCATCTATCTGTTGCTTCATAACCTTTAATATCGTTTATAATGACCAGTAATCTAGTGAGTAAACTAATTCCCAAGTTCTGTGAGCCACTCTAGCAAATGAAAGGAATTCAGGGAGGGGGTGAAGGGGATGTCTGATTATAGCCAGTAGATCAGAAGCACGATACACAGGATTCACAACTGGCAACTGAAGCAGAGTAGTGTTGTGAAATGGAGCCCTTAACCTATGGAATCTGATGCTGTCCCTGGGTATAATGTGCTAGAATTGGTTTGAATTATAGGACAGCCCCAGGTGTCAGATAATTGCTTGGCGCTGTGGGGAAACTCCCACACATGGAAAATGGATGCAGAATCTTAAGTAGAGAAAAGTCATTTAAGAAATAAGAGAACTATCAGACTTCCCTGGTAGCTTGGTGGTAAAGAGTTTGGCTGCCAATGCAGGAGATACAGGTTCCATCCCTGATCTGGGAAGATCCCACATGCTGCAGAGCAACTAAGCCCATGAGCCACAATTATGGAGTCTGTGCTCTAGAATCTCGAAGTCGCAACTTTTGAGCCCATGTGCTGCAACTACTGAAGCCCTTGTGCCCTAGAGCCCGAGTTCCACGACAAGAGATGTCACTGCAACAAGCAGCCTGCTTCATCTCAATTAGAGTAGCCCTCACTCTCTGCAAATGAGTATTATATACAAAGCAATTAATCCTTCAATTGAAAAATTTTAAAGAATTCTTTTTTAAAAAGGATATTATAGCATGACAAGTAAAAAAAACCTAAATGGTCATCAACAGAGAAATAGATAAAGAACCTGTAGCACACAAAAAGGAATTTTAAAAAATTCCTGCAGCAACACAGGTGGACTTAGAAATTGTTGTACTCAGTGAAGTCAGACAGAGAAAAAACATATGACGGCTGGAATTTTAAATCCTGTTCTCTGACCTCCAGGGAGGGAGTCAACTGCCAATAGTCAATGTTTTAATCAATCATGTCTATGTAACAATAACCTCAGTAAGGGCCCAAAAGGACAGAATTCAGAGACCTTTCAGGCTAGTCATCTAGAACACTTCCACACGCCACCATGTCCCGATCTCCAGCAGGACAGAAGCTTCTTTCTTCAGGACACTGCCTCGTGTATCTCATCATCTATCTGTTGCTTCATAACCTTTAATATCGTTTATAATGACCAGTAATCTAGTGAGTAAACTAATTCCCAAGTTCTGTGAGCCACTCTAGCAAATGAAAGGAATTCAGGGAGGGGGTGAAGGGGATGTCTGATTATAGCCAGTAGATCAGAAGCACGATACACAGGATTCACAACTGGCAACTGAAGCAGAGTAGTGTTGTGAAATGGAGCCCTTAACCTATGGAATCTGATGCTGTCCCTGGGTATAATGTGCTAGAATTGGTTTGAATTATAGGACAGCCCCAGGTGTCAGATAATTGCTTGGCGCTGTGGGGAAACTCCCACACATGGAAAATGGATGCAGAATCTTAAGTAGAGAAAAGTCATTTAAGAAATAAGGGAACTATCAGACTTCCCTGGTAGCTTGGTGGTAAAGAGTTTGGCTGCCAATGCAGGAGATACAGGTTCCATCCCTGATCTGGGAAGATCCCACATGCTGCAGAGCAACTAAGCCCATGAGCCACAATTATGGAGTCTGTGCTCTAGAATCTCGAAGTCGCAACTTTTGAGCCCATGTGCTGCAACTACTGAAGCCCTTGTGCCCTAGAGCCCGAGTTCCACGACAAGAGATGTCACTGCAACAAGCAGCCTGCTTCATCTCAATTAGAGTAGCCCTCACTCTCTGCAAATGAGTATTATATACAAAGCAATTAATCCTTCAATTGAAAAATTTTAAAGAATTCTTTTTTAAAAAGGATATTATATAATCCCTAGACTGAAAAGGGTCTTCAAATTTTTTAGCCCAATGAATTACTGATGCTGGAGTCCATTTTAAGTATAAGAATTCGCATTTATATAAATGTGTATTATTATGCCAGTCCCATGCAAATCATTTTGATAATATCTATTGAAATATATATTCATTGCTTCACATATTTTCAGGAAGTATAATTTTTTTTTCTGTAAATGAAGAAACCAAAATTCAGAAAAAGTATCTTGCCCAAGATCCCACTTTCAGCAAGAGACAGAGCAGTGATCCAAACTCCAGTCTTTCCTAAGTACAGTCTGTGCCCTCCACTGGGGGATAACATCCTTGGCTTCTTTCCCCAGTTAAGGAAGCTCAGCACATTCCCACTACTTGGTTCTACCGCTGGTTGCTGGGGAGCCTAGGAAAGATTTCATGTACATGAATATTTCAGAAAGAAGGAAGTCCAAAAGTTAATTAAATAGCTGTGCTGTGCTTAGTCACTCAGCTGTGTCTCTCTTTGTGACCCCCTCAGGCTACATGGACTGTAGCCTGTCCAAGGAGATTCTTTAGGCAAGAATACCAGAGAGGGTTTCCATGCTCTTCTCTGTGCGATCTTGCTAACCCAGGGATAGAACCCAGGTCTCCTCCACTGCAGGTGGATTCTTTATCGTCTGAGTCACCAGGAAACCCCAAGAATACTGAAGTGGGTAGTCCATCCCTTCTTAAATAGAGTCAAATTAAAATTTAGAAGGGCAAATTCCAAACAAAGCTTGTAATCTGTAGACTGCAGATCTGTACTCTACTTGGAACAGCCTTTGATTTCTATTCTACCCTGCACTATCAGAGTCAGTCCTAGGTAGCTAAGAATTGCACTCAGAAAACTGCTATTTTTAAGAACTTGACTTTTATGCTATTTTAAAAGAAAATTGAAATATAGAGGAACCTATCAGACAGTGAATGCAATATAATCCAAAGAGCTACAAATGTAAATTCAGAGAATTTAAACTTATGATTGATTGACAAGGCATGCAATGGTTATTACAGACCATTTGAAAAAGATCCTTTATGTGAGCGTCTATTTTCCACTCAAGAACAACTTTGTCCCTTGCGAACATGGCACTGCGAGCGGTCTGCAGCCTGCATGCCATCTCGGCACCCAACGCACCCTGCCCGCCGCGGCCCTGGGGGCGGCGGGTGGGTGCCCTCTGGGAGCTGCGCACAGGCCCCGCTCTGCTGTCAGTGTAGAAGTTCACAGAAAACCATGAATGGGTAACAACAGAAAATGGTATTGGAACAGTGGGAATCAGCAATTTTGCACAGGAAGCTTTGGGAAATGTTGTTTACTGTAGTCTGCCTGAAGTTGGGACAAAATTGAACAAATAAGAGGAGTCTGGTGCTTTGGAAAGTGTGAAAGCTGCTAGTGAACTCTATTCCGCTTATCAGGAGAAGTAACTGAAATTAATAAAGCTCTAGCAGAAAATTCAGGACTTGTCAACAAATCTTGTTATGAAGACGGCTGGCTGATCAAGATGACATTAAGTAACCCTTCAGAACTAGATGAACTAATGAGTGAAGAAGCATATCAGAAATACATAAAGTCTATTGAGGAATGAAAATGGAACCCCTAAATAGTTTGAAACAACTTAATCTAGCATAGTTGTCTTAAATTAGTGATGGATAGGTATTTAAAACCAACTTTAAGCAAAAGAAACTACTTGTAACAATGTTTCCTGAAGAAAATACCCCTAACTTCCTAATAACTTCAGGTAAAAACTGTGCGTCTTTTTCCAAGCACCCTATGATTTTTAGGCTACAGTCCAGTTATAATATTCAGAATTTCTGAAATACCTTTGGTGAAACTAGTTATAAAAATCATGTAATTCAAGGGCAACATGGTTATCTTAAGCCTTATATAATATTGTAACTTGCTTACAGCCATCCCTGGATTTGGGTCAAAATGATCTTCCCACTAGAAATAACTGGCATGGAGAAAAGTTTATTAGTTGTATAGTGTCTGATGAAGAACATTACAATTTTAATTTTGCAACATACTGTGTTTGCTGGTGCTATTTTTATATGCTGAAGCAATAGCCTTGCAGGAACATAAGAAATAGTTTAATAATAAAATATTCAACTTCTTTAAAAAAAAAAAAAAAAAAAGAACAACTTTGCCTACATCCAGTGTTCTCCCTTGAGTTTTATCTTTTATCTTGCTCAGTGGTTTATTTAATTTCAAAGACAATTAGATAAGTCAAAGTAATGATTCTATAGATGTATAAGTGTATCCTGAGATGAATAAATTATGGACATTTCAGTAAGTACCAAATGGAAAAGGAGCAGCTGCTTGTTTGAACACAGATGGGTTTGTTGATTGGAAAAAATTTCATTGTGTCTCTTTTTGTTTTTAACCAAGCATTTTGGCCCCTTTTGTTATTTAGTGAATAATTCTTGATGTACTGGTCTTCAATGGCCATCACTAAAACCTAATGATTGTTCTGAGTGTTTCCCAGTGTTTTTCCTTTCTCAGTGGCATAGATATGTGGGCTGAATCATTAAATGTGAGACTTAAAACCTGAGAAAAACATCACCTCATGAAAAAAATACACACATATGGCAGGGTTTCTGCAAATGCAAATGGAAGAAATATTTTTTAAGTACAATCTTTCCCTCACTTGGTTAGGCTCTTTCCTTTATAGAAATATCAGTTTGGTTTGGCTATGCAAAAATAATAGGGAGTGCAGTGATGGAGTTTTTAAAAAAAAATACCTGTAGTAAATAAGACAAGATTATTGATTAAAAGACCTTTTTAAACATTATAGCACTTCATTGCTCCAAACAGCAATGGATTCACCATTCTATACAAGAGAGAAAATAAATTCTCTGGCATTGCATGATGTGACCACTGTCACACTGACTTGGGTGAGTTATGGGGACCATAAATGGTATGACATATACAAAGATTATTTAAAAGGAAACTAAACTGTAGAGCTTAAGAGTTGGTACCTAGAGTCCATTAGAGTAAGGTTAAAATGTAGCCCAGCACATGCTACCTTAGTAATCTCAAACAAATTAATTAAAATGCCTAAGCTTTGTTTTCCTCACTAAATGAGGATAATGATTCTACCTTTTCTATCAGGCCATAAAGAAGATTAAATGAGACAATAAATTTAAGTGCTTAGTTGAGTGCTTGGGTTTATGTTCAGTACATGTCCTACTCTGCTTTTGTGGCCATGTTGTTGTTGTTGCTGGAATTTTTATCATCTGATTCTCACATATTTTCCCTTGAAGTTCTAATCTATCGAGGGTGAGTGCTCCTTCATTATCTTTCTGTATGGTCAAATTCTATAAATCATCCAAGACTCAGCTCATCTACCATTTACATCAATGCATTTTACCAGTTTACTCTAAAAAGGAGTTATTTCTCATTCCTCAAAAACATCACAGTTCTTATTGTCAATGACAGACATTTGTACTGAATTCTTATAGGCTTATTTAGGCATTTATCTTTTCATGAATTTCTCAGATATCTACAGAGCTTCTTCTTGAAGTCAGGTACTGTAGCTATTTCTACATATCTAATACAGTTTCTGCATCTAATACAGAATCACTAGCAATGAATATTTGCTGTTCATTTCAAGCTCCATCATCACTGGATGCAATGGCCAGAGTTAAATGGCTACATAATCTAATGTGTTGACATTTATTATATGTTACTGTTAATGCTTATTATGTCCCAGGTATTTGTTGTAAACACTTTAATGTTTTATTTCCTTTAATCTTCACACTAACTCTATGAAATAGGTATTTGCAATTCATTTAGATCTGAAGATACTAAAGCACAGAAGTTAAAAAAAAAAAAAAACTTTTTCTAGTGTGAAATAATAGAAATCATAAATACCAATCTCTCCCGGTAGTGCCTAGCACAGACATCGTAAAACCCTTGTAATTTTCTAAGTGATAACAACACTAAAAGGAACTTTTGTTCTAATATTTGCTTTGATACCAGCTCCAGATCCAACCCTTAAATCCTTTTGGAATTTCCTGGGTGATAGAAGTGATTTTTGCTCTAATGAGGTGATTTCTGCTGGGCTCCAAGCTACCTTCAGGATGCGAGTTTAGTCATCAAGCCATAATCAGAACTTTGAAACTTTCAGTCCCACCTCTATCCCCATTCCCTAAGAGTTGGTACCGTCAGGGGCCGATCTATAGATCTCAAACAATTAAAATGCAAGCTTTGTTTTCCTCACTAAATGAGGATAATGATTCTACCTTTTCTATCAGGCCATAAAGAAGATTAAATGAGACAATAAATTTAAGTGCTTAGTTGAGTGCTTGGGTTTATGTTCAGTACATGTCCTACTCTGCTTTTGTGGCCATGTTGTTTTTGGGCTGGAATTTTTATCATCTGATTCTCACATATTTTCCCTTGAAGTTCTAATCTATCGAGGGTGAGTGCTCCTTCATTATCTTTCTGTATGGTCAAATTCTATAAATCATCCAAGACTCAGCTCATCTACCATTTACATCAATGCATTTTACCAGTTTACTCTAAAAAGGAGTTATTTCTCATTCCTCAAAAACATCACAGTTCTTATTGTCAATGACAGACATTTGTACTGAATTCTTATAGGCTTATTTAGGCATTTATCTTTTCATGAATTTCTCAGATATCTACAGAGCTTCTTCTTGAAGTCAGGTACTGTAGCTATTTCTACATATCTAATACAGTTTCTGCATCTAATACAGAATCACTAGCAATGAATATTTGCTGTTCATTTCAAGCTCCATCATCACTGGATGCAATGGCCAGAGTTAAATGGCTACATAATCTAATGTGTTGACATTTATTATATGTTACTGTTAATGCTTATTATGTCCCAGGTATTTGTTGTAAACACTTTAATGTTTTATTTCCTTTAATCTTCACACTAACTCTATGAAATAGGTATTTGCAATTCATTTAGATCTGAAGATACTAAAGCACAGAAGTTAAAAAAAAAAAAAAACTTTTTCTAGTGTGAAATAATAGAAATCATAAATACCAATCTCTCCCGGTAGTGCCTAGCACAGACATCGTAAAACCCTTGTAATTTTCTAAGTGATAACAACACTAAGAGGAACTTTTGTTCTAATATTTGCTTTGATACCAGCTCCAGATCCAACCCTTAAATCCTTTTGGAATTTCCTGGGTGATAGAAGTGATTTTTGCTCTAATGAGGTGATTTCTGCTGGGCTCCAAGCTACCTTCAGGATGGGAGTTTAGTCATCAAGCCATAATCAGAACTTTGAAACTTTCAGTCCCACCCCTCTATCCCCCATTCTCCCACAAGTGAGAAAGCAATGGAAACTTGAGTTCAAGATGGATCGTATCCACATGATGAAATTTCCATAAAAGTCTCCAAAGCATCGACTCTGTGATATTCTGGGTTACTGAATGTATAGAGGTGCTGGGAGAGTGGTTCCAGACTCAGCCTGGAAGTTCCACAGCCCTCCGCTCACACCTTGCCCTACGCATCTCTTCAACCTGGATGTTATCCGTTTACAAACCGGTAAGTGTTGAGTGTTTCCTTAAATTCTGTGACACACTCTAGCAAATTATCAAAGTCAAGAAAGGGGTCATGGAAACCTCAATATATCTGTAGCTGGTTGGTCAGAAATACAGATTACAATCAAGGACTTAAATGGGCATCCAAGGGAGCAAGGGGGATAATCTTGCTCTTGATGGGGATTAGGGCTCTGACCACATCTCCAGGTAGTCTCAGAATAGAGTTAAATTGTAGGGCACCCAGCTGGTTTCAGAAAATTCCTTAACATGTAGAAAATCTACATATCCAAAGTCAGGATTATAGAGTGTGAAGCGCAGGGTTAGGATTATAGAGTGTGAAGCGCAGGGTGTGTGTTTTCGTCACTGAAGATTAGTTACATAGTCGATACAAGACTGAGGGCAGATTCACACCTAGGCACACAGTTTCTAGACAGAGAACATGCTCTCGATCTCTATTCAATACTTTCTACCTACTAATATATTCAGAAATTACCCATAAATCACATTGTTTATAAGAATAACATTTAAACTGCACTGAAAATCACTGTGAAAAGTGAAAGTGTTAGTTGCTTAGTCGTGTCCAGCTCTCCCCAACCGCCTAGCACAGACATCGTAAAACCCTTGTAATTTTCTAAGTGATAACAACACTAAGAGGAACTTTTGTTCTAATATTTGCTTTGATACCAGCTCCAGATCCAACCCTTAAATCCTTTTGGAATTTCCTGGGTGATAGAAGTGATTTTTGCTCTAATGAGGTGATTTCTGCTGGGCTCCAAGCTACCTTCAGGATGCGAGTTTAGTCATCAAGCCATAATCAGAACTTTGAAACTTTCAGTCCCACCCCTCTATCCCCCATTCTCCCACAAGTGAGAAAGCAATGGAAACTTGAGTTCAAGATGGATCGTATCCACATGATGAAATTTCCATAAAAGTCTCCAAAGCATCGACTCTGTGATATTCTGGGTTACTGAATGTATAGAGGTGCTGGGAGAGTGGTTCCAGACTCAGCCTGGAAGTTCCACAGCCCTCCGCTCACACCTTGCCCTACGCATCTCTTCAACCTGGATGTTATCCGTTTACAAACCGGTAAGTGCTGAGTGTTTCCTTAAATTCTGTGACACACTCTAGCAAATTATCAAAGTCAAGAAAGGGGTCATGGAAACCTCAATATATCTGTAGCTGGTTGGTCAGAAATACAGATTACAATCAAGGACTTAAATGGGCATCCAAGGGAGCAAGGGGGATAATCTTGCTCTTGATGGGGATTAGGGCTCTGACCACATCTCCAGGTAGTCTCAGAATAGAGTTAAATTGTAGGGCACCCAGCTGGTTTCAGAAAATTCCTTAACATGTAGAAAATCTACATATCCAAAGTCAGGATTATAGAGTGTGAAGCGCAGGGTTAGGATTATAGAGTGTGAAGCGCAGGGTGTGTGTTTTCGTCACTGAAGATTAGTTACATAGTCGATACAAGACTGAGGGCAGATTCACACCTAGGCACACAGTTTCTAGACAGAGAACATGCTCTCGATCTCTATTCAATACTTTCTACCTACTAATATATTCAGAAATTACCCATAAATCACATTGTTTATAAGAATAACATTTAAACTGCACTGAAAATCACTGTGAAAAGTGAAAGTGTTAGTTGCTTAGTCGTGTCCAGCTCTCCAACGCCAAGGACTGTATGAAGCCTCTGGAATTCTCCAAGCAAGAACACTTGAGTGGGTTGTCATGCCCTTTTCCAGGGGATTTTCCCAACCCAGGAACTGAACTGGGTCTTCTGCAATGCAGGAAGATTCTTCACGGAGTCACCATGGAAGCCCTAAAAGCATGGTAAGACCTGATACTATTGTCCTCTCAGCTTCTTTGAAATTGGACTAGAAACCAGGAAACAGGAGAAAAATTTGTGGCAGATGGTGCTGTCCTATTTGAGGGCTTCTTTTTAGGATGGAGAAAATGAGTCTCTATTTCCCAAAGCAAAAATCAAATCTAAACATGATAAAATAGAGTACCTCAAAATACGGCTGCCTTAGTTAAAAAAAAAAAACAACTTGGTATCCATGATGAAAAACAGACAAAAACAGCATTTTCCAGACCACAAAAATAAGCCAATGTCCTCTTAACCTGGTTACAATGAAGAGTTGCTACTCCTTTACCAGTTACTGCCTGAGCCTCCTCCATTCCTCTAGTCCTAACTGAATCTGAGAACACCCTTGCTCCCCCAAAGCATCCAGGCCCGAATAAAACTTTGCCTCTTTGAGTCTTCACCAAAATCACTTGACAAAAGTCCAAATCCTATCATTTCCCACCCTTATTGATATGTTCCATGGTCCCAGGATGTGTCTTCTTCCTCACTGTAACATGTCAGTGAACAGGCTTTGTTCAATAACAAGTTTTCTGGTGTTCTGGAGCTCAGAGCATTGACACCATTACATCACTATATTATTGATGAAGAAATTGTTCAACTCTGGATTTAAATCCAGTTTGTTTTTGTTTTTGTTTTTTTTTGCTTTCATTATTTTTGTTTCTGTCTCTCTGGTATGTTTTTCTTATATAGACTCCAGAGACCTCCCTCTTAGCTGCCCGATGCATTATACAGTTTCCTCGAGGTTACTGCAAATATATATGACTACTGGACAGGACAGAACACTAGCATCTATTGCATTCTTATTATGTATTGGTTTCTTTATCTGTATCTCTTATTTAAGTCTCACAAGTACTGGGTTGACCAGGAAGTTCTTTTGGGTATTTCTACATGATGTTACCAGAAAATCCAAACACATTTTTTCTAATCAGTTCAATATATATAACAATCTTTTGAAAAAGTTCAATGCAACAACTGAAGAAATGTGTACTTATAAATAGCAAGCAATTTCTCAAGTCTAGCGAGTTTTAAATTTTTAACTTAGCTACGCTGCTGCTTGGTGACCCAGTCATGTCTGACTCTGTGGCACCCTGGACTATAGCCCATCAGGCTCCTCTGTCCATGGGATTTCCCAGCAAGAATACTGGAGTGGGTTACTATTTTTCACTCTAGGGTATCTTCCAAAACCAAGGATTGAACCCGAGTCTCCTGCATAGGCAGGTAGAGTCGTTACCACTGTGCCACTTGGGAAGCCCTAACTTAGATATACAGATACCTTATTCCCACATGCCCAAAATATACTGGAATAGTCCATGTCTGGAAAGGAGTTAGGGCCCCAAAAACCTTTCTCCGTAAGCCAATGTCCTCTTAACCTGGTTACAATGAAGAGTTGCTACTCCTTTACCAGTTACTGCCTGAGCCTCCTCCATTCCTCTAGTCCTAACTGAATCTGAGAACACCCTTGCTCCCCCAAAGCATCCAGGCCCGAATAAAACTTTGCCTCTTTGAGTCTTCACCAAAATCACTTGACAAAAGTCCAAATCCTATCATTTCCCACCCTTATTGATATGTTCCATGGTCCCAGGATGTGTCTTCTTCCTCACTGTAACATGTCAGTGAACAGGCTTTGTTCAATAACAAGTTTTCTGGTGTTCTGGAGCTCAGAGCATTGACACCATTACATCACTATATTATTGATGAAGAAATTGTTCAACTCTGGATTTAAATCCAGTTTGTTTTGTTTTTTTTTGCTTTCATTATTTTTGTTTCTGTCTCTCTGGTATGTTTTTCTTATATAGACTCCAGAGACCTCCCTCTTAGCTGCCCGATGCATTATACAGTTTCCTCGAGGTTACTGCAAATATATATGACTACTGGACAGGACAGAACACTAGCATCTATTGCATTCTTATTATGTATTGGTTTCTTTATCTGTATCTCTTATTTAAGTCTCACAAGTACTGGGTTGACCAGGAAGTTCTTTTGGGTATTTCTACATGATGTTACCAGAAAATCCAAACACATTTTTTCTAATCAGTTCAATATATATAACAATCTTTTGAAAAAGTTCAATGCAACAACTGAAGAAATGTGTACTTATAAATAGCAAGCAATTTCTCAAGTCTAGCGAGTTTTAAATTTTTAACTTAGCTACGCTGCTGCTTGGTGACCCAGTCATGTCTGACTCTGTGGCACCCTGGACTATAGCCCATCAGGCTCCTCTGTCCATGGGATTTCCCAGCAAGAATACTGGAGTGGGTTACTATTTTTCACTCTAGGGTATCTTCCAAAACCAAGGATTGAACCCGAGTCTCCTGCATAGGCAGGTAGAGTCGTTACCACTGTGCCACTTGGGAAGCCCTAACTTAGATATACAGATACCTTATTCCCACATGCCCAAAATATACTGGAATAGTCCATGTCTGGAAAGGAGTTAGGCGAGCTTTCTCCGTAAGCACTATCTGGTTTGGCTTAATGCTTTATTTGTGGAGAAAGTTCTGCAACAAACACATACTCTGAATGCACTTGCTTTATATTCTAGTTGCTGTGCAGTCTTTCTCACGAGCTTTAGAACTGGGCACTCTCTATTTCTGCCTCTATTAAATAAACGACTGAAATCAACCTGATTTTGAAAGCATGTTGAGAGTATGCTGGTTATTATGGCAGAACATTTACTGTAACACAAATAATGGCACTAGCGAAAGTTTCTAGCCAAGATAGGAACTTGGAAAATAGAATGTGCTATTTCAGGGAATGGTGTATGTCCAATTTATAGTATCAACAACTACTATTTTAAATTATCCTTGTCCTAAAAAGACACTTCCATTCTCTTGAACTATAACTGGAGTATCTTAGGTTACTGGGATCTGCCTGTCACCAAAGTATACTAAGTCCTGTTTCATTTACCTTCTTGTTTTTCTTTTTTTTTTAAGTTAATTTTTCTTTTTAATTTTTTATTTATTTATTTTTGGCTGTGCTGGGTCTTCGTTGATGTGTGGGTTTAGCTGCTCTGTGGTATATGGGATCTTCCTGGCTCAGGGATCGAACCTGTGTCTCCTGCATTGGCAGACGGGTTCTTATCCACTGAGCCACAAGGGAAGCCCCTTGTTTTTCTTTAATAAAACCATTTTCTGCAAGAAAGGACAAAAGAAAGAAAACAGAAGTAAAGCATATCTCACATGCCTCATCCTCTATGACATCAATTTTCAAGAAATGATTCTTTGTTGAAGATCTACTCAAACCTGCATTTGAATAGGAATTCACTGTACATAGCAAGAAAAGCTATAGACATTATTGAGTCCTGATTTCTTAGACTCCGATAATCTGCTCATCAGCATAGCTAAAGTAAATGCTAAAGTTTTAAGCAAAAAGAATTTGACTTTCCATAGAATTGTTTAAGATGAAATCATAGCATCACATTTTTTAACTACAGCTAAAATTGAAGTTCTACATGCCTTCGAGAAAACAACATCACTAGCAATGCCAGCATTTCTAGACTGATTTTTTAAATTTACTGATGCAGGCAAAGGGTATCAGTATGTACTAAGATGATTTTCTCCTGAAATAGAAACACTACATAAATTACATGAGGTAACAAACCTTCATGTCATATATATAGCCATTTACACTTCCTGTCTATGAGCACTCCAATACATACATATGCAATAATGAAATCATAATTGATTTCCAAGTGTCATCGAGTCATAAAGCTTAAGTCATGATTTCACTTAAATTGGACAGTACAATGCAAAGGAAGCACTGAAGCCAAGAGGCCTCACAATTTAGGAAGCATTCCAGGCAACTACATGGTACTCTTTCCAACAATGAGTACCCAAGACCAAGCCCTAAAACTGACATTTTTACACACTTAATAAAGATATAGGATTGTGGAATAGTAAAAGTTTACAATTTTTACTTTTATTAATATATTTCTAACTTTTGCTCACTAATGAATATAGAAAAACTCTATAAAGGTAATAATCTTTCAGAGACTTGGCCAAGTTGACTGTATCAGAGCCCCCAGTACTAACTTGAAGTAGATTGCTCACAGGAGCAGTTATAAAGGAAATAAATTTAATATTCAGGGACTCAAGTCTGGGACTATAGTTACACAGACTCAGAATAAGGATCGCTTCATTTCTTAAAAGCAATAAAGAATAAAGAAATAGGAAAGGACTACATTAAAAGGCCAATGTTTTACTGGATTCGGTGTAAGAACCCCATAGAAATTAGACATTTTGACTGATGAATACTAGTAACCCTTGGAACACTAGAAAGCCTGGAAAGTGGGGTCTGATGTAGCATGGACATATTTATGATGACTGGACATTTGGGGATGCAACCTTCTTCATAAATTAAAGAGGATTTAATATTTGGAATTGTGTTAGTTCCAGTTCTAGCCATTTTTTTCAGATGTCAGTGAACTCATAAAAGCTTTTTATCCTAGACACATTGCTCAATTCACATTCCCATCAACAGTATATTAGAGTTCTTTTTTCTTTACACTCACACTAACACCTCTTACCTCATGTGTTTTGATGACACACAATCTAACAAATGTGAAGTGATATCTCATTATAGTTTTAATTTGCATTTCCTGATTAATGATGCTGCACATCTTTTCATGTATCTGTTGGTCATTTATATGTCTTCTTCAGAAATGTGTCTATTCAAATTTTCTGTCTATTTCTTATCGATTTGTTGTCATTTAATATAGCATTCCTTCTTTTGGTCCTATGAGCACTCCAATAACATACATATGCAATAATGAAATCATAAGTGATTTCCAAGTGTCATCGAGTCATAAAGCTTAAGTCATGATTTCACTTAAATTGGACAGTACAATGCAAAGGAAGCACTGAAGCCAAGAGGCCTCACAATTTAGGAAGCATTCCAGGCAACTACATGGTACTCTTTCCAACAATGAGTACCCAAGACCAAGCCCTAAAACTGACATTTTTACACACTTAATAAAGATATAGGATTGTGGAATAGTAAAAGTTTACAATTTTTACTTTTATTAATATATTTCTAACTTTTGCTCACTAATGAATATAGAAAAACTCTATAAAGGTAATAATCTTTCAGAGACTTGGCCAAGTTGACTGTATCAGAGCCCCCAGTACTAACTTGAAGTAGATTGCTCACAGGAGCAGTTATAAAGGAAATAAATTTAATATTCAGGGACTCAAGTCTGGGACTATAGTTACACAGACTCAGAATAAGGATCGCTTCATTTCTTAAAAGCAATAAAGAATAAAGAAATAGGAAAGGACTACATTAAAAGGCCAATGTTTTACTGGATTCGGTGTAAGAACCCCATAGAAATTAGACATTTTGACTGATGAATACTAGTAACCCTTGGAACACTAGAAAGCCTGGAAAGTGGGGTCTGATGTAGCATGGACATATTTATGATGACTGGACATTTGGGGATGCAACCTTCTTCATAAATTAAAGAGGATTTAATATTTGGAATTGTGTTAGTTCCAGTTCTAGCCATTTTTTTCAGATGTCAGTGAACTCATAAAAGCTTTTTATCCTAGACACATTGCTCAATTCACATTCCCATCAACAGTATATTAGAGTTCTTTTTTCTTTACACTCACACTAACACCTCTTACCTCATGTGTTTTGATGACACACAATCTAACAAATGTGAAGTGATATCTCATTATAGTTTTGATTTGCATTTCCCTGATTAATGATGCTGCACATCTTTTCATGTATCTGTTGGTCATTTATATGTCTTCTTCAGAAATGTGTCTATTCAAATTTTCTGTCTATTTTCTTATCAGACTATTTGTTTCTGGTTTTTTGCTTTTGTTCTTTTTTTTCTTTTGCTATCGAGTTGTATGAGTTACTTACATATTCTGAATATTGACCTTTTATCTGATGCATAGTTTTCATGTTTTCTTCCAGTCCATTTAGAGACCATAATAATAAAGGGTAGAAGAAAAATAAAAGCAAGTGAGTGGTAACGATGGGGAGTAACATAATACAATGTGATAAAAGCTCTAACAAAGTTAAAACAAGGGGCTTCCCTGGTGGCTCAATGGTTTAGAATCTGCCTGCCAATGCAGAAGACGCAGGTTTGATCCCTGGTCCAGGAAGATCCCATATGCCACAGAGCAGCATGCCCCACAACTACTGAGCTTGTGCTCTAGAGACGCAACCAGAGCCCACAAGCCTAGAACATGTGCTCCACAACACCCACAAGCCTAGAACATGTGCTCCACAACACCCACAAGCCTAGAACATGTGCCCCACAACAGGGGAGGCCACCGCAAGTGTGGAGCTCCGGCACAGCAACTAGAGCAGCCCCCACTCTCCACAACTACAGAAAAGCCTGTGCAGCAACGAAGGTTCAACACAATGTCCAAAAATTAAATAAATGATTAAAAAAAAAAAAGTTAAAGCAAGACAAGTGTAACTAGGAAGGTATTATTGCAGGTTGGCAGTTGGGAGAAGTTCCCAAAGAAGATCATACTGAGCTGAAATTAACTGACAAAAAAAAGAGTAAACCCTGGAAAATTCTGGGGGAAGAGACTTACAGTCAGAGAAAGGAGATAGTGCCATACATCTCCGGAAGGAAGAAGCTCAGCATATTTGAGAAAAGGAGGCCATCCGAGCTCCCAAAAGGAGAACAGTGGGGAGTTCTAGCCATTTTTTCAGATGTCAGTGCTCATAAAAGCTTTTTATCCTAGACACATTGCTCAATTCACATTCCCATCAACAGTATATTAGAGTTCTTTTTTCTTTACACTCACACTAACACCTCTTACCTCATGTGTTTTGATGACACACAATCTAACAAATGTGAAGTGATATCTCATTATAGTTTTGATTTGCATTTCCCTGATTAATGATGCTGCACATCTTTTCATGTATCTGTTGGTCATTTATATGTCTTCTTCAGAAATGTGTCTATTCAAATTTTCTGTCTATTTTCTTATCAGACTATTTGTTTCTGGTTTTTTGCTTTTGTTCTTTTTTTTCTTTTGCTATCGAGTTGTATGAGTTACTTACATATTCTGAATATTGACCTTTTATCTGATGCATAGTTTTCATGTTTTCTTCCAGTCCATTTAGAGACCATAATAATAAAGGGTAGAAGAAAAATAAAAGCAAGTGAGTGGTAATGATGGGGAGTAACATAATACAATGTGATAAAAGCTCTAACAAAGTTAAAACAAGGGGCTTCCCTGGTGGCTCAATGGTTTAGAATCTGCCTGCCAATGCAGAAGACGCAGGTTTGATCCCTGGTCCAGGAAGATCCCATATGCCACAGAGCAGCATGCCCCACAACTACTGAGCTTGTGCTCTAGAGACGCAACCAGAGCCCACAAGCCTAGAACATGTGCTCCACAACACCCACAAGCCTAGAACATGTGCTCCACAACACCCACAAGCCTAGAACATGTGCCCCACAACAGGGGAGGCCACCGCAAGTGTGGAGCTCCGGCACAGCAACTAGAGCAGCCCCCACTCTCCACAACTACAGAAAAGCCTGTGCAGCAACGAAGGTTCAACACAATGTCCAAAAATTAAATAAATGATTAAAAAAAAAAAAGTTAAAGCAAGACAAGTGTAACTAGGAAGGTATTATTGCAGGTTGGCAGTTGGGAGAAGCTCCCAAAGAAGATCATACTGAGCTGAAATTAACTGACAAAAAAAAGAGTAAACCCTGGAAAATTCTGGGGGAAGAGACTTACAGTCAGAGAAAGGAGATAGTGCCATACATCTCTGGAAGGAAGAAGCTCAGCATATTTGAGAAAAGGAGGCCATCCGAGCTCCCAAAAGGAGAACAGTGGGGAGAGAGGGGCAATGTGAGATGAAGTCAGGGAGGCAAGAAAGTGTAAGCCAGAATATGGTCAAACTCAGGATTCTGGATTCAAGTATAAAGGGAAATCAACAGAAGGTTTTCCCAGGGCGTGTTTGGATTTTATTTATGTTTCTGATAGACCTGAAGCAAGGGAAAAAGTCTTATCAGGGAGACCAGACAGTAGACATTACAGGAGTGTAACAGGGAGACAGAATGCCTTGAACCAAAGGGGAAGTAGTGGAAATGCGGAGTTGAATAGATTTGGGGTGTGTTCTCCAGGTGGAGATAAGAGGCACTGCTGATAACCTGAACCAGCAACATTTATTCCTTTTAATTATTTCTATACCTCCCAGGAATTAATTTGTAGTGTTTGTGATTTGGTTAAAAAAGAACAGCGCTACTTTTAGATGTTTTAAATCTGTTTGAAAGTCAGTTAATCCTACTGTATACCTATGGCCAAACTATAAATTATATTCCATGGATATTTTAGACAATGCAAAGTTACCAATTAAAATATGACTAGCTAAACAAAGATTACTTTGATAACAACTATGTCTGCATTTGTTCTTTGTTGAAAAATTTAAATTCTGGTGATTAGTTTGAGGATGTTTAATAGTTTAATAACATACTTATTAAAGAAGTATGTTAGGAAAAAATTAGTAAATTTCACAGCAAAAATACAATATGTATTGACAAATTTTAGAAGACTCAAAGAATCTGAAATTTTGTAAAGATGAATCCTCAATATTTAGATATGAGAGAAAGTTTTTGTATTGTTCTTAGTTTTAGGCAACATAGAAAACTATAAATGACCAGTAAAATGCCAAAACAATCTGATTTTATTTTGTTATAAATTACAAAGAAAAAAAGCCTTTTCCTTCTTGAGCTTTCCTATACTTGGGGGCTGAAGATCATACTGAGCTGACAAAAAAGAGTAAACCCTGGAAAATTCTGGGGGAAGAGACTTACAGTCAGAGAAAGGAGATAGTGCCATACATCTCTGGAAGGAAGAAGCTCAGCATATTTGAGAAAAGGAGGCCATCCGAGATCCCAAAAGGAGAACAGTGGGGAGAGAGGGCAATGTGAGATGAAGTCAGGGAGGCAAGAAAGTGTAAGCCAGAATATGGTCAAACTCAGGATTCTGGATTCAAGTATAAAGGGAAATCAACAGAAGGTTTTCCCAGGGCGTGTTTGGATTTTATTTATGTTTCTGATAGACCTGAAGCAAGGGAAAAAGTCTTATCAGGGAGACCAGACAGTAGACATTACAGGAGTGTAACAGGGAGACAGAATGCCTTGAACCAAAGGGGAAGTAGTGGAAATGCGGAGTTGAATAGATTTGGGGTGTGTTCTCCAGGTGGAGATAAGAGGCACTGCTGATAACCTGAACCAGCAACATTTATTCCTTTTAATTATTTCTATACCTCCCAGGAATTAATTTGTAGTGTTTGTGATTTGGTTAAAAAAGAACAGCGCTACTTTTAGATGTTTTAAATCTGTTTGAAAGTCAGTTAATCCTACTGTATACCTATGGCCAAACTATAAATTATATTCCATGGATATTTTAGACAATGCAAAGTTACCAATTAAAATATGACTAGCTAAACAAAGATTACTTTGATAACAACTATGTCTGCATTTGTTCTTTGTTGAAAAATTTAAATTCTGGTGATTAGTTTGAGGATGTTTAATAGTTTAATAACATACTTATTAAAGAAGTATGTTAGGAAAAAATTAGTAAATTTCACAGCAAAAATACAATATGTATTGACAAATTTTAGAAGACTCAAAGAATCTGAAATTTTGTAAAGATGAATCCTCAATATTTAGATATGAGAGAAAGTTTTTGTATTGTTCTTAGTTTTAGGCAACATAGAAAACTATAAATGACCAGTAAAAATGCCAAAACAATCTGATTTTATTTTGTTATAAATTACAAAGGAAAAGAAAAAGCCTTTTCCTTCTTGAGCTTTCCTATCTACACACTAAAAACAGCCTAAGAGTTCTTTTGATAGTATACCATCTGATTTAACATAAGTTTAAAGGCATCCAATAACAGTAATCACTTAGAGGGTATCCATCAGAAAACTTCCCATTGCAATTCATTATATTAGTTCAGTTGAGTAGAAACAATAGCAGATTTGCATTTAAGAAAGTTAATGATGGGTTTGCTTTCTTTTTAACAAGGAAGAAAGTAAGCAAGCTGAAATGCATATTGCTGTTGGAGTGAAAACAAAGAAAACTCATCAAAGCAACCAGGAAGACCATCCTGGAAACAAAGGATTCATACCCTAAATATTGGTCACAAAAAATAAAATAAAAAAGCAAAAAAATAGAAGAAAAAAATAAATAAATATTGGTCACAACAGGACGCTTTCCAATTCTTGAGAACATACCACAGCGCATTTGGCTAACTGTCTAACCGTTGTTCAGCGATTCACACACTGATGGCAAGAGCACATGTCTGACCTAAATTCTGACTAAATCTAGCTTAGACTATGAGACATATCATCAAAATTCATTCTTTCCAAAATCTCTCAGGCATGGTTATAATACTTGATTTGACCTCAGACAATAAACAGTCCAAAAATCATCAATGTGATTTCCTTCTTTCTACTTCCAATGGTCTTTAAGTTGGCAATTGTCCTTTGCTGCATCATGACTGAACAAAAATAAACCAGTGGACTCATAACTGCTAAACGCTTGCTTTTCCCTTGAGTATATTTTTCATCTTTAAACCATGCTCATAACTGCTAGCATTCTTTGTTGAAAAATTTAAATTCTGGTGATTAGTTTGAGGATGTTTAATAGTTTAATAACATACTTATTAAAGAAGTATGTTAGGAAAAAATTAGTAAATTTCACAGCAAAAATACAATATGTATTGACAAATTTTAGAAGACTCAAAGAATCTGAAATTTTGTAAAGATGAATCCTCAATATTTAGATATGAGAGAAAGTTTTTGTATTGTTCTTAGTTTTAGGCAACATAGAAAACTATAAATGACCAGTAATAATGCCAAAACAATCTGATTTTATTTTGTTATAAATTACAAAGGAAAAGAAAAAGCCTTTTCCTTCTTGAGCTTTCCTATCTACACACTAAAAACAGCCTAAGAGTTCTTTTGATAGTATACCATCCGATTTAACATAAGTTTAAAGGCATCCAATAACAGTAATCAGAGGGTATCCATCAGAAAACTTCCCATTGCAATTCATTATATTAGTTCAGTTGAGTAGAAACAATAGCAGATTTGCATTTAAGAAAGTTAATGATGGGTTTGCTTTCTTTTTAACAAGGAAGAAAGTAAGCAAGCTGAAATGCATATTGCTGTTGGAGTGAAAACAAAGAAAACTCATCAAAGCAACCAGGAAGACCATCCTGGAAACAAAGGATTCATACCCTAAATATTGGTCACAAAAAATAAAATAAAAAAGCAAAAAAATAGAAGAAAAAAATAAATAAATATTGGTCACAACAGGACGCTTTCCAATTCTTGAGAACATACCACAGCGCATTTGGCTAACTGTCTAACCGTTGTTCAGCGATTCACACACTGATGGCAAGAGCACATGTCTGACCTAAATTCTGACTAAATCTAGCTTAGACTATGAGACATATCATCAAAATTCATTCTTTCCAAAATCTCTCAGGCATGGTTATAATACTTGATTTGACCTCAGACAATAAACAGTCCAAAAATCATCAATGTGATTTCCTTCTTTCTACTTCCAATGGTCTTTAAGTTGGCAATTGTCCTTTTGCTGCATCATGACTGAACAAAAATAAACCAGTGGACTCATAACTGCTAAACGCTTGCTTTTCCCTTGAGTATATTTTTCATCTTTAAGAATCCTGGCAGTATTCTTACTATCGGTGTAGCAGAGTCATGTTATTTAGAATATGAACATGCTACCCTTTACAATCAGAAAGCCATATGACACTGTGGCAGATATAGGGAAGAAAGTAAAACTTTACATTTCGTAGCACTCTTGCCATGTATTAGAAACCACAGGCAGATTAGCCTCTTCAGTAAGTGGTGCTGGGAAAACTGGACAGCTACATGTAAAAGAACGAAATTAGAATGCTTCCTAACATCATAAAAAAAATTAACTCAAAATGGATTAAATACCTAAATCTAAGACCAGAAACTATAAAAGTCTTAGAAGAAAACACAGGCAGAACATTCAATGACATAAACCACAATAAGATCCTCTATGATCCACCTCCTAGAGTAATGGAAATAAAACAAAAGCAAACAAGTGGGAACTAATTAAAATTTAAGCTTTGAACAGCAAAGGAAACGATAAACAAGGCGAAAAGACAACCCTCAGAATGGGGAAAAATAATAGCAGATGAAAAACTAACAAAGGATTAACTTCCAAAATATACAAGCAGCTCATTCAAGTCAGTACCAGAAAACAAACAATCCAATGAAAAAAGTGGGAAAATGACCTAAACAGACATTTCTCCAAAGAAGGCATACTGATAGCCAACAAACACATGAAAAGATGCTCAACATCACTCATTATTAGAGAAAGGCAAATCAAAACTACAATGAGAAATCACCTCACGCCAGTCAGAATGACTAAACAGTAACATCTAGTTAGCCACAGCGCATTTGGCTAACTGTCTAACCGTTGTTCAGCGATTCACACACTGATGGCAAGAGCACATGTCTGACCTAAATTCTGACTAAATCTAGCTTAGACTATGAGACATATCATCAAAATTCATTCTTTCCAAAATCTCTCAGGCATGGTTATAATACTTGATTTGACCTCAGACAATAAACAGTCCAAAAATCATCAATGTGATTTCCTTCTTTCTACTTCCAATGGTCTTTAAGTTGGCAATTGTCCTTTTGCTGCATCATGACTGAACAAAAATAAACCAGTGGACTCATAACTGCTAAACGCTTGCTTTTCCCTTGAGTATATTTTTCATCTTTAAGAATCCTGGCAGTATTCTTACTATCGGTGTAGCAGAGTCATGTTATTTAGAATATGAACATGCTACCCTTTACAATCAGAAAGCCATATGACACTGTGACAGATATAGGGAAGAAAGTAAAAACTTTACATTTCGTAGCACTCTTGCCATGTATTAGAAACCACAGGCAGATTAGCCTCTTCAGTAAGTGGTGCTGGGAAAACTGGACAGCTACATGTAAAAGAACGAAATTAGAATGCTTCCTAACATCATACAAAAAATTAACTCAAAATGGATTAAATACCTAAATCTAAGACCAGAAACTATAAAAGTCTTAGAAGAAAACACAGGCAGAACATTCAATGACATAAACCACAATAAGATCCTCTATGATCCACCTCCTAGAGTAATGGAAATAAAACAAAAGCAAACAAGTGGGAACTAATTAAAATTTAAGCTTTGAACAGCAAAGGAAACGATAAACAAGGCGAAAAGACAACCCTCAGAATGGGGAAAAATAATAGCAGATGAAAAACTAACAAAGGATTAACTTCCAAAATATACAAGCAGCTCATTCAAGTCAGTACCAGAAAAACAAACAATCCAATGAAAAAAGTGGGAAAATGACCTAAACAGACATTTCTCCAAAGAAGGCATACTGATAGCCAACAAACACATGAAAAGATGCTCAACATCACTCATTATTAGAGAAAGGCAAATCAAAACTACAATGAGAAATCACCTCACGCCAGTCAGAATGACCATCATCAAAAAGTCTACAAACAGTAAATGCTGGAGAGGGTGTGGAGAAAAGGGAATCTCTTGCACTGTTGGTGGGAATGTAAATTATTACAGCCACTATGGAAGACAGTATGGAGATTCCTCAAAAAACTAGGAATAGAATCTCCATATAACTCAGCAATCCCACTATTAGGCATAGATCCCAAGGAAATCAAAATTGAAAGAGACACATGTACCCCATTGTTCACTGCAACACTTTTTTACAAAGCTAGAACATGGAAGCAATCTAGATGTCCATCAACAGATGAATGGATAAAGAAGCTGTGGTACATATACAATGAAATATTTCTCGGCCATAAAAAGAAATGCATTTGAGTCAGTTCTCATGAGGTGGATGAATCTAGAACCTATTATAGAGTGAAATCAGAAAGATAAATATTATATGCTTACACATATATATGGAATTTAGAAAGATAGTACTGATAAATGTATGTGCAGAGCAGAATGGAGAAACAGACATAGAAAACAGACCTATGGACATTGGGTAAGGGAGAGGAATACACTATGGGACTGAGGGATCTCAAATGGGGGCTCTGTGGTGACCTGGAGGGGTGGGATGGGGAAGGAGATAGGAGGGAGGTTTGGGGGGGGTGGGGTGGCACATGTATACCTGTGGCAGATTCAGGTTGATGTGTGACTGTAAACAACAAAACTCTGTAAAAAAATAAAAGTAAAATAAAATATTTTAATAAATAAACACTGCAGACACCATGGGTGTGGAGAAAAGGGAACCCCTTTGCATTGTTGGTGGGAATTTAAACTGATACAGTCACTATTAAACATTGTGGAGATTACTTTAAAAATAGAATAAAATCACCATATGACCCAGTAATCCCACTACTGGGAAAATACCCTGAGGAAACCAAAATCCAAAAAGACACAGGTACTCCAATGTTTGTTACAGCACTACGTACAATAGCTAGAAGATGGAAACAACCTAGATAGCCAACAACAAGAAAAATGGATAAAGAGGCTGTGGTACATATATACAATGGAAGGTTACTCAGCTGTAAAAAGGAATGTAAGAAGGGAAAGACAAATATCATATACTAATGCATATATATGGAAACTAGAAAGAGGGAAATGATGCAGGGCAGCAATGGAGACACAGACATAGAGAACAGATTTATGGACACGGGGTTGGGGGCAAGAGGTGAGGAAGCAAGAAGGTGAGGTGTATGGAGAGAGTAACATGGAAACTTACATTACCATATGTAAAATAGAGCTATATGACTCAGGGAACTCAAACAGGGACTCTGTAACAACCTAGAGGGGTGTGATGCAGAGGGAAATGGGAGGGAGGTTTAAGAAGAAGACAGATGTGTACCTGTGGCTGATACATGTTGGTGTTTGGCAGAAGTCAACAAAATTCTATAAAGCAATTATCCTTCAATTAAAAAATAAATAATTTTTTAATAAAAAAAGAAAAGAAACCACAGATGAGAGATTGATTTCTGAAAAATGGAATTTTAAAATAACAGTATAAGAAATTTCTTCCCTCTGAGCATTCAGTTTATCCTGATAATTTGACCAATGAGCCTGGGCAAGGTCAGAGAAGAGTATTAATATATCTGTCAAATGTGTCAGTGCTGCAGAAATTCACATCAAACAGTCAAACAAATCAAATCAATTCAATGTACTAAGAGTTCATAAGCAAAAGTAAAGAGAATAGTTACTATTCACCACGAGACTTCTCCAGTGGCTCAGATGGTAAAGAATCTGCCTGCAATGCAGAAGACACAAGTTCAATCCCTGGTCAGGAAGATTCCCTGGAGGAGGAATGGCAACCCACTCCAATATTCTTGCCTGGGAAATTCCATGGACAGAGGAGCCTGGTTGGTTACAGTTCATGGGGTCGCAAAGAGTCAGACACAATTGAGCAACTAACACTTTGACTTTCATGAAGTTTTCCTGTACTGATGGACACTCAACACAGATTTCTTTGAAACCAAAATCCAAAAGACACAGGTACCCCAATGTTTGTTACAGCACTACGTACAATAGCTAGAAGATGGAAACAACCTAGATAGCCAACAACAAGAAAAATGGATAAAGAGGCTGTGGTACATATATACAATGGAAGGTTACTCAGCTGTAAAAAGGAATGTAAGAAGGGAAAGACAAATATCATATACTAATGCATATATATGGAAACTAGAAAGAGGGAAATGATGCAGGGCAGCAATGGAGACACAGACATAGAGAACAGATTTATGGACACGGGGTTGGGGGCAAGAGGTGAGGAAGCAAGAAAGTGAGGTGTATGGAGAGAGTAACATGGAAACTTACATTACCATATGTAAAATAGAGCTATATGACTCAGGGAACTCAAACAGGGACTCTGTAACAACCTAGAGGGGTGTGATGCAGAGGGAAATGGGAGGGAGGTTTAAGAAGAAGACAGATGTGTACCTGTGGCTGATACATGTTGGTGTTTGGCAGAAGTCAACAAAATTCTATAAAGCAATTATCCTTCAATTAAAAAATAAATAATTTTTTAATAAAAAAAGAAAAGAAACCACAGATGAGAGATTGATTTCTGAAAAATGGAATTTTAAAATAACAGTATAAGAAATTTCTTCCCTCTGAGCATTCAGTTTATCCTGATAATTTGACCAATGAGCCTGGGCAAGGTCAGAGAAGAGTATTAATATATCTGTCAAATGTGTCAGTGCTGCAGAAATTCACATCAAACAGTCAAACAAATCAAATCAATTCAATGTACTAAGAGTTCATAAGCAAAAGTAAAGAGAATAGTTACTATTCACCACGAGACTTCTCCAGTGGCTCAGATGGTAAAGAATCTGCCTGCAATGCAGAAGACACAAGTTCAATCCCTGGTCAGGAAGATTCCCTGGAGGAGGAATGGCAACCCACTCCAATATTCTTGCCTGGGAAATTCCATGGACAGAGGAGCCTGGTTGGTTACAGTTCATGGGGTCGCAAAGAGTCAGACACAATTGAGCAACTAACACTTTGACTTTCATGAAGTTTTCCTGTACTGATGGACACTCAACACAGATTTCTTAAATGACTCAATATAATTGCCTCCAAAAACAATGATGAAAAGACCGATATCTATCTTGTTTTCCTCTGTCTTACCAATTTCCTATGACATCAAGGTCCCTTCTTGTATCTTTCTGTTCCAATCATTTCTCAAGTTCAAGAAATATAATATCACTGTGAATTAAGACAGAACAACCTTCATTTCTTCAACTTAGATTGACTATGTTTGTTTATTTCTTTAAATGTTCATTTTGCTTAGGAAGAGACACCAGTTGATGACATATGAAATCATAGTTTCCTTGCATTATGGTCTGACAATTTATTCTAGGTCTCCTAATTCTTATGATGTCCTACTAGATAAATATTAAAAGACAATGTAGTTTTTAGAAATGCTAATCACATCAAGTACACTGTTTCAGTGTCATATTCAGCATATATTAGTTGTTTTTCACAAGATTTAAGAGACTCTCTTTCTGTACAGTTTAATAATAAGAAAAGTTGCAAAGAATAACAGTCAATGACGTGAATTAGCAGCAGTAAAATTAAATTAGGCTAAAAGTTATAAACTCTAAATGGTAACTAGGCTACTATGTGTAGACATTTTGAAGGGAAGAAAACAAAAGGTCTCAGCAGACTGGCAAACTCACAGAAGTTAAGTCAGTGGCCAAGGATCAGTAATCAATTCACTGGAATGCTCTCCTCTGGGAAACTTCTCCCAAAAGCAAGCCTCCCTGGTCAAAAAGTAAGTTAGGCATAAGCAAAAGTAAAGAGAATACGTCAATGACTGCAGAAATTCACATCAAACAGTCAAACAAATCAAATCAATTCAATGTACTAAGAGTTCATAAGCAAAAGTAAAGAGAATAGTTACTATTCACCACGAGACTTCTCCAGTGGCTCAGATGGTAAAGAATCTGCCTGCAATGCAGAAGACACAAGTTCAATCCCTGGTCAGGAAGATTCCCTGGAGGAGGAATGGCAACCCACTCCAATATTCTTGCCTGGGAAATTCCATGGACAGAGGAGCCTGGTTGGTTACAGTTCATGGGGTCGCAAAGAGTCAGACACAATTGAGCAACTAACACTTTGACTTTCATGAAGTTTTCCTGTACTGATGGACACTCAACACAGATTTCTTAAATGACTCAATATAATTGCCTCCAAAAACAATGATGAAAAGACCGATATCTATCTTGTTTTCCTCTGTCTTACCAATTTCCTATGACATCAAGGTCCCTTCTAGTATCTTTCTGTTCCAATCATTTCTCAAGTTCAAGAAATATAATATCACTGTGAATTAAGAGAGAACAACTTTCATTTCTTCAACTTAGATTGACTATGTTTGTTTATTTCTTTAAATGTTCATTTTGCTTAGGAAGAGACACCATTGATGACATATGAAATCATAGTTTCCTTGCATTATGGTCTAACAATTTATTCTAGGTCTCCTAATTCTTATGATGTCCTACTAGATAAATATTAAAAGACAATGTAGTTTTTAGAAATGCTAATCACATCAAGTACACTGTTTCAGTGTCATATTCAGCATATATTAGTTGTTTTTCACAAGATTTAAGAGACTCTCTTTCTGTACAGTTTAATAATAAGAAAAGTTGCAAAGAATAACAGTCAATGACGTGAATTAGCAGCAGTAAAATTAAATTAGGCTAAAAGTTATAAACTCTAAATGGTAACTAGGCTACTATGTGTAGACATTTTGAAGGGAAGAAAACAAAAGGTCTCAGCAGACTGGCAAACTCACAGAAGTTAAGTCAGTGGCCAAGGATCAGTAATCAATTCACTGGAATGCTCTCCTCTGGGAAACTTCTCCCAAAAGCAAGCCTCCCTGGCCATGTAGTTAGGAAGGAAACTGGCACTCTGAAAATGCTACTGAAGGCAGCACCAGCAGATGCAAACCATATGGCATCCTTAGAGATTTCTGCCATTCATATTCGTGTATGAAAGGTTCTGAGAAGTTCTGCATAGGAATGTGTTTAACTTCACTTAACCCAATATTTTCCACACTTATTTCAGTGAGGGAATACCCTAATATTTGGTGAAACACAGTTTGGAAAAGTTTGTTTAAAGTTTTGCCCAAAGTCCCACTTGGTTCTCTCTGAAGTTAATCTATGTCCTGACATATGTCATTTGTTTGCCAAACCTCGTAAAACTCTAAATGGATCTATAAATTTCGTCACAAAGATAGTTCAAGATAACTTTATTTTTATCTCATTTCTGATATTAAATATTCTTTATCTGTTACCTTGGCAGAAAGGGAATCAAATTATTGATTATTAAAAGTTTGATTATTTAAAAGTTATTAAAGTGTGTGAAGATCATTGTCAATCATTATCTCTGACAACTATTTAAGCTTCTATTAAAGGTGTGTCCCAAATAATAGATATAATCTAGTAAGAGACTGATCAAGAAAGCCCGTAATAAGCTGTTAGTTTTATATACTATGGAAAAAAAATAACTGGTTTTTCTATCTGAAGTCACAACACTTCTACTAGGTGTCTTTCCTTTCACTCTCAGTCCACCAGGCATTTGTTAACTGTGCCCTGAGCTGAGCACAAGGGAAGCACTGAGTAACTTTAACCATGCCTAGCTCCCCTGATTTGACAAAGTATTAAATAGAAAAACTTTTAAATTATTTACTTTAGACTATAATATATTCTCTTATCATTCTCTAGTTGGTTAAACCTAGAAGAAATTCCTGGTTCAATTAGGAACAATCACAAAAAATGCCATCAAATATCAACCAGTGCTACCTGACTTGAACCTGACATTTTTCCTTTTTTTGGGAAAAGGCTTCTTACTGATAATTTTTTCTTAGTTATTCAAGCCTAATGAAAGCAAACTGGGAAGTTGAAAACCTTTAATAAGTATTTTTAACAATACTAAATCTTTTGCTAGACTTGCGAATGCAGATAAGATGGATAACTTCCTGTCATGAGCCTTTACTCTTAGAACAAGTTTGTGCTGCAGGCAGTTTGTGCTACTTAGTTTGTAAAGTCACGGAGCTCCAGAAATTGTATGCCCGGTCAGATGGTATTCAATGGGAAGACACATTACTTGCTATTTTTCAAACAGTAAAAACAACGATTCCATAAAGAGCAAATTTATTCTGAGGAAAAGGCAGCCATATTGAAAAAAATGATAAACCCTCATCAAACACAAAAAACATTTTTCTTTAAACTTATAATTTGGAAAATTATCTTAAATTAATCATTGTTGATGAATCAGTTCTAGAGGTGCTGTGCAGAATTTTGCCTATAATGTTACACTGTGTACTTATTTGCCACAAAAAGATAAGTTCAAGATAACTTTATTTTTATCTCATTTCTGATATTAAATATTCTTTATCTGTTACCTTGGCAGAAAGGGAATCAAATTATTGATTATTAAAAGTTTGATTATTTAAAAGTTATTAAAGTGTGTGAAGATCATTGTCAATCATTATCTCTGACAACTATTTAAGCTTCTATTAAAGGTGTGTCCCAAATAATAGATATAATCTAGTAAGAGACTGATCAAGAAAGCCCGTAATAAGCTGTTAGTTTTATATACTATGGAAAAAAAATAACTGGTTTTTCTATCTGAAGTCACAAAACTTCTACTAGGTGTCTTTCCTTTCACTCTCAGTCCACCAGGCATTTGTTAACTGTGCCCTGAGCTGAGCACAAGGGAAGCACTGAGTAACTTTAACCATGCCTAGCTCCCCTGATTTGACAAAGTATTAAATAGAAAAACTTTTAAATTATTTACTTTAGACTATAATATATTCTCTTATCATTCTCTAGTTGGTTAAACCTAGAAGAAATTCCTGGTTCAATTAGGAACAATCACAAAAAATGCCATCAAATATCAACCAGTGCTACCTGACTTGAACCTGACATTTTTCCTTTTTTTGGAAATGGCTTCTTACTGATAATTTTTTCTTAGTTATTCAAGCCTAATGAAAGCAAACTGGGAAGTTGAAAACCTTTAATAAGTATTTTTAACAATACTAAATCTTTTTTGCTAGACTTGCCGAATGCAGATAAGATGGATAACTTCCTGTCATGAGCCTTTACTCTTAGAACAAGTTTGTGCTGCAGGCAGTTTGTGCTACTTAGTTTGTAAAGTACGGAGCTCCAGAAATTGTATGCCCGGTCAGATGGTATTCAATGGGAAGACACATTACTTGCTATTTTTCAAACAGTAAAAACAACGATTCCATAAAGAGCAAATTTATTCTGAGGAAAAGGCAGCCATATTGAAAAAAAAATGATAAACCCCTCATCAAACACAAAAAACATTTTTCTTTAAACTTATAATTTGGAAAATTATCTTAAATTAATCATTGTTGATGAATCAGTTCTAGAGGTGCTGTGCAGAATTTTGCCTATAATGTTACACTGTGTACTTAAAAAGTTGTTAAGAGAAGACATCATGTTAAACATGCTTAACACAATAAAATATACACATATATGTAATAATAACTTTAAAGACTTAGCATCTGCAAAAGGTAGCTGAGTTTTTAAGACAGAGATTTCTTGATATTTAAAAATGCACTGACTATTTAGTTATCTTACCTGGTCCCCACATACCCCATAGGCAATGTTCGTTTATTTGCTAAATGTCTCAGCAACAAAAATTGTAGTTAACACATTCACTTGAACTTTCTCTTTTCCAAGAAGTATTTGCAAAAGAAACAATATCTTCAAGGAAAAGTCACCGCTATTTCTGGACTGTATGTGAAGCACCTTGGCACTGATATACACACCAGAAGAGATGTATAAACAGTTATGGGGCTTGTTATTTTATTCAAGATACAAGACAAATAAATGTCTTCCTATAGCTATTGTACAAACTTTTATGTTTCAGATTCTCTCCCTTCCCCAGATAATCCCATGCACACACATGTATACACACACACACACACACACACACACACAGGGAAAAGAAAACTCCCAATATATTTTAATCCAATATATTAAAGTCAAACAACAAGATTCTAGTGCCGCTTGGCAGGACTGGTCATGTTTTCCATATAAACAAATGTTTGCATACTCAAAATTATTTTGGTATCCTCTCTTTGATATCATTTCCTAGTTGGATCTCTGTAAATATACCCATCAGTATTTATCAGCTATTGACTCTGCCTTTGTTATGGTAAGATTTATGAAGAGTAAGAAAGTTTTCTTAGTGGGCATATTAACTATTAGAAACATTTTCTAATACTGATTTCTAAAGCATGTCAGAGCTGTTTACAGTTATGCAAATGATGGGAAAATCTATCTATGTATCTATTTATCAGTCACTCCACATACTATGCAACTCCACACTCCAGGTTAGAAAAATTAATGATTGAGACTGATGCAACAAAATTCCACTGTGAATTCTGTAGTCAGTATCAAGGATCTGTGCTGGGTTATTGACGAGCTGAAAGAACTAAATACAATATCCTTTGTTTAATGACCCTGACACTCTGAACACAGAGGAAAAACTACTACACTACCCTGTTTCTAAAAACAAATTCTCTTCAGGCTTGGTGACTTTCCAGACCCTTCAAGAGCACATGTTTCTTTCAGTAAAGGGTACATGAACCCTTTATGATTTTTAAATATAGGCTGTACAGACCTGCATATTAAGACAAGCATAGCATCCTTTCAAAATTAAATAGTATTTCCAGCAAAATTTTTCCTCAATGTGAATAATAAGGTAAAGTCAGCATTGTAGAGATTACAGCGCCCCTAATTTTAATGAGTGCAAGCAGGTATCTTTAGTATATATTTGAAATGGTTTAGGAAACTTTTCATTGTTGAACAGCAAAGCAATAAAGGTGAACAATTTGTGTCATGTGCTGTTTCCTCCCTAACATAATTCTGAAATATAAACTTTACAAGGTTGTTTTTTTGCTGTGTGGAAAACCAGTGTTTCTGTGAGATAAAAACATGGAACTAATTGTTTATACTAGAGCCTTTAGGACTGGGGCTATTTTACATGCAAATTGACTAGAATAATTTGTTTTACATGTGTATTAAAGCCAAAAAGATCAAATTATCTGAGTGGGTGGAACTAAGATGATAGACCCTTTCATTCTATTTGAACAGAACGTGCAAGTCAGCATTTTATACAAATCTAATTGAAATGTATTCATGCCTCTGAAAAGCAGTGATAAACTTAATAAATGAGGACGGTTATTATGCACCCATAAAATATCAAAACCCAGTAAATTATAAAACCTTTATCAGTGGGGCTGCTTAAAATAACATAACTAGCTCTAAAGCTGGGTCAAAAATAATTATTCCATCTGTCAGAAGGGCACTGTAGTAGAATGAACCACATTTTTCTGTCTACAGATTAAGTTTTTTCATAGGATGACAATAATAGATGCTATCAGGATTTGAACCGTGTATCACAGATTAGAGTTCAGGAGGGTCATCACCACCTCAACCAGGGCCAGCATCAATGCTCAGGCCTCATGCAGGACTAACAGTTTATAAAATGCAACAAAGAGACCTGTGGTCCTTTATGAAGTGAAGTGTTTTGCTGTCATGGCAGTGAGAGAGGTTAAAATAGCCCTTTTTGAACATGAAATCATGAGTCATTTAATACTGTTTGACCAGTTATTTTCAGCTGGTTTTCTTTTCCTTCTCTCCTTCTTTTTGGTCAGTGCTAAAGCAAGCTTTTTCCTGAAGAATACGCTTGCAGTAAAGAGTGGTTCCTGGAGGCAAATTAGCAAGACCTGGACCCTGGCAGCTTTTGCTGGAAGAATAGAGGATGGAATGAATATAAACAAACAAAAAAATACTCTAACTCTATAGATGACATTTCATGTTATTCTTGTAACAGTGTATTTTTTAAAGAGCCTCTTAATGGTCTTTTGGTTTGCTTATAATAATCCCCCTTTTTAAAGCATACTGAATCTAGGGGCTTCCCTGGTAGTCCAGTGGGTAAAGGGTCTGCCTTGCAATGTAAGGGGCACTGGTTCAATCCCTGGCCCAGGAAGATCCCACATGCCAAGGAATGGCTTGACCAGTGTGTCCAATTATGAGCCAGTGCTCTAGAGTGCATGTGCCCAGAGCCAGTGCTCTGCAATGAGAGAGACCACTGTAATGGGAGGCCCACACATGCCAAATCATAAAGATGGATGAAAAATAAAATGATGACTTAGAGGCAAAAAAAATTAAAAAAAAAAAATACTGAATCTAACTTAACAGCTCTAAAAGAAACTGTCAACTTGCTAACAAGATAAATAAAGGGTGTGTCATACTGAAGAAAACACTGAACAAAGTATAGTTTGCAAATGTTTACCTGTTCAGCAGATTTAGAAATATTTTCAGGCTGAAGAGCTTGAGATAATAATTTTGTATTGTGGTGGCAAATATAAAACTCAGTTTACGATAAATTTCTATTTTCTTTCTATGAACTCACGAAAGTGCAGAATTCTAACAGCAGGTTTGTGATCATTCTGTCTAGAACAGGAAACAACTTCCTTATTAACAGGACAACACCACAGCAGATGAGAGTTCAGGAGGGTCATCACCACTTCAACCAGGGCCAGCATCAATGCTCAGGCCTCATGCAGGACTAACAGTTTATAAAATGCAACAAAGAGACCTGTGGTCCTTTATGAAGTGAAGTGTTTTGCTGTCATGGCAGTGAGAGAGGTTAAAATAGCCCTTTTTGAACATGAAATCATGAGTCATTTAATACTGTTTGACCAGTTATTTTCAGCTGGTTTTCTTTTCCTTCTCTCCTTTTTTTTGGTCAGTGCTAAAGCAAGCTTTTTCCTGAAGAATACGCTTGCAGTAAGGAGTGGTTCCTGGAGGCAAATTAGCAGGGCCTGGACCCTGGCAGCTTTTGCTGGAAGAATAGAGGATGGAATGAATATAAACAAACAAAAAAATACTCTAACTCTATAGATGACATTTCATGTTATTCTTGTAACAGTGTATTTTTTAAAGAGCCTCTTAATGGTCTTTTGGTTTGCTTATAATAATCCCCCTTTTTAAAGCATACTGAATCTAGGGGCTTCCCTGGTAGTCCAGTGGGTAAAGGGTCTGCCTTGCAATGTAAGGGGCACTGGTTCAATCCCTGGCCCAGGAAGATCCCACATGCCAAGGAATGGCTTGACCAGTGTGTCCAATTATGAGCCAGTGCTCTAGAGTGCATGTGCCCAGAGCCAGTGCTCTGCAATGAGAGAGACCACTGTAATGGGAGGCCCACACATGCCAAATCATAAAGATGGATGAAAAATAAAATGATGACTTAGAGGCAAAAAAAAATAAAAAAAAAAAATACTGAATCTAACTTAACAGCTCTAAAAGAAACTGTCAACTTGCTAACAAGATAAATAAAGGGTGCGTCATACTGAAGAAAACACTGAACAAAGTGTAGTTTGCAAATGTTTACCTGTTCAGCAGATTTAGAAATATTTTCAGGCTGAAGAGCTTGAGATAATAATTTTGTATTGTGGTGGCAAATATAAAACTCAGTTTACGATAAATTTCTATTTTCTTTCTATGAACTCACGAAAGTGCAGAATTCTAACAGCAGGTTTGTGATCATTCTGTCTAGAACAGGAAACAACTTCCTTATTAACAGGACAACACCACAGCAGAAGTCTAGACATCCACCGTCAAAAAGGGTGGGTGAACTATTTATGTGAATAATGTACTAAAATTCTATAAACATCAACTTTGGGTATATGTCTACCTCAAAATCGTGGAAGAACATCTGAGCAAAGCCTTACTGCTAGAATCTATTTTAATCCTTTTTTAAAAATGTTATCCTGGCCAAAAAAAAAAATAAATTATCCTGGAACAAAAAAAAAGAAAAAAGAAAGAAAGAAAGCATCAAATATATACACTTGAGTCATGGAAATAAATACTAAATGCAACCAAAAACGGGTCAGATTATCATTCTCACAGTGCTCAAGGCAAAATCTAATTAAAAGGATTTTTTTTTTTTTTTGCTTTGCCTTTCAGGTATAGTAATATACTTTTGTCCAGGAGAAAGGAACCCAAGAAATAATATTCTGTTAATTCTAATGCACAACAGACGCATGAATTGTGGGTTCCATCCATGTCTATAAGAGACAAAAGTGACCTCCAAAAGTATATTCTAGCCCTGTTTTGGTGAGTCTGTGAGTTTTGATTAACAAAAATGGGCAGGAGAGGGCCATCAGAGCAACTTCAGTGGCAATTAACAATGTATTTGGCTCTCTATGTAAGGGCATGATTGCAGGCCTTGCACCAAACACACGTCTCCGTGATTCCAGGATTGTGAGGTGCTCCTTGCACCTACAGAAGAGCAGTGAGAACAATGAAAAGAACTCAGACCTTTGTGATGTCAACACTGTCTAAACAAATTCATGCTTAAATAATTGCGTACAGAAAACACTAATTTTCAAATGACAAAAACTGTTGAAAAAAGAAAACTCAGCTTTGTCTTTTTATAATTTATTTTCATGGCAGTGCCTAAATTAATGTGCTTGTTCACATGATCTCCAATAAATGCTTCTCCAGCACTGTCAACTTGCTAACAAGATAAATAAAGGTGTGTCATACTGAAGAAAACACTGAACAAAGTATAGTTTGCAAATGTTTACCTGTTCAGCAGATTTAGAAATATTTTCAGGCTGAAGAGCTTGAGATAATAATTTTGTATTGTGGTGGCAAATATAAAACTCAGTTTACGATAAATTTCTATTTTCTTTCTATGAACTCACGAAAGTGCAGAATTCTAACAGCAGGTTTGTGATCATTCTGTCTAGAACAGGAAACAACTTCCTTATTAACAGGACAACACCACAGCAGAAGTCTAGACATCCACCGTCAAAAAGGGTGGGTGAACTATTTATGTGAATAATGTACTAAAATTCTATAAACATCAACTTTGGGTATATGTCTACCTCAAAATCGTGGAAGAACATCTGAGCAAAGCCTTACTGCTAGAATCTATTTTAATCCTTTTTTAAAAATGTTATCCTGGCCAAAAAAAAAATAAATTATCCTGGAACAAAAAAAAAAGAAAAAAGAAAGAAAGAAAGCATCAAATATATACACTTGAGTCATGGAAATAAATACTAAATGCAACCAAAAACGGGTCAGATTATCATTCTCACAGTACTCAAGGCAAAATCTACTTAAAAGGATTTTTTTTTTTTTTTTGCTTTGCCTTTCAGGTATAGTAATATACTTTTGTCCAGGAGAAAGGAACCCAAGAAATAATATTCTGTTAATTCTAATGCACAACAGACGCATGAATTGTGGGTTCCATCCATGTCTATAAGAGACAAAAGTGACCTCCAAAAGTATATTCTAGCCCTGTTTTGGTGAGTCTGTGAGTTTTGATTAACAAAAATGGGCAGGAGAGGGCCATCAGAGCAACTTCAGTGGCAATTAACAATGTATTTGGCTCTCTATGTAAGGGCATGATTGCAGGCCTTGCACCAAACACACGTCTCCGTGATTCCAGGATTGTGAGGTGCTCCTTGCACCTACAGAAGAGCAGTGAGAACAATGAAAAGAACTCAGACCTTTGTGATGTCAACACTGTCTAAACAAATTCATGCTTAAATAATTGCGTACAGAAAACACTAATTTTCAAATGACAAAAACTGTTGAAAAAAGAAAACTCAGCTTTGTCTTTTTATAATTTATTTTCATGGCAGTGCCTAAATTAATGTGCTTGTTCACATGATCTCCAATAAATGCTTCTCCAGCACTTTCACATGTGTGTCCTTCACCTGAATAGTGACTAACATCGAAGAGGCTTTGACAGACTTTTACAGGCAAATGTAAGCAAAAGAACAAACTTGCTCTTAACATTGTAAACAATGAAACTTTCTTTCATAGCTAAAAACAAAGTATTCTTACAATCCAACAATGCCAAGATTAGACTGAAACTCCAAACAGGACATCCAATGCGGGAATGAAAAGCTAAGTGTTGGTTAAAAAGCGTAAGAGAGATGTTTAAGACATATTTTTAAAATAGATTCAGAGGATCTTCCCGAATGATCCAGTGGTTAAAACTCTACACTCCCAATGCATGGGGCACGGGTTCTATTCCCTGGTCAGGGGAGTAAAATCCTGCAAGCCATGTGGTGTGGCCAATAAAGAAGATCCGTAAAAATGGGAGAGGAAGCTGAAAAAGCAAATGCACTATTGAAAACTTTATCTGTATACAGATTTGAAACAGAGAACAGAAAGCAGATGGAGAGAGAAAGGCTGGAAACAACAGGAAGAAACTCAATTGTTAAGATAATAGTAAGGTCTTGGGACTTCCCTGGTATCCCAGTGGTTAAGATTCTGTTCCCAGTGCAATGGAGCCCGGGTTCGATTCCTGGTCAGGGAACTAGATCCAACATGCTGCAATTAAGACCCAGCACAGCAAAATAATTTAAAAAGAAAAAGAAAAAAAGATAATAGTAAGCTCTTGAATGAACAAAGATTCAGAGCTGTCCTAGTCAGGATCCATCTTCTCTAGGCTGGAGAATTCTTGGCTCCTCGAGCCATACCCATCTGATTAGTTACAAAGGTTACAATCTACACCAAAATTTTGCTCAAAGTTCTCATCCAGTAGCCCACTAGAAACTGTGAGGACCCCAAGATCTAGAAATAGATATAAAAGCTTTAGAACTAACTATATATCATAAGAAATCCTTTTTCATTTTATCCATGTGGGAAAAAATTAATAATCGTGTCTTTGCCTTTAGCATTGGTTTTAATTCTCAGAACCTTTGGTAACATATGGAGTTTGTATGAAAACTGAATGTGTTTGTTTTAATTGCCAGATGATATAAAATTCAGTGTGTACTTTTTCTCCCACAGAATGTGGAAATGATCCTGTCTAACCATGTGAAATATGAACTATTCTTTGGCGATTCATACACTGGCTTGGGCAGAACTTTTATTTTAAATGTTAATTTTCATAATGCTTTTGGAGGGCATTATATTCCTTCATCCCATGGTCCTGTGAAATTTGTACAGTGTCTGTAAAATTCTGAAGTGTGTGTAGGCTTTTTAAGTATCACATATAATTAAGATTAAATATTCACATTATCATGAGCCAGTTCTTGCAAATATAAAGCAAAGGAAATTCCCAACAGACAATACTTCAGGAAATATTTGCATCCTTATTATTTTTGTAGCATTAAATCTGTCTTACTGAGTTGAAGTTAAAATTGCTTTAGTGACCAACTTTGAATACTAAAACATAAATAAATAAATCAAAAACATGACCTAAAAGATAACGAAGTGAGCAAGAGAAAGAGGCAAATAACATAAATTATAAATTATTGATTTCATTTTCACATTTTAATTGCTGATTTTGCCAGTAGTAAGTATGCTTTATGTGTATATATACATATGTACATATTGCCACTGTTTAAAAACAACATGGTTCAAAGATCTTTAAGGAAATTTAACACTTTAACTTAAAATTATGAAATCTTTATCCCAGAAAACCCCTTTTTCCCCGGGTAAAACAAAACATAATCAGTAAGCTCTTGAATGAACAAAGATTCAGAGCTGTCCTAGTCAGGATCCATCTTCTCTAGGCTGGAGAATTCTTGGCTCCTCGAGCCATACCCATCTGATTAGTTACAAAGGTTACAATCTACACCAAAATTTTGCTCAAAGTTCTCATCCAGTAGCCCACTAGAAACTGTGAGGACCCCAAGATCTAGAAATAGATATAAAAGCTTTAGAACTAACTATATATCATAAGAAATCCTTTTCATTTTATCCATGTGGGAAAAATTAATAATCATGTCTTTGCCTTTAGCATTGGTTTTAATTCTCAGAACCTTTGGTAACATATGGAGTTTGTATGAAAACTGAATGTGTTTGTTTTAATTGCCAGATGATATAAAATTCAGTGTGTACTTTTTCTCCCACAGAATGTGGAAATGATCCTGTCTAACCATGTGAAATATGAACTATTCTTTGGCGATTCATACACTGGCTTGGGCAGAACTTTTATTTTAAATGTTAATTTTCATAATGCTTTTGGAGGGCATTATATTCCTTCATCCCATGGTCCTGTGAAATTTGTACAGTGTCTGTAAAATTCTGAAGTGTGTGTAGGCTTTTTAAGTATCACATATAATTAAGATTAAATATTCACATTATCATGAGCCAGTTCTTGCAGATATAAAGCAAAGGAAATTCCCAACAGACAATACTTCAGGAAATATTTGCATCCTTATTATTTTTGTAACATTAAATCTGTCTTACTGAGTTGAAGTTAAAATTGCTTTAGTGACCAACTTTGAATACTAAAACATAAATAAATAAATCAAAAACATGACCTAAAAGATAACGAAGTGAGCAAGAGAAAGAGGCAAATAACATAAATTATAAATTATTGATTTCATTTTCACATTTTAATTGCTGATTTTGCCAGTAGTAAGTATGCTTTATGTGTATATATACATATGTACATATTGCCACTGTTTAAAAACAACATGGTTCAAAGATCTTTAAGGAAATTTAACACTTTAACTTAAAATTATGAAATCTTTATCCCAGAAAACCTCGAAAACAAAAAATAATCAGAACACTTTGCCTTTTCTAACGCTATAATTCTGTATTACTTGGTTAACTCTTTAGTCTTTATGTTGCTCTCAACTTTCTGATTTGCTAGAAATAAAAATCAACATTGCTTCAATCTATAATTTACATAATCCTGGAGAAATTACTCAGAATAGATAATCTATCACTTGGGAGTGGAAACACTTGAAGATGAACTAATCTAAGAAATGAAGATTTAAAGTGATAGAGTATATTCATTAGATAGAGATCAATCAACAAATATATCTGGAACATCATCTATGACAAAGCAATTGTAACGGGTCCTTTCAAAGATGCAAAGCAAATGAAATCCTTGCCCTCAAGGAGCCTGGTATTTAGAAGGGAAATCTGAGCTTCTATTAAAGTTGTTTTGCCTCAATTTTATATAGGAGCACTACATCCCAAAAATTTAATGCCTTTTCCCTTTAAGAACAGTGGAAAGGACTGATTTTTATAGGAAAACACTGAATTGTATTTAAAGATAATGGAAATTACTTGAAACTGAATATGCCATAAAATACTACTAACACGAAAGTATACTATTAAGAGTCCTCAGATAAAGAGATAAGTCCACATTGTTCATGCAGATGGCCAATAGGCACATGAAAAGATGTTCAGAATCACTAGTTATTAGACAAATGCAAATTAAAACTACAATGAGATACCACCTCACACCAGTCAGGATGACTATCAGCAAAGCTTCCACAAATAACAATGATGGAGAGGGTGCTGAGAGAAGGGAAGCCTCCGGCACTGTTGATGGGAATGTAAATTAGTACAGCCACTATGGAGAACTGTGGAAGTTCCTTAACAAATTAAACACAGAGCCACTACATGACCCTGCACCCCGACTCCTGGGCATATATCCAGAGAAAAACATGGCCCAAAGAGATACATGCTCTGCAATGTTCAGTGCAGCACTGTTTACAATAGCCAAGAAATGGAGACAAACTAAATGTACATGAACAGAGGAATGGATAAAGAAGATGTGGTATATATACATAATGGAATATTATTTGGCCATTAAAAAGAATGAAATAAGGCCATTTGCAGCAATATGGACCTAGAGAGGGTCATACTAAGTGATGTAAGTCTTAACAGAGAAGGAGAGATATCATATGACATCCTTTTCATGGGATTCTGCAAAGAAACGATACAAATGAACATATTTACAAAACAGAGACTCAGAAACTTAGTAAATGAACTCATGATTGCAGGGAATGTTTAGGGACTTTGGGAAAGTCATGTACACATTGCCATGTTTGAAATGGATAACCAACAGAAATCTACTGCATAGGACAGGGAACTCTGCTTAATATTATGTACCAGCCTGGAAGGGAGGTGGGTAGAATGCATACACGTATATGGATGGCCAAGCCCCTTCACTGTTCACCTGAAACTATCACAAAAACTTTAATTGGCTATACACCAATAAAAATGTTTTTGGTGTTAAAAAAAAAAAAAAGAGGTATGTCCACATTGTTAACTGCAATTCAGGAGCAAAATGGCACTTTTATTTTTAAGAAGTCTTTTTATTTTTTTAGTTAAAAAATATTTTTTAAATAATTCTTAAGAATTTCTTTTAAACCAAAAGTTAACAAAACATGTATCACTCTGTATGTTCTTCAGTAGTACTTAACTTTATTTTTTTAATCTGGTGTCTTAATTTGAGAAATGGAACTGAATACATCCCACCCTTGCCTTAGTATCTTAAATCACTTAAAGGAGGAACTATACTGTACTCATCTTCTGGTCATCAATCAAGAGACTCGCACATAGCAGGAAAGCAACAAAAGTTGCTAAGCATTAGAGATGCTTCTAAGAATATTGTCTGTTTGCTCACTTGCAGAAATATTTTCACATTCTCAGTGTCCCTTCCGCTGTCCATCATCCATACCTGCAATTCTCAGATGTTTCTATTGCTATACAGAAGGATAAAGAGTTTAGGAAGCTAAACTCTTGGAAGCATGAGCAAAAAAGAAAATTGGTCAGGTTTTACAAAGGATCAACAGAGTGATGGCAAGCTTCTGGCAGCCACTGTGATATCTGGTGGGTGGAAAGTATTTATCGCCATTTCTACCTACTTTCATAATGATGCTATGAACTGAACTCCTCAAACTAAAATCAGGACATATCAACTAAATTGTATGAATTCTGTATTATTTATTAGAAAATGAAATGAAATAAGACATAAAATTAGTATAGAGTAGCACAGAAGAAGAAGTCAGGTGGTACAGAGTCAGACGTGAAATACAGGGCCATCGAAAAGATACAAGTAGATCTCAGCAGCATTACTGGCCAGCTGAGTCTGTGCAGAACACTGCCCACAGAAAAGTAGACAGCACCTCTGTGCCTTTACACACCTGTCACCTTCTGGAAAAGACCAGATAGTTATCATTTACATAGTCTTAGATATTTATTCCAAGCCATTATCTTCTTGAAATTTCCTGTAATGACCTTGTCTTGCTTTAACACAATTATAGCAAGTATCACACTGTGCTGTGCTATTATTACTTACCTATTCTACGAGTCATTAGAAACCCTTATTCTCTTTTTATACCCTTATTTTTCAATGCTCTATTTACTGGGCATCTTCTATATCATAGCCACTAAGCACTGGGTATAGAAAAGTGAACAAAAAAACATATAGTCCAGCACAGCAACACACTATAATGTAATTCTTTCTCTCGTATGTTATTTTGTTTCATAAAAATATTAACAATTAAATGTGGTTTACAAGTATTGTTTTCCTAGACTTAATCAAATAATCGCCATGTAATAAAGACTAGGATTATTTAGCAATTTTCTAATAAGGTTTTAATATTGGGTCTGTTTTGCATCACTTAGCAGGAAAGCAACAAAAGTTGCTAAGCATTAGAGATGCTTCTAAGAATATTGTCTGTTTGCTCACTTGCAGAAATATTTTCACATTCTCAGTGTCCCTTCCGCTGTCCATCATCCATACCTGCAATTCTCAGATGTTTCTATTGCTATACAGAAGGATAAAGAGTTTAGGAAGCTAAACTCTTGGAAGCATGAGCAAAAAAGAAAATTGGTCAGGTTTTACAAAGGATCAACAGAGTGATGGCAAGCTTCTGGCAGCCACTGTGATATCTGGTGGGTGGAAAGTATTTATCGCCATTTCTACCTACTTTCATAATGATGCTATGAACTGAACTCCTCAAACTAAAATCAGGACATATCAACTAAATTGTATGAATTCTGTATTATTTATTAGAAAATGAAATGAAATAAGACATAAAATTAGTATAGAGTAGCACAGAAGAAGAAGTCAGGTGGTACAGAGTCAGACGTGAAATACAGGGCCATCGAAAAGATACAAGTAGATCTCAGCAGCATTACTGGCCAGCTGAGTCTGTGCAGAACACTGCCCACAGAAAAGTAGACAGCACCTCTGTGCCTTTACACACCTGTCACCTTCTGGAAAAGACCAGATAGTTATCATTTACATAGTCTTAGATATTTATTCCAAGCCATTATCTTCTTGAAATTTCCTGTAATGACCTTGTCTTGCTTTAACACAATTATAGCAAGTATCACACTGTGCTGTGCTATTATTACTTACCTATTCTACGAGTCATTAGAAACCCTTATTCTCTTTTTATACCCTTATTTTTCAATGCTCTATTTACTGGGCATCTTCTATATCATAGCCACTAAGCACTGGGTATAGAAAAGTGAACAAAAAAACATATAGTCCAGCACAGCAACACACTATAATGTAATTCTTTCTCTCGTATGTTATTTTGTTTCATAAAAATATTAACAATTAAATGTGGTTTACAAGTATTGTTTTCCTAGACTTAATCAAATAATCGCCATGTAATAAAGACTAGGATTATTTAGCAATTTTCTAAAAAGCATGACTTGCACATGGAACATTTGGAGAAATTTTTTCTTTTGTTTCTAATGAAGGGGATAAAAACTGACTATCTCCATTGTATAGTAAATGTGAGAGATCTTAATGAAAAGGCAAGATTGTAATTTCTCTTTACCTCTCCTAACGTAAGACATCGATTCACTGGAACATTTAACAAATAAATAATATTAATAATCCAGATAAATTTCATGTAATATCTAAAATATCCTCATACCACTACTCTATAAAATCCAAAGGCTAATTTTAGCCCATTAGTGAAATTCTCCTTTCTGATAATATTAGGAAATATGATTTTCAAATGAAAAAATAATAAACACTGGGATGGGGGGATATACATATGAATAATCTGGGAACATACATATCTGTAAACAACAAAACTCTGTAAAGGTTAAAAGTAAAACAAAGCTTTAAAAAAAAAAAGTAAAAGTTAAAAATAAATAAATAAATAAACATTCCTTTTTCTCAAAAAATATACCTGATTTGCCTCTACAGTACGAAACAACAATCTTTATACCTAAAAGGTACCTGGAAAAATATTTCAACAATTCCAATGAAAGGCTAACAGCAAAAACACACCTGCCCTCAAATTAAGCAATATATGACAATGGTTAACTAAACGAGCTTTAGAATCCAGCAGCCTGAGTTTGAACCTCTTCTCATTACTCACTACCTGTGAAACTTGGACCCTTCTCTTGACTTTTCTAGGCCTTGGCTTTCCTGCCTGTTGTCTCTGGTCAAAGTGCAACAGTGAATTAAGTATTTTTCTCAGTCTCTAACACACACTAAGAACTTAATAAATGTTACATATCATTATTATGTGTTTGTTCATTGAATGATGCCAACTTTGGAAAAATATTATAGGATATTTCACTCTATACCACTCCTAAAATCTCCCAGTGGATTAATACTAAGACTTGATTTTCCATTAATAATCCTAATCTCAAAATACAAGTGTTTTCTTTGTCTCTCACTTGAAATATTCAAGCTTAACATATAAGAAATGCTTTGAGGATACACTACGCAGACCTTATAACCATGTCTTGAAAAATAACCTTTTTATTAAGTTTATTATTACTATATATCTTTTTGCCTGATTTCAATTATACTTAATAATGTTCAATAATTCAAGGAAATTAATTATGAAAAGAGCAGTTAAATTATAAGCAATGGGGTGGATGAGCAAGAATAGGCTTGGAATGCATGCAAATATATAAACTTATTTCTTAAGTCATATTAAATAAAGCCACAATGTACATATTAAGTCCAGTTATACTTTGGAGATCAAAATAATAAGCATTGTGCACTCTGCAGCAAGGCATGATTTCTACCACCACAGAAACAGGCGAACTAGAACCAGTTCTCATTTGCCTTTATCTCTCTGCCCCATGATCCTCTCTGACTTCTTCTTGAAACAGCCTATCAGCATAACCTGATTTTCACTCAATTCAATCCTCCTTCCTTCAGTCTCCTTCTTGACATGTATTCTCTGAAACTCTTTTGGATTCTGTTTTCCTCCCACCCTTTGCAGGTCTATTTTCAGCCTCTTCTCTTGTCCCTCTACAATTTTTCCATTTCAGTTACTAACTTTACATTCATAACTTTCATTTATTTCAGAAAGACTTCAGCTACCTCATCACTTCTGTCTGTTTTTGTTTAGATATTTGATGACACCCAGTCAAGGAATGCTGGGAAATACCTCTAGCTAAAGGTCAAGAGCCCAAAAAAGACTTGGAGGAATTTTTTTTTTTTTTTTTTTTTTTGAGTAAGAGCCAAGGCAACGGCTAGTCTTTGTTGAGAAGACACATCACAGCGAATTTTGAGAGTAAGTTAATGCAGGGGCTCAGGAGGCCAACTGGGAGGCACCATCTTATAGGTTCCACATTTAGGGCATCAGTGAGTCTTGCCATGCTGCAGCTAGAACCAGATGATGGTGCCATTGTCTCATAGACGCAGCCCACTATTCACTTGCTGGTGACGGAGGAGACTAAGTTAGGATCTGCTGGGGTACACAAAGCTGCCTTTGGCGTGAGCACACTGAATGGATCCACTCCCTTTTGTGGTCTTCCTCTCTAGCCCAGTCCTCTGCTCATCATCAGTAGGAACATCACCTCCACATGCCACTGGGTGCACTGTAGCAAGTCAACGGAGACCATGGGCTCTCGGGGCCTTCACCAGCCAGTGCCCCAGACCTGGGAAGCAACCCTAACTGGATTTCTTTTTTTTTTTTTTAATTATTTATTTATTTTGACTCTACTTTGTTGCTTCAGGGGCTGTTCTCTAGTTGCAGCAAACAGGGTCCACTCTCCAGTCAGTGCACAGGCTTCTCTCCGCAGTGCCCTCTCTTGTTGCAGAGCATGGACTCCAGGGCACATAGGCTCAGTAGTTGCTCTCCAGGCTTTAGAGCACAGCCTCAGGAGTCGTGGTGCAGGGGCTTAGCTGTTCCTGGGTATGTGGACTCTTCCTGGACCAGGGACGGAAACTGTGTCTCTTGCATTGGCAGGCAGGATCTTATCCACTGAGCCACCGGGAAAGCCCGACTGGATTTCTTTTTAAGGGAAAGAGTGAATGCAGTCTGATGACAACTAGCTGCCTCTAACACTAACCTTCCTCTAACACTAACCTTGGTTCTCAGTTTCCCTTCACTGAAGCCTCACTCGCCCTCCCCTTTATTTCTAGATCAAATTACTACACAGGACCCTTGGCAGGGTTCCTATTACCTGCTTTTGGCCTCTTTTCTTGTTCACTTATCATTTACAATATCTTCAGAAGGACTACGTTACAATTTGTCATTGAAACAAAAGCTATCGTGTTCACAGGGAAACACGGGAATAAAGTGATAAACTTGATATGAGTTAAAAAAAAAAAAAAACACTTAGACATTGGATGAATAACCAAAATTCCTTATTTTCTTGCAAATTAACAACAAAAAGCTTTAAAGAAGATATCTAAGAAGATATCCACAGGTAAGTGAAGATGTGTTATATTTTATACTGCTATATAAGCAAAACTAATACCTATAAAAGGAAAAAAAAATGCAACTGAGAAGAGAAGACACCGCTGAACCTCAGCGGTGATAATAGGAAAGAGGAAGAATAAGAAGTTATCTAAGGCATAAATTACTATTAGAAATAAAAGGAGGGTCATTATTACAGATCTCATGGATATTAAAAAGATAATACAAGAATATTATGAGCAACTCTATAACCACATATTTAATAACTTAGGTAAAATGGGCCAATTCTTTGACTGACACAATGTACCAAAACTCACACAAAGAGGAAAATAGGTCTGAATGAATTAAAGAAATTAAGTAATCAATAAATAACCTTCCAGAGATGTCAACAGTTAATTCTACCAATAGTACAGTTCTCTATAATTTGCTCCAGAAAATAGAAGCAAAAGGAACATTTCCTAATGTATTAAATATGAGGCCAGCATTATCGTAATACCAGAGACACTATAAGAAAGAAAAAAACCTAAAAACAATATTCTTCATGAATACAAAATTCTCAATATCAGAAATGAAGTCCAAAAATGTATAGAAACAATTCTACACAACAATTATACTTGGGATGTATTCCAAGCATGTAAGTCTGGACCAATATTAGAAAATCAATTAGTGTAATCCATGACATCAACAGCATAAAGAAACTATAGATATTGCAACTGACATGACTGGAGGAAGAAACAGCAACCCACTCCAGTCTTCTTGCCTGCAGAGTTCCATGCACAGAGGAGCCTGGTGAGTTACAGTCCATGGGGCTGCAAAGAGTTGAACATGACAGAGCAACTGAAGATGAAATCTACGTGATAATGATGATAGCTTTTTTTTTTTTTTTGGAACTTTGAGATTATCTCAAAAGAATTCACCTCTACTGAACTCCATAGACCACTAAGTTTGGCCAGCTCATGGGAAAGAAGAAAAACTATCCATTGATTCAAAAAGACTTAGAGGTAAGTTTGAGAGTCTATACTTCATTCTTAATGCCAAAATATAGTATTTTACAAAATCTGACTTAGTCTTACTTTGTAATGGTAAATAGCCAAATAATTACATGCACTCCACAGACTTGCATAAGCAAAACAACTGTTCCTATGAAATCATTTTGAAAATCAAAACTTAAGCCTATGTGTTATGTTAAGATAAAAATACTCAGATTTTAGTTTCAGGAGGTACAATATGAGCAATTATGAGTTTTCTATTTAAAATGTGACCAAATAATCTCTATACAAAGCTAAGTATAGGATATGTGAGATAGGGCTGGATTTAAAAAGCTAACATTTATAACATAAAATTTGAAATTCACTGGGCTGAAATATATTAAATATCACAGGACTTGAGGGGAAGAGAATAAAAAGGCTATGTAAAAATTTAAATATATTCCTCTCATTTTAGGAATCCTTCCAGTAAAAAGAATGAATTAAAATATTCTAAATGTAAGCCCAAATCCCCAAATATCAAGCCTGAATTAAAATAAGCTCTCTATATCAGTGGGTAGAGAGAGTTTCTGCTTGAAAGTTAATTCTACCAATAGTACAGTTCTCTATAATTTGCTCCAGAAAATAGAAGCAAAAGGAACATTTCCTAATGTATTAAATATGAGGCCAGCATTATCGTAATACCAGAGACACTATAAGAAAGAAAAAAACCTAAAAACAATATTCTTCATGAATACAAAATTCTCAATATCAGAAATGAAGTCCAAAAATGTATAGAAACAATTCTACACAACAATTATACTTGGGATGTATTCCAAGCATGTAAGTCTGGACCAATATTAGAAAATCAATTAGTGTAATCCATGACATCAACAGCATAAAGAAACTATAGATATTGCAACTGACATGACTGGAGGAAGAAACAGCAACCCACTCCAGTCTTCTTGCCTGCAGAGTTCCATGCACAGAGGAGCCTGGTGAGTTACAGTCCATGGGGCTGCAAAGAGTTGAACATGACAGAGCAACTGAAGATGAAATCTACGTGATAATGATGATAGCTTTTTTTTTTTTTTTGGAACTTTGAGATTATCTCAAAAGAATTCACCTCTACTGAACTCCATAGACCACTAAGTTTGGCCAGCTCATGGGAAAGAAGAAAAACTATCCATTGATTCAAAAAGACTTAGAGGTAAGTTTGAGAGTCTATACTTCATTCTTAATGCCAAAATATAGTATTTTACAAAATCTGACTTAGTCTTACTTTGTAATGGTAAATAGCCAAATAATTACATGCACTCCACAGACTTGCATAAGCAAAACAACTGTTCCTATGAAATCATTTTGAAAATCAAAACTTAAGTCTATGTGTTATGTTAAGATAAAAATACTCAGATTTTAGTTTCAGGAGGTACAATATGAGCAATTATGAGTTTTCTATTTAAAATGTGACCAAATAATCTCTATACAAAGCTAAGTATAGGATATGTGAGATAGGGCTGGATTTAAAAAGCTAACATTTATAACATAAAATTTGAAATTCACTGGGCTGAAATATATTAAATATCACAGGACTTGAGGGGAAGAGAATAAAAAGGCTATGTAAAAACTTAAATATATTCCTCTCATTTTAAGAATCCTTCCAGTAAAAAGAATGAATTAAAATATTCTAAATGTAAGCCCAAATCCCCAAATATCAAGCCTGAATTAAAATGAAAGCTCCATCTATATCAGTGGGTAGAGAGAGTTTCTGCTTGAAAGTTCATTTTTTTTAATCTTGTGCAAAAGCAAAACATTCATACACTACTATACATTTTCCATAGCCTTCTACTTTTCTGTATCTATCTCCTTGTTTGAGCACATAATGTATTTCCATCTACTGAAAAAAAATTGTCTCAAATATTACTACTGATTGAACTATATTTGGCTTTTATACAAAGTCACATGGGAAAAGAATACTAATAAAGTCATAAACGGTGCAGAAACTACAACCATTTGTCATTTGCCAACCTACATTTACACTTTGGCAGAGAAGGACTATAAGGTAACTTTTTCTTAGAACTGCTTTGAGGACTTAGCATTACCAGAACAAAGAATTCTCTCCAGCTCCTTAATAAGTTACATACAAGCTGAAATAATATCCTTTGTCAAACCTTAGCCCTGCTTCATATCATCATTTATTCAAGCACTGGCTCAATTTAGAATCAGAAGGAAGAAAGCATAGCAGCAGTGACATTATTTCAGTTGCCTACAATAAATTACACACCTGTCAAATCTCCACACTCTAAAATCACTTCACCTTGAAAGTACATGAGAGTTTTTAATTTTTTTAATTCTTCTTGCATATAATCTATAATCTATATATATATGTATATATATAATGAAGTTTTGAATCTGGTGTATTCCTTTCATTTCTTGGTTAAAAATATAAAATTTAGAAACTGTTACTGAATCAAGGCAAAAGTATACTCCCCACTAAAATATTTTAGTAATGCTTTTTTTCCAGTGAAGTAACTCTTAAGATGAAACAAACACACAAACACATTTCAAAATATTAAAAAAAAAAAAAATTCATCAGAGATCCAGTGAGCATTAGAAACTTAGTATAGAAAGAAATATCAAACCTGTATCCGGGTCCCTGGGAACTTACCATCCAGTTAAGGTAAGTTATACAGTAATAATAACAACAACAACAAAGGAAATACATATAATACAATGCTTATATATAATACAGCTGACTTACTGGAAAAGTCCCTGATGTTGGAAAAGATTGAGGGCAGAAGGAAGTGAGTGTATCAGAGGATGAGATGGCTGGATGGCATCACCGATGCAATGGACATCAACTTGGACAAACTTCGAGAGATGGTGAAAGACAGGACAGGGAGGCCGGGCAAGCTGCAAAAATGCTATCTACTTAATTCTGGTCTCTATTCCTACTGTTACTGCATTCTCTATCACCTCCTTTTGTGAACTGCTAGGGACGATTTAAAACAGAAAAGTAAATCAATGCTAGTTTCCATATTACAGTAAAGACATCTCCTAATTGGCTCAACCAATGCCAGGCACTATTTCAACACATCCTGTCCTCCTGTATCCATCCAAGTGCATTACGCATGTTGAACAATCAGATTTTAAAGGAAAGATATGACTGATGAAGCTTATTCATGGATTCACTCCTCTTTCCTCAGTATCAAGTATTTGTGAAACTTACTTTGTTCATTAATGCAAGGAGATTGGAGGAGTTGCTAAATTTGTGTCACACACATGTATATACCCACATATATATAGACATCTCTTCATCAAAGTTACACAATTCTGAAATTTCAGGATAAAGTCATACAATCTGCCCCCCAGTTGTGACCTTTAACATACACTGATTGAATGAAGGACACCCGAACAACGAAACATTCCTCCCTCCAGAACTCATCAAAGCTGGGTCCTTATTTGGACATCAATACAAACGTTTCTCTTTAATGATACCTTAGAACACAGCTGCATATTCCCTAGGGACTCTGGACTATCACTGATTAATCATTTTCACTATATTAATCATCACCTGAAATTGTCTTGCTGATGTAACTGGTTACTTGTCTGTTACCTCTCAGGTGGCTCAGTGGTAAAGAATTAGCTTGCAATACAAGAGACCCAGGTTTGATCTCTGGGTCGGGAAGATCCTCTGGATATGGGCATGGCAATCCACTCCAGTATTCTTGCTTGGGAAATCCCATGAACAGAGCTACAGTCCATGGGGTCACAAAGGATGTGACATAATTGAGCTACTAACACTTTCTTCTTCCCATTGCCTCTCCCCTCCTCTGTCATGGTCATGTAAACTTTAGGACAGCAGAGACCCGGTATGTCTTTCTCACTGTTCTACTCTTAGTTGCTGTTCATAGTTGGCACATAATAGGTAACCATTAAATATTTGCTGAATTAAGGGAAGGATAAATTAACAGATTGAATGGATATTTTAAAAACATTATACTCTCTATTCCAGAGGTCCTTAACAAGCAAATTAGGACACAAGGAAGGCAAGTTATATCCAGAAGGAGGTGGCTGAATCAACAAATTACTATTCCTTCTCAAATTCTAATAATTTTTTTAAGTTTTAGAGCAAAACAGTTTGTGTAACAGTTACAAAAGACAGAATTGTAATCTCAAAAGATGCATTCGGAACTTCCCTGGTGGTCCAGTGGAGCACATGAGCCCAGAGCCAGTGCTCTGCAATAAGAGAGGCCACTGCAATGAGAGGCCCACACAGGCCAAAGAACAAAGACAGATGAAAATAAATAAAGACTAATAAAAGAGGCCAAAATTTAAAGAAAAAAAATGTAAATAAAAAAAGATACATTCAAATCTATAAAGAATCAACATATTTTTAAAAGTAAAAATAAGAAATTATATCTTGATCTGAAAGCCAGAATCTCAGCTAAAACTCTATCATTCCCACTGGTTTTATATCTTACTCACACATACAAACACAAGGTAAGTGGAAAGAACTCTTCTGGCTTACCTATTAGTCCTTAACTGAAATCAAAGTCTACTGGCTTGTATCCAGAAACTTCATCAAGAACCAACTTAGTGGAATGTCTAGATCTACAATGGATAACTTCAACTCAAAGTCAGGGAAAATACTATTTAGTCTCCAGCCACGGTCTCCACTTTAGTATTGACTAAAGCCCCAGAAATGAACACTGGGGTTCAGAATCACTTTTAAAGAGCCTTTCAGAAATCTCCTTTGCCCTGCTATATCTCATTCCATGTGTATCTGTACTTTAGCTAGCACTGTATCTATTCTAACTGAACGGCTCTTAAAATGATGAAGTAGAAACTAGCTAATAATAAGGTCCTTGACCGTGAATACTTCTGTTTGCAGACAGAAGACTAACTGAGCTGATCGATATTACAGTCTCAGCTGCATTACACCTGGACAGTAAATGCTGCTAACTGGTATACAGAAGCACCGTTCTAAGTGCTAAGTAAAGACTATGTCTGTTATCAATTATGAATTGGAATTCACACCGTGCAGGGTGCTAGTCAAAGCCACCATATGCATGAACAACTGTAAATCACAATTTTATTTTAGAACAGGGACTCTGCTTTTCAACTAGCTTTAGAAAGTACATGACACACTGTGAAAATGGACATTTAATAAATACTCCTTTCGGCACCTGCACACAGAGCAGGTAATAAATGCTGCTGTCTGACTTGATAATGATGATTCCTGGCACAGTGGAGACACTATTAACGAATGTTATTTGATTGATGATGAGACAAGCTGCACAAACATGGATTTTTCTCCTTTGTCAGTTCTCCTCAACAAAAGCAAAACATGCTCCAGTCACAGCAGAAACTACGACACCAAGAAAACAGTACCTTTCTTGTTGCTCAGAGTTTCACCTGAATAACATTTACATACCATTTATTATATACCAGGTATACTACGTGTTATATAGACTTGTGTAATCTTGAGGAAAGCTATCTTAATAAGCTATAAATATGATAATAACATGCTATTATAGTTCCTGTTTTTACAGATGAATAGAAAACACAGGGCTGAGTATTTTGTCCAATGTCACTTTACCACTGCAGTAACGTTCACATTTGGCCGCTTGTATACAGAGCTGCCCTGGGAAGCCACCAGGGCTTGCTACTGCGTCTTGTTATCCAGAAACTTCATCAAGAACCAACTTAGTGGAATGTCTAGATCTACAATGGATAACTTCAACTCAAAGTCAGAATATACTATTTAGTCTCCAGCCACGGTCTCCACTTTAGTATTGACTAAAGCCCCAGAAATGAACACTGGGGTTCAGAATCACTTTTAAAGAGCCTTTCAGAAATCTCCTTTGCCCTGCTATATCTCATTCCATGTGTATCTGTACTTTAGCTAGCACTGTATCTATTCTAACTGAACGGCTCTTAAAATGATGAAGTAGAAACTAGCTAATAATAAGGTCCTTGACCGTGAATACTTCTGTTTGCAGACAGAAGACTAACTGAGCTGATCGATATTACAGTCTCAGCTGCATTACACCTGGACAGTAGATGCTGCTAACTGGTATACAGAAGCACCGTTCTAAGTGCTAAGTAAAGACTATGTCTGTTATCAATTATGAATTGGAATTCACACCGTGCAGGGTGCTAGTCAAAGCCACCATATGCATGAACAACTGTAAATCACAATTTTATTTTAGAACAGGGACTCTGCTTTTCAACTAGCTTTAGAAAGTACATGACACACTGTGAAAATGGACATTTAATAAATACTCCTTTCGGCACCTGCACACAGAGCAGGTAATAAATGCTGCTGTCTGACTTGATAATGATGATTCCTGGCACAGTGGAGACACTATTAACGAATGTTATTTGATTGATGATGAGACAAGCTGCACAAACATGGATTTTTCTCCTTTGTCAGTTCTCCTGAACAAAAGCAAAACATGCTCCAGCCACAGCAGAAACTACGACACCAAGAAAACAGTACCTTTCTTGTTGCTCAGAGTTTCACCTGAATAACATTTACATACCATTTATTATATACCAGGTATACTACGTGTTATATAGACTTGTGTAATCTTGAGGAAAGCTATCTTAATAAGTTATAAATACGATAATAACATGCTATTATAGTTCCTGTTTTTACAGATGAATAGAAAACACAGGGCTGAGTATTTTGTCCAATGTCACTTTACCACTGCAGTAACGTTCACATTTGGCCTCTTGTATACAGAGCTGCCCTGGGAAGCCACCAGGGCTTCCCTGGTGGCTCAGATGGTAAAGAATCCACCTGCAATGGAGGAGACTGAGGTTCAATCCCTGGGTTGGGAATATGCCTAGGAGAAGAGACAGGAATCCACCTCAGTAACTGTGCCTAGAGAATCTGATGAACAAAGGAGTCTGGCGGGCTACAGTCCACGGGGTCGCAAAGAGTCAGACACAACAGAGCAACTAAGCACGCCTGCGCACGCACACACACACACAAGGCTGCAGTGAATATTCATGTATATATGCACATATACATGAGTAAATGCTCTCACTTTCCATTCTTAGTTCTTTTAAGGTAATATGCTTTAAGATAAGAATTCTTCCCACATATTTGTTGAAGTTTAGGAGTCTGCAAAACCAAGGGAGTCATTCCTGAGAAACTGGATCAATTGAAAGAAGCTTCTCTTTGAGGTGCAAAACTTGTAGGTTTAACACCAACAAACTGTAGACCTTGCATTAATTCCGACAACAGTGCTATTTTCAATTAAGTAACTACTAATGCCCTAGGCACTTCCGCCAGCCTCACTGCTTTTAACCTTTTTTCAAAAACTGAACTTTAAATAGATAATATTCACAACAACTTTGTGGTGAAATATTTTCTGAAATGTTTGCATGAAAAATGATCTAGACAGAGATGGCTCCTGAGATGAAAAAGAACAGTAGTGGCACAGTCAGGGGAGAAATTTAGACTGGATTCCTAAGAAAGAGGCAGTTAAACTCTTTGGACATCTTCCATTGACCTCTATCAGAATGGATCCCATTTTACCTGTTCCGGGTAAATTTCTGAAACGTTGAGAAAGATTATCTTGGAAAATAAATGTCATCTTCGTAAGAAGATGACTTTCTGAAATACACACAAATGCTTGTTGTTTATTGAATGAGACATTTTATTGTGTATTTATGGCAGACACTCTACTTCCCTGTGTGATTGTTAAACCTGTGTTATATATAAATATGTATTTGGTAATCTGAGCCATAGCTTTTATTCTTATTTATGTAAATAGAGAATGAAACTTTTAGTTTTTGAAAACTTTTGATCCCTTTCACCCATTTTGTCTAACCTCAACCCCATCACATCTGCCAAGTACCAATCTGGTCCCTATATCAGTAAGTTTGGATTTTACACTGTTTGTTTATATTCCCCATATAGAAATCATAAAGTTTTTCTGTCTGATTTACTTCACTAAGCATACAGCCCTTGCGGTCATTCATGTTGTCATAAATGGAAAGACTGCCTTCTTTTTTATGTCTAACAATACTCCATTATATGTGTGTATGTGTGTATGTGTATACACTACAGTTTCATTATTCATTCATCCACTGACTAACATTTAGTTAGTTCCTTGTCTTGATTATTGTAAATAATGCTACAATGAACAAACGGATGTATATATATTTTTGACATACTGTTTCGGTTTGGTTTGGATAAATGTTGAACTGCAAAACCAAGGGAGTCATTCCTGAGAAACTGGATCAATTGAAAGAAGCTTCTCTTTGAGGTGCAAAACTTGTAGGTTTAACACCAACAAACTGTAGACCTTGCATTAATTCCGACAACAGTGCTATTTTCAATTAAGTAACTACTAATGCCCTAGGCACTTCCGCAAGCCTCACTGCTTTTAACCTTTTTTCAAAAACTGAACTTTAAATAGATAATATTCACAACAGCTTTGTGGTGAAATATTTTCTGAAATGTTTGCATGAAAAATGATCTAGACAGAGATGGCTCCTGAGATGAAAAAGAACAGTAGTGGCACAGTCAGGGGAGAAATTTAGACTGGATTCCTAAGAAAGAGGCAGTTAAACTCTTTGGACATCTTCCATTGACCTCTATCAGAATGGATCCCATTTTACCTGTTCCGGGTAAATTTCTGAAACGTTGAGAAAGATTATCTTGGAAAATAAATGTCATCTTCGTAAGAAGATGACTTTCTGAAATACACACAAATGCTTGTTGTTTATTGAATGAGACATTTTATTGTGTATTTATGGCAGACACTCTACTTCCCTGTGTGATTGTTAAACCTGTGTTATATATAAATATGTATTTGGTAATCTGAGCCATAGTTTTTATTCTTATTTATGTAAATAGAGAATGAAACTTTTAGTTTTTGAAAACTTTTGATCCCTTTCACCCATTTTGTCTAACCTCAACCCCCTCACATCTGCCAAGTACCAATCTGGTCCCTATATCAGTAAGTTTGGATTTTACACTGTTTGTTTATATTCCCCATATAGAAATCATAAAGTTTTTCTGTCTAATTTACTTCACTAAGCATACAGCCCTTGCGGTCATTCATGTTGTCATAAATGGAAAGACTGCCTTCTTTTTTATGTCTAACAATACTCCATTATATGTGTGTATGTGTGTATGTGTATACACTACAGTTTCATTATTCATTCATCCACTGACTAACATTTAGTTAGTTCCTTGTCTTGATTATTGTAAATAATGCTACAATGAACAAACGGATGCATATATATTTTTGACATACTGTTTCGGTTTGGTTTGGATAAATGCCCAGAAGCGTGTTTGTTGAATCACATGGCAGTCCATTTTTAATTTTTAGAGGAATCCTCAACCTGTTTCCAAGAGAACACACTGCTCATAGCAAACACCCTCTTAAAACAACACAAGACATGACTACACATGGACATCATCAGATGGTCAAACTAAAATCAGACTGATTATATTCTTTGCACCCAAAGATAGAGACTGTCTATATAGTCAGCAAAAACAAGACCTGGAGTTGACTGTGGCTCAGATCATCAACTCCTCATTGCAAAATTCAGATTTATATTGAAGAAAGTAGGAAAAATCACTAGGCCATTCAGGTGTGACCTAAATCAAATCCCCTATGATTGTACAGTAGACGTGACAAATAGATTCAAGGCATCAGATCTGTTACAGTGTCTGAAGAACTATGGATGGAGGTTTGTAACACTGTACAGGAGGTGGTGACCAAAACCATCTGCAGGGAAAAAAAAAAAAGCAAGAAGGCAAATTGGTTGTCTGACACCTCTCCAAAGAGGACATACAGATGGCCCAAAAATACATGAAACGATGCTCAACTTCACTTATAAGTAGAGAAATGCAAATCAAAACTACAATGAGATATCATCTCACACCTGTCAGAATGGCCATCATCCACAAATCGACAGACAATAAATGCTGGAGAGGCTGCAGAGAAAAGGGAACACTCCTGCATTGCTGGTGGGAATGTAGGTTGATTCAGCCTCTATGGAAGACTGTATGGAGATTTCTTAAAAAACTAAAAATAGAAGCACCTTATGACCCAGCAATCCCACTCTTAGGCTTACACTCTGATGAAATCAAAACTGAAAGAAGCACCTGTACCCCAATGTTCATTGCAGCTCTCTATACAATAGCTAGAACATGGAAGCAACCTAGATGCCTATCAATGAACAAATGGATCCAAAAGCTCTGGTACATATATACAACGGAATACTACACAGCTGTAAAGAGAAATGCAGAAGAATCAGCCCTAATGAGGTGGCTGGCTCTAGAACGTATCATAAAAAGTGAAGTCAGTCAGAAAGAGAAGGACAAGTACAATATACTAACACATATATATAGAATCTAGTAGGACGGTGATGATGGCACATGCAGTGAAGCAACAGACAGAAAGACATAGACAGTGGACATATGGACATTGTGGGGAAGGAACAGTGGGTGAGAGGCGTAAAGGAAGTAGCTTGAAGGCCTATGTGAAGAAAACAGCTATAGTCACTGCTCTGTGAGAAAAGGGGATCCTTCACAGGTGCTGTATGACAGTCTGGAGGGGTGGGATGGGGGGGATATCCATGTGACTAATCTGGGAACATGCATGTCTATAAACAACAAAACTCTGTAAAAGTTAAAAGTGAAATAAAAGTTTAAAAAAAACAAAAAACAAAGTGGTTGTCTGAGAAGGCCCTACAAACAGCTGAGAAAAGAAGAGAACTAAGAAGCAAATGAGAAACTGAAAGACATACCCAACTGAATACAGAGTTTCAGAGGATATCAAGTAGAGATAAGAAAGTCTTCTTAAGTGAACAATGCAAAGGAACAGAGAAAACAATAGAACAGGAAACACTAGAGATCTTTTCAAAAAAAACCCAGAAATGTTAAGGGAACATTTTATGAAAAGATGGCCACAACAAAGAAAAAGTCAACACCTAACAGAAGCAGAGGAGATTAAGAAGAGATGGCAAGAAAACACAAAATTATACAAAAAAGGTCTTCAATTTAGTTCAGTCACTCAGTCGTGTCCGACTCTTTTGAGACCCCCACGGACGGCAGCATGTCAGGCTTTCCTGTCCTTCACCATCTCCCGGAGCCTGCTCAAACTCATGTCCACTGAGTCAGTGATGCCATCCAACCATCTCATCCTCGGTCATACCGTTTTTCTTTTATCAGGCTCTTCTTCAATGAGTTGCTAGACAGAAGCACCCTTTAGATGCCAAAAATCCCCAATGTTCATTGCAGCTCTCTATACAATAGCTAGAACATGGAAGCAACCTAGATGCCCATCAATGAACAAATGGATCCAAAAGCTCTGGTACATATATACAACGGAATACTACACAGCTGTAAAGAGAAATGCAGAAGAATCAGCCCTAATGAGGTGGCTGGCTCTAGAACGTATCATAAAAAGTGAAGTCAGTCAGAAAGAGAAGGACAAGTACAATATACTAACACATATATATAGAATCTAGTAGGACGGTGATGATGGCACATGCAGTGAAGCAACAGACAGAAAGACATAGAGAGTGGACATATGGACATTGTGGGGAAGGAACAGTGGGTGAGAGGCGTAAAGGAAGTAGCTTGAAGGCCTATGTGAAGAAAACAGCTATAGTCACTGCTCTGTGAGAAAAGGGGATCCTTCACAGGTGCTGTATGACAGTCTGGAGGGGTGGGATGGGGGGGATATCCATGTGACTAATCTGGGAACATGCATGTCTGTAAACAACAAAACTCTGTAAAAGTTAAAAGTGAAATAAAAGTTTAAAAAAAACAAAAAACAAAGTGGTTGTCTGAGAAGGCCCTATAAACAGCTGAGAAAAGAAGAGAACTAAGAAGCGAATGAGAAACTGAAAGACATACCCAACTGAATACAGAGTTTCAGAGGATATCAAGTAGAGATAAGAAAGTTTTCTTAAGTGAACAATGCAAAGGAACAGAGAAAACAATAGAACAGGAAACACTAGAGATCTTTTCAAAAAAAACCCAGAAATGTTAAGGGAACATTTTATGAAAAGATGGCCACAACAAAGAAAAAGTCAACACCTAACAGAAGCAGAGGAGATTAAGAAGAGATGGCAAGAAAACACAAAATTGTACAAAAAAGGTCTTCAATTTAGTTCAGTCACTTAGTCGTGTCCGACTCTTTTGAGACCCCCACGGACGGCAGCATGTCAGGCTTTCCTGTCCTTCACCATCTCCCGGAGCCTGCTCAAACTCATGTCCACTGAGTCAGTGATGCCATCCAACCATCTCATCCTCGGTCATACTGTTCATCTTTTGCCTTCTATTTTTTCCAGCATCAGGCTCTTCTTCAATGAGTTGTCTCTTCACATCCAGGGGCCAAAGTATTGGAGTTTCAGCATCAGCATAATTACTTTGAAAGAATGACTGATTTCCTTTAAGATTGACTGGTTTAATCTCTCCCTTGCTGTCCAAAGGACTCTCAAGAGCCTTCTCCAACTTAATAACCCAGAAAAACACAATGGTGTTCACAAACCTAGAGCCAGACATCTCGAAAGTGTGATATCAAGTGGACCTTAGGAAGCATTACTACAAATAAAGCTAGTGGATGTGATGCACCTCCATTTCAAATCCTAAAAGATCATGCTGCTAAAGTGTTGCACTTAATATGTCAGCAAATATGGAAAACTCACCAGTGGCCACAGGACTGGAAAAGTTCAGTTTTCATTCCAATCCATAAGACCAATGCCAGAGAATGTTCCAACTACCACATAACTGAGTTCATTTCACATGCTAGCAAGGTAATTCTCAAAATTCTTCAAGCTATGCTTCAATAGTACATGAACTGAGAACTTCCAAAAGTAGAAGCTGGATTTAGAAAAGGCAGAGAAAACATAGATCAAATTGCCAACATTCATTGGATAATAAAAAACAAGGAATTCCAGAAAAACAACTACTTCTGTTTAATTTATTACTCAGAAGTCTTTAACTATGTGGATCAGAACAAACTATGGACACTTCTTAAAGAGATGGGAATGCCATACCACCTTACCTGCGTCCTAGGAAACCTGTATGCAGCTCAAGAACACAAGAACAATAGAACAGGAAACACTAGAGATCTTTTCAAAAAAAAAAAAAAACCAGAAATGTTAAGGGAACATTTTATGAAAAGATGGCCACAACAAAGAAAAAGTCAACACCTAACAGAAGCAGAGGAGATTAAGAAGAGATGGCAAGAAAACACAAAATTGTACAAAAAAGGTCTTCAATTTAGTTCAGTCACTTAGTCGTGTCCGACTCTTTTGAGACCCCCACGGACGGCAGCATGTCAGGCTTTCCTGTCCTTCACCATCTCCCGGAGCCTGCTCAAACTCATGTCCACTGAGTCGGTGATGCCATCCAACCATCTCATCCTCGGTCATACCGTTCATCTTTTGCCATCTATTTTTTGCAGCATCAGGCTCTTCTTCAATGAGTTGTCTCTTCACATCCGGGGGCCAAAGTATTGGAGTTTCAGCATCAGCATAATTACTTTGAAAGAATGACTGATTTCCTTTAGGACTGACTGGTTTAATCTCTCCCTTGCTGTCCAAAGGACTCTCAAGAGCCTTCTCCAACTTAATAACCCAGAAAAACACAATGGTGTTCACATATCAAGTGGACCTTAGGAAGCATTACTACAAATAGCGCTAGTGGATGTGATGCACCTCCATTTCAAATCCTAAAAGATCATGCTGCTAAAGTGTTGCACTTAATATGTCAGCAAATATGGAAAACTCACCAGTGGCCACAGGACTGGCAAAGTTCAGTTTTCATTCCAATCCATAAGACCAATGCCAGAGAATGTTCCAACTACCACATAACTGAGTTCATTTCACATGCTAGCAAGGTAATTCTCAAAATTCTTCAAGCTATGCTTCAATAGTACATGAACTGAGAACTTCCAAAAGTAGAAGCTGGATTTAGAAAAGGCAGAGAAAACATAGATCAAATTGCCAACATTCATTGGATAATAAAAAAAACAAGGGAATTCCAGAAAAACAACTACTTCTGTTTAATTTATTACTCAGAAGTCTTTAACTATGTGGATCAGAACAAACTATGGACACTTCTTAAAGAGATGGGAATGCCATACCACCTTACCTGTGTCCTAGGAAACCTGTATGCAGCCCAAGAACCAACAATTAGAACCAGATATGGAACAACATACTGGTTCAAAATTGGGAAAAGAAAATGTCAAAGCCGTATACTGTCACCCTGTTTATTTAACTTCTAAGCAGAGTACATCATGCAATAAATCAGATAAATCAGAAAATGGAACCAAAATAGCCAAGAGAAATATCAACAACCTCAGACATGCAGATGATATCACTCTAATGGCAGCAAGCAAAGAGGAATTAAAGAGCTTCTTGATGAAAGTGAGAGGAGAGTGGAAAACTCTCCAGCATTCAGAAAACTAAGATCATGGCATCCAGTCCCACCACTTCATGGCAGATGGGAAAACAATGGAAACAGTGACAAGACTTTATTTTTTTAGGCTCCAAAATCACTTTAGATGGTGACTGGAGCCATGAAATTAAGATATGCTCACTTCTTGGAAGAAAAGCTATGACAAACCTAGACAGTGTATCAAAAAGCAGACACATCACTTTGCAACAAAGGCCCACACAGTCAAATCTATGGTTTTTCCAGGAGTCATAAATGGATATAAGAGCGGGACCATAAAGAAGGCTGGGTGCCAAAGAATTGATGCTTTCAAACTGTGGTGCTTGTAAAGATTCTTGAGAGCTCCTTGGACTGCAAGATCAAAGAAGTGAATACAAAGGAAATCAACCCTGAACATTCACTGAAAGGATTGATTTAAGCTCAATACTTTGGCCATATAATGCAGGAAACACCTGGGGGAACCAGTGGCCACAGGACTGGAAAAGTTCAGTTTTCATTCCAATCCATAAGACCAATGCCAGAGAATGTTCCAACTACCACATAACTGAGTTCATTTCACATGCTAGCAAGGTAATTCTCAAAATTCTTCAAGCTATGCTTCAATAGTACATGAACTGAGAACTTCCAAAAGTAGAAGCTGGATTTAGAAAAGGCAGAGAAAACATAGATCAAATTGCCAACATTCATTGGATAATAGAAAAACAAGGAATTCCAGAAAAACAACTACTTCTGTTTAATTTATTACTCAGAAGTCTTTAACTATGTGGATCAGAACAAACTATGGACACTTCTTAAAGAGATGGGAATGCCATACCACCTTACCTGCGTCCTAGGAAACCTGTATGCAGCTCAAGAACCAACAATTAGAACCAGATATGGAACAACATACTGGTTCAAAATTGGGAAAAGAAAATGTCAAAGCCGTATACTGTCATCCTGTTTATTTAACTTCTAAGCAGAGTACATCATGCAATAAATCAGATAAATCACAAAATGGAACCAAAATAGCCAAGAGAAATATCAACAACCTCAGACATGCAGATGATATCACTCTAATGGCAGAAAGCAAAGAGGAATTAAAGAGCTTCTTGATGAAAGTGAGAGGAGAGGAAAACTCTCCAGCATTCAGAAAACTAAGATCATGGCATCCAGTCCCACCACTTCATGGCAGATGGGAAAACAATGGAAACAGTGACAAGACTTTATTTTTTTAGGCTCCAAAATCACTTTAGATGGTGACTGGAGCCATGAAATTAAGATATGCTCACTTCTTGGAAGAAAAGCTATGACAAACCTAGACAGTGTATCAAAAAGCAGACACATCACTTTGCAACAAAGGCCCACACAGTCAAATCTATGGTTTTTCCAGGAGTCATAAATGGATATAAGAGCGGGACCATAAAGAAGGCTGGGTGCCAAAGAATTGATGCTTTCAAACTGTGGTGCTTGTAAAGATTCTTGAGAGCTCCTTGGACTGCAAGATCAAAGAAGTGAATACAAAGGAAATCAACCCTGAACATTCACTGAAAGGATTGATGCTGAAGCTCCAATACTTTGGCCATCTGATCCAAACAGCTGACTCAGTGGGAAAAACTAGGATTCTGGGACAGATTGAAGGTAGGATAAGGGGGCAACAGCGGATGAGATAGTCGGATGGCATCACCAACAATGTACATGAGCTTGAGCAAGCTCCGGGAGATGGTGAATGACAGGGAAGTCTGGTATGCTGAAGTCCTTGGAGTCGCAAAGAGTTGGACATGACTTTCAACAACAGCATCCTGTTTTCCATAATGTCTGCACGAATTTACATTCCCATCAGTGCATTTGAGGTTTCTTTTCTCTGTATCCTCACCAACATTTCTTACTTCTTGTCTTTTTATAACAGCCATTCTAAAATGTGAGCTCACTGCTAGTTTTGATTTGCATATGCCTGAGTAATTATATTGAGCATCTTTTCATAAACGTTTTGGGCATCTGTATATCTTCTTTGGAAAAATATTTATTCAGATCTTCTGCCCATTTTTAAATCAGATTATCTGAATTTTTGCCATTGAGTTGTATGAGTTCTTTATACTTTTTATATATTAGCCCTTTATCAGTGTATGATTAGCAAATATTTCTCTCATTTAGTAGGCTGTCTTTTCATTTTGCTGATCATTTCCTTTTCTGTGCAGAAAAATATGATGTAGTCCCACTTAGCTTTATTTTGTTGCTTTTGCTCTTGGTATTCAAAAAAACATCATCACTAAGACCTATGTCAAGAGGATTACCCATTGTGATGTGAGTCTTACATTCAAGTCTGTAATCTTTTGTTTGTTTGTTTGTTCTCTAGTTGCACAGAGTGGAGGCTACTCTCCAGTTGAGGTGAGCAGGCTTCTCATTGCAGTGACTTCTTTTGTTATGGAACTCGGGCTCTAGGGCACATGAAAAGATGGTGACTGGAGAAAGCACAAAGCTATGACAAACCTAGACAGTGTATCAAAAAGCAGACACATCACTTTGCAACAAAGGCCCACACAGTCAAATCTATGGTTTTTCCAGGAGTCATACATGGATATAAGAGCAGGACCATAAAGAAGTCTGGGTGCCAAAGAATTGATGCTTTCAAACTGTGGTGCTTGTAAAGATTCTTGAGAGCTCCTTAGACTGCAAGATCAAAGAAGTGAATACAAAGGAAATCAACCCTGAACATTCACTGAAAGGATTGATGCTGAAGCTCCAATACTTTGGCCATCTGATCCAAACAGCTGACTCAGTGGGAAAAACTAGGATTCTGGGACAGATTGAAGGTAGGATAAGGGGGCAACAGCGGATGAGATAGTCGGATGGCATCACCAACAATGTACATGAGCTTGAGCAAGCTCCGGGAGATGGTGAATGACAGGGAAGTCTGGTATGCTGAAGTCCTTGGAGTCGCAAAGAGTTGGACATGACTTTCAACAACAGCATCCTGTTTTCCATAATGTCTGCACGAATTTACATTCCCATCAGTGCATTTGAGGTTTCTTTTCTCTGTATCCTCACCAACATTTCTTACTTCTTGTCTTTTTATAACAGCCATTCTAAAATGTGAGCTCACTGCTAGTTTTGATTTGCATATGCCTGAGTAATTATATTGAGCATCTTTTCATAAACGTTTTGGGCATCTGTATACCTTCTTTGCAAAAATATTTATTCAGATCTTCTGCCCATTTTTAAATCAGATTATCTGAATTTTTGCCATTGAGTTGTATGAGTTCTTTATATTTTTTTATATATTAGCCCTTTATCAGTGTATGATTAGCAAATATTTCTCTCATTTAGTAGGCTGTCTTTTCATTTTGCTGATCATTTCCTTTTCTGTGCAGAAAAATATGATGTAGTCCCACTTAGCTTCATTTTGTTGCTTTTGCTCTTGGTATTCAAAAAAACATCATCACTAAGACCTATGTCAAGAGGATTACCCATTGTGATGTGAGTCTTACATTCAAGTCTGTAATCTTTTGTTTGTTTGTTTGTTCTCTAGTTGCACAGAGTGGAGGCTACTCTCCAGTTGAGGTGAGCAGGCTTCTCATTGCAGTGACTTCTTTTGTTATGGAACTCGGGCTCTAGGGCACACGAGTTTCAGTAGCTGAGGCACATGGGCTCAACAGTTGCAGCTCCAAGGCTCTAGACAGCACAAGCTTAACAGTTGTGGTTCATGGGTTCAGCTGCTCTGCAGCATGCGGAATCTTCCTGGATCAGGGATTGAAACCGTGTCTCCTGCATTGGCAGGTGAACCATTGAGCTACCAGGGAAGCCGCTATAATCTATTTTAATAGAGTTAATTTTTCTACATGATATGAGATAGTGTCCAAATAATTTACAATGAATAACAAAGACGTATTTTCCCATAGGGCTAATAAAGATTTCTCTGAGTTTATACTGTGATGCCAGGTACACATTAAACATGTTAAAGACATACAATAGTACACTGAAGTACTGAACTACCTAGGTTCAAATCTTCCCTCCATGTTTACTTTACTGTAGATTTTAACAACCTAAACAACATGGAAGGGTGAAAGAAAACAGAAAAACCTAAAAAGAAGAAACCCAATCTGTAGACTTACTGTCTGATTATAAAGGATCTAAGTAGCTGATACAACATATGACACAGTGGCAGGATAGCAATTTAATGATGGTGATAAGATGATGCTATTTTAAGCCAAACCAATCTACTTTATAAGGCACCTATAGAGGATACATATTCTCCTGGGTCCTTACAACAAAAAAACCAGTGAACGTAGTAATTTTGAGCAACTTTCACTTATTTTGTTTTCTCTCATTTTAAGATTTGTTGCTTATTGAGTTCTTTATACTTTTTATATATTAGCCCTTTATCAGTGTATGATTAGCAAATATTTCTCTCATTTAGTAGGCTGTCTTTTCATTTTGCTGATCATTTCCTTTTCTGTGCAGAAAAATATGATGTAGTCCCACTTAGCTTTATTTTGTTGCTTTTGCTCTTGGTATTCAAAAAAACATCATCACTAAGACCTATGTCAAGAGGATTACCCATTGTGATGTGAGTCTTACATTCAAGTCTGTAATCTTTTGTTTATTTGTTTGTTCTCTAGTTGCACGGAGTGGAGGCTACTCTCCAGTTGAGGTGAGCAGGCTTCTCATTGCAGTGACTTCTTTTGTTATGGAACTCGGGCTCTAGGGCACATGAGTTTCAGTAGCTGAGGCACATGGGCTCAACAGTTGCAGCTCCAAGGCTCTAGACAACACAAGCTTAACAGTTGTGGTTCATGGGTTCAGCTGCTCCGCAGCATGTAGAATCTTCCTGGATCAGGGATTGAAACCGTGTCTCCTGCATTGGCAGGTGAACCATTGAGCTACCAGGGAAGCCGCTATAATCTATTTGAATAGAGTTAATTTTTCTATATGATATGAGATAGTGTCCAAATAATTTACAATGAGTAACAAAGACGTATTTTCCCATAGGGCTAATAAAGATTTCTCTGAGTTTATACTGTGATGCCAGGTACACATTAAACATGTTAAAGACATACAATAGTACACTGAAAAAAAAAACAAAAAACAGTACACTGAAGTACTGAACTACCTAGGTTCAAATCTTCCCTCCATGTTTACTTTACTGTAGATTTTAACAACCTAAACAACATGGAAGGGTGAAAGAAAACAGAAAAACCTAAAAAGAAGAAACCCAATCTGTAGACTTACTGTCTGATTATAAAGGATCTAAGTAGCTGATACAACATATGACACAGTGGCAGGATAGCAATTTAATGATGGTGATAAGATGATGCTATTTTAAGCCAAACCAATCTACTTTATAAGGCACCTATAGAGGATACATATTCTCCTGGGTCCTTACAACACAGGAGTATATAAAATAGATATCTTTCCAAGCCTTAACAGAACTTACTGTTAACTTGCTCAAAGTTTCTTAGGATTAGGTAATGAAAACCAGTGCTTTTTGAGTTTGATTTTTTTATAGGAAAACAAAATTGAAGGAAGATTCTCAAGATGAAAGTAAGAATGACTTCCAATAACTTTTATGTTTCATCATATTCCTTGTATGCCTCATACAAATACTTGTAGGACTTGGAGTAAATTGAACCTAATCTTAAAGAGTATTTGTCCCTTTTGAGTTTAAATGTGTTTGTATGTAATGTATCCAATTAACATGAGAGTGAAAAATAGAAATATACACTAAATATTATTTAAGGACATCACTTCCAAAGTATCACTAAAAAGTTTTTTGATATCAAGGAAGAAAATAGAGAAGTAAAATTTAATGGTAACTGTAGTTGCTATAACATATCATGTAACTGTACTGCATTTTTCTTTTTTGAATTAAGATTAGTTATATCAATGAAATTTTTATACTACGAAGCAACAATGATCATAAATGTTTTCTGAAATTAGATTATTCCCGTAGTTTTTACTACACAAAATCTCTGATTACTACATTGCCTTGGGCAATTTTTATGTTTTGTTTATAAAGCTCATAAAATGACTTAAATGAAAAAGATAAACAGAATGAAAAGCTTGAAGGGCTTGACAGAAAGAGCTCTGGTTTTTAATCTATTAAATCTATATTGCGTACCTAAAAAATAATTTATAACAATTTCTTTGTATGGAAGAAAAATTTTATAGTGTTTAGATCCATTAACAGAAAGAATGATTTCCTAGGGCTTGAAGCTGTAAGAATACTGAAAAAGAGATAAATCATCCCTCTGTCTTCTATCATGTGTAAAGTCAATTTTTTAAATGGCAAGATATTCAATCTAAAGCCACTAAAGATATTTCCAAAATCTTGCACTAACTTTAGATATATTATCAATTATATAGTGATTTTACAAAAAAACAAAAAAGAAAGTAGAGGGAGATTTATCCGTTCAATAGATTAGATAGTTGGACAGCTGTCTTCATTAGGGTGTTAAGGGGATAAAACAAAATTGAAGGATAAAGAAATCTTTTTCAAGATGGGTCCTTACAACACAGGAGTATATAAAAGAGGTATCTTTCCAAGCCTTAGCAGAGCTTACTGTTAACTTGCTCAAAGTTTCTTAGGATTAGGTAATGAAAACCAGTGCTTTTTGAGTTTGATTTTTTTATAGGAAAACAAAATTGAAGGAAGATTCTCAAGATGAAAGTAAGAATGACTTCCAATAACTTTTATGTTTCATCATATTCCTTGTATGCCTCATACAAATACTTGTAGGACTTGGAGTAAATTGAACCTAATCTTAAAGAGTATTTGTCCCTTTTGAGTTTAAATGTGTTTTTATGTTATGTATCCAATTAACATGAGAGTGAAAAATAGAAATATACACTAAATATTATTTAAGGACATCACTTCCAAAGTATCACTAAAAAGTTTTTTGATATCAAGGAAGAAAATAGAGAAGTAAAATTTAATGGTAACTGTAGTTGCTATAACATATCATGTAACTGTACTGCATTTTTCTTTTTTGAATTAAGATTAGTTATATCAATGAAATTTTTATACTACGAAGCAACAATGATCATAAATGTTTTCTGAAATTAGATTATTCCCGTAGTTTTTACTACACAAAATCTCTGATTACTACATTGCCTTGGGCAATTTTTATGTTTTGTTTATAAAGCTCATAAAATGACTTAAATGAAAAAGATAAACAGAATGAAAAGCTTGAAGGGCTTGACAGAAAGAGCTCTGGTTTTTAATCTATTAAATCTATATTGCGTACCTAAAAAATAATTTATAACAATTTCTTTGTATGGAAGAAAAATTTTATAGTATTTAGATCCATTAACAGAAAGAATGATTTCCTAGGGCTTGAAGCTGTAAGAATACTGAAAAAGAGATAAATCATCCCTCTGTCTTCTATCATGTGTAAAGTCAATTTTTTAAATGGAAAGATATTCAATCTAAAGCCACTAAAGATATTTCCAAAATCTTGCACTAACTTTAGATATATTATCAATTATATAGTGATTTTACAAAAAGACAAAAAAGAAAGTAGAGGAAGATTTATCCGTTCAATAGATTAGATAGTTGGACAGTTGTCTTCATTAGGGTTTTAAGTATAATCGTGGGTCAAGTAGATAGAAGAACTAAATCACCTCTAATGATGTCTCTATGACAACTTCCAATACTTGTAAAGTAGCTTCCCTGGTGGCTCAGATGGTAAATAATCCACCTGCATTCAATCCCTGGGTCGGAAAGATCCCCGGGAGAAGGGAATGGCAACCCATTCCAGTATTCTTGCATAGAGAATTCCATGGATAGAGGAGCCTGGTGGGCTACAGTATATAGGCTCTCAAAGGGTTTGTCATGACTGAAGTGACTGAACACGAACACAAATACATTCTTAATCCAATAATCAGCATTGATAAATGGAAGGAATTATAGAAATCATCCAGTTTGGGAGTTAGCAAACTGCTGCCCGTTTCCCGGTTGGGTTAATAAATTTTATTATAACACAAGACAGTTTCATGCTCATTCACTTGTTTCTTTAATTATTGCCTCTGGCTGCTTCTGTACTACAATAGCAGAGCTGAGTAGCAGCAACTGAGACCATAGGGGCCACAAAGCAAAAATATACTATCTAGCCCTTACCAAAAGAGCTGCTGACTCCTCATCTCACCCATCTACCTCATTTACAATGAAGTGGCTGAAGTCCTGAGAAAAAAAGTGACATAACCACACTTACCCAGACAGTAAAGAATGGACTTTAATATAGGCCTTTTGTTTCCAGATTCACTGAAAGCCTTATCATACTATCCTGCCACTTGTGATATGATATAAAGTTGTATATCCTCCAGTATGGGCTTCCCCTGGCACAGTGGTAAGGAATCCACCTCCAGTGCAGGAGATGTGAGTTCACACCCTGGGTTGAAAAGATCCCCTAGAGAAGGAAAGGGCAACCCACTCCAGTATTCTTGTCAGGAGAATCCCAAAGAGAGAGGAGCCTGGCAGGCTACAGTCCATGAAGTCACAAAGAGTCAGTCAAGACAGAGCCACTAAGTACTCACGCAGTATTACTGACACAATGACATAATCCCTTCTATGAATTTTCTATACTGGTACGTGTACTCCTTCATCTGTCTTATTCTTTTCCCTTGAAAATAAACAAAAGTTTAAAAAGACTAGTAACTATTACACAAAGTGAAGTAACTCAGAAAGAGAAGGATATGGTATACTAACACATATATATATATAGAATCTAGAAATATGGTACTGATAAATGTATATGCAAAGCATAGAGAACAGACCTGTGGACACTGAGGGGAGGGAGAAGTGGGCTAGAGGTATGGAAAGACTAACATGGAAACTTACATTACCATATGTAAAACAGACAACCAATGTTAATGTGCTATAAGACTAAGGGAACGTAGACAAGGGCTGTGAAACAACTTGGAGGGTGGGATGGGTTGGGAGATGGTAGGGAAGTTCAAGTGGGAGGGATCGAGTGTATACCTATGACTGAATCAGGTTTATATATAGTAGTAAACACCAAAACTCTGTAAAAGTAACAACAACAACAACAAAGACTAGTAACTAAAAATATACCCATACATTTTGGACGGTCAGTTTCATTTCTATTGAGCTGGCCCAAAAGTTCATTTGGGTTTTCCTGTAAGATGATATAGAAAAACCCAAACAAACATGCTGGTCAACCCAATACATAAAGAAAGCAATATGATATATACACATTACATGTATTACTGGCTTTCCATTTTTGACATTTTTATTTTCCCTGACTCAAAATTTTGTTTCCAGATTCACTGAAAGCCTTATCATACTATCCTGCCACTTGTGATATGATATAAAGTTGTATATCCTCCAGTATGGGCTTCCCCGGTGGCACAGTGGTAAGGAATCCACCTCCAGTGCAGGAGATGTGAGTTCACACCCTGGGTTGAAAAGATCCCCTAGAGAAGGAAAGGGCGACCCACTCCAGTATTCTTGTCAGGAGAATCCCAAAGAGAGAGGAGCCTGGCAGGCTACAGTCCATGAAGTCACAAAGAGTCAGTCAAGACAGAGACACTAAGTACTCACGCAGTATTACTGACACAATGACATAATCCCTTCTATGAATTTTCTATACTGGTATGTGTACTCCTTCATCTGTCTTATTCTTTTCCCTTGAAAATAAACAAAAGTTTAAAAAGACTAGTAACTATTACACAAAGTGAAGTAACTCAGAAAGAGAAGGATATGGTATACTAACACATATATATATAGAATCTAGAAATATGGTACTGATAAATGTATATGCAAAGCATAGAGAACAGACCTGTGGACACTGAGGGGAGGGAGAAGTGGGCTAGAGGTATGGAAAGACTAACATGGAAACTTACATTACCATATGTAAAACAGACAACCAATGTGAATGTGCTATAAGACTAAGGGAACTTAGACAAGGGCTATGAAACAACTTGGAGGGTGGGATGGGTTGGGAGATGGTAGGGAAGTTCAAGTGGGAGGGGTCGAGTGTATACCTATGACTGAATCAGGTTTATATATAGTAGTAAACACCAAAACTCTGTAAAAGTAACAACAACAACAACAAAGACTAGTAACTAAAAATATACCCATACATTTTGGACGGTCAGCTTCATTTCTATTGAGCTGGCCCAAAAGTTCATTTGGGTTTTCCTGTAAGATGATATAGAAAAACCCAAACAAACATGCTGGTCAACCCAATACATAAAGAAAGCAATATGATATATACACATTACATGTATTACTGGCTTTCCATTTTTGACATTTTTATTTTCCCTGACTCAAAATTTTGATCCATTACTGATATCAAAGTAGTATGCCATGTGAAGACACCATTAAGCATAATACCAGTCAGTATCTTTAGGAATCCTGAAGTCTGACCACTTCACAGCAAATAGAAGGGAGAAAAGTAGAAAAAATGACAGATTTTCTTTTCTTGGGCCCTAACATCACTGCAGATGGTGACTGCAGTCATGAAATTAGAAGTTGCTTGCTTCTTGAAAGAAAAGCTATGCGAACTAGACAGTGTACGAAAAAGGAGACACATCACTTTGCCAATAAACATTTGCATAGTCAAAGCTATAGCTTTTCCAGTAGTCATGTACAGGTGTGAGCTGGACTATTAAAAAAGGCTGAGCACCAAAGAATTGATGGTTTCAAATTGTGGTGCTGGAAAAAAATCTTGGGAGTCCCTTGAACAGCAAGGAGATGAAACTAGTCAACCCTAAAGGAAATCAACCCTGAATATTCAATGGAAGAACTAATGTTGAAGCTGAAGCTCCAATTCTTTGGCCACCTGAAGCAAAGAGCTGACTCACTGGAGAAGACGCTGATGCTGGGAATGACTGAGTGCAGGAGGAGAAGGGGGAAACAGAGAATGAGATGGTTAGACAGCATCACTGACTCAGTGGACATGAACTTGAGTACACTCTGGGAGATAGTGGAGGACAGGGAAGCCTGGCATGCTGCCATCCATGCTGTCGCAAAAAGTCGGACACGACTTAGCAAATGAACAATAACAAAAACAAATCTTTATACATATGTATAATCTGGGATTATACATATCTGTATGCAACAAAACTCTGTAAAAATAAAAAATAAAATAAAAATGATTATTAAAAAACCAAATCTTCAAGAAATAGACAGATGGTCTATTTTTCAAAACTAAAGGAAGAGATAGTGGGCACTTAGGGTTAAGGGTGAAAAGATGGCAGGCAGGTTGCCTTGGATCAAATTTTACTCCACACCACCGGCCAGCCTACAACATGTACATACACACACACACATACACACACACATATGACTGCTAAGGCATGATATTGAAATGTTACATATCTTTTCAATCTTCTGAAACATGAGATGATACGTTCATTGCCTTTTTCATGATGGTTATATATAAATTATACCTCAATGTTTAAAAATGAAGAAACAAAAACCATGGGATTAATATTCTTTTAGCAAGAAAAGGGAAACATCAACTAGCCATTCCCTGTCAAATTAAATCTTTCATTATTATTATTGCTGAAACTCAAAATAAACCAAGTGACCTTTAATTCTTATTTTGCAATGATAAGTATTTTGATGTTTATCCTTTAAGTCGGATGTAAAAACAAGTTACCAGCTACTGTTGTCATCCAAGTCCTATGCAATCATCTGGAACTGTGTGCCAGCGAGTCCAGTTTAGCACGGGACACTTCAGTTCCAGCAGGTACTTATGAAAACAACTTCTGTGCACAAATGTAAAAATGCAAAATCATCAACAGGACAAAAAAAAATTCAAAAATTTTTTCCAAAACGTTTTTAAGAATGACATGAAACTAGTCAACCCTAAAGGAAATCAACTCTGAATATTCAATGGAAGAACTAATGTTGAAGCTGAAGCTCCAATTCTTTGGCCACCTGAAGCAAAGAGCTGACTCACTGGAGAAGACGCTGATGCTGGGAATGACTGAGTGCAGGAGGAGAAGGGGGAAACAGAGGATGAGATGGTTAGACAGCATCACTGACTCAATGGACATGAACTTGAGCACACTCTGGGAGATAGTGGAGGACAGGGAAGCCTGGCATGCTGCCACCCATGCTGTCGCAAAAAGTCGGACACGACTTAGCAAATGAGCAAAAACAAAAACAAATCTTTATACATATGAATAATCTGGGATTATACATATCTGTATGCAACAAAACTCTGTAAAAATAAAAAATAAAATAAAAATGATTATTAAAAAACCAAATCTTCAAGAAATAGACAGATGGTCTATTTTTCAAAACTAAAGGAAGAGATAGTGGGCACTTAGGGTTAAGGGTGAAAAGATGGCAGGCAGGTTGCCTTGGATCAAATTTTACTCCACACCACCTGCCAGCCTACAACATGTACATACACACACACACACATACACACACACATATGACTGCTAAGGCATGATATTGAAATGTTACATATCTTTTCAATCTTCTGAAACATGAGATGATACGTTCATTGCCTTTTTCATGATGGATATATATAAATTATACCTCAATGTTTAAAAATGAAGAAACAAAAACCATGGGATTAATATTCTTTTAGCAAGAAAAGGGAAACATCAACTAGCCATTCCCTGTCAAATTAAATCTTTCATTATTATTATTGCTGAAACTCAAAATAAACCAAGTGACCTTTAATTCTTATTTTGCAATGATAAGTATTTTGATGTTTATCCTTTAAGTCGGATGTAAAAACAAGTTACCAGCTACTGTTGTCATCCAAGTCCTATGCAATCATCTGGAACTGTGTGCCAGCGAGTCCAGTTTAGCACGGGACACTTCAGTTCCAGCAGGTACTTATGAAAACAACTTCTGTGCACAAATGTAAAAATGCAAAATCATCAACAGGACAATAAATAAGGAATAGCCAGATAGCATGGGCCTAGAGTATACTTTTTCCAGTTTGGAGTTTAATGAGACTGTTTTCTTTCAAGAATGCAAACATGCTTTAATTAGGTTATCAAAGAAACCAGACCCACCAAAATTGTTAACCTGATGAAAATGCTAGAATTGATGTTATTTATGTTCCTAAAATAATGAAGAGCCTCCTCTAGAAATAAGTAACACTTGCTTAGGCTGTATGTTGCATGCTTACTGAAAAGATTAAAGCTTCCTCAGTAATTTCCCAATTTCCCAGCTCCTTTCTTTCAATATTTGCCCTCAAGAGACTCATGTCGACTTCTGAGGAGTGCACGCTGCTCTTTAGAATCAACTTTTATAACCCACAGTCACTGTTGGTAAAATAGGACAATGTCAAGGGATTTTATGTCATGTAATTCTTCAACATGCACAATACATAAAAAGAATAATTTATATTTCCTACATCTCTAATTATAGTATGGTAAAAGGAAGAAGGAAGATCATATCATTGAAGTTACAAATTATGTATAAGATCCATCCAGCACCAGCACTTTTGTTCAGGATGACTTTACGGCTCATTAACTCTGTTGCGTGTAGGACTTATTTCACGTTCTTACTGTTCATACATTTTCAAGTATGAATAAACTGATTATGTACACTTCAAATAACTAGTTCTTAAAAATTAAGGCATGAATGACTTGATATATCCTGGGATATATATGTGAAGTACAATTAGTTTCTTCTTAGCCTTATGGAGAGTTACTTTTTTAAAAAAAATCTTAAGCAGAAGTTACTTAAATTGCAAAAATGTTATCTTGTAAAATATTCAAATTTTTCAGCAGTTAGTAAGCTACATACATTTAATTTTAAAATCTTGAAATAATATTTTATGTATATGTACATTCAAAAATAAACTTAAAACTCTTCTCATGTCATTTATCTTTCTAGAATTTGGCTGATGAAGCTTTTGATTTAAAAAGAAAAAGAACTGTCTAATTCTCCATCCACTCTTCAAATGTACTCTTGAATCAACATTAGTTCACTTGAAGAACATTCAAATCTTTAAACAAGTTATGACTGGGTCTATGTCAGAGGCTGTGGAATTTCATTTGCTTTGATTTTATTATAAAATACAGCATAATGTCGTAAATTGTGCAGAAGACCATAGAGTGAGGAGTTCCAGTTTCCCACTGTATTCCCCCACCAAACCTCTCTCTCCAGAAGCAACCACAATTAGGAATTTTTTTGCATATGCATGTGGATTCTGGAGTGCTCAACCCTGTAGAGGAGAACAGGTGAGAATTAGGGATCAACATAGAATATTTCAGATAAACTCAAAGTGATGAGATACAATTCAATAAATCCCATCCACTGGATACTTCCTGTGTACAAGCTGTCATAAGAAATTTTATAGAAGACATGGGAGGGTGCAAAAGTGGAGAGATCACACTGGCCCTAACTTCCACAAGAGTGTATTTCTGTAATATACAAAAGTAAAGACCACTAGGACTTCCCTGGCAGTAAAGTGGTAAATACTCCTCGCTTTCAACAAAGTGGGCATGAGACCCTGGTCTGGGCACTAACATCCCACATATCACATGCTGCAGCCAAAAAAAAAAAAAAACAACAACAGAAAAGGTAAACAACACTACTGTAAAACAATGCTGAGTATTACACAGTACTAAAGAATCTGTTATGAGAGAATAGAAGTGAGAGGTTTAAATCTAACTCGATGAGTTTGTTTGAATTAATCATAGTGTCAGGAAGACACTGCATAACATACTTAGACAAAAAAAACCTTGCATGACTCAAGATTTGAGTACACAAACAGGTATGTTAATAAAGTAGAAAGGTAGGTGAAGGCCAATTTTGGATTTTAGAGACGACAAAATAGTGGCATTAATGGTTATTCAAAAATAGGCTACCAATATAAGATAGGTATTTCAGAAAAAATATATCCAGTGGAAAGAAGAGTGGATCAGAGTAAAATGAGTAAGATAAGAACTTTTGGTGATCCTCCAGGCAAGACTTTAAAAAGAGCTCATAAAAATGGTAAGACTGACTTGAGAAACATTTCAAAGAGGAGGGCCAGTCTGAACATGGGGCTTAAAGGTTTGAATCTGAGGTATGAAATAGCAGGAAATTGGGGAAGCTTCAATATTTCTTGCTTGGCTGATTGTGTGGCTGTCAAGCTATTAATTAAGAAAAGGGAATAGAGAAGTAGCTGGTGAAGAATGGTGAGGAATAATGAACTTGTCTTTGAAAATACTAAATTTGAATTGTCTGTGGGGCCCTCACAAAAATTATCCCAGGAGCAGTGTCTGGAACATTTAAGTTAATTGAATAGCAGAACTCAGAGCCATAAATTTGAAGATGATCTGCATGTAGTTGATATCACCCAGCAAGATATTTTAATTTGAAGAAAGGTCCAAGAGATAAACACATCTACCAGGCAGGAAATGCTGAAGAAGAAAGAAAAGGACACAGAAGGATGCATAAGGGAAGGGAAATAGCAAACAGATCCTAACATGCACCCAGGCCTCACAGAGTTCTCATCTTCTCAGCATCACATCTGCTCTAGGAATGTTCCAAAGCTTTTTTCTCTTGTTATTTTTCTCTGGGCTCTTGGCTGGTCTGCCTGGCCCACTTCCTTGTTATCAGCACTCAGACTTTCATCTTGCAGATGCACAAAGAATACAGTACTTGCTTCTGTCTTTAACAGAAGCAATTTTGCGTTTAAAACAACTTTTACTACTAAATATTACATGAATAAAGAGAGATTTTAAAAAATAAAAACAACAAGAAGGCCATAAAGATGAAATGGAATCTTACTTTACCTTACTGTTCATGTTCTTTTGACATACAGAAAAACTACAACTGATGGTTCTGAGCAGTCTCACTGATTCCATTTGTATGTGTTTCTCCTTTGCATCAGCCTTTTGTAAAACTCCCATTATCTTTTTGTTCCAGGGCTGTGGCTCTGAATCTTTTCCAAATCCTTCCCTATTCAATACACTTTAAAGTTCCAAAATAAGTCTCAATGTTCAGCAACTGGACCCACCTGTGAGATTCATTTATATCTCTGAGATTATCACATAATCAGTGTTTTGTTGCTTAATGTAGGAAAATGCTTTGCTTTACTGCTGACTTAACTGAGAGGAATGGATACAGAGTACAGAATGGAGTAGCAGAGGTATTTTTTTTTCTTCTCTGTTTTATTCCACTGTCAACAACAATAAACATTTACTGACTGTCTCCCATGCAGAATACCAAGAAATAAAAAGAACTGTCGCTTATATTTTCTGTTCTCAAAAAACTCATCAAAGCATAGTTATGCAAACAAGTGGAAGCGTTAACCCAAGAAGAGAAAATTACCTGCATAATAACTTAGCATATACTAAAAGAGATATCACAAAACTATGCAGAATGGAAGAGGTAGTTAATAAGAATTATTTGAATTAAGTGCTTTACACAGAGGAGTTGGGGGGAATCCATTTAGAACCATATTTCACACCATAAACCAAAATAACTCTATTTAAAATGTTTTCAAAATACATACAGATAGGCTATGATTGTTTCCCCAAATATCTACCCCAATTTTTCTTTCAGACTAATAAAAGCATTGATAGATTTTGAGGATAGCAACAAAAGAGAGACTTCTTTATGTTTTAGAAAAATAAATTAGAAAAATAACAGTAAAAAATGCACTTGTTAAATGGAAAAGAGATATGAACATGCAATTCACAAAACACCATATTTTAAGTAAATACCAGCTTTAAAATATGGAAGTGCCAAAACCTGATAAATATGAAAAGTTTTACACTAAAACAGCAATAAAGTAGAATGACTTTCACATATTGCTGGGACCATCCAAAATTTCAACCACATGGAAAGCAATCTATCAACACAAACTGAAAGACTTTACACTCTTTAAATCAGTAATTCTAGCTCAGAACAAGCATGGAACATATTCTCAGGAAATAAATTATAAATTATGATTAATTCACTTAATGCAACATCCACTAAAAACTAAGATCTGTAGAAATAAGGAAAAAAAAACATAAAATTTCAACAACATGTATTTGCATCAGCCTTTGTAAAACTCCCATTATCTTTTGTTCCAGGGCTGTGGCTCTGAATCTTTTCCAAATCCTTCCCTATTCAATACACTTTAAAGTTCCAAAATAAGTCTCAATGTTCAGCAACTGGACCCACCTGTGAGATTCATTTATATCTCTGAGATTATCACATAATCAGTGTTTTGTTGCTTAATGTAGGAAAATGCTTTGCTTTACTGCTGACTTAACTGAGAGGAATGGATACAGAGTACAGAATGGAGTAGCAGAGGTATTTTTTTTTCTTCTCTGTTTTATTCCACTGTCAACAACAATAAACATTTACTGACTGTCTCCCATGCAGAATACCAAGAAAGAAAAAGAACTGTCGCTTATATTTTCTGTTCTCAAAAAACTCATCAAAGCATAGTTATGCAAACAAGTGGAAGCGTTAACCCAAGAAGAGAAAATTACCTGCATAATAACTTAGCATATACTAAAAGAGATATCACAAAACTATGCAGAATGGAAGAGATAGTTAATAAGAATTATTTGAATTAAGTGCTTTACACAGAGGAGTTGGGGGGAATCCATTTAGAACCATATTTCACACCATAAACCAAAATAACTCTATTTAAAATGTTTTCAAAATACATACAGATAGGCTATGATTGTTTCCCAAATATCTACCCCAATTTTTCTTTCAGACTAATAAAAGCATTGATAGATTTTGAGGATAGCAACAAAAGAGAGACTTCTTTATGTTTTAGAAAAATAAATTAGAAAAATAACAGTAAAAAATGCACTTGTTAAATGGAAAAGAGATATGAACATGCAATTCACAAAACACCATATTTTAAGTAAATACCAGCTTTAAAATATGGAAGTGCCAAAATCTGATAAATATGAAAAGTTTTACACTAAAACAGCAATAAAGTAGAATGACTTTCACATATTGCTGGGACCATCCAAAATTTCAACCACATGGAAAGCAATCTATCAACACAAACTGAAAGACTTTACACTCTTTAAATCAGTAATTCTAGCTCAGAACAAGCATGGAACATATTCTCAGGAAATAAATTATAAATTATGATTAATTCACTTAATGCAACATCCACTAAAAACTAAGATCTGTAGAAATAAGGTAAAAATCCTCATAACTACAAGTGGAAAAGCATGATATGAAATTTCACATGCAAGGTAACTGTTTCTAGGTAAGATTTATGAGTTCATTTGACATACAATGTATAAAATGCACAAATATGTGTAGTCGTATCTCAGAGAGCTCTGCTGGCCCGTTGGGGCAGCTCTACATCCGCACACAGGTTAGCAGGACTAGGCTCTAGGCTTGGTTCTGCTCCCTTTGTCTCTTTCAGGGTCAGGCAAAAGGGACATCACCACTACGGGTGTTCTATGTGGCGTGCTACTAAAATTGTGTCAGCTGAATGAAGCTACAGGGTCAAGCCCAACATCAGAGAAGAGGAGAAATACACATCCATTTTAACTCATATGTCCTTACATGGTTAAGTCATAAACAGGTATCAAAACTGAAAGCAAAAATTACAGGGTAAGACTTAACGTAACTCCTAAGATGTCAAAGCAAGTGGAAATGGGACTGGGTGTGGGACATTAATTAACAAACACGGGAAGGACAAGGACAGAAAGAGCAGGGAACATGGGCTGAAGGTAAACGAGCTCCTCTCTTGAAAGGAAAGGGTGAGAATTCTGACCTTAGACAAGCACCCAGGTAAAGAAGTAACTGGACAAGATGGTGCTTAAGAGCCATTCTGACCCTTAATGCCACCTCGGTCATCCTCTCCTTCCTTGGCCTCTTTTTCATCATCAGTGATAACCTCTGGATCATTCTCCACCTGATATTCATTCAACAAATTCACATGACAAAGAAACAAAGTGCCAAATTAATAGTAATCCAGTCCACCACAGGGATCATCTGTAAAATGGGGATACTGGGTTCTATAATCTCATCCACAAGTTATCTGTCTAAACTTCTATTTCTTCATTAAGTACAAATGATAATAGTATCTCAAATGAACTTACTAAACAGAAACAGAGTGATAGACCTAGAGAATGAACTTACAATGGCCAGGGAAAGGATGCAGGGAAGCGACAGTTAGGGAGTTTGGGATGGACATGTACAAACTGCTGTATTTAAAATGGAAAATCCACAAGGACCTACTGTAGAGCACAGGAAACTCTGCTCAATGTGATGTGGCATCCTGCATGGGAATGGGCTTTGGGGGACAATGTATATGTACGGCTGAGTCTCTTTCCTGTTCACCAGAAACTATTACAACACCGTTAACCAGCTATACCCTGAAATAAAATACAAAGTCTTTTTTTTAAACGATAATAGTATCTATTTCATGCAATGTTGTGGAATTTAATTAGATAGCACTTGTAGAACACAGAACCTAAGTGTTAATCAGGTTGGCAATATGCCCAGCTATGTGTGATGGGCCCAGCTATGCCCATCTGTGACATTTTAGTCTACAATAGCCATGATATTCGAAAGGAAGGGTAGGAAATATTTCTTTCCAAGAATCACCCCCTCTCCATTTTAGGAGTACAGCTCTACTCTCAAACACTGGAGATCTCTGAGGCTTACCAAATACTTCCCAGTCCAAAAATATAATTCAGTCAACTAGTCTAATCTTAAAAGAACTTTAAAATATACATACCCAATCAAAGTTCCCACATTTCTCACCTGATGTCACAAAGCTTCCTAACTCATCTCACCCATCCTATCCCAACTGATTCCCCCCATCCAACAAGCTTGAAACTCTCTTTGCATGTGAAATAAACTCTAAATTCAGATTCCTTAACTTGGCCTTTTTTTTATCCCATAGCACTCTTGTCCCCTCTGCTTACTTCTCCAGGGTCATTTAAGCCACGCTCTCTTGTTTCTTTCTCTTCCCTGATCCTACTAAATCTCTCTTCCTATTTCCTCCACTGTGCCATATCCTACTCTTTATAGGCTTTTTCACAGACATGTGATCTACTCCATATGTTATTTTTCTTTCCATCTCTCTTCTCTCATTACTTCCTCATCCCAGATAACTCCTAGTAAGCATTTAAAATCCTTCTTAAGGAACTTCCCTGGTGCTTCAGTGGTTAAGAATCTGTCTTCCAATGCAGGGCATGTGGCTTCGAGCCTTGGTAGGAGAACTAAGATCCCACATGCCATGGGGCAACTAAGCTCATGTGACAAAACTAGAGAAGTCCACACACCAGAACTAGAGAAAGCACGCATGCCACAATGAAGATCAACACAGTTAAAATAAAGTGCTGCTCAAATATTACTCCCTAATAGTAATATTTACTGTTACTCCCTCAAGTCATTCCCCCAAATTCTCAGCCCAAGTCAGAAACTCTGCTTCATCCTCTTGTCAGTCTATATACAGGTCATTCTCTCATAACCATTCTCCAGGGTTTACCTTCTGTTTATCTCTTTGTTTGTTTGAATATATTTGTTGACTTCTCCTCCCTATAGCATATGTTTGCTCATGAGGGAAGAGTTCTCTGCCTTGTGGATTGCTATTCCCCAAAACCTTTAACAGTGGCTGACACAAAGAAGTTGTTGAATACATTTTTCTGAATGAGTCTGTTTAACAATTAAAATGTCTCTTTCCTTCACTTGACAGTTAACTCCGCAGGGTAGGAGCTTATGTGTCAGTTGGCAGCTTTAAGCAGAGCCTCTATATATTGCACAGTGAAATGGTTTGGGCTCCATTAACAGGTAATAAATGAAAACACCTCCTCAGAATGCCCTCCTTGTTGCTGTTGTTCCATCACTCAGTTGTTTCCAGCTCTTTGCAGTCCCATGGACTACAGCATACCAGACTTCCCTGTCCTTCACTGTCTTCTGGAGTTTACTCAAACTCATGTCCATTGAGCTGGTGATGCCATCTAACCATCTCATCTTCTCTTGCCTCTTTCTACTCCTGCCCTCAATCTTTCCCCGCATCAGGGTCTTTTCCAATGAACTGGCCAAAAATATTGGAGCTTCCACTTCAGAATCAATCCTTCTAACGAAAATATTCAGGGTTGGTTTCCTTTAGGCTTGACTTGCTTGATATCCTTGCAGTCCAAGGGACTCTCAAGAGTCTTCGCCAGCACCACAGTTCAAAAGCATCACTTCTTTGGTGCTCAGCCTTCCTTAGGGTCCAACTGTCACATCCATACATGACTACTGGAAAAAATATGGCTCTGACTAACTATATGGCCCTTTGCTGAAAAGCGATGTGTCTGTTTTTTAATGACGCTGTCTAGGTTTGTCACAGCTTTTCTTCCAAAGAGCAAGCACCTTCATTTCATGGCTGCAGTCACCCGCCACAGTGGTTTCGGAGCCCAGGAAAATAAAATTTGTCACTCCATTTTTTCCCTCATCTGTTTGCCATGAGCAATGGGACCAGATGCCATGATCTTAATTTTCTGAATACTGACCTCTGAGCATTTTCACTCTTTTCTTTTACCCTTACCAAGAAGCTCTTTAGTTCCTCTTCACTTTCTGCCAATGGAGTGGTATCATCTGCCTATGTGAGGTTGTTGATATTTCTCCTGGCAATCTTGATTCCAGCTTGTGATTCACCCAGCCTGGCCTTTCATGTTATGCACTCTTCATAGAAGTTAAATAAGCCAGGTGATGACATACAGCCTTGATGTACTGCATTCCCAATTTCAAATCAGTCTGTTGTTCTATGTCTGGTTATAACTGTTGCTTCTTGACCTGAATACAGGTTTCTCAAGAGATAGGTAAGGTGGTCTAGTGTTCCCATCACTTTAAGAATTGTCCATAGTTTGTTGTGATCCATACAATCAAAGGCTTTTGTGTACTTAATGAAGCAGAAGTAGGTTTGGTGGGGTTTTTTTTGGCATTCCCTTGCTTTTTCTGTGATCCAATGGACATTGGTAATTTCATCTCTAGTTCCTCTGCCTTTTCTAAATTCAGCTTGTACATCTGGAAGGTCTCAGTTCATGTACTATTGAAGCTTAGCTTGAAGGATTTTGAGCATTACCTTGCCAGCTTGTGAAATGAGGAGAACTGTGTGGTAGTTTAAATATTCTTTGGCATTGCCCTTCTTTGGGATTGGAATGAAAACTGACCTTTTCTGGTCCTGTGGCCACTGCTGAGTTTTCCAAATTTGCTGGCCTTTTGAGTGCAACATTTTAGCAGCAGCATCTTTTAGGATTTGAAATACCTCAACTGGAATCCCAACATCTCCACTACTTTGTTTGTAGTAATGCTTCCTACATCTCACTTGATTTCACACTTCGGGATGTCTGGCTCTAGGTGAGTGACCACATCATCATGGCTATCCAAGTCACTGAGACCTTTTATGTACAATTCTTCTGTGCATTCTTGCCACCTTTTCTTAACCTCCTCTGGTCTGTTAGATCCTTGCCATTTCTCTCCTTTATGGTGCTCATCTTTGTATGAATTGTTTCCCTGCTGTCTCTGATTTTCTTGAAGAGACCTCTGGTCTTGACCACTCTACTGCTTTCCCCTACTTCTTTGCACTGTTCACTAAGGAAGGCCTTCTTATCTTTCCTTACAATTTCTCTTCAGCTCCCTTTCTACATCTCAGGGCAACACCATTAGGAGGAGGTACGTGAGACTTCCACAGGGAAGATTCTTTATCTCTAAAGATTCTCACTGTGCATATGTTGCCCTTTCCAAATTCAAAAATAGAGGAGTGAAATGAAGTTAAGTGATCCAGACATAGGGGGAGATAATGCAAATGCTGACAAGTTAATCATTTTACTATTTTGCACAAATATTAAAGGAGGATTTTTAGCTACAATATCAATGTAACAATCTGTAACAAAAATTAGGGAGGTTTTTAGAGTCAGCAAGTAACTGTATGAGAGGAATCAGAAGATTCATTACAGTGGCAGGCTTTCACTAATAATCCTTCTGGCAATTCATATAATCAAAGAAATTTACTTGCCAAAAATTCCCGGTTAGAATTCTGGACAGGTTTGTATTTTTAAATTTAGATATTAGTCTTATAAATTTTTTCTAAATTCCATTACAACTCAGTTATAGAGGCTGTGCTCTGTATTACCAGGAAGGAGAAACCACTAATCCTACAAGGATTACTTATCAAGCCCAGGGACAAAATATTTTAAAGGCAATATGATTCTGACTCTTTCTTAAATAGAAATTTTACTAGTCTATATTACATTTTCATATAACATGTTATTTGGTGCCCCTGGGCCTTTTTGTAGAACAGAAGCGTATCTTAGAAAATGTCATGATGAAATGAAATCAAGGATTATGAAAGTTGTGAAACTTTCATTAAATATGAAATCCTATATTCCCTACCTTAGAATTGACATCTTTAATACTTGCTTTACAAAATTTGGTGTCAGTATTAGCTATGCACCCAAATTAACAAAATGTACTGAGAATCTAAGGCAATGAAAAAATTTAATATAATAGTCAAAAAGTATTCCTTCTTTTTGGTCTGTTAGATCCTTGCCATTTCTCTCCTTTATGGTGCTCATCTTTGTATGAATTGTTTCCCTGCTGTCTCTGATTTTCTTGAAGAGACCTCTGGTCTTGACCACTCTACTGCTTTCCCCTACTTCTTTGCACTGTTCACTAAGGAAGGCCTTCTTATCTTTCCTTACAATTTCTCTTCAGCTCCCTTTCTACATCTCAGGGCAGCACCATTAGGAGGAGGTACGTGAGACTTCCACAGGGAAGATTCTTTATCTCTAAAGATTCTCACTGTGCATATGTTGCCCTTTCCAAATTCAAAAATAGAGGAGTGAAATGAAGTTAAGTGATCCAGACATAGGGGGAGATAATGCAAATGCTGACAAGTTAATCATTTTACTATTTCGCACAAATATTAAAGGAGGATTTTTAGCTACAATATCAATGTAACAATCTGTAACAAAAATTAGGGAGGTTTTTAGAGTCAGCAAGTAACTGTATGAGAGGAATCAGAAGATTCATTACAGTGGCAGGCTTTCGCTAATAATCCTTCTGGCAATTCATATAATCAAAGAAATTTACTTGCCAAAAATTCCCGGTTAGAATTCTGGACAGGTTTGTATTTTTAAATTTAGATATTAGTCTTATAAATTTTTTCTAAATTCCATTACAACTCAGTTATAGAGGCTGTGCTCTGTATTACCAGGAAGGAGAAACCACTAATCCTACAAGGATTACTTATCAAGCCCAGGGACAAAATATTTTAAAGGCAATATGATTCTGACTCTTTCTTAAATAGAAATTTTACTAGTCTATATTACATTTTCATATAACATGTTATTTGGTGCCCCTGGGCCTTTTTGTAGAACAGAAGCGTATCTTAGAAAATGTCATGATGAAATGAAATCAAGGATTATGAAAGTTGTGAAACTTTCATTAAATATGAAATCCTATATTCCCTACCTTAGAATTGACATCTTTAATACTTGCTTTACAAAATTTGGTGTCAGTATTAGCTATGCACCCAAATTAACAAAATGTACTGAGAATCTAAGGCAATGAGATTTAATATAATAGTCAACTCTTATTTTAAATCTATCACTATGTGTGCCCAAGTACAAAATGACCTCAAATGTAATTCCCCATTTTATACTAAAAGGTTTTTCATCAACTTGAAATGCAGATATATAAATGAAACAAATGTCTATTTATAATATTAACTATTTTAATTACCCAAACAATTAAAGTTATACACTGGCACAGGATCATACAGCAGATCTTTCTGTAATAATGGAAATGTTCTATATCTACTCTGTCTAGTTTGGTAGTCAGTTAACCATGGGTAGTGCTGGGCTTCTGAAATGGAACTAGTGTAACAGAGGAACTCAATTTCTCTATTTCTTTCCTTTTAAAGAATGTAAATTGCCTCACATGACTAGTGGCTACCACAATGGACCACATGGAGATACAAAATTAAAGATTCTTTTAGGAACATTGTTCTCGTTCACTCTCATTTACACTGCCCAATTACATCATAGACAACATTATCTTCATCATCTTTAACATATCTAACCATAGCATTAGATGGGTTACTTTTTCTTTTCCACAGCATGTAATTTTTTGACTTGATGTTGCTTTAAAATACGAAGAATGAATAAATGGCATGTGTAAGGATAAAGACATAAGAACAAGAAATGTGTGTCCCTGATTCTTACATCTCAAATAAAATTCAAAACAAGAGATGAACAATAAGAAATTTAGGAGTAAAAAAAAAAAAAACAGGGACTTCCCTGGTGGTCCAGTGGTTAAGAATCCACCTTGCGGGCTTCCCCTGGTGGTCCAGTGGGTAAAGATACCGCCTTGCAGTGCAAGGTGCGCCGGTTCGATCCCTGGCCTGGGAAGATACAACGTGCCGCGGAGCGGCTGGACCTATGTGTCCAATTACCGAGCCAGAGCTCTGGCGCGCATGCTCCCAGAGCCGGTGCTCTGCGACCACAGAGGTCACTGTGATGGGAGGCCCACAGGAGCCAGAGAACAAAGACGGATGAAAATAGAGAAATGAAAGACCAATAGAAGTGGCCCGCCCAATCCCCTCCCTCTTCACCCCACCCTCCAAAAGATAAATAAAAATAAAAAAATTTAAAAAAAGAAGAATCCACCTTGCAATGCAGGGCGTGCAGCTTTGATCCCTGGTCCGGGAACTGATTCCATATACTGCAGAGTAACTGAGTCCATGCCTGAGCACCACAACTCAAGATTTCACCATGCATCACAACAAAAAATCCCACATGCCACAACTAAGACCCAGTGCAGCTAAACAAATGATTAAATAGTTTTAATTCATAGAAATGATCAAGAGAGGCCTATTATATGAGAGACCTCATAAGGATACACATAGTGCTGTCTTCCAAGGGATAATTTTGCGAAAAACAACTGCCTTATACTTGGTACATATGGTAACTAAGAAAAAGTACAGCAATGAGAAGTGAGGATTACTACCCTTTTTTTTATAAGGAGATTTTGGATACAATCTTGTAAAAACTCATTCTAAAAACATGAGGCTACCACAATGGACCACATGGAGATACAAAATTAAAGATTCTTTTAGGAACATTGTTCTCGTTCACTCTCATTTACACTGCCCAATTACATCATAGACAACATTATCTTCATCATCTTTAACATATCTAACCATAGCATTAGATGGGTTACTTTTTCTTTTCCACAGCATGTAATTTTTTGACTTGATGTTGCTTTAAAATACGAAGAATGAATAAATGGCATGTGTAAGGATAAAGACATAAGAACAAGAAATGTGTGTCCCTGATTCTTACATCTCAAATAAAATTCAAAACAAGAGATGAACAATAAGAAATTTAGGAGTAAAAAAAAAAAAAACAGGGACTTCCCTGGTGGTCCAGTGGTTAAGAATCCACCTTGCGGGCTTCCCCTGGTGGTCCAGTGGGTAAAGATACCGCCTTGCAGTGCAAGGTGCGCCGGTTCGATCCCTGGCCTGGGAAGATACCACGTGCCGCGGAGCGGCTGGACCTATGTGTCCAATTACCGAGCCAGAGCTCTGGCGCGCATGCTCCCAGAGCCGGTGCTCTGCGACCACAGAGGTCACTGTGATGGGAGGCCCACAGGAGCCAGAGAACAAAGACGGATGAAAATAGAGAAATGAAAGACCAATAGAAGTGGCCCGCCCAATCCCCTCCCTCTTCACCCCACCCTCCAAAAGATAAATAAAAATAAAAAAATTTAAAAAAAGAAGAATCCACCTTGCAATGCAGGGCGTGCAGCTTTGATCCCTGGTCCGGGAACTGATTCCATATACTGCAGAGTAACTGAGTCCATGCCTGAGCACCACAACTCAAGATTTCACCATGCATCACAACAAAAAATCCCACATGCCACAACTAAGACCCAGTGCAGCTAAACAAATGATTAAATAGTTTTAATTCATAGAAATGATCGAGAGAGGCCTATTATATGAGAGACCTCATAAGGATACACATAGTGCTGTCTTCCAAGGGATAATTTTGCGAAAAACAACTGCCTTATACTTGGCACATATGGTAACTAAGAAAAAGTACAGCAATGAGAAGTGAGGATTACTACCCTTAAGAGTTGTGTATATTCTTTATAATCACGTGGAAGATTTTTTGGTCACCAACCATCTTTAGAAGGGTTTCTTTCCTTAATTGTCAAAACAACAGTTCATGTGAATGATTTAGCTTCAGGTTCAAGTGACAGGTCATTCTAAGGATCACCGAGTGGCAACTCTGCTGAATGCAGGAGACTCCTCAATAGTGAGGAAGGGGGCGCTCCCCCTGGTGGTCCAGTGGGTAAGGACACTGCCTTGCAGTGCAAGGGCCGCCGGTTTGATCCCTGGCCTGGGAAGATCCCACATGCCGCGGAGCGGCTGGACCGATGTGTCCAATCACCGAGCCGGAGCTCTGGAGCACATGCGCCCAGAGCCGGCGCTCTGCGATGACAGACGCCACCGCGATGGGAGGCCCAGATGGGAGGCCCACAAGAGCCAAAGAACAAAGACGGATGAAAATGGAGAAATGAAAGACCAATAGAAGTGGCCTGCCCGCTCCCCTCCCTCCCCAACCCAACACCCGCCCAAAATAAATAAATAAATAAATCTTAAAAAAAAAAAAAGTGAGGAAGGGGCACATGTGCCAATCTCAAGAGTTCCTAGCATCTAAATAATGATAAGTAAATAATTATATGGCCATTTTTAACCTCTTGATATGCATCAGTAACATATATAGCTAGGTATTTACTGGTAAATAAAACCAAATACCCAACAATGAGATCAAAGAACTATTCTCAACTAACTCTTCAAACTTTCCTTGGAACTATCTTCCCCCAAGATTAAATGAATGATGTTTCGTGTGTGCCATTTAGTTCTGCTTTATTACTACGAATTCCTAGAATGGGGTGAATAGAAACAAATGTTAATATACCTCAATCCAGAAAAAAATTCTCATACCCATAAAAAGAAATTAATGATCTCCACAAGCAAATAATTTTGGTGTGATGACGATCTTTGAAGAAGAATTAAGGTGCTTTCAGGTGCTCTACTTGGATCTTTAGCTTAATGGGGAAGATTAATCAAGAGGATAATGACTAGATGAATATTTTTGTTGTTCTATTTTTAATGAATAAGAGACACTTGTATTCATTAAAATTATAAAAAGATAAATAATGAATTACCTCAAATTACAGAATTTCCATATTTCTTTAAAAACTGACACTGTGTCTGCCAATAATAGCCACATATAATATTTATGAAAGGCTGGCTTTCTGTAATGAGAAATTCAACAATTACCATCGTAATAACTTGGGAGGCACGGATGAAATATGTGGTAATAAAAGCATGTTTCAAGTGGAGATGGTGTGTGTAGCATTAGAGCTTTTGGATGCAGGAATGCTTCCAAGGTCTGCAGGGTAAAGCATGAGTTCTCTCACAATCATTCAAATGAAGATGAAACTTGCTTTTTATAAAGCAATTTTCATTATTCTTCCTTACACATTTCTCACTGTATTTTATTAAAATCTTTTCAGACCTAAAGTTTACATTTTTCCCTGAACATCTTTCAGTCTCTTCTTTACCTTTTTTTTTTTTTTTCCAAATCCACCATACCTTTTTTCTTCATCCACATTTTTCTCCAAGTAAACCTTCCTTTTAGCAAATCCCCTGAGCTATCTTTCAGTGATTTTATTCCTCTTCCTCCTCCTTTTGAAATATTTGGATACAAGAAAACTTCCCACAAATGATTTTTAACACTATTGGGTAAAAGATCGACTTATTTTTCTTGCTTTCTTTGGAAAATATGACCTTTGCCAGAAATCAAAACAATACAAAATATTCAAGTCCCAGTGCTGGGATTAAAAATTCTACTTATGGACTTTTCCTGGTGACTCAGTGGATGAGAATCTGCCTGCCAATGCAGGGGACACAAGCTTGATCCTTGGTCCAGGAAGAGTCCACATGCCTCAGGGCACCTAAACCTGTAAGCCATAACTATTCAGTCTGTTCTCTAGCACCCTCAAGCCACAACAACTGAAGCCTGTGGCCCCTAGAGCCTGTGCTCTACACAAGAGGAGCCACCGCAATGAGAACCCCATGCGCCACACTGAAGGGCAACCCCTGCTCACCACAACTAAAGAAAGCCCCCGCAAAGCAATCAAGACCCCGCAGAACCAAAGAACAAATTAATAAATAAACATTTTAAAAAATTCTATTTGGCTCATCAATTACTTCTTAAGACCCTTAAGATCTTAACCTACATTTACTGATAAAGGTCAAGTTATAAATTTAAGGACAGAGTATTTACCAAAAAATCTTAAAGTAGCAGAGTTACTGAGATGTTATGACTAGAAAGAAAATATTAAGATGTTCTTTCTACAAAAATACATGCAATGTGATTGGGCACAGACTTTTAAAAAGTACTTTAAGTGAAATTAACCGTCTTTCAGATTCTATTAAAAAGTTTTCTATTCATGAGACAAGACTATGACAAACTGCCACAAAGGAAAACAAAACTATAGAATGATTATAAAATACTATCTAGAACTAATATTTTAAAGAAAATATATTTAAGCTATCATTCTTGAATATTTCATAGCAAATTACTCCAATGATACCTTTTAGTGATCACAAAACTGTATCAAGAAACATATTTTAGAATGCTTAGCATTAAGATCTCCAAATGCAAATAAATAAACCATTTTAAAAGTACTACAATTTATCCTGTCACTACTCCTGATTGTTTACACTTAAATAAAGATATAACAGGAAACAGACTGGAAGCAAGCTGAACAAATAGATAGTGTTCATAAATGCATCTCATTTGATATGGAAGTCAAATGGTTCTATCAAAATGAGTTAGGAACTTGAGAGATAAACTAATACCAAGACCTACAGGGAATCTTATCTTGTTCTGTGCATATGAGTTCAGAGCTCTCCATCGAATTCTACTCTTTATCACCTTGACTGTTCCACCTGGACCCTCAGAAACAGATCAAATTGGGGCCACTGATCCTAATTTATGTCCTTTCTGACCCCTTTCCAAGGGGATCAATTCTCACTTGCAAGAGAGTTCAAAGATATTTGTATCAGAATAAAGCTTGGATAAAAAGTGTCAATAATTCAGAGTAAAGCTTTTGGTTTCATATTATGCAGATTATTATACTAACTATTTTATTTTCTGATGTGGTTCTACTCTATTACTCCTAAAAGGAAAGATGGTATTTGTCAGACTGTAATAAAGTATATCACATTTTACAAAGGTAACCAACTTTTGACTTTTAAGAGAATAACTTTTTAACTACAAAGACACAATTAAATTTTAGAGTAAACATTTACACGTACATACAATAGATTCTTTACACACATATGCAACATATAGATGAAATTTCTAGTTAAAAATTTCTATGTTGAAAAATCCTCAATTCATCTGACATATAGACACACACAGGGAACTATATGTTTATACCACAGACATTTCTTCAAAACATTACAGTAATTATTATTTTTTCTTTCCTAAGAAAAAGCTAGAAATAACAGTTCCCTACACAAAACTCATTTTCTGGAGGAAAAGGAGCAAGGCAGCAAATTATACCCTTCCTCTGTTTGTTAGAATTCAAAAGACTGCATTCTGACTAATCTGTATGACCATTCTATGGGTATCCAGAGAGACAGGGGCACAGAGAGAGATAAATAAAAAATATATACCATCATAAATAATGATCTATACTTTTCATTTACATGAACCAATAAAACTACTCGTATGTGTGTGTAAGTGTGTGTGTATGTGTATGGTATGTGTATATGAACTTAGTTTTGGTAGTTACATCCATGAAAGTCTCTGAGCTCTTGAAAACCTTTTTTTTTTTTTTTAATTCAGAAATTAGAGAATTAGCACTGGGGTGGATTCAGCACTGGCTTTATTCATGCATCATTTCTTTCATTCACATCATTTTACAGATGTGCTAAATAATATTACTGGAAGCACTTCTCTTCCAAGGGCCAAAAAACAGAAAAGAATAACGTAGATGGGAAGAGAGCCTAAATGGCTTCCTTTTCAGTTGGGTCTATTTCTAACATACAGCACTGCCTCACAAATGGCACGGTATTATCCTATTCATTGTGTTGTTGTTAACTTGGCTCTTTGAAGAAGTGACAAAAATTAATCAGTAAAATGAATCATTTTCATGAACATGTGATCTTGGAAATTTATTCTGAAGCCCTTACAGAAGAGCAATATCAAACAGATTAAACATTAAGATGGGTGTGTATATCTCAGATTATTTTAATATAAACTGGTTTCTCTAACTTTAATCGAAAATAGTTAAACCCATTTCAGTCAGAGGAATACTCTTGTTTAAAAACATTTTTAAGTAAGGACATTCATTTGGCAAATGTTTCTCAGCCTTCCATGTCCCTGCCCCTCAGCTACCCCTCAAATGCACACACACTCTCCATAGCCATTTGAAAAACCAAAGCCTCCCAGATGATTCAAACATGCTGTTTTGCCTACTTCAGCCCTCAAACTGAGAGCAGGACATAAAAGTAGAGAAACTGGACATGAATAAAAGTTTGCTTCAATCATTTCCTCAATGACTCTAAAAGGAGGAATATCTCATATGTGTGTAACCTTAAGAGTTCATAGAGCAGATAATCAAATGACTGTATATGATGAGAAAGAAGACTTCACTGGTTTCCAATAAATACATCTGACCTTGAGAAAGGCACTTAAAATATCACTTTCTTTATCTGTAAAATGTATATTCTTTTAGAACAAGCTTTCCTGAGTATTTAGGCTCACAAGTAAGTATTTTTAGAAATTTAAAAAAAATTAAATGTGCCAAAATTCAAACTATTGCCCGTATGATGCAGCTTATTCATTCCTGTGAGAAAATATAGAGGGGGGACTGTCAATAATGATTAGATCAACTGTGCAAGAGATCTGAAGCATGGGTTTATTCTGGTGAATTGCACCAAAGAATTATCTGAAATAAATCTAGCATGATATAAGGTAAAAGCAACCAATAAATAGCATGGTTTATACTTGTTAACTTAATGCTGGACAGAGGCTAAGGGCTTAAAAAATACAAATAAATGTGTGACAAAGAGAAGAAGGAAATGAACTGAGAGAATTTACTTAAATGGAAAACAGAAGAAAATAGTGAGAAGGAAGTAAGTGGCAGACAGGGACTATCACACATGTGAATGAGCCTCCACTAGGTAGATTATTTTAGAATTCAATTTCAATGCTAAGTTTTTTAAAAATTAAAATGGCAATCCTTTTGAATATCTCGAGCAATATATGAAGTCACTGAAAGGAAACATCCCATAGAGAATATAAATGTATGGCTTCTATCAATATGAACACATTTTCACTTTTAATTTAGTCAACTTTTCTTGAATTTTAACATGTTAAATACAACTTATCGTATACTTATTACATGAAGGACACTGTTCTAAGTCTTTGACATCTACTATTTTATCTGCTGTTGGTATCTGCCCAAGAAAATAAGTATTTTCCCTATTTTAGCTATATGGAAACAGATATTCCAATATCAGGGTCCCACCATACCAAGGAACTGGGCCAAGACTGACTGACCTGGTCTGTCAAACTTCAAAGCCTACAGTTTAAAACATAGCACCGTCTTTTCTCCTGCATAATATTCAAGTGGCACTGTCATTATTCACATTTTTAAATGTCTTTTGAATTTACTTCAAGCACATTTTCAGGAGTGTTTCTGTCAGAGTGCTGTCATGAGAAGAGAAACCCTGCCAGCATTTTAACAGAGGAAATTCCTGGAGGCCTGGAAAGATAGCAAGAGGATAAAGGGATTCCTAGGAAACACCCTTGGGTTGGAATAAAGGGACGGTGAGATTAGGCTCATCATAACCTGGAATCCTGAAAAACCTGTGAGCAGATGGCACCTACTGTTGATGGAACATCTTAGGAGGGTCCCCAGGAAGCAGGAACTTAGATCTCTGGGCCAGAGTTGAGGCTGGGGAGGGTCAGAGGGTGGTTGCTGCTGTCTGACTGGTCCTGATATTTCAGTTGGGAATAATGAGAATGGTCCTGGGGAGCAGGATAAAGGCTGACTCAAATGCAGCTACTGAACAACAGGACAGGAAGGAGGCCTTCCATCTACCTCATCTTCCTGCCTCCCTCTAGTACCTTCTGCAGACAGAAACATGATGGCAAAACCTGCTATCGGTCACATATTTCCACCCTAGTGCCACAGAGCAGATTTTAGAAAGGTCAGTTTGAGCCACAGAAGATGCATGCACAATACAGTAAGCTTTGTGCTAACGATTATAAGCATACCAGGTTACGAACATAATAAAACTCCTCAAACTGTGTCTTCTGTAGCAGGTCAGACTTAAACTAAATCTCTAGGAGAGGAGAAAAGACGCTGTGTCAGTATCATAGATACAGTGTGTTATAACATGAGCGATGTTGCGAGGCAGGAACTGGATGTATATGTAAGCGTCAGAGCTAAGATACTGGCCTGACAGAAAGGAATGAAAATGAGGCATGTAGAGGAAAGTCAGATTGTGGCGTAACCAAATTTCTGACTTAATAGAAAAGACAATTGTAGGTTGGGGAATACTGGAGGATGCAAAAGCAATGTTTCTTTAGGACAGTCATACCTCTTCTCAGGCTGGTGATTTCTGTTACGTTTTTTCAAGAACATTTACATTTAAACGAGAACACATTTTTGATTACTCTGAGCATAGTGTGCAAGCAAACCAACTAGTTCCTAAATTATGAAAATTGTCACTTTCTTTTGAAGCAAAATGATTTAAAGGGCTAAAAATTAAGTTGCAATGTAATCATCCTAGATTATCAATCTTAATTTTCTTTTTATGAGTGCTGTCATGAGAAGAGAAACCCTGCCAGCATTTTAACAGAGGAAATTCCTGGAGGCCTGGAAAGATAGCAAGAGGATAAAGGGATTCCTAGGAAACACCCTTGGGTTGGAATAAAGGGACGGTGAGATTAGGCTCATCATAACCTGGAATCCTGAAAAACCTGTGAGCAGATGGCACCTACTGTTGATGGAACATCTTAGGAGGGTCCCCAGGAAGCAGGAACTTAGATCTCTGGGCCAGAGTTGAGGCTGGGGAGGGTCAGAGGGTGGTTGCTGCTGTCTGACTGGTCCTGATATTTCAGTTGGGAATAATGAGAATGGTCCTGGGGAGCAGGATAAAGGCTGACTCAAATGCAGCTACTGAACAACAGGACAGGAAGGAGGCCTTCCATCTACCTCATCTTCCTGCCTCCCTCTAGTACCTTCTGCAGACAGAAACATGATGGCAAAACCTGCTATCGGTCACATATTTCCACCCTAGTGCCACAGAGCAGATTTTAGAAAGGTCAGTTTGAGCCACAGAAGATGCATGCACAATACAGTAAGCTTTGTGCTAACGATTATAAGCATACCAGGTTACGAACATAATAAAACTCCTCAAACTGTGTCTTCTGTAGCAGGTCAGACTTAAACTAAATCTCTAGGAGAGGAGAAAAGACGCTGTGTCAGTATCATAGATACAGTGTGTTATAACATGAGCGATGTTGCGAGGCAGGAACTGGATGTATATGTAAGCGTCAGAGCTAAGATACTGGCCTGACAGAAAGGAATGAAAATGAGGCATGTAGAGGAAAGTCAGATTGTGGCGTAACCAAATTTCTGACTTAATAGAAAAGACAATTGTAGGTTGGGGAATACTGGAGGATGCAAAAGCAATGTTTCTTTAGGACAGTCATACCTCTTCTCAGGCTGGTGATTTCTGTTACGTTTTTTCAAGAACATTTACATTTAAACGAGAACACATTTTTGATTACTCTGAGCATAGTGTGCAAGCAAACCAACTAGTTCCTAAATTATGAAAATTGTCACTTTCTTTTGAAGCAAAATGATTTAAAGGGCTAAAAATTAAGTTGCAATGTAATCATCCTAGATTATCAATCTTAATTTTCTTTTTTTATAACATGTGAATATTATGATTCTCTTATTTTAAGGATTATCAGATGGCTACCAGTAAGTTTGGAAACTCTCAAACAGTGGGTATGTTTTATTTTAATCTGAACAATCAGTGAGAAGAGGCAGGTAGGCTGATTGACTATTCCAGACATATGCACCTACCCAATACTTGCCTTATCTATTACATTTTGCTTTGTTTTAAAACTGCTGTTTTCAATAAAGAGGGCGAACATTTTAAGAATCTATTTTATTGTCTATTAAATATATCTCTCCAGGCTAGATGAAATCAGGCTGGAATCAAGATCTTGAGAGTCCCTTGGACTGCAGGAAAATCAAACCAGTCAATCCTAATGGAAATCAAACCTAAATATTCATTGGAATGACTGATGCTGAGGCTCCAAAACTTGAGCTACCTGATGCAAAGAGGTAACTCATTGGGAAAAAACCCTGATGCTAGTAAAGACTGAAGGCAAAAGGAGAAGAGGGTGGCAGAGAATGAGATGGTTAGACAGCATCACTGACTCTCTGGACATGAATTTGAGCAAACTCCAGGAGATAGTGAAGGACAAGGAAGCCTGGCATGCTGCAATCCATGGGGTCGCAGTTGGACATGACTTAGTGACTGAACAAAAACAAAATATATTTCTGGAAGAACATGACAGTTTCTTTAACCATTGTTTTTACAAAGATACTTTACATATACACTATCCCTACCTCTATTCCTATCTTAATAGTTTGGGTTTGTTTCTCTTACATGCATAATTTGTTCTATTTTAATTACTGCCTATTATTTTTCTCAGGAAGGTAAGTAGAAGTAAACGTCCTAATATTTTGAATCAGACCAGTCTAGTTTGAATCTTGGCTAGGCCACTCATTAACTCTATGGTTTTGTTCACGTTATTTCTGTGAATTTCAATTTTTTAAATCTGAACATAAATATAATTATACTGCCCACCACATAGAATTTTTCTCCTATCAATTAAATAAAATGATAAAGGCATTTAACAAAGGAACAGGCATACATAAAGGAAATGATATTAAGATACCTATTATAATTATTGTTGCTGTTAACTGTTACACCACCATTTGAAAACATAAAAAAGAACTGACCATCCTGGGATCATACATCTCTGTAAACAACAAAACTCTGTAAAAGCAAAAATGCAAAATTTTTTAAAAAGGCAAAAAAAAAAAAAAAAGAACTGACCATCAATGAAAGCCTGAACTATCCAAAAATACACTGAAGTCTATTTCATCTCGATAAGAAGGGATTTACAAATAGAATAGCAGCTTTGACTCTGATTTAGAAGATGAAGGTGGGATCACTATTTTTCCATCCTCCCCAGCACTCGACATTTGGTAACTATTCTGGCTATCCCTTTCTCTGGGTTCAGATTTCAGCAGGTCTCCACACCTAGGTCACTTATGAAAGGTAAACACTATCTATTTTAATATCGTTAGTGAGGAAAAGCTTTTAAATATGTATTCTAAACCTCTGGTCTGGATACACTTGGGAAACCATGAATAGGTTTCTAAGAAGATACTAAGAAAAGAAAACTTGGAAAATTACACTTTGGAGGTAACTATTAAAAATCCTAATTTCCAGTGAAGGATGTGATGTATAAGTGTTTATGCAAATATATGCAAACAAATACAGCTGCTTTTCTTTTTCCTTCCTAAATCTGGTCCTTTGAAATACTTCAGCAAAAATTATTTGCATGGAGACTGTAATAAACTCTAGTACATGTCCCTATTACATAAAACAAAACCTTCTCTATATATATACTGCCATATTTATTATGACATAGTTTAGAATCACATTACATGAAAACTATTATTCTCTGAATCCTGGTGATGGTTTCCATTCAGCTGATTTGGCAAGGATTAGATTCCTCCTTCTGAAGCAGTGTCTCATTCACAAGCCTCAGGAACCTGGAGACCGTGTTTTGTTTTGTTTAAGACTGTATCACCAATGTCAAATATAGTACCCCAAACACAATAATTGTTTAATCAGTATCTGTTGAATAAGTGACTAACATCTAGCTGAAAGATTTCTGGTGTTTCATGATATTTTTAAAATTGTTGAAGCATCTACATCACTTTCCCTTAAAATCTGTAAGCATGTAAGCATTTCTTCAGTATGAGTTTTGTACACTGGATTAAGTTTTCTGTAATAGTGTAACATGACTGAATCATAGCTTCCAATTTAAAAAAAATTACAGTTAAGTTTACTTTGTTCTATGATAAGAAAACCTATCTGCCTCTGTCATAAGCTATGTTCATAGGTTGAAAGTATCAAGACTTTTCCATGAGGGGACAGAAATTCACAAAGCAGTGGAGGGAAAAAAACGGCCTATTCCCCCATTCTGTCCATTGTGGCGACCCTGTTTATCCTTCCAATTTCAGGAGGGCCGGTACCACCACTGCAATCTCCACCTGACCTCCATCCATCACTGTCTACTACAGACAACACACAGATAGGACAAGAGCTGAGATGAGTCCTACAGTTATCCTTACCAGTCACTTGAGACCTTTTTTTTTTTTAATTCTTTATTTTAAAGGTTTTACAGAGTTTTGTTGTTCACAGACATGTATGTTCCCAGATCAGTCATACACATATCCTTGGTCCCCACCCACCAAGTTCCCCACATCCCACCCTTCCGGACCATCACCCCATGCCATTGTGAGCACTCCTATTCCCTTAGCACAATGACAACAGCTATCTTTTCCACACATGACAGTATAGGTTTCCATGTTACTCCCTCCATGCCTCCCTCTCCCTATTTCTTCCCCACAGTGTCCCTATGTCTATGCTCTGACTTGGGACTATTTTAAGTCAATGCAAGAACAAAAACACCATGCTCTGTCCCCAAGGCAAGCTCAGGTATTTATGGCCATTATAAAGTATAGAAACTGGGATAAAGGAATGTTACTTGACAGATTCAAAGCCATCAATAGTAATACTGGAATGAGAACACAGAGCTGCTGATTCTTCTATATTTTACCCTAGGAGTACAAGCTTTCTCATCTCCAAGAAGTGAATTAATACTGCGCTTTTGACTCAAATTGTGAACTCCGATACCTCAGAAATCTTGACAACTCCTTACAGCCTTAGAAAATTTTCCATTTTTTCTTGTTCTTATTAAACTCATTTCAATGTATCTCTTCCATTGAGCTTGTTCCCATGTATACAGTTCTAAACAAAACCACACATACACAAACAAACAAACAAAAAATGCAATAGTGTTTGGAGAAAGCAAGCAATTTATAAATAATTGATGACTCCTCAAAATGAAGCCGGTTTTCCTAAGACTTAATAAAGAGAAGTTAGGTCAACTTTTGAACACTTAAAGTAAAATATTGTTAACTAAACTTTGTAGGTTGATTAGTATCTCGAAATAGAAATCCTAGTCAACCTGACCATTTTGGCCTGAGTCAAAAATCTCAATACCTTTCCTAGACTGTTATGAAATAATGATATTGGTCTAATCTGATATGCTGCTCAGCAATTTAATTTTCTAGGATATGAAATCTTTATTTACTTAGAGAAACCATTTCCAATAATACATTCAAGTTTCAAAATGCACACCTAACTCCTTTGAAAACATGCTAAGAAAATTTTTATAGTGTATTTCTCAGAATTATCTATGGTTATAGATTATTTTTTAATATTTTTTAATTAGAAAAGGCATTTACTACCCCCCCCTTTCCCCTCCTCCCTCACCTTGTTCTAGGTGGAACAAATGGATGCAATTGATTCTGCTTCATTTAAACTCATTTTTTCTATCTATAAAGGCAAAAATGAAGGTCTAAATGTGAATCTATATTTTTCTCTTTCTTGGCATTTAAACCAAAGTACAGAATATTATGCATTAACTGTAGTTGTTTAAAACTTTCCCTAGGCAGCTTTTTAACGCAAATGGGCATTCCAATAATAATAAAAGGTGACTTGAGAAACAAAGATACAGAAACATATCTCTAAATAAATGTTACCTTTCAAGAAAGATGCAGTGAATAAATAGCAATACTATTACGGCTTTTGGCCTGAAGTCACCAAGAGTATTATATGGATTCAAAACCTGGTTCTCCTAGTTATAAATGGGATGATCTAAGGCAAGGTACTCAATATTCTCTGCCTCAGTTTAGCTGTCTGTATATGATAGATTGTTACACAACATCCTTGGCTAAAATTCAACTTGCTAAATACATGCCCTTATGGAGTCTTCTCCCACACTGAATCTAGGCTAACATTATAGTTTCTGGACCAAATAAATGCTCAGCAGATGTCAATCATAATTATCACTACAAGATAAATAACTGGAAGAAGACAATACTAATATTATCATGCAAATTCTAGAGCATTTGCTTAAGATCTGCATGTTACTCCATAATAAAACAAAAAAGCAATTAACGAGATAGAAACTCCAGTGATTTGAAACTTGGGAGAGGAAGAAGCCGGTTTTCCTAAGACTTAATAAAGAGAAGTTAGGTCAACTTTTGAACACTTAAAGTAAAATATTGTTAACTAAACTTTGTAGGTTGATTAGTATCTCGAAATAGAAATCCTAGTCAACCTGACCATTTTGGCCTGAGTCAAAAATCTCAATACCTTTCCTAGACTGTTATGAAATAATGATATTGGTCTAATCTGATATGCTGCTCAGCAATTTAATTTTCTAGGATATGAAATCTTTATTTACTTAGAGAAACCATTTCCAATAATACATTCAAGTTTCAAAATGCACACCTAACTCCTTTGAAAACATGCTAAGAAAATTTTTATAGTGTATTTCTCAGAATTATCTATGGTTATAGATTATTTTTTAATATTTTTTAATTAGAAAAGGCATTTACTACCCCCCCCTTTCCCCTCCTCCCTCACCTTGTTCTAGGTGGAACAAATGGATGCAATTGATTCTGCTTCATTTAAACTCATTTTTTCTATCTATAAAGGCAAAAATGAAGGTCTAAATGTGAATCTATATTTTTCTCTTTCTTGGCATTTAAACCAAAGTACAGAATATTATGCATTAACTGTAGTTGTTTAAAACTTTCCCTAGGCAGCTTTTTAACGCAAATGGGCATTCCAATAATAATAAAAGGTGACTTGAGAAACAAAGATACAGAAACATATCTCTAAATAAATGTTACCTTTCAAGAAAGATGCAGTGAATAAATAGCAATACTATTACGGCTTTTGGCCTGAAGTCACCAAGAGTATTATATGGATTCAAAACCTGGTTCTCCTAGTTATAAATGGGATGATCTAAGGCAAGGTACTCAATATTCTCTGCCTCAGTTTAGCTGTCTGTATATGATAGATTGTTACACAACATCCTTGGCTAAAATTCAACTTGCTAAATACATGCCCTTATGGAGTCTTCTCCCACACTGAATCTAGGCTAACATTATAGTTTCTGGACCAAATAAATGCTCAGCAGATGTCAATCATAATTATCACTACAAGATAAATAACTGGAAGAAGACAATACTAATATTATCATGCAAATTCTAGAGCATTTGCTTAAGATCTGCATGTTACTCCATAATAAAACAAAAAAGCAATTAACGAGATAGAAACTCCAGTGATTTGAAACTTGGGAGAGGAAAGTATAATGATGTTTCTTATCAGAGACAAACTCTAGGTCTAGAGACCACATCTACATGGCAGAATTCTTCTGTTTTTTATTAATTACTCCCATCTAATAATCAGAATATTTCATGTAAAAAAATACATTTTCAGCTACTCTAAATATTTCACTGACTTTTCAGGATCCAGTTAAAAAGGCCTTCATTCCATCATCAAAACCATTGTCTGGAGCTGATGACAAACTTCCCAGACAGAAACTGCATGTGTTCACCAAGACATGGTGGACTCTAATTGGCTTGTCACTTGTTTAGTTACCAAACTGACTCCTGTAGGCACTTGAGTTTGGGGGACCCCTCTTGAAATCGAGGATAAATAGAGGGTTAGATCTATATTTCTTAGTTTTAAAGTTATGAACTTCTAAAGTTGCAAAAATCTTCTGAAAGCAACTATTTTAACTCACTTAATTTAGAATCAAGCCATGTAACTAAGCAGAGCAGAGCAGTGATCCTAAATTTAGTTATAGGGCACTTCCACCTCTCTGAAATCAACCATCTGGAGGTTATGAGTTGATGACAGGAATTCAGCATTTGGATAGGGACTTAGCTAGGGCTGGTGAGTGTTGGTGGAAAAAACAGAGACATGTCTTTCCAACGTCACCATCCATTTCTTCAAGGTAAGAAAGAAAACAAGTCACCAGATGCAACTTCCAAATCAGCTGAAAATGTTTGTTTTTGTACTGTATGTTGTTTAAAATCAGTATTCGCTCTCATAGGACTGCAAAAGCCTGCAAGTTACCTAAACAGAGGGAAGGGAGATTTGGAACCTTGGGTCAGCAGAGAGGAAATGAGTTTTTATTCACTTCTAGCTCTGCCTTTTTTGAGAACGTGAGCTTACCAGTAGTAGATTTAGTGAGAAAAATCAGTTTTATGTAGGATTGGAAGACCTCAGCAGGCTAACATTATAGTTTCTGGACCAAATAAATGCTCAGCAGATGTCAATCATAATTATCACTACAAGATAAATAACTGGAAGAAGACAATACTAATATTATCATGCAAATTCTAGAGCATTTGCTTAAGATCTGCATGTTACTCCATAATAAAACAAAAAAGCAATTAACGAGATAGAAACTCCAGTGATTTGAAACTTGGGAGAGGAAAGTATAATGATGTTTCTTATCAGAGACAAACTCTAGGTCTAGAGACCACATCTACATGGCAGAATTCTTCTGTTTTTTATTAATTACTCCCATCTAATAATCAGAATATTTCATGTAAAAAAATACATTTTCAGCTACTCTAAATATTTCACTGACTTTTCAGGATCCAGTTAAAAAGGCCTTCATTCCATCATCAAAACCATTGTCTGGAGCTGATGACAAACTTCCCAGACAGAAACTGCATGTGTTCACCAAGACATGGTGGACTCTAATTGGCTTGTCACTTGTTTAGTTACCAAACTGACTCCTGTAGGCACTTGAGTTTGGGGGACCCCTCTTGAAATCGAGGATAAATAGAGGGTTAGATCTATATTTCTTAGTTTTAAAGTTATGAACTTCTAAAGTTGCAAAAATCTTCTGAAAGCAACTATTTTAACTCACTTAATTTAGAATCAAGCCATGTAACTAAGCAGAGCAGAGCAGTGATCCTAAATTTAGTTATAGGGCACTTCCACCTCTCTGAAATCAACCATCTGGAGGTTATGAGTTGATGACAGGAATTCAGCATTTGGATAGGGACTTAGCTAGGGCTGGTGAGTGTTGGTGGAAAAAACAGAGACATGTCTTTCCAACGTCACCATCCATTTCTTCAAGGTAAGAAAGAAAACAAGTCACCAGATGCAACTTCCAAATCAGCTGAAAATGTTTGTTTTTGTACTGTATGTTGTTTAAAATCAGTATTCGCTCTCATAGGACTGCAAAAGCCTGCAAGTTACCTAAACAGAGGGAAGGGAGATTTGGAACCTTGGGTCAGCAGAGAGGAAATGAGTTTTTATTCACTTCTAGCTCTGCCTTTTTTGAGAACGTGAGCTTACCAGTAGTAGATTTAGTGAGAAAAATCAGTTTTATGTAGGATTGGAAGACCTCAGCATTGGTGGACAATAAAATATCTTTAAACAGGCTGTAGGCACTTTTCTTGTGAGGAAAGGCCGGGGTGGGGGAGGGTGGTGTTACATGAGTTAGTTTATACCATCATTTGTGGGTATAAAACATGTGGTTCCATTTCTATTGTTTCTTCAACCAGTAACAGGTACACACGGACTTCCTCAATACTCTACGTTTCTCAGAGATTACAATTTTTATCTTTGAAACAAGGCTGCCTAATTCAGGATGCTCAATTAAATGTGAGTTTTAGGTAAACAAATCATTTTAATATATAAATGTTCATGCATTATTTGAATAATATTAGAATCATAATATGATTACAGTGATAAAATAATTCACTGTTAATCTAAAATACAAATTTAAACTTAACTGGGCATCCTGTTCTGGTTATCGGTTTGTTTCATTTTTATTTGGTTTCTGCTAAATTGGAAACCTACTTAGAGATAAATACCAAAAACAGTCATGTCATAGGAAAAATGTTTAATAAAGGCCATGTGAATACTGAATGGCACTTTTCACAATTCCACTTAATAGTGCGCCTTCACTAACCTTTGGATGTCATCAGACTTTAATCTGATTCTAGACACGGTCGCATCTCCGGTACTAATAACTGAAAACCAAAATAACGATACTGTCAACATTTCTGTGGTGCCTTATGGTTTTCAAAGGTCAGAGGCAGTGCTTTCTTTTTTAAAATAAAGTCTGAACAATCACACTATTCAACTGTGACTTCAATAAAAAGAAAATGGAGAGCATCAAGAATCTTATGTGGTTCATGGAAAGATCTTCCTACTTAAATAAAGTATTATATTTCTGGTTCATACATTTCCTGTCACATTTTTAAGTCAGATTATTCTTTTTCTAGCATGACTATGACAGTTTCAGAAGAAAAGGAAATAATTTAGAACAGTGCTAGCTGCAGGTGAACATACATTTATTTTTCTATGTCACCCCATTTTTATGCCTTGCAATCTTCCAACCGCTAATTAAGACAAATAGCAAAATTATATCCTTGAGCAAACAGTCTAGTATCCTTTCCCAGTCTGGGATGTGCCAGACACCACACATGAAGTGTTCTTTTTTTCTTTTTCAGAGCCTTTATATAGCATAATAGGTGAACCTAGTACAAGTTGAGCAGAGTGAAAGGAGGAATTATTTCACACTCCTGCTGATGTTGCTGGAAAAGTACAGAAACGCTACTCTTAATTTTTTATTCTTCAGAATAGCACACAGAAGGCAACCTGGCAAGTATTAGAATTCATAATGCCATCTGTCTATTGAATATATAGTTTAATTCATTAGACACAAAGATATACATACACACACATACATATATATAATATACATATTATTTAGTTTCCTGGATATTTTTTATTGTTCTCTGCTGACCTGTAACTAAGAACGTAAACAGCAAGAAAACTAATAAGCACTAAGTTTCTATTTTAGTCAAGGAAATGTGGTGCTTTTCAAGGACTTTGGAAAGTCTGTGATGTCCAGAAAGTACCACAGAACGCTTAAAAAAAAAAAAAAACATTACATAGTGATATGGTCACAGTTTGTACAATAGACAAAACTAATCTAATGACACCTGTCACTCTTAAAGGATATGGATGTCTTCAGAGCCTGACATACCCTTCTACCATTTTAGAGAAAACTGTATCAGATTAAAACAAGACAATTCAAAGAACTGAAGACAGCGTTCTGGTACAACATGTTCATCCGTAAGAATGTCATGACAATGTCATCTCTTTGTATTATGCTCCAGAGTTTCTCATCTTTCAAAGATTGAATGTGTATCCTTCAATTGTGACTCTCTAAGAATTGTACTTCCTGTTTGTTAGAGAGACAGGTCAAAGACCTCAAAAGCTGGGACTTACCCTGGCTGTCTAATGGTTAAGAATGGCCTTGCAAATGCAAGAGAAGTGGATTTGAGCCTTGTTTCAGGGACCTAGCATGACTATGACAGTTTCAGAAGAAAAGGAAATAATTTAGAACAGTGCTAGCTGCAGGTGAACATACATTTATTTTTCTATGTCACCCCATTTTTATGCCTTGCAATCTTCCAACCGCTAATTAAGACAAACAGCAAAATTATATCCTTGAGCAAACAGTCTAGTATCCTTTCCCAGTCTGGGATGTGCCAGACACCACACATGAAGTGTTCTTTTTTTTCTTTTTCAGAGCCTTTATATAGCATAATAGGTGAACCTAGTACAAGTTGAGCAGAGTGAAAGGAGGAATTATTTCACACTCCTGCTGATGTTGCTGGAAAAGTACAGAAACGCTACTCTTAATTTTTTACTCTTCAGAATAGCACACAGAAGGCAACCTGGCAAGTATTAGAATTCATAATGCCATCTGTCTATTGAATATATAGTTTAATTCATTAGACACAAAGATATACATACACACACATACATATATATAATATACATATTATTTAGTTTCCTGGATATTTTTTATTGTTCTCTGCTGACCTGTAACTAAGAACGTAAACAGCAAGAAAACTAATAAGCACTAAGTTTCTATTTTAGTCAAGGAAATGTGGTGCTTTTCAAGGACTTTGGAAAGTCTGTGATGTCCAGAAAGTACCACAGAACGCTTAAAAAAAAAAAAAACATTACATAGTGATATGGTCACAGTTTGTACAATAGACAAAACTAATCTAATGACACCTGTCACTCTTAAAGGATATGGATGTCTTCAGAGCCTGACATACCCTTCTACCATTTTAGAGAAAACTGTATCAGATTAAAACAAGACAATTCAAAGAACTGAAGACAGCGTTCTGGTACAACATGTTCATCCGTAAGAATGTCATGACAATGTCATCTCTTTGTATTATGCTCCAGAGTTTCTCATCTTTCAAAGATTGAATGTGTATCCTTCAATTGTGACTCTCTAAGAATTGTACTTCCTGTTTGTTAGAGAGACAGGTCAAAGACCTCAAAAGCTGGGACTTACCCTGGCTGTCTAATGGTTAAGAATCTGCCTTGCAAATGCAAGAGAAGTGGATTTGAGCCTTGTTTCAGGGACCTAAGATCCCACATGCCTCAGAGTAACTAAATCAACCCACAACTAGCGTCCATGAGCTGAAACAAAAGATCCTGCACATTGCACCGAAGATCTCACAACAAAGACCTGATGCAGTCAAATAAATATTAATGTTTTTAAAATGTCCTAAGTTCCTTTTTGAGATTTTTATATGTATTACAGGCTTCTCTGGTGGCCCAGCAGTAAAGAATCTGCTTGCAATGCAGGAGACTCAAGTTAGATCCCTAGGTCAGTAAGATCTCCTGGAAAAGGAACTGGCTACACACTGCAACATTGCTGCCTGGAGAATTCCATGGACAGAGGAACCTGGCAGGCTACCGTCCATGGGGTTGCAAAAGAGCTGGACATTACTGAGTGACTAAACCACCACCACCACATATATATTATATGTAAAGCACGTCTCATACATAATATATATTCTAGTGGCATATACATATGTACACCTGTATACACTAATTTATACATTATAGAAGTGTCAAAGTTTATATAATATGTTATCCTCATTGATACCTGCATAAACCCTTCCTAGCAGTATTCCCAGGGTAGAGTGAGATGCAGTACATTGAGTAATTGAGTTAAATGCTTACACATCAGAACCAGGTACTTCCATCTAAAGGTTTAGAGAATGCTGCTGTCTCCATCCATACAAAAGAGAACAGTGCTGCCATCTTGACAGAAACCACAATGAAGCCTTTGACAACAGAGTATTACGCTGACCGATGTGAAGCCCATAGAAGGCCCTGGAGAGCTCTGTTAAACCTCACATATTCTGCCTCTGCTGCAGTCCCCTGACTTAAAAACAACCTAGATGTCCATCAACAAATGAATGGATAAATAAGCTATGGTACATATATACAATGGAATATTTCTCAGCCATAAAAAGAAATACACTTGAATCAGTCCTAATGAGGTGGATGAATCTAGAACCTATTATGCAAAGTGAAGTAAGTCAAAAAGAGAAGCACAAATATAGTATACTAACACATATATATACAAAATATAGAAAGATGATACTGATAAATGCAGAGCAGCAGTGGAGAAACAGACGTAGACAACAGACTTACGGTCAAGGGTGTAGGAAGGAGTCGATGAGAAGTATGGAAACAGTAACATGGAAATCTACACTACCATATGTAAATGCGACAACCATTGTGAATATGCTGTGAGACTAAGGGAATTTATATGGGGGCTACGCAACACCCTGGAGGGGGTCAAGGGCATATCTATGACTGATGTGGGTTTATGTATAGCTGTAAGCACCAAAACTCTGTAAAAGCAAAATAAAAATAACTACATATATATATATATATATATACACACATGTGTGTGTATATATAATTAATGCCATTAGATTAGAAACCCTTAGCTTCTTACAATTTGTATTCCTTTTTCCAGTCCTACAAAAAATAAAATTCTTAACCTAAAGAATATGCATAAACCTTCAACTTACACTCTAATTTCAAAATGTATTTGTTGCCAATAGTCTTTTCATCCTTTCCTTTGCTAGTTCTATTCTCTATGAATTTATCATTTGAATGTGAACATTTATCTTTACATTGACTTGGGAAAATTGGTTTAGAGACTCTAAACATTCATTAAGAAAGTGGAGCTCGGGCTTAATTCCCCATCTTTTTTCCCTACACTTCACTACTGATAATATGATTGAGGGGAGACCGCCAATATCTACTCGAGCCCTTTAGGCGTAATTGGAATGCTTGTGCACTGACCAAGTTTGCTTATCCCTTAGAGCAAGGAATCGGTCACATGCCTCCAGTACCCACTGCTGCATTTGCTTTTACACCATTCCAAAGCAACCTCTCATTAGATAGGCCAGACAGAAGCCTGCAGCAATCTGCCAATGACCAGCAGGTGGAGATGTGGGCGGTCACAAGAGGTGTCTCCAGGGCATCAGACAAGTTGGATCAGGGAAAGCCAGTGCCTTGAGCTCTAAATTCCCAGCCCTTCACAATGTTCACCCCTAGAGAGAGTAAAGGCACAGAGATTTCAGTTGCTCCAGCATGTAGAGGGATGATGTAAAGAGTCAGGCAGCAAAATAACAGATGGAGCACTAAGTGTAAACATGAAAATACCCTTGGAGCTGAAACAGAAGGCTGGCGCTCCCAGGAGAGTCGAGCAAAAATAGAGAGGGCTGCTGCTCTTTCTGAGTGCGTCTCGGTTTTCCTCTGACTTCTCAAAGCACAGACTTCATGACCTGTAACATCTTAACTCCCACCTGATTGTCCCAAACCGTGTCCACCCGAGGCCCTCAGCCTCTGATCCCCAAGCTGACTCATCTCCTTATCTGCTCAGATGTCTCTCTTTGAATTATGCTCCAGAGTTTATGTTCCTCTCTTTCATTTTAGGAGCTTATTTAGAGTCTTAAGCCTCCTTCATCGCTTCTTTCTAGACCTGATGTGTCTGTTAGAATGATCCAACTCCAGAACAGTGGCTTTGACCACATTCCATCACTCTCATTTCTTTTTATTCTTTTTTATTTTTTGTGTATATTGAGCAGTCCCTCCACCATCACCATCACTATTTTCCCTTGTGAAATTCTTCCCTTAAAAAAAAAAAGTTTCTAGATACTTCCATTAGCTTAACTAGAATTTCCATTTCTCTTATTAAAGCCAGTCAGAAATCTGTTAATAATTAATGTGCAAAGAAAAAAAGAAAAAAAAAGAAAAAAAAACAATTAATGTGACCCTGACATAATGACTTGGGTATAACAATTACCTAAAAAACACCACATCAGGGAAGACATGTGGAGCATTCTATCTTAAATCACTTGTCAATGCCTTTCCTTTCATGAAGCTATACATTTCCATAGGTGGTAAAAATGTGTAGCTTCCACTGGACTGGATTTAGCTGCTCTGAAAGTAAAACTGTGGAAGAGTACGTCAGGGATCTAGAGAGAAACAGAAAATATGGAATATGGATACAGAAGGCCAGTGCCTGCAGCAAAAATCTCCCAGCCCTTCAATGACCAGCAGGTGGAGATGTGGGCGGTCACAAGAGGTGTCTCCAGGGCATCAGACAAGTTGGATCAGGGAAAGCCAGTGCCTTGAGCTCTAAATTCCCAGCCCTTCACAATGTTCACCCCTAGAGAGTAAAGGCACAGAGATTTCAGTTGCTCCAGCATGTAGAGGGATGATGTAAAGAGTCAGGCAGCAAAATAACAGATGGAGCACTAAGTGTAAACATGAAAATACCCTTGGAGCTGAAACAGAAGGCTGGCGCTCCCAGGAGAGTCGAGCAAAAATAGAGAGGGCTGCTGCTCTTTCTGAGTGCGTCTCGGTTTTCCTCTGACTTCTCAAAGCACAGACTTCATGACCTGTAACATCTTAACTCCCACCTGATTGTCCCAAACCGTGTCCACCCGAGGCCCTCAGCCTCTGATCCCCAAGCTGACTCATCTCCTTATCTGCTCAGATGTCTCTCTTTGAATTATGCTCCAGAGTTTATGTTCCTCTCTTTCATTTTAGGAGCTTATTTAGAGTCTTAAGCCTCCTTCATCGCTTCTTTCTAGACCTGATGTGTCTGTTAGAATGATCCAACTCCAGAACAGTGGCTTTGACCACATTCCATCACTCTCATTTCTTTTTATTCATTTTATTTTTTGTGTATATTGAGCAGTCCCTCCACCATCACCATCACTATTTTCCCTTGTGAAATTCTTCCCTTAAAAAAAAAAAGTTTCTAGATACTTCCATTAGCTTAACTAGAATTTCCATTTCTCTTATTAAAGCCAGTCAGAAATCTGTTAATAATTAATGTGCAAAGAAAAAAAGAAAAAAAAAGAAAAAAAAACAATTAATGTGACCCTGACATAATGACTTGGGTATAACAATTACCTAAAAAACACCACATCAGGGAAGACATGTGGAGCATTCTATCTTAAATCACTTGTCAATGCCTTTCCTTTCATGAAGCTATACATTTCCATAGGTGGTAAAAATGTGTAGCTTCCACTGGACTGGATTTAGCTGCTCTGAAAGTAAAACTGTGGAAGAGTACGTCAGGGATCTAGAGAGAAACAGAAAATATGGAATATGGATATGTTCCAAGGATTCTAAGAGATTCTAAGCATTCTAAGAGATTCAAAGCATTCCAAGCATTCTAAGAGAGTTGAGAAAAACAAAGATATAATACATAAGAAAACTTTTTAGAAGACTTTAAAAGTCACAATGGGATTATTTAAAAACTTTACATTTGACATGAATATTTCAAAAGAAAACTGAACAAATTTACAGAAAATATGTTAAATGATTTAAGAAAAAAACAAAATCTAAATAACATAATAAATAATCAAGAAATTTAGTCTGCAAAGATATAAATAATTTCTATTCTACACAAAATTTTCAAAGAAAAATATAGGGAAAAATTACTATTTCATGATGTCAGGTAAAATTAACCGTGGTTTATAAAGATAATATAAGTGACAAGAACAGTAAAAGAAAAAGTAAAGACACATACATGATGGATGTATTAACTGAATTGTGGGGCTCCTTTAACAATGTGTAGGCATATGAGATTACCGTGCAAGTACACTGTTAATAGAATTAAATTTGTCCAATATACCCGATAAAACTGAAAACTAGTTAACAAGATAAAAAAGGACAGCTGAAGAAAATTTTCAACAACTAGAACATAAATTTTAAAAACGCTAAATAAAATATTTGCAAAGTGAATACCATAGTGCATTAAAAAAGGATACCATATGATACCCAAGTAGCATATATCAGAAACAGGATTCAGAATAACTTTCTCTACAGGATGCAATCGGTGAAGAGGCAAAATATAAACTTCTGAAGTCTTGTAAATTTATTTCAATATGTGCTAAGGCTAGATGGATATATAAAATATATTAACTATATTTTAATGTAAAATATATTAAAAATATTTTAATATAAAATATAATTAAAGTTTATAAAAGTCATTGAGGTGCATCCTTAAGATTTGATATTTTATTATGTTTATTCTTTTATAATTTCTATTAAATCATGACAGATTTCTTTTTAAATCTGCACCTATTGTTCTTCCCAGTCCATATTTTATTGTGGAATCACAAAATATACTGATGTGTTTATATCCCAATTTATTATTGCTATATGTTCAATCACGTGATGCAGATTAGTCAAGAGGAATATAAAATTGTTTCATACTTTTATTGGCATTACTGACCTTTACCTCTTTGTAGAGAAGCCCGTGATGGATCAAATGTCTTATATTTCACTACAGATGCCTAAGAACAGAGCTTATAGAAAGTATGAACTTTTATTACAACTGCATAAACTTGAATAAGTAGGAACAGGTGACTTAAATATGGAATAATAAACTTAAATGATGTTAATTATGACGGGCTTTGACCTACCTCTTCAAAAACACATCTGAGTTTATTTTATAAATTCTGAAAAATTATTATGAGAAGTAATTGGTAAAGATTGCAATATAAGTAGATCCAAAGTATATCACCAACAAAAAAAACTTGTTTAAAAATATCATTTACACCTATAATTTTAAAATATTATGACAAAAATAACTACTAAAAAAACACATGTTCTAAGGCAAAGAAAGGTAAAAATACTATTTATGGAAGAATTAAAAATTAGGAATAAATTTAATAATTTACATATGGAACCTCTACATGAATGAGAAAACATTACTGAAACAAGTTAAATAAAGTCAAAATATGTAGAGGTATATAACATATTTATAGATTGAAAGATTCAGCGTAGTAAACACGTTATTTCTTTCAAACTGATCTACAGATTGAATGCAGATATCACAGCATTTTTTTTAATTGACAGATACTAAAATTTATATACCAATGCAAAGAGACAAGAATAGTGAAGGCACTCCTAAATACAAACAGCATGGGGCACTTACTCTACCCAGTATCAAAACTCTAAAGAGAGCTACAATAGTTAATATGGAAGGTTATAATACTGGAACTAGGATTTTTTAAAGAAATCAAGTAAATACAATAGAAAGTCCAAAGACATGTTTATATGTACACCTGGTATATGACAAAACCAGCAGTATGGGGAAAAATGGTCTTACCAATAAATGCTGATGGGTCAACCGGATATATGTATGCGAAAGTAAAGGTCAGTAATGCCAATAAAAGCAATAAACACTATTATACTCCTCTTGACTGATCTGCATCAGGTGATTGAACATATAGCAATAATAAATTATTGTGCATTCATAAACACACAATAATTAATTCCAAGTTTAGTAAAAGCTAAAAATGAAACAAATTTATTGAAGCTTTTAGAAGATAACAAGGCTACAAGTTTTTAGAATACAAAAATATTTCCTAAAAAGAACCAAAAAATTAAATATTGCTCAGTTTGACTGTGTTAACTTAAGAACTTTTGTGTATCTCAAGAAATACAGCAAAACAACCAGCCAAAGGTGAGTGAAAATATTTATAACACATATAAGCAAAATAACTCCAGGGGGTCTTTCTGACCCAGGAATCAAACCTGGTCCTCCTGCATTGCAGGCAGATTTTTTTATAGTCTGAGCCACTAAGGAAGCTCTAAACAGCTCCTACAAAGTAATAAGAAAATGACTGCCAAATTGATAGAAAATGTTAACAAAGTCCTATAGAAGGGAATATTACAAGTGACCAAGAAGCATATCTTAAAGTGCTTATAACATCAGTAATAAGCAAATTAAAACCACGGGAGATGCCATTTATACATCCTACTGATTTTCTAAAATTAAAAACAGACAAAAGTAAGTGCTGGCAAGAATATACAGAAATCAGAACTCATACCCAGAAGCTGGGTCAGCAAAATGATTTAACCACTTTGAAAAAGAGTTAAGCACTATATAAAGTGGCAAAAATACATATAATGCACATACCCTATAGACCAATTATTTCACTCCTAGGTAAATACCAAACTAAAATGTGTATCAGTATACATACTAGAATATGTGTTGCAAAGAGACAAGAATAGTGAAGGCACTCCTAAATACAAACAGCATGGGGCACTTACTCTACCCAGTATCAAAACTCTAAAGAGAGCTACAATAGTTAATATGGAAGGTTATAATACTGGAACTAGGATTTTTTAAAGAAATCAAGTAAATACAATAGAAAGTCCAAAGACATGTTTATATGTACACCTGGTATATGACAAAACCAGCAGTATGGGGAAAAATGGTCTTACCAATAAATGCTGATGGGTCAACCGGATATATGTATGCGAAAGTAAAGGTCAGTAATGCCAATAAAAGCAATAAACACTATTATACTCCTCTTGACTGATCTGCATCAGGTGATTGAACATATAGCAATAATAAATTATTGTGCATTCATAAACACACAATAATTAATTCCAAGTTTAGTAAAAGCTAAAAATGAAACAAATTTATTGAAGCTTTTAGAAGATAACAAGGCTACAAGATTTTAGAAGACAAAAATATTTCCTAAAAAGAACCAAAAAATTAAATATTGCTCAGTTTGACTGTGTTAACTTAAGAACTTTTGTGTATCTCAAGAAATACAGCAAAACAACCAGCCAAAGGTGAGTGAAAATATTTATAACACATATAAGCAAAATAACTCCAGGGGGTCTTTCTGACCCAGGAATCAAACCTGGTCCTCCTGCATTGCAGGCAGATTTTTTTATAGTCTGAGCCACTAAGGAAGCTCTAAACAGCTCCTACAAAGTAATAAGAAAATGACTGCCAAATTGATAGAAAATGTTAACAAAGTCCTATAGAAGGGAATATTACAAGTGACCAAGAAGCATATCTTAAAGTGCTTATAACATCAGTAATAAGCAAATTAAAACCACGGGAGATGCCATTTATACATCCTACTGATTTTCTAAAATTAAAAACAGACAAAAGTAAGTGCTGGCAAGAATATACAGAAATCAGAACTCATACCCAGAAGCTGGGTCAGCAAAATGATTTAACCACTTTGAAAAAGAGTTAAGCACTATATAAAGTGGCAAAAATACATATAATGCACATACCCTATAGACCAATTATTTCACTCCTAGGTAAATACCAAACTAAAATGTGTATCAGTATACATACTAGAATATGTGTTGCAATACTTTTGGGAGGAGCTAAAGACAACCAAAACACCCATCAAGAATCCAAAGAGACACAGTGATAATCCTTACAGTAGAATACTATCCAGTAAAAAAACCCAAATGTATACAATATAGACAAATCTCACAAAGGATCATTTTGAGCAGAGAAAACAGACACATAAGATGCCACCCTGTGATTATGATAAATGTAATTCATTTAAAAGCTCAAGGAAACAAGCAAACCTAAATTCCAGCAATGAAGTGAATATGAAACTATGAGTCTCTCAGTCACGTCCAACTCTTGGCAACCCCATGCAAGTGGCTTACAATTCCCACCAGGCTCCTGTGTCCATGGGATTCTCCAGGCAAAAATACTGGAATGCGTTGCCATTCTCTTCTCCAGAGGATCTTCCCAACCCAAAAATCAAACCTGGATCTCTTGCATTGCAGGCAGGTTCTTTACCATCTGAGTCACCAGGGAAGCCCATAGGAATGAATACATGTGTTAAAACACTAACAAAGGGAGGGGTAGGCAGTAGAGTTATAACTAGAGAAGTCAGGACAGAAGGTACATTGTAAGGAAGAAAAGATAAGACTAGTGACGAATAGCAACTATGAAGGTGCTTCAGGGAAAACTATAGGAAGACTTTCTTGGCTATGAGAAAGAAACATTTTAGGGTATTATGGGAAAGCATTTAACTGGAAGAGAAACCCTTAAGTAGCCGAGAGAGTAGCCCAGGCTCAGACTGGCTAGTGATAGAGCAGCAGCAGCATTTAAGAGCATGAAAGAAATGGAACTTTAGGGCTCACCACAAAGCTACTGAATGAGAATCTAATAGTTTAACAAGATCTCCCAGTGAGTGGCATACTTTAATTCTAGAGAAGCCCTGATCTAGAGAAACAAGAGAATAAATGGCTCAGTGGTGTAGACAAGAAAACAAAGAAGGTCAGAAACACTTTTGATTTAACCACTTTGAAAAGAGTTAAGCACTATATAAAGTGGCAAAAATACATATAATGCACATACCCTATAGACCAATTATTTCACTCCTAGGTAAATACCAAACTAAAATGTGTATCAGTATACATACTAGAATATGTGTTGCAATACTTTTGGGAGGAGCTAAAGACAACCAAAACACCCATCAAGAATCCAAAGAGACACAGTGATAATCCTTACAGTAGAATACTATCCAGTAAAAAAACCCAAATGTATACAATATAGACAAATCTCACAAAGGATCATTTTGAGCAGAGAAACAGACACATAAGATGCCACCCTGTGATTATGATAAATGTAATTCATTTAAAAGCTCAAGGAAACAAGCAAACCTAAATTCCAGCAATGAAGTGAATATGAAACTATGAGTCTCTCAGTCACGTCCAACTCTTGGCAACCCCATGCAAGTGGCTTACAATTCCCACCAGGCTCCTGTGTCCATGGGATTCTCCAGGCAAAAATACTGGAATGCGTTGCCATTCTCTTCTCCAGAGGATCTTCCCAACCCAAAAATCAAACCTGGATCTCTTGCATTGCAGGCAGGTTCTTTACCATCTGAGTCACCAGGGAAGCCCATAGGAATGAATACATGTGTTAAAACACTAACAAAGGGAGGGGTAGGCAGTAGAGTTATAACTAGAGAAGTCAGGACAGAAGGTACATTGTAAGGAAGAAAAGATAAGACTAGTGACGAATAGCAACTATGAAGGTGCTTCAGGGAAAACTATAGGAAGACTTTCTTGGCTATGAGAAAGAAACATTTTAGGGTATTATGGGAAAGCATTTAACTGGAAGAGAAACCCTTAAGTAGCCGAGAGAGTAGCCCAGGCTCAGACTGGCTAGTGATAGAGCAGCAGCAGCATTTAAGAGCATGAAAGAAATGGAACTTTAGGGCTCACCACAAAGCTACTGAATGAGAATCTAATAGTTTAACAAGATCTCCCAGTGAGTGGCATACTTTAATTCTAGAGAAGCCCTGATCTAGAGAAACAAGAGAATAAATGGCTCAGTGGTGTAGACAAGAAAACAAAGAAGGTCAGAAACACTTTTTTAAAGAGAAGAAAATTAGAAATATAATCCACAGAGGCCAGAAGAGGATGCACGTGCACCCTGGCGCAAAAAAAAAAAAAAAAAAAAAACAACAAAACTGTATTGCCAGGTCCTTTTTACAGTCTGAGTTGGAGCTGTAACCTATAAGTTACAGGAGAGCAGGAAGAGTTTCTGCGCTCACTTCCCTGACCCTGAGTTCCCTATGGCAGAAGCACTGATAGACACTCACCAGATGACCATCTGTGTAACGGTGGCTAACGGAAACGTGCTGGGCGTCTGGATTTATCACACTCACCAGCTATTTCTCATATCAGCAGAGAATCGTTTCTAGGATATAGCTGCAGTGTAGCTGCCTGGTACACTCCATGCAAATAAAATATCAATTAGTAATTATACCTTTTGTCGGCCTGATCTCATTTTGAATAAAAATGACCTCATCTTGAAAAAAAAAAAAAATGACCTCATCTTGAAGGCATATACATTAGCTTGACTTCTAAGGAAAACAACATCTCAAAATTGTGCTTCTCCAATTAATCTGCAAGAAGTTTTCTCTGCAAAGCTTCATAAAAGTCTTTAGCAAAACCGAAATCACAGGAGTGCTTTTGTTTGTTTGTTTGTTTTTCCCATTATTTAAAGTTGTTTATAACCAACTTCCAAAAAGAGTGAATGCCAAGTGTATTATACTTTGAAAATAAGCTATTTGTCATTATAGATTTCTTATCAGATTCCGTTTGTTGCAAAGAAAAGGCCTTTTAGTTTATGTGAAAAATGACTTCTGATTTGATTTGGTAGCAATTTTAATTTAGGTTTCCAGTTTCATTTTTTTTTATGATTCCGGGTATTATGGGAAAGCATTTAACTGGAAGAGAAACCCTTAAGTAGCCGAGAGAGTAGCCCAGGCTCAGACTGGCTAGTGATAGAGCAGCAGCAGCATTTAAGAGCATGAAAGAAATGGAACTTTAGGGCTCACCACAAAGCTACTGAATGAGAATCTAATAGTTTAACAAGATCTCCCAGTGAGTGGCATACTTTAATTCTAGAGAAGCCCTGATCTAGAGAAACAAGAGAATAAATGGCTCAGTGGTGTAGACAAGAAAACAAAGAAGGTCAGAAACACTTTTTTAAAGAGAAGAAAATTAGAAATATAATCCACAGAGGCCAGAAGAGGATGCACGTGCACCCTGGCGCAAAAAAAAAAAAACAACAACAACAAAACTGTATTGCCAGGTCCTTTTTACAGTCTGAGTTGGAGCTGTAACCTATAAGTTACAGGAGAGCAGGAAGAGTTTCTGCGCTCACTTCCCTGACCCTGAGTTCCCTATGGCAGAAGCACTGATAGACACTCACCAGATGACCATCTGTGTAACGGTGGCTAACGGAAACGTGCTGGGCGTCTGGATTTATCACACTCACCAGCTATTTCTCATATCAGCAGAGAATCGTTTCTAGGATATAGCTGCAGTGTAGCTGCCTGGTACACTCCATGCAAATAAAATATCAATTAGTAATTATACCTTTTGTCGGCCTGATCTCATTTTGAATAAAAATGACCTCATCTTGAAAAAAAAAAAAAAAATGACCTCATCTTGAAGGCATATACATTAGCTTGACTTCTAAGGAAAACAACATCTCAAAATTGTGCTTCTCCAATTAATCTGCAAGAAGTTTTCTCTGCAAAGCTTCATAAAAGTCTTTAGCAAAACCGAAATCACAGGAGTGCTTTTGTTTGTTTGTTTGTTTTTCCCATTATTTAAAGTTGTTTATAACCAACTTCCAAAAAGAGTGAATGCCAAGTGTATTATACTTTGAAAATAAGCTATTTGTCATTATAGATTTCTTATCAGATTCCGTTTGTTGCAAAGAAAAGGCCTTTTAGTTTATGTGAAAAATGACTTCTGATTTGATTTGGTAGCAATTTTTAATTTAGGTTTCCAGTTTCATTTTCTTTTCCCTCTTCTCTAACCATATAAAAATGTCCCAATACTATAAAATATGCCTCCTTAATATAAACAAAAGCAAGCTCTAATACAGTAAAAAGTTACAAGCATGCTAAAATACATAATTAGGACACAATTTTTTAATTGAAATATTTTTAGAAAAATTGATCAAATAAGAAAAATCAATTAATATTAGACATTTCTAAACATTCTCCATTCTACATTGCGTGAATTTAATTACCAATTTTACAAGAGATGCTCCAATCTTGTGACCAAATGTGTAACAAAAGAAAGTAGCTTTTAAATCTTTGATACCTAGTTATGAAAATAGAAAAATGTAAACAAAGTTCTGTAACAAAAAACTAATATCTATCATGGTTGTTGATCTCACCTTAGAACTTATGATCTAACTTTTTCAAGTAATCAAACATGGCACAATACACTGGAAAGATCTTCAAAACTTTTTTTTTAAAACATTTATGTATTTATTTTGGCGGGGGTGGGGAGGGAGGGGGGTGGGCGGGCCACTTCCACTGGTCTTTCATTTGTCTAGTTTCATCCATCTTTGTTCTTTGGCCCGTGTGGGGCTCCCATCACGGTGGCATCTGTTGTCGCAGAGCACCGGCTCTGGGCGCACGGGCTCCAGAGTTCCGGTTTGGTAATTGGACACATCGGTCCAGATGCTCCGCGGCACGTGGGATCTTCCCAGGCCAGGGATCCAACTGGCACCCCTTGTACTGCAAGGCGGTGTCCTTACCCACTGGACCACCAGGGAAGCCCTTTTTTTTTATTTTTTGAACTTTTATTTTACTTTTAACTTTTACAGAGTTTTGTTGTTTACAAATATGTATGTTCCCAGATTAGTCATATCAAAATTATTTTCTATTTACATAGTGTTTTATTTCTGAAAGCACCATGGAAAACACACACACATACACACACATCAAAAATGTTGAGAAGTTTACCAAGGTTACAAAATGAACCAGTGGTAAAACAAGAAAACCTAATTCAGATTTCATCCCTCATGCTTGTATCAAATAAACTCTTAATTTCTGTTCATTTCCTAAAGTATATCATTGTTTCACAGGAAAGAAAATGCACTTTACTTCTCTCATCCCAGTAAGCTATTAGAGTATGACATCCTTTGGGGATCAAGACTTTTCACATTGCCCCGCTAAGGGTCTAAATGAAATATCACTGATTCCATTAAAGATTAGGGGAGGAAAAGGTATATTGGAATCAAGAATTTGAGGACTTGAAAATATCACACAAAAAGCTTACTTTTAAATTCACTAAGAACACTGAACATGTTTTTGAATGTCACTAAAATTCTTTTTGTTCCAGCTATTAAAATTGGATTCTGCAAAATTGGATTTTACCCGAAACTCTATTTCCATACAACAGCAGTGGAACTGGGCTTGGTATTTGTTTAAAAGAGAGGTAGATCTTTGTATACTGACCATTCACTGGTTTAGAGCCTTGCAACCACAAAGTATATACAACAAAATGGTATCACTCCTGCCAGAAAAAGAGGAGAGGTTGTAGAAAATCATCCTGCCCTGTCCCTGCACTGCTGACCGTGACTGATCATGTACAGATGACCTCATCCTCAGACCCAGCTTACTTCTGGAGCGATTCAACTCAATATTCACTTAGCCTCAGCACCAACTCAGTGTCCATGTTAGTCATCTCCTGCTATGTAACATATTACCATGACTTAGTCTCAAAAGAACACACATTTCTTACCCCTCTGTTTCTATGGTCAGGGATCTGGACACCAGTTAGCTACGTCCTCTGCTTCAGCACCTAGGCTGCAAGGCCGCAATCACAGTGTCCACCAGGGCGGGCATCTCATCTCAAGCTCTGCCACTTCCAAGCGTGCATGGGTACTGGAACGATTCAGTGTCTTGGAAGACTGTCAAACTGAGAACCTCAGGTTCTTGCTGGCTCTTGGTTTCCTGCCACATGGGCCTCTTCATATTGTGGCTTACTTTATCAGGGCCAGAAAGGGAGAGAGCCAGAGGGTACAACAGCAAGAATGAAGTGAAAATCTCATGGAATGACATTTGACCACCTTTGTTGTATTCTATGGTTAGAAGCAAGTCACAGGTTCCCACCTGCACTTAAGAGGATCACAACAGACATGAACACCAGAAAAAAGACTGAGGCTTCCCAGAGTCAACTTGTCACAATGCTTTTCTAGATCACTCATTCACTATCTGCTGTTTCAGCCTGAAGGCAGATGAGATGCCTGGAATTTCACTTTGCTGATAAATCACTTTATTCTCCCACTCTCTCTTCCACCCCTCTCTTTTTGTTTCTCTTTTGCTTGATAGCTTGGTTCCTTGACTATTACATTCCAGGCTTCTTCTGTATACCTGAATACTTGCCTGCTAATTTGGCCCTTTATTTCTAACACAAACTTCCCTCGTCCCTACTACATTCTACTTCTGATTCCTAAAGGACAGAGTTCCTAATATGAATGCTCCCTATATACACTTACTGACTTTCTGCTGCTAAATCTTCACCTACTAGCCTTCAATAGCAGGTTAGGAGGCTATTCTGTAATTTAGACTTGGTCTGTATCTTTGGCTAATAATGCTTGTACCCCACCTGTATATACCCCATAAACTGTGTTTTTCAGACTAATGTTTAGAACACATCTCTCTCTTTTTTTTTAATTGAAGTATAGTTGACTTTGGAACATATTCCTTTGTGCTAATTTCCTGAATAACCATGTCCAAATCTCATTCCAATATTGCAGCATCCGCCATCCTCCTGACCCGTTTGGCATCTTTCTGGGTTTTCAACTGTAACCTATTCTGACTCGGCTCATCAAAAATGTCTGAGCCTAGTTCTGATAGGTGTTCACTTGTTGACAAAAAAGTTCACCTCTCATACATTCTTCCCCAGTGGAAGTTCCATACCTAATCAAAAACATTTATAAAGATTTAAGAAACTCCAAGTACCCACTGAAGCAATGCCTAAGAAAGATGAAGAGGCTTTTAACCCAGAGAAATACTGCTTTTTCACAGCAGATATTTGAAACTGTCAAACTACCTATTCTGGAGTTCTCAGTTGATTAAATAAATAGATCAAGTGAAAAAGATAATTCGCTACGAATCCAATATTATTCCCAGAAATATGTATCTTTGTTTAAATCAAATGTTTATGCTTTTTCTTCTGCATGAGATAGCCTCATATATTATTTATTTTTATATGTCTAAATCCTGTCTATATCTGCATTCTCTCTGATCACCTTAATCCAACATACCGGTGAGCCGTTTCTCTAAACCTACAGAGACAAGACTCATATTAGCTCCTGGGATATATTGAGTGTGTTATAGGCTCAGTTGTGTCCAATTCTTTGTGGCCCCACAGACTGCGGCCCACCAGGCTCCTTTGTCCATGGGATTCTCCAGGCAAGCATACTAGAGTGAGTTGCCATTCTCTTTTCCAGGGGACCTTCCCAATCCAGGGATCAAACCCAGGACTTCGCATTGCCAGGAAGATTCTTTACTCTCTGAGCCACCAGAAAAGCCCATGTCAGGAAATAAAGACAATAGATGCCTGGCACAGACTTTGATGAATACCTCCTTCCAATACCTCATATCTCTATTCTACTCCCACCACTGGATTAGCAATTAAGTGTCAGGATTCTACAATTTCAAACTAAAAGTTGACAGGTATTTTTCCTTTAATGCCTTATAATGCCTATGGAGCCTTTAATCGTACTTAATGTTTATAAGATTCATTCTTTATTGACTTCTAAAAGTTGCCAAATTCTCTATAGTCCCTGATGAAAAGTAGGATTCTTCAATGCCACGTAGGAATTGCAGGTTTTAGTGTCTTTTTTTCTTCCTTCAAATTCTTCAAGTACCAATGTTCTTAAAGGATTTTCTGATCTGCTTTATGTGTGTCAGGCATCTATTTAAGTAATAGAGGCACTTTCACCACTTATAATCACTTTATTTGCGCAGGAAGCCATGATATGAAAATTCTGGACAATTTTCCCAATTCTTGAATTCTTCAGTATATATAGAAGCTGAAGTTGGCTGGAAAGGAGCCTACAGTTCAATCAGACAAAGCATCAGAAGCATATAGTGTCTAGAATATAAAGAATATACAACTTTATGTTCAAGAGGGAGGGGACATATTAAAGAAAAAGAATATACAACTTTAAAAGGGAATACATCTCATCTTTATTAGGTATGGTGTGTTTTCCTCTTATAGGCAAAAAAATATTTAAATAATTTCCCATCACCAAGTTTTTCAATCATCCCCACTACAGCTCCTGTTACATGTGGTTCCCATCCACATAATTTTAAAAACAAGTTTAAAATATAGGTGCTCTTCTTATATATGTGTGTGTGCCATAAAAAGATTTCATGTAAATCAACTGCAGAAGAAATGTGTTCCTGATCACCTTAATCAAAGATCCCTGTGAGCCGTGTCTCTAGACCTACAGAGACAAGACTCATATTAGCTCCTGGGATATATTGAGTGTGTTATAGGCTCAGTTGTGTCCAATTCTTTGTGGCCCCACAGACTGCGGCCCACCAGGCTCCTTTGTCCATGGGATTCTCCAGGCAAGCATACTAGAGTGAGTTGCCATTCTCTTTTCCAGGGGACCTTCCCAATCCAGGGATCAAACCCAGGACTTCGCATTGCCAGGAAGATTCTTTACTCTCTGAGCCACCAGAAAAGCCCATGTCAGGAAATAAAGACAATAGATGCCTGGCACAGACTTTGATGAATACCTCCTTCCAATACCTCATATCTCTATTCTACTCCCACCACTGGATTAGCAATTAAGTGTCAGGATTCTACAATTTCAAACTAAAAGTTGACAGGTATTTTTCCTTTAATGCCTTATAATGCCTATGGAGCCTTTAATCGTACTTAATGTTTATAAGATTCATTCTTTATTGACTTCTAAAAGTTGCCAAATTCTCTATAGTCCCTGATGAAAAGTAGGATTCTTCAATGCCACGTAGGAATTGCAGGTTTTAGTGTCTTTTTTTCTTCCTTCAAATTCTTCAAGTACCAATGTTCTTAAAGGATTTTCTGATCTGCTTTATGTGTGTCAGGCATCTATTTAAGTAATAGAGGCACTTTCACCACTTATAATCACTTTATTTGCGCAGGAAGCCATGATATGAAAATTCTGGACAATTTTCCCAATTCTTGAATTCTTCAGTATATATAGAAGCTGAAGTTGGCTGGAAAGGAGCCTACAGTTCAATCAGACAAAGCATCAGAAGCATATAGTGTCTAGAATATAAAGAATATACAACTTTATGTTCAAGAGGGAGGGGACATATTAAAGAAAAAGAATATACAACTTTAAAAGGGAATACATCTCATCTTTATTAGGTATGGTGTGTTTTCCTCTTATAGGCAAAAAAATATTTAAATAATTTCCCATCACCAAGTTTTTCAATCATCCCCACTACAGCTCCTGTTACATGTGGTTCCCATCCACATAATTTTAAAAACAAGTTTAAAATATAGGTGCTCTTCTTATATATGTGTGTGTGCCATAAAAAGATTTCATGTAAATCAACTGCAGAAGAAATGGCTGTTCCTGAGCACTACCTTTAACCATTGTCTTTATTTTTGGATCTAAAACTTGTATATTTTCAATTTACGTTCTGAAAGCCAATTTCATTTTTTACATGTTTATTAAGGCACCTTTGTATCACAGGGTCTAGCATTAGCAACTTTGTGGGGTAAGAAGCAGAAAGAATATCCATGAAATGGGAGGTAAGTTTTAATTGTATCAGACTATTTCTTCCCATGAAGAATTTATAACTTTCTCATCTCTAATCAAATTCCCTGCTATAGGAGCGGATTCAAATTACAAGTGTCTGCTCCTAGCATGGTATTCATCCCCATACAATGTGTGTGAAATACCCTAATCCATTTTAAGCATGTAATTTGTTTCTGCACTCAAAATTTCAGGCAAAGAGCAGCTGAGTGTCAATGGAGACATTTCTTACACAATAAGGGCAAGAAAAGCTAAAACAGGAATTTACTCACTGGAAACCAAAGAATTTCCTCTAATTAGGAAATATTAATCTAGGACATGCAGTGGGCAAAATGAATGACCACTGTGCTTATTAAAGCAATTAACACTAAGAAAACGACTATCATCCCACGTTGTCATCGGCTGTAAGATTCCCTTTTCCTAAGATTCAAAAGCATAATTCATTCACCTAACCACCCAATAATTTATTTATTTATATTAGAAAGACTACTTTTGAGCGAGGCACTATGCTTTGTGCTAAAGAAATGAGTCACTGAATTTGTTTTCAAAAGTTCTCAGATAGTGTAAAATAATTTCTAGAGATTTTTAAGGTCATTTCTTCCTTACAACCAATGGGGGCAGGGGAGAAACCTACCCTAAATACATATGCCCTCCCATAAATACAGAGATAAAATATATGAAATGGGAAAAGGACCTAAACAGACACCTCTCCAAAGAGGACATACAGATGGCCCAAAAACACATGAAACAATGCTCAACTTCACTTTAAGAAATGCAAATCAAAACTACAATGAGATATCACCTCACACCCGTCAGAATGGCCATCATCCACAAATCAATAGACAATAAATGCTGGAGAAGGTACGGAGAAAAGGGAACACTCCTGCATTGCTGGTAGGAATGTAGGTTGATTCAGCCTCTATGGAAGACTGTATGGAGATTTCTTAAAAAACTAAAAATAGAAGCACCATATGATCCAGCAATCCCACTCTTAGGCTTATACCCTGATGAAGTTAAATTCGAAAGAAGCACCTGTACCCCAATGTTCATTGTAGCTCTCTATACAATAGCTAGAACATGGAAGCAACCTAGATGCCCATCGACAAACGAATGGATCGAAAAGCTCTGGTACATATATACAATGGAATATTACACAGCTGTAAAGAGAGATGCAGAAGAATTAGCCCTAATGAGGTGGCTGGATCTAGAACGTATCATAAAAAGTGAAGTCAGTCAGAAAGAGAAGGACAAGTACAATATACTAACACATATATATGGAATCTAGTAGGATGGTGATGATGGCACACACAGTGAAGCGACAGACAGAAAGACATAGAGAGTGGACATATGGACATTGTGGGGAAGGAACAGTGGGTGAGAGGCGTAAAGGAAGTAGCATGAAGGCCTGTACTATCATAAGTGAAGAAAATAGCTATAGTCATTGCTCTGTGAGAAAAGGAGATCGATCAGGGATGCTGTGTGATGGCTGGGAGGGGTGGGAAGGAGGGCATATACATATGACTAATCTGGGAACATAATATCTGTAAACAACAAAACTCTGTTAAAGTTAAAAGCAAAATAAAAGTCAAAAGAAAAAATATATATATGTAGTAAATTATTCCTTTCAAAGTCTATATACTATTACATAAGAAGTCAGAAATCTCAGATTCTAAGATATAAGGATGATATATTCTAGAATAGTGTTTTCTATTTATAAGCCATAATAAGGGATTCCCTGGTAGCTCAGGGGTGAAGGGTTCACCTGCCAATGCAGGAGGCATAAGTTTGATCCCTGATCCAGGAAGATCCCACATGCTGCAGAGCAACTAAGCCTGTGAACCACAACACGGAGCCTGTGCTCTAGAGCCTCGGAGCTCCACACAAAGTCAATAGACAATAAATGCCTGGAAAAGAAAAAAAGACAATAAATGCTGGAGAAGGTACGGAGAAAAGGGAACACTCCTGCATTGCTGGTAGGAATGTAGGTTGATTCAGCCTCTATGGAAGACTGTATGGAGATTTCTTAAAAAACTAAAAATAGAAGCACCATATGATCCAGCAATCCCACTCTTAGGCTTATACCCTGATGAAGTTAAATTCGAAAGAAGCACCTGTACCCCAATGTTCATTGTAGCTCTCTATACAATAGCTAGAACATGGAAGCAACCTAGATGCCCATCGACAAACGAATGGATCGAAAAGCTCTGGTACATATATACAATGGAATATTACACAGCTGTAAAGAGAGATGCAGAAGAATTAGCCCTAATGAGGTGGCTGGATCTAGAACGTATCATAAAAAGTGAAGTCAGTCAGAAAGAGAAGGACAAGTACAATATACTAACACATATATATGGAATCTAGTAGGATGGTGATGATGGCACACACAGTGAAGCGACAGACAGAAAGACATAGAGAGTGGACATATGGACATTGTGGGGAAGGAACAGTGGGTGAGAGGCGTAAAGGAAGTAGCATGAAGGCCTGTACTATCATAAGTGAAGAAAATAGCTATAGTCATTGCTCTGTGAGAAAAGGAGATCGATCAGGGATGCTGTGTGATGGCTGGGAGGGGTGGGAAGGAGGGCATATACATATGACTAATCTGGGAACATAATATCTGTAAACAACAAAACTCTGTTAAAGTTAAAAGCAAAATAAAAGTCAAAAGAAAAAATATATATATGTAGTAAATTATTCCTTTCAAAGTCTATATACTATTACATAAGAAGTCAGAAATCTCAGATTCTAAGATATAAGGATGATATATTCTAGAATAGTGTTTTCTATTTATAAGCCATAATAAGGGATTCCCTGGTAGCTCAGGGGTGAAGGGTTCACCTGCCAATGCAGGAGGCATAAGTTTGATCCCTGATCCAGGAAGATCCCACATGCTGCAGAGCAACTAAGCCTGTGAACCACAACTACGGAGCCTGTGCTCTAGAGCCTCGGAGCTCCAACTATTGAGCCCATGTGTCGCAACTGTTAAAGCCCGCGAGCCCTAGAGCCCAAGTTCCACAACAAGAGAAGTCACCTCAACAAGAAACCTTCTCACCTCTGTTCCCTGCAACTAGAAGAGAGCCTGCAGCAGCAATGAAAACCCAAAATAGCCAATAAATACATAAATAGTAAAAGCCAGAATTAAAAGACCACAGAGAGGATACAGAGATTATAAAAGGAGAAATAAAAAAACACTATTCAAGTTTCCAAAGCTGGGTATGATGCTAAACAAAAACGTGAAATATTAATTCAAATGTTAATGAATGACCCCTAGAGGATGAGTGCATACACAGATACACACACACACAAGATTGGAAAGCATCTTCTGTCAGGCTCGGAATTTCTACTGCATCTTATTACTTCTACGTCAAGTTACTATTAAATACAAAATACTCTGAACAGCTGTTTTTCAGTCTTTTATTGCTAAAAGCCCCTGCTGACACTGCTTATCTCCTCTACACCTTTGCTTCATTTTCATGTCTCCAAATTTCTTGGGTGGGGGTGGTGGGATCCTTATAGAAGAGCAAGAAATGCATTCAACTGAACCAGAGCAGATGATTTTCTATAAAAAGTATTGCCACTAGCAAACACACACACAGTCTTTCATACTGGGCTAAGCACTAACAGTTTCAGATTTCAAAATGCATGAAGCTATGTACACACAGACACCTATGTACACACAAACACACATACCAGAATTTATTTCAGCAGAGAATGAGAACATAGTTCTAACCAAAAAGACACCATGGAGTTTCACAATGATTCTGTTTAAAAGCAGAACCAAGATGAAGCCCTGGTGACCAAGAAAAATGGTCTAGATCCAGAACCACAGCAGCTGGTGCTATACGTAACCTCAGGGAAGTGGTTCAGCTGTGGCAGAGGCTCCGGTATGGACTGATAAGCAGAAACACTCTTTTAGAGACAGAAATGTTCTCTCTGATTCGAATACAGGCATACTTGACCCATTTCAAATTTGAATTTGTCTTGGAAAGAAGTTGATCCTCAACATGGCATCAATAACAAGACGCACATAGTAAGAGTGAACGATCAGTCTTAAAAATGCTGTCCCTAAAAGTGCCATCGTCAGGGCTTATCACTGACTGCTGCTTAGTAATACCTTGTCAGTCTTACTTAATCCCATTATAAAAACATATATTAAGAGATTTAACCTGTAAACAGTTGATGCTGAGCTCATTTTATATCAGCAAGGCATAGAGAGAGATATAAATAAGGAGAAATAAAAACACTATTCAAGTTTCCAAAGCTGGGTATGATGCTAAACAAAAACGTGAAATATTAATTCAAATGTTAATGAATGACCCCTAGAGGATGAGTGCATACACAGATACACACACACACAAGATTGGAAAGCATCTTCTGTCAGGCTCGGAATTTCTACTGCATCTTATTACTTCTACGTCAAGTTACTATTAAATACAAAATACTCTGAACAGCTGTTTTTCAGTCTTTTATTGCTAAAAGCCCCTGCTGACACTGCTTATCTCCTCTACACCTTTGCTTCATTTTCATGTCTCCAAATTTCTTGGGTGGGGGTGGTGGGATCCTTATAGAAGAGCAAGAAATGCATTCAACTGAACCAGAGCAGATGATTTTCTATAAAAAGTATTGCCACTAGCAAACACACACACAGTCTTTCATACTGGGATAAGCACTAACAGTTTCAGATTTCAAAATGCATGAAGCTATGTACACACAGACACCTATGTACACACAAACACACATACCAGAATTTATTTCAGCAGAGAATGAGAACATAGTTCTAACCAAAAAGACACCATGGAGTTTCACAATGATTCTGTTTAAAAGCAGAACCAAGATGAAGCCCTGGTGACCAAGAAAAATGGTCTAGATCCAGAACCACAGCAGCTGGTGCTATACGTAACCTCAGGGAAGTGGTTCAGCTGTGGCAGAGGCTCCGGTATGGACTGATAAGCAGAAACACTCTTTTAGAGACAGAAATGTTCTCTCTGATTCGAATACAGGCATACTTGACCCATTTCAAATTTGAATTTGTCTTGGAAAGAAGTTGATCCTCAACATGGCATCAATAACAAACGACGCACATAGTAAGAGTGAACGATCAGTCTTAAAAATGCTGTCCCTAAAAGTGCCATCGTCAGGGCTTATCACTGACTGCTGCTTAGTAATACCTTGTCAGTCTTACTTAATCCCATTATAAAAACATATATTAAGAGATTTAGCCTGTAAACAGTTGATGCTGAGCTCATTTTATATCAGCAAGGCATAGGAGAGAGATATAAATAATGCATGCAGTGATGTTGCAAAATAGTTTGAGCGCATGAAAAATGAATGGCCATATTACATACGGTTTACCAAAGGTTCATTTGTGTTTGTTTATAACTGGGCAGCTGCTAAGCATAGACATCTGTATAAATATTAACTGAGACTAGGGTTTTCTACAGATTACATTAATTAAGCTGCTGTAAAATAATTCCAAGCTGGAAGACTACTCTGTGGTTTGCAGACAGGCGTGTACAGACTCCAAAGACAATGTACATTATTTATCATATATTTCACATATTTATAGCTAGTACAGATACAATATTTTTACTGCCTGAAGCCATTAAAATATTTCCCTAATGAGATATTTTAATTACTTTGGTAAGAATAGGAGGTTTATACTTCTAAAAATCCTGTAAAGCATCTTAATATCTGTCTTCTTATTAACATTTTTTTTGTTACAGAAAGTAAAATGGAAAAAGAAATAAAGAAAACACAAGTATTAAGTATCTTTAAGTTCTCTTCCAGTATTCACAAATGAACTATGTAAAGAAAAGTGATTTTGTTTTAAATAGTTCCACTTGAATCTTCCATATAGCTTGCTTAATTAATTTCAAATTTGTTATATCTGGCAGGGTTGGCCAGTATGAAAGGCTGTGCTCATGGCAGTTAAGTCTGGGCATGTGCCCTGGCAGCCTTCTTTTTGGCCACTGTGGATACAGGCTATCGATAATACTGATCAGCCATGTAGCAAAAGGGCTAGAGCCTTTAAGATCTGTGGCAGAGGCTCCGGTATGGCATGCAAACACTCTTAGAGACAGAATTCCCGACGAATACAGGCATACTTGACCCATTTCAAATTTGAATTTGTCTTGGAAAGAAGTTGATCCTCAACATGGCATCAATAACAAACGCGCACATAGTAAGAGTGAGCGATCAGTCTTAAAAATGCTGTCCCTAAAGTGCCATCGTCAGGGCTTATCACTGACTGCTGCTTAGTAATACCTTGTCAGTCTTACTTAATCCCATTATAAAAACATATATTAAGAGATTTAGCCTGTAAACAGTTGATGCTGAGCTCATTTTATATCAGCAAGGCATAGGAGAGAGATATAAATAATGCATGCAGTGATGTTGCAAAATAGTTTGAGCGCATGAAAAATGAATGGCCATATTACATACGGTTTACCAAAGGTTCATTTGTGTTTGTTTATAACTGGGCAGCTGCTAAGCATAGACATCTGTATAAATATTAACTGAGACTAGGGTTTTCTACAGATTACATTAATTAAGCTGCTGTAAAATAATTCCAAGCTGGAAGACTACTCTGTGGTTTGCAGACAGGGCGTGTACAGACTCCAAAGACAATGTACATTATTTATCATATATTTCACATATTTATAGCTAGTACAGATACAATATTTTTACTGCCTGAAGCCATTAAAATATTTCCCTAATGAGATATTTTAATTACTTTGGTAAGAATAGGAGGTTTATACTTCTAAAAATCCTGTAAAGCATCTTAATATCTGTCTTCTTATTAACATTTTTTTTGTTACAGAAAGTAAAATGGAAAAAGAAATAAAGAAAACACAAGTATTAAGTATCTTTAAGTTCTCTTCCAGTATTCACAAATGAACTATGTAAAGAAAAGTGATTTTGTTTTAAATAGTTCCACTTGAATCTTCCATATAGCTTGCTTAATTAATTTCAAATTTGTTATATCTGGCAGGGTTGGCCAGTATGAAAGGCTGTGCTCATGGCAGTTAAGTCTGGGCATGTGCCCTGGCAGCCTTCTTTTTGGCCACTGTGGATACAGGCTATCGATAATACTGATCAGCCATGTAGCAAAAGGGCTAGAGCCTTTAAGATAAGGCTTTCTTTATATTCCCATACTGGAACCAGATAATTAAAGAAACATTTCATCATAAGGGGCTTCCCTGGTTGCTCAGGGGTGAAGTGTTCACCTGCCAATATGCAGGAGACTCTGGTTCGATTACTGATCTGGGAAGATTCCACATACTGCAGAGCAACTAAGCCCATGAGCCACATCTATTGAGCCTGTGCTCTAGAGCCTCAGAGCCGCAACTACTGAGTCCATGTGCCACAACTATGGAAGCCTGTGTGCCCTAGAGGCCAAGTTTCATAACAAGAGAAGTCACCTCAACAAGAAACCTTCTCATCTCGACTAGAGAGTAGCCCTCACTCCCTGCAACTAGAGAAAGAGCTTGCAGCAGCTGTGAACAGCCAGAATAGCCAAAAAATAAAACAAAGAAAAAAAAATTTTTAAGTCTCTCGCTTATACAAATGTTTTAAAAGTACCTCATCATGAGATAACATATATTTATGAAAGCAAAAAAATAATACTTAAATAATTTAAAACCAAAACTGGTTTCCCATAAATCTCTACCTTTGGTGGATTCCTTTAATTTAGCAAAGTAAAACAATGAACTTGTATCCATTCTCTCTCAAACCCTTGGTTTTCACCACATTGGGAAAAAAGATGAATCTCTTCCATTAAGAATTCCTGCTGGGCTTACCTGGTGGTCCAGTGGATAAGGACACCGCCTTGCAGTGCAAGGGGCACCGGTTCCATCCCCGGCCTGGGAAGATCCCATGTGCCGCGGAGCGGCTGGACCGATGTGTCCAATTACTGAGCCGGAGCTCTGGTGTGCGTGCACCCAAAGCCGGTGCTCTGCAACAACAGAGGCCACTGCGATCGGTGGCCCACACGGGCCAAAGAACAAAGATGGATGAAAAATAGATAAATGAAAGACCAATAGAAGTGGTCTGACCGCCCCCCTCTCCCTCCCCAACCCGTCCCCCACCCAAAAAAAAGAATTCCTGCTATTGAAGAATCAGTCCTAATGAGGTGGCTAGATCTAGAACCCATCATAAAAAGTGAAGTCAGTCAAAAAGAGAAAGACAAGAGACAAGTACAGTATACTAACACATATATATGGAATCTAGTAGGATGGTAATCGCTTTAACCCATCAAAATAATTAAAGAAACATTTCATCATAAGGGGCTTCCCTGGTTGCTCAGGGGTGAAGTGTTCACCTGCCAATATGCAGGAGACTCTGGTTCGATTACTGATCTGGGAAGATTCCACATACTGCAGAGCAACTAAGCCCATGAGCCACATCTATTGAGCCTGTGCTCTAGAGCCTCAGAGCCGCAACTACTGAGTCCATGTGCCACAACTATGGAAGCCTGTGTGCCCTAGAGGCCAAGTTTCATAACAAGAGAAGTCACCTCAACAAGAAACCTTCTCATCTCGACTAGAGAGTAGCCCTCACTCCCTGCAACTAGAGAAAGAGCTTGCAGCAGCTGTGAACAGCCAGAATAGCCAAAAAATAAAACAAAGAAAAAAAAATTTTTAAGTCTCTCGCTTATACAAATGTTTTAAAAGTACCTCATCATGAGATAACATATATTTATGAAAGCAAAAAAATAATACTTAAATAATTTAAAACCAAAACTGGTTTCCCATAAATCTCTACCTTTGGTGGATTCCTTTAATTTAGCAAAGTAAAACAATGAACTTGTATCCATTCTCTCTCAAACCCTTGGTTTTCACCACATTGGGAAAAAAGATGAATCTCTTCCATTAAGAATTCCTGCTGGGCTTACCTGGTGGTCCAGTGGATAAGGACACCGCCTTGCAGTGCAAGGGGCACCGGTTCCATCCCTGGCCTGGGAAGAACCCACATGCCGCGGAGCGGCTGGACCAATGTGTCCAATTGCCGAGCCGGAGCTCTGGAGCGCACGCACCCAGAGCCGGTGCTCTGCAACAACAGAGGCCACTGCGATCGGTGGCCCACACGGGCCAAAGAACAAAGATGGATGAAAAATAGATAAATGAAAGACCAATAGAAGTGGTCTGACCGCCCCCCTCTCCCTCCCCAACCCGTCCCCCCCCACCCAAAAAAAAGAATTCCTGCTATTGAAGAATCAGTCCTAATGAGGTGGCTAGATCTAGAACCCATCATAAAAAGTGAAGTCAGTCAAAAAGAGAAAGACAAGAGACAAGTACAGTATACTAACACATATATATGGAATCTAGTAGGATGGTAATGATGACACACACAGTGAAGCGATGGAAGAACAGACATGGACAGTAGACATATGGACATTGTGGGGAATGAACAGTGGGTGGGAGGTGTAAAGGAAGTAGCATGAAGACCTATACTATCATATGTGAAAAAAACAGACTATTGTCATTGCTCTGTGAAAGAAGGGGATCCTGCAGGGGTGCTGTGCGACGGCCTGGAGGGGTGGCATGGGGGGGGATATACATATGACTAATCTGGGATCATACGTATCTGTAAACAACAAAACTCTGTAAAAGTAAAAAGTAAAATAAAAATTACAAAAAATAGAATTCCTGCTATTAATAATAACTGCTATTATTAAACATTCACTCTAATCTCCCTATGTACCTGCTTTGTTTGTTTCCCTTGTAGCATGGCCTGAAGAACATAATCCTAAGGCTAGTTGTATCAAGCTACTCCCATTAGCTGTGAATGAAATATGCACTGACCTCTTATTATGTAACCAGCACTATGTTGGGCAAAGATTTTTAAAACGCAAGAGGGAAAAACACCTCTTCCCACAAAAAGCCTTCACATTGACTGGGCTAAAAAAAAAAGAGAGAGAGAGAGAGAGAGTCATGAAACAATTAATCAACAAAACAGCATTTGGAAATGTGCTTCATCACAGTTTGGAGGGAGGCTTTTTGTACTATGTACGAGAAACATCAAACAGACTTCACACAAATCTGAAACTTGAATTGGGCCCAGTAGATTTCACAAAAGATGGACAGAAAGAAAAAAAAAAAAAAAGCAGACTTGACAAAGACCCAAACATGAAAATGTGAAAATATGATTTGTAATAAAGAAAAGTATAATCTATTTGGGTATACAATACACATATTTAAATACTTCAAAATGGTTCAATATGTTGGAGACGGGACTTGGCTTAAAGAAGATACTAATATTCATATGGCCTGGCCTTTAACATCTTAAAGCCTTCGAGTATTACAATACTTGATCACACACTGACAGTATTTAAAAAGAAAGGAAATCTGGGAACATACATGTAAAAAAATAAATAAATAAATAAATAAATAAATAAAAGAAAGGAAAAGGGACTTTCCTGGTGGTCCAGTAGCTCAACTGTGAGCTTTCAATGGGGTGAGTTTCATCCCTGATCTGGGAACTAGATCCTACAAGCTGCAAATAAGAACCTGCATCTGCAACCAAGACCCAGTGCAGCCAAATAGGTAAACAATATATTTAAATAAAAAAGAAAAGGAAAAGAACATTATTGATTCCCACTGAAAGCAACCATGTATTATTTTACTCTTGGGAGTAACTTTTCCAAAGATGAATTATTTTGGTTCGTCTTATGTAAGGTAAGACAAATGACATCATTAAATATAAAAATAGCAGTGAATTTTACATTTAAAAGTACATACAAATTAGATACCATGATGACCACTTATCTGATTAAATACCAATTATCGGGCTTCCCTTGTGGTCCAGTGGGTAAGGACACCGCCTTGCAGTGCAAGGGGCGCCGGTTTCATCCCTGGCCTGGGAAGATCCCACGTGCTGCGGAGCGCCTGGACCAATGTGTCCAATTACCGAGCCGGAGCTCTGGGCGCATGTGCTCTGCGACAGGAGGGGCCACTGTAATGGGAGGCCCACACGGGCCAAAGAACAAAGAAGGATGAAAACAGATAAATGAAAGACCAATAGAAGTGGCCCGCCTGCCCCTCTCCCTCCCCAATCACCCCCACCCTCCACTCCCCCCAAAAAAATACCAATTATCTTATGGTAAGTTTCACAAGAGCAAGAATCATGTCTGTATTACTTCCTCCTCCTATATGTCCATCACTGTCCACTGGGATGACCTGGAGTAAGTGTTACACCAGGTACTCTGTAACTAATGAATAAGAAACTAAGTCAAGTAATTACAGAAATTGTTGTTGTTTATTTGCTTAGTCATGTCCAACTCTTTCACAACCCCATGGACTGTAGCCCTCCAGTCTCCTCTGTCCATGGGATTTCGCAGAGAATACTGGAGTGGGCTGCCATTTCCTTCTTCAGGGGATCTTTCCAACCCAGGGATCAAACCCACATCTCCTGCACTGGCAGACAGATACCTTACCACTGATTCACCTGGGAAGCCCAAATATAGAAACAGCTTCAGATAATACGGAAACCAAAACTACTGCAAACTCATTACCCAAAAATGACCATGTCAAAAGAAAATAGTACTTCCATTAAGGCACTCTCCCAGGGTTCCCTGGTGGCTCAGTGGTAAATAATCCACCTGCCAACGCAGGAGACACGGGTTCAATCCCTGATCTGGGAGGATCCCACAAGCTGCAAAGTAACTAAGCCCATGTGCCACAATTACTGAGTCTGTGCTATTAAGCCTGTGTGCCACAACTACTGAGCTCATATGCCACAGCTACTGAAGCCCATGGGCCCTAGAGCCTGTGCTCAGCAACGAGTGCAGCCACTGCAATGAGAAGCTCACATACCGCAACCACAGAGGAGCCCTTGCTCACCGCAACTAGAGAAACCCTCACTCAGCAACGAAGACTCAGCACAGCCAAAAATAAATCTAAAAAATGTTTAAGGATCCCCTCCCATTCTCAGAGGTCATATGAAAAGGTACAGGAGAAGGAGAAGTCTATAGTGATAAAATGAAATTTTTAGTTGTTTGTCATTAATGCTAAAGATGAAACTTCTTTCTCCCATTTCTGGCTGACTAAAACTGCACCATACATCAGATGACATTGACACTTTCTATAGATGTGAAACTTAGGATTTGGATTTTAGTCTGTGAATCTGAAAGTCAAAATTTAGAAAACACTGACCTCTATTTGTTTATGCTGTACCAGTAAAAAAGTAAATTTCCAAAGTTCTCCAAATTTTGTCCTACCTTACAAGAGCTAATTTATTTAACACTCAATTGATGCATAAAGTGTTTAAGGACTCACTATGTACAGAGCTCTATTAGACACTTCTTAATATTCATATAAATGCTACTGATATTCAGTACTTAGAGGAAATTACACCAAGACAAGATAGGCAAATATTACAGTTAATTAACAAGACAGAATAATATGCATAAGCGCCATATAAATCCATTAAATAGATTCAAAGACTCCCCTGGAAGTCCAGTGGTTAAGACTCTGCATTTTCAATGCAAGGGATACAAGTTCAATTCCTTGTTGGGAAACTTAGAGGCCATACAGCACACAGCATAGTCAAAAAAAAATCAAAAAAAAAATTTTTTTTCTTAATAGCATTACAGGACTTCGGGGAAGTAACACTCACTGTAATTGACATAGTCTTGAATGTGTTTTTGCAGAAAAAGACTTGTACCTTCAAAAGTAGGGACGATTTCACATAATAAAGAAGATTAAGAGTACATTTCAAGAATACATTCATAGCATGAGAAAAATCACCAGGTCTGGGATGAGCCTGACATATTTAGAGGGAGATATACATTAACCTTGCTTAGGAAGACAACGCCTATAAGGGTGGGAGAGGTGATGGGAAAATTACAGTTTTGTTCAGCATACTGAGAGCCTTAAATGACAGCCTAGACTTTTAAGACAATTCTATAAACTGTGGCTGATGATAGGATGAAAAGAGTCATTTTAAGATCATTTATCTGACGTGCATTTCAGTAGGCAGGATAAACGTGAGGTGGAATGTACTAGAAGGTGTGCTAGGAAGCCTTTGGAGTAAACCAAGCATAAGAAACAGCCACAACTACCGTGGCAGCATGGGACTGGAAAACAAAGGATGGACAGGAATAAAACTTCAAAAGAGAACTCAGCGGCACTTTTTGACTGGACATGAAAGGAGGCTTTAAAGGTCATTTTAAACTAAAACAACTGTAAGAATGTTCACAGAACTAAAGGAAATTTCTGTTCTCCTTAGAGCGTTGGGCCAGATAACTCCCAAGATAGTCCAAACTAAATTCCACTTCTTGCACTTGGACAAATTGCATTCTTCTTTCTCCCCTCACCCTATTTTACTATGTTCTTCTATTAAGACTTAGTTCAGGGGGTTTCCTCATGGTCCAGTGGGTAAAGGGTCCGCCTTGCAGTGCAGGAAGCACCAGTTTGATCTCTGGCCTGGGAGGATCCCACAAGCTGGTGTGTCAAATTAGATAACGTTGATGACTACTCCTTGCCTTGTACGGAGCCTCTTCTCTGAGCTCTTGATGCATTCACTTCTCTTCCACATAAATCAGGTTTAATTGCATCCTCCTGCATGTTACAGTAATTCTTTTTTGTATGAATCTTTCCTCCTCCACTAGCTTTCACTCTTTGTAGATCACAAAATCTAGCATTAAGTATTAACTAAGTATGAAATATAGACCTCAAGACGTAAGTATTACATTTAAGTAATAGATCTCTTTTCACTAGGTCACTGAAACTTTTAATATTCAAAGGATACACGGAAGCCTGTTTCATTGCATCTTCAATTTTTAAATAAGATCTTCTGCAATTGAGAAGTGTTGTTAGATACTCAAGTATTATCTGTTAAAGCAAAAACTCACTGGAAAAGTGTGCCAACTAACTCCATTGCTGATTGAACAATCAGAAAGCCTGCTGTAAGGGTTACAATGGAGCTAAACATTTCTTACACTGTACAAAGAGAAACAATTCAATGCCTTTGTGCTGCTCAGAAAATCACACAAAGTCATGTTCTGCTTTTTTGTTTGCTCTTTGGCCCTATGTAAAACGTTGTCACAGAAATTACTTTGTGCTCAGCAAAAACCCAACCTGTTAATTCCAGTGGCTGGAATCACTGAAGGTCAAAAGGTAAAAACCACCTGCTGTGTCACATTTTCACAATTCAGAGATTTCCTCTGTACTCAGCGTTTATGTGGAGCTTTCTTTTGGTGGAACATTTATTTCATTTTCAGGAGTCCTACTCGTGACTAACCTGCACTTGGTAAACAATCATTTACTGAGAGTCTTTTGGACTCTGAGAACAATATTAAGAAATTTGGAGAAGAGATGGTATAAGAATAATTTCAGAGACATTAACTTATACCTTGAAATAGTAACATATATAAGAAGTTTGATACTATTTTATCAATGTATTTTTTAAAACAGACATTGCATGGGGAGGCAACAGAAATGATAATCTAAAGATAACATATAATGTATGATAAAATAAGCTAGAACATAACAAAAATGTATTGTAAAAGTTTTAATCTAAATACAAAAATATAACCAGCACTGAGAAAAAGTCAGAAGAAAAATAAAAACTTAAAGGATTCATTAGACATTTCAAAGCACAGAAGCAGCAGGAAATTCTCTGATAATTTCAACAAATTTCAGCGTCTTGTCTGGTCGTTCACTGATTAAGAATCCACCTTCCAATGTAGGAGATTCAAGTTAGATCCCTGGTTCAGGAACTAAGATCCTGGCCCATGCACTGTAACTAGAGACGCCCACAGGCCGCAAATACTGAATCCACATGCTATGGAGCCCAGAGTGTCACCCCACAGTATTACATTTAAGTAATAGATCTCTTTTCACTAGGTCACTGAAACTTTTAATATTCAAAGGATACACGGAAGCCTGTTTCATTGCATCTTCAATTTTTAAATAAGATCTTCTGCAATTGAGAAGTGTTGTTAGATACTCAAGTATTATCTGTTAAAGCAAAAACTCACTGGAAAAGTGTGCCAACTAACTCCATTGCTGATTGAACAATCAGAAAGCCTGCTGTAAGGGTTACAATGGAGCTAAACATTTCTTACACTGTACAAAGAGAAACAATTCAATGCCTTTGTGCTGCTCAGAAAATCACACAAAGTCATGTTCTGCTTTTTAGTTTGCTCTTTGGCCCTATGTAAAACGTTGTCACAGAAATTACTTTGTGCTCAGCAAAAACCCAACCTGTTAATTCCAGTGGCTGGAATCACTGAAGGTCAAAAGGTAAAAACCACCTGCTGTGTCACATTTTCACAATTCAGAGATTTCCTCTGTACTCAGCGTTTATGTGGAGCTTTCTTTTGGTGGAACATTTATTTCATTTTCAGGAGTCCTACTCGTGACTAACCTGCACTTGGTAAACAATCATTTACTGAGAGTCTTTTGGACTCTGAGAACAATATTAAGAAATTTGGAGAAGAGATGGTATAAGAATAATTTCAGAGACATTAACTTATACCTTGAAATAGTAACATATATAAGAAGTTTGATACTATTTTATCAATGTATTTTTTAAAACAGACATTGCATGGGGAGGCAACAGAAATGATAATCTAAAGATAACATATAATGTATGATAAAATAAGCTAGAACATAACAAAAATGTATTGTAAAAGTTTTAATCTAAATACAAAAATATAACCAGCACTGAGAAAAAGTCAGAAGAAAAATAAAAACTTAAAGGATTCATTAGACATTTCAAAGCACAGAAGCAGCAGGAAATTCTCTGATAATTTCAACAAATTTCAGCGTCTTGTCTGGTCGTTCACTGATTAAGAATCCACCTTCCAATGTAGGAGATTCAAGTTAGATCCCTGGTTCAGGAACTAAGATCCTGGCCCATGCACTGTAACTAGAGACGCCCACAGGCCGCAAATACTGAATCCACATGCTATGGAGCCCAGAGTGTCACAACATACACCCAGCACAAAGTTATTTTTAATGTTTAAAAATTAAAAAAAAAAAGACAGACAAACTTCATAAAATTTGAGCTGTGAATGATAAAAATAAAATATTCAGTGGTGACGTTTTACAATATTTTGTATTGTAACTTTATTTTTAAGTAACAGAATGACAAACACATTTCCCTAAAACATACAGTTATAATAATTAATGGACAAATGAATATTGTCACTATATTGACTGGCCCCAGGCTACTAGTCTTTTTATACGTCAATCTCTAGCCTTCTTTTTTCACTCCTAATAGTCCACACTTAATTTCCCATCCACTGTAGCCTATGAAAAACTAAATAGCACCAAGGGAAATCATGTTGTTAAATCAATTACATACATTTTTTTTAGAAAACTCAAAGTCAATAAGCTCTTTCTGAAAACCTATGAGAAGTTCTATGAGTTCTCTATATATTTGTTCATTACTGTGTACCTGAGACCTGACATGTCAATGGTAATCAGTTCAGAAAAGTGACAAAGAAATAAATGCATGAATTATAAATACTTAAAGCTCAATAGTTTGTAAAATGTATTTTACTTATTCGTTGATATCCTATTTATATCTAGGCTTGTGTCTTTGTTCTAAAGAGGCACAATGCTAAAAGTCTGTATACCAAGTAACTGGAATGCAATGCATTTTTAATCTTTCACATCAAAATTGTATTTCCAAAATGTTTTAATTGAAAGAAAGAAGTGTTAAGGGATCCTGAAGGTTTTGTGTTTTTTTTTAATTTCAAATTCCTTTTTTTTTTTGAACTGTAGGAGTCTATAACAGATTAAATTTTTAATAAAAAGTTAAAATGAGGGCTTCCCTGGTGGTCCAGTCAGTAAAGACTCCGCCTTGCAGTGCAAGGGGCCCTGGTTCAATCCTGAGCCAGGAAGATCACATGTGCTGCAGACTAAAAAGGGGAATCCACCTTCCAATGTAGGAGCTTCAAGTTAGATCCCTGGTTCAGGAACTAAGATCCTGGCCCATGCACTGTAACTAGAGACGCCCACAGGCCGCAAATACTGAATCCACATGCTATGGAGCCCAGAGTGTCACAACATACACCCAGCACAAAGTTATTTTTAATGTTTAAAAATTAAAAAAAAAAAGACAGACAAACTTCATAAAATTTGAGCTGTGAATGATAAAAATAAAATATTCAGTGGTGACGTTTTACAATATTTTGTATTGTAACTTTATTTTTAAGTAACAGAATGACAAACACATTTCCCTAAAACATACAGTTATAATAATTAATGGACAAATGAATATTGTCACTATATTGACTGGCCCCAGGCTACTAGTCTTTTTATACGTCAATCTCTAGCCTTCTTTTTTCACTCCTAATAGTCCACACTTAATTTCCCATCCACTGTAGCCTATGAAAAACTAAATAGCACCAAGGGAAATCATGTTGTTAAATCAATTACATACATTTTTTTTAGAAAACTCAAAGTCAATAAGCTCTTTCTGAAAACCTATGAGAAGTTCTATGAGTTCTCTATATATTTGTTCATTACTGTGTACCTGAGACCTGACATGTCAATGGTAATCAGTTCAGAAAAGTGACAAAGAAATAAATGCATGAATTATAAATACTTAAAGCTCAATAGTTTGTAAAATGTATTTTACTTATTCGTTGATATCCTATTTATATCTAGGCTTGTGTCTTTGTTCTAAAGAGGCACAATGCTAAAAGTCTGTATACCAAGTAACTGGAATGCAATGCATTTTTAATCTTTCACATCAAAATTGTATTTCCAAAATGTTTTAATTGAAAGAAAGAAGTGTTAAGGGATCCTGAAGGTTTTGTGTTTTTTTTTAATTTCAAATTCCTTTTTTTTTTTTTGAACTGTAGGAGTCTATAACAGATTAAATTTTTAATAAAAAGTTAAAATGAGGGCTTCCCTGGTGGTCCAGTCAGTAAAGACTCCGCCTTGCAGTGCAAGGGGCACTGGTTCAATCCCTGAGCCAGGAAGATCACATGTGCTGCAGAGCAGCTGGCCTAGTGTGTCCAATTACGAGCCAGAGCTCCGGAGTGCATGCGCCCAGAGCTGCTGCTCTGCACAGAGAGGTACCACTGCAATGGGAGGCCCACACAGGCCAAAGAATAAAGACAGATGAAAATAAATAAACAGAAAACCAATAAAAGAGGCCAAATTTTTTTAAAAAGGAAAAAACAAGTAAAACTGAGGTTGTTTATGCCTCACTAAATGTTAGTATCAGTTAGTATCAGATTTTTATCTCAGCTAATATTTTAATTCATCAAACATAAATCAGAAATATATAGGAAGCAACCTAGATGTCCATTGATGGATGAACGGATAAAGAAGCTCTTGCACATATATACAATGGAGTACTTCTCAGCCACAAAAAGAAATACTGAAGATTCAGTCCTAATGAGATGGATGAATCTAGAACCTATTATACAAAGTAAAGTAAGTCAAAAAGAGAAGGACAAGTGTAGTATAGTAACACATATATATGGAATCTAGTAAGATTGTACTGATAAATGCATATGCAGAACATTGCTGGAAAACAGTCATAGAGAACAGACTTATGGATACTGGAGGGAGGGAAGAGTGGGTGTGAGATACAGAAAGAGTAACATGGAGCCCTATACTAGCATATGCAAAAGAGATAACTATTGTCAATGCACTGTGGGTTAAGGGATCTTACACGGGGGCCATGCGATGGCCTGGAGGGGTGGGATGAGGGATGGGATATACATATGTTTAATCTGGGATTATACATATCTGTAAACAGCAAAACTCTGTAAAATACAAAAACAAAGAAAGAAAGAAAGAAAGAAGTATACAGGGGTTGATTTGCTCCAAGTCTGAAAAGACAATGATATATTTTGAAACCCTGCTTAGCTTTAAGTCAGAAGTGCTCAAGAAGTGAAGGAGGGCTAGAAAACAAATCAGTAAACTGTGAGATCCCTTGATTTACAAAAACATAAAAGGCTAAAGATTTTAAGGAAATGTATTAAGTTTAACATCATTCCTTTGAAGTGTTTCTATGCTACCCTAGATGGTAAAATAAATCTTGGTACTTCAGAGCCTTTCTACTTGGTCTGAATGGGAGTCCCTTGCATGAGGCAATCGCCCATCTGTATGTATACTGGATGTGTTTCTGAAGAATCAGTCTTGTGGGGAGAGACTATACATACACACACACACACACACACACACACACACCTGTATATGTATATGTGTGTTTATATATATGTGTACGTGGAAATATATATATATATATACACACATAATTTTTAAATGTTTATTCAGGTCTTCTTCTCTCCCATCCCCACTGGGTCATATGACTTATGGAATCTTAGTTCCCCAACCAGGGATTGAACCAGCATCCTCGTAGTGAAAGCACAGGGTCCACTGGACCACCAGGTAATTTCCTTCTGTCCATCTTAACATGTATTTTTAAATGTCCTAGAGAAACTTATTAAAAAAAAAAAAACTTGTAGTACTGAACTCATTTAGAAAATGAATACTCATCTCCCCTAATGTGTCCCTTTATATGACAGGGTTTACATAAAGCAAACTCTCACAGAATGTCACTTGAAAAAAAAATGTTTTATAGAATCAAGACCTCCAGAAAAAAGCAAATAGCCATCACTAAAGATTGCTCTAGTGATATTTCTTCAAAATGACCAGCTATGCAGTTTTGTAACATTACCCAGAGGTTGAGCTTTTAGAGGGTTCCCTTAAGGATCATTAAATGCCACCCACTTCATGCAGGATATAAGTAGCTTAACATTTTAATCACTCTTACTCACATTTTTATTAACAACTTATAATTCTAATTCTCATCACTGATGCATATCACAAGCTGATAAATGAAGAAACTGAATGCATCTGCTCTATGGTCAAGAATGTCAGTAAAAAGGGACTTCTATGGGGGTCCAGTGCGTAAGACTTTGCACTTCTATTGAAGAGGGCACAGGTTCGGTTCCTGGCGGGGGAACTAAGACCTCATCTGCATGTGGCATGGCAAAAAAGTAAAAGTAAAAGAAAAAAGCCTTCATTGTATCAAAAAAAAAGCATTATATATGTGTGTGTGTATGTATGTGTATATATACGTGTGTGTGTGTGTGTGTGTGTGTGTGTGTGTAAGCAAATAAGCACACCTACTCCCTTATAGGATTGTTAAACTCACTCAGTGACTTTGTACCCCAGATGTGAGCCTTTGAGGAACAGTTCTCCATTGCTAAAAGAACTGTCAGTCTGGCAGAAGCCCAAGGTGCTTTTAGAATTCAACATAATATAACTACTTTGATACCAAAACTGATTTTAAAAATTGAGATATAATTTACATACCATTAGTTCACTATTTTAAACTGCATACTTTAATGTTTTTTAGCATAAAGTAGTGCAACCCTCAATACTATCTAATTCCAGAATAATTCCACTGCCCCCCCCAAAAATACATATATATGTGTGTATGTGTATGTGTGTGTATATATATGTGTGTGTGTGTATATATATATTTTTTTTTTTTTTGAACATTTATTTTCTTGGCTGACAAGTCTTACTTGTGGCATGTGAACTCTTAGTTGTGGTACGCAGGAACTGGTTTCCTGACACAGGCTCAAATTTAGGCTCCCTGCATTGGGGCTGTGGACCCTTAGCCACTGAATCACTAGGGAAGTCCCAAACCCCATGCTTATTAGCAGTCACTCCCTATCCCGCCTCTCTCAATCCCGACAATCACTGATCAACCTTCTGTTTCTATGGACTTGCTTATTCTGGACACCAAATGTGAAGGAGAACTATTTCACTGGTTTCCTGGGAAAAATGGCTCAGAGTACTCTGACTTTATTTTACTTAAAAAAGGAAAAAAAGTCAAGAAAACAGAACTGCGGATTTTTCTCAACTGTTTTTCACCATAAGAATTATTTTCTTAGGAAACATAAAAAGAAATTCCCCTTTCTAGATTTACTTTCTTAGAATTTGTTATTTCATTCATTCATGCTATCAAAGAAACCTTCTTAAAAGAATTAACTGTATTTTCATGGAAAGCACATTAATTATGTGTTATACTTAAAACAACACTAAACATAGCTTAAATATGAACAATTTGTTTACATAAGGATTGAATGAAATAATCCTCTGGAAATACTGAAATACTAGATATTTTAGCATAATTGCTTGATCATGTGAAAAAGAATCAAGTGCAAATTCATTCTTAGTAATTTGAAGAAATCAAGAGTTTCTGAAACCATCTATATTTAAATTAAAAGAAATTTACTGCCTTTGTAATAAAATAATAAAGTATTAAGATAAAAACATTCCTAATAGTTAATGGTTTTGCTGATGAGCTTTGTTGATAAACCTATGATATGAACATATGGATTCATTCTAGCAGCAGTATCTAGTTTTAACAATAGGAGCAGGAATAAGAGTTCCATGGTCTTAGTGAAAACGTTTAAAAGGTCTGGCTTAAGATGGTGAGAGAAGGGAGGAAATAAGGTATTTCAGTGAGGCAAAAAAAAAAGAAAAGATATTTCAGTGAGGCAGAACCAACCAAGCTTGTTAACTAATTAGATGTAAAGGATGAGAAGAACTTTAGGATGGCTCCATAATTTCCTGCTTGAATGACTGGCTATTTAAGACAAAACCTCCAATATAGGAGAGTGGGGGGAGGGGAGAAGAAGTTAAGAGGCTATGCAGAAAAGATAATGAGTTTTAGACATTTCTGCTCTGTAGATACTAAACTGTCAAGTAACCATTTGGATATCTGCGTTTATTGCTCAAAGGAAAGATGGAGGCTAACGAGATATTTGGAAATAATCAGTATAAAAATGTGGATAGCACAAGTTTTAGTTTAAATTACTCAAAATTTTTAAAAAGAAAGTAGCTAAGGACAAAGTTGAAAAGAAGTACCTGACTGAACTAACACTGGGGAAGGGAGATGTCAAAAGAAAACCTGAAAGCTACTAAGCAAAGAATTATACAAGAGGAAAACAAAGAGAGTGACAGGGCAAGCATCAAAGAAATGAAGTCTTAAAACAGAAGCAGTGGTCAGCAGAAACAGGTGCAGCACAGAGATCCAGGAAGAGAGGGGCTGAAAAAAATATTGGAATTGACTACTGAATATCACTAATACATTAGAAGAGAGTTCAGCACCAATGAAGATGTCAAGTAGACAGTTAAATACTTAAGCCCCAAGTTTGTGAAAAATTCATAGGGTAGAAATATGCATTTGGAAGTGATTAGCATTTCCATTACTCATGTACAGATGTGAGAGTTGGACCATAAAGAAGGCTGAGTGTGTTGGGCTTCCCCTGGTGGTCCAGTGGGTAAGGACACCGCCTTGCAGTGCAAGGGGTGCCGGTTCAATCCCTGGCCTGGGAAGATCCCACGTGCTGCGGAGCGGCTGGACTGATGTGTCCAATTACCGAGCCAGAGCTCTGGGGTGCATGCACCCAGAGCCGGTGCTCTGTGACGACAGAGACCACCACGATGGGAGGCCCACAGAAGCGAAAGAACAAAAATGGATGAAAATAGAGGAAATGAAGGACCAATAGAAGTGGCCCGCCTGCTCCCCTCCCTCCCCACTCCACCCCCACCAATAATAAAAAATAAATCTTAAAAAAAGAAGAAGGCTGAGTGTGGAAGAATTGATGCCTTAGAATTGTGTTGGAGAAGACTCCTGAGAGTTCCTTGGACAGCACAGAGATCAAACCAGTCAATCCTACAGGAAATCAACAATGAATTTTCACTGGAAGGACTGATGCTAAAGTTGAAGCCCCAATACTTAGGCCATCTGATGCAAAGAGCTGACTCACTGGAAAAGACCCTGATGCTGGAAAAGACTGAGGGCTGGAGAGAAGGGGGTGACAGAGAATGAGTTGTTTGGACATCATACGACTAAATTGGAAATAAATTTCAGTATAAAAATGTGGATAGCACAAGTTTTAGTTTAAATTACTCAAAATTTTTAAAAAGAAAGTAGCTAAGGACAAAGTTGAAAAGAAGTACCTGACTGAACTAACACTGGGGAAGGGAGATGTCAAAAGAAAACCTGAAAGCTACTAAGCAAAGAATTATACAAGAGGAAAACAAAGAGAGTGACAGGGCAAGCATCAAAGAAATGAAGTCTTAAAACAGAAGCAGTGGTCAGCAGAAACAGGTGCAGCACAGAGATCCAGGAAGAGAGGGGCTGAAAAAAATATTGGAATTGACTACTGAATATCACTAATACATTAGAAGAGAGTTCAGCACCAATGAAGATGTCAAGTAGACAGTTAAATACTTAAGCCCGAAGTTTGTGAAAAATTCATAGGGTAGAAATATGCATTTGGAAGTGATTAGCATTTCCATTACTCATGTACAGATGTGAGAGTTGGACCATAAAGAAGGCTGAGTGTGTTGGGCTTCCCCTGGTGGTCCAGTGGGTAAGGACACCGCCTTGCAGTGCAAGGGGTGCCGGTTCAATCCCTGGCCTGGGAAGATCCCACGTGCTGCGGAGCGGCTGGACTGATGTGTCCAATTACCGAGCCAGAGCTCTGGGGTGCATGCACCCAGAGCCGGTGCTCTGTGACGACAGAGACCACCACGATGGGAGGCCCACAGAAGCGAAAGAACAAAAATGGATGAAAATAGAGGAAATGAAGGACCAATAGAAGTGGCCCGCCTGCTCCCCTCCCTCCCCACTCCACCCCCACCAATAATAAAAAATAAATCTTAAAAAAAGAAGAAGGCTGAGTGTGGAAGAATTGATGCCTTAGAATTGTGTTGGAGAAGACTCCTGAGAGTTCCTTGGACAGCACAGAGATCAAACCAGTCAATCCTACAGGAAATCAACAATGAATTTTCACTGGAAGGACTGATGCTAAAGTTGAAGCCCCAATACTTAGGCCATCTGATGCAAAGAGCTGACTCACTGGAAAAGACCCTGATGCTGGAAAAGACTGAGGGCTGGAGAGAAGGGGGTGACAGAGAATGAGTTGTTTGGACATCATCACTGACTCAATGGACATGAGCTTGAACAAACTTAGGAGATAATGAATGACAGGGAAGCATGGTGTGCTGCAGTCCATGATGTCACAAAGAGATGGACACAACTTAGCAACTGAACAACAAGCATATAGATAGACTATAAAGTCATTGAGATGGTACAAGATCCATCAGGAAGTGAGTGTGGGTAAAGAGAAGATGTCCTAGAACTGAGCCTTTGAGGCTAGCTAACTGTAAGAGATGCCAGAACAGAGGCACAGCCAGCAATAAAAACTGAAAAAAGGAGGTTAGGGATGCAGGGAAAATGTCAGAAGATAGTGAGGCCCTGAAAGAGTTTATTAACTTGAATCAAGAAGGACAGAATGACTAGTTGTGTCAAATAATATTGTCAGATGAGATGGAAAATTGCTCATTAGAATTAGCAATGTAGATGGAGAAGGGAACAGCAACCCACTCCAGTATTTTTGTCTGGGAAATCCTACAGAAAGAGTAGGCTGGTGGATTACGATCCACGGGGTCAAGAAAAAGAGTCAGACATGATTTAATGACTAAACAAGGAATGAATGAATATATGCATATAATAGCGTTAAACAGGAAAGAGAATTAACTCTGCTATTAACAGCTATTACTGTTCATGCTAAGGAGAGCTGTTTCAATGGAATGGTAGAGAAAACACTCCTAAAAGGAATACATTTAGGAATGATGACAAAGTCAACAAAGATAAAGGGAGCCTAGGGAATGGTCTTAGATTAAGAGTTACTAACAGGATGAATTATATTGCACGATCATGGGAGGCACTGAAACAACTGGCAAAAGTTGAATGTAGACTGTATATAGGATAATAGTGCTATATCAATGTTTAATTTTCAGATTTTGATAACTTTACTGTGGTGATGAAAAAGAATGTATTTGTTCTTAAGAAACACATACTAAAAAATTTAGGTTGTTAAGTAGCATCCCAATTCATTCTCAAATGACGAGAAAAAACGAGCTGTGAGTCTGTGTATGTTTGGATGGATATGTAGAAGGACAGATAGAAAAGAGAATAAAGCAAACCAAATAAAAATATGAACAAATGGAGAGGTCAGGCATAAGATATACAGAAGTTTGTCATACTCTTCACTTAACTTTTACTTATGGTGGAAAGTAGATCAAAAGTAAATGTTTCCAAATGAAAGAGCAGGGAGGACCGAAAGAAAGACAGAGAACAACTAGAAAAAGTTGAGTAGAGCAACTTGTGGATACGTTCACTAAAAAGGAGAATAAAAAAATGGGGTAGTATTAATACCTGGGAGAAGGATTTTAAAAAAGAAAAAAAGTTTAAATATTCATATTTTAGAGAATTATTTTACATTTTACAGGACACATCTGTATCTGAACCTATAAGTATTTCTGTTCTTTTCTTCCTGAGATTATTTACATTGCTGTAGCTTCATTTTATTCCTTCCTAACAAAATAAAGCAGTTCTCAGAAAACATTCAGATAAAATATTATACACTTGGAGAATGAAACCCTAAATTGGCAATTAAAAACTATATCATATTAAGCATACAAGGTGGTGGATAGAGTCTCCTTTACAATGGCAAAATTTAATATTGCAAAGAATGTCCACAAGATACAATGCAGATTGGATTTGTGGAGACATTTTCTTCAATTTAGAGAAAGAATGTCATTTTATTCAGTGAGATTTAATCAAGCTACTTGAGACCCAGATATAAATTTAGAGCTGATCTTAACTTTTTTTCCATATACTTTGAATATAAAATTGCTTAAGAAATTTCACATTGAATCTACATAGCAAAAGACATTCTATTTTTTATACTTCTTTTTAAAATGAAATACAGTTTATTCTAATAAAATGATATTTGAAATGCAAATAAAACTTTAGAGAGATAAAATATTATTCCTGTGAAACAGAAAATTGACATTGAAAAGTACTTGTTTGAGGTATCTGCTCTATTAAATTTGAGTGAAAAAATAATAAAAATGCTAGTCAAACAATTAAGAAATGGTCTACATATAGGGACTCCATGTTTGTGAATATGTTTTACTCTCAATATATTATATTATATTATATGATAATTCTATAACAGTCTTTATTTAAATTTAAAATTTAAATGCTAAGTAACGTCATTCATTAACTTCTGTTTCATTTTATAAAAAGAGTCACTATCACTAAAAATATATGAATATTTCAGTAGTTAATTTTGTCTAAGACAGGATCTGTAACAAAAAGGAAAAACCAATATTGTATCTTACATAGACAATTACACAATAGTATGATTTTATTTGAAAGTAAAGTGTTTAAAGTATCTTAAAACTCTTAGAGCAAACACTTTAAAAAATATAGAGGCACAACTAATAAGCTATAATGGGCATAAAACAAAACATTAAAAGATCAAAAATAAAGCAGAACATAAATGGAAAGAGAGAACAAAAGAGAATAAGGCATACATAGAAAACAAATGGCAAGACGGTGGACTGACACTCAACCATAGAGATAATTAAAATAAATGTAAAAGAATTAATATTTCAACTGAAAGTAAGAGACTGGCTTCCAGTTTCCAGTGCAGCATGTAATGAATCTCAAAGTCATCACTCCTTCACAAGCAAAAAGCTGGAAAAAACTGAAAATCAACTTTTCTTAACCCTAACAGGAAACAGGTCACAGGCAAACTGCTGCCCTCAAAACCAGACAGACAGTTCAGCAGAGACAGAATTACCAAAGCAGAAAGTGCCTCAGGACTAGTACAGGGCAGGAAAATGTAAACAGTAATCTATGAATTGCTGGAGGCTCTGTGTGGATAATGCTTAGAGTTAAAAACTCCAGGGTGGTCTGGTATTAGGAATACCTCTGTACTTTTGTATTTTATCTCCAGGAGCCCTAGGGGATTCTCACAGTAGAAGACTGAAGGGAAAACCTTGTGCTTCTGGCAGGATGAGGAGGAAAATGGCCATTCTGAAATACGCCCAGAGCACTCTGTTCTTAACAAGGTCTTCCCTCAAGAGAAAAGATTTTACCAGAACCTCATCTACTGGATTTTATCAGAGTTGAAAAGTACTTGAGTTGAAAAATAAATAAAAATGCTAGTCAAACAATTAAGAAATGGTCTACATATAGGGACTCCATGTTTGTGAATATGTTTTACTCTCAATATATTATATTATATTATATGATAATTCTATAACAGTCTTTATTTAAATTTAAAATTTAAATGCTAAGTAACGTCATTCATTAACTTCTGTTTCATTTTATAAAAAGAGTCACTATCACTAAAAATATATGAATATTTCAGTAGTTAATTTTGTCTAAGACAGGATCTGTAACAAAAAGGAAAAACCAATATTGTATCTTACATAGACAATTACACAATAGTATGATTTTATTTGAAAGTAAAGTGTTTAAAGTATCTTAAAACTCTTAGAGCAAACACTTTAAAAAATATAGAGGCACAACTAATAAGCTATAATGGGCATAAAACAAAACATTAAAAGATCAAAAATAAAGCAGAACATAAATGGAAAGAGAGAACAAAAGAGAATAAGGCATACATAGAAAACAAATGGCAAGACGGTGGACTGACACTCAACCATAGAGATAATTAAAATAAATGTAAAAGAATTAATATTTCAACTGAAAGTAAGAGACTGGCTTCCAGTTTCCAGTGCAGCATGTAATGAATCTCAAAGTCATCACTCCTTCACAAGCAAAAAGCTGGAAAAAACTGAAAATCAACTTTTCTTAACCCTAACAGGAAACAGGTCACAGGCAAACTGCTGCCCTCAAAACCAGACAGACAGTTCAGCAGAGACAGAATTACCAAAGCAGAAAGTGCCTCAGGACTAGTACAGGGCAGGAAAATGTAAACAGTAATCTATGAATTGCTGGAGGCTCTGTGTGGATAATGCTTAGAGTTAAAAACTCCAGGGTGGTCTGGTATTAGGAATACCTCTGTACTTTTGTATTTTATCTCCAGGAGCCCTAGGGGATTCTCACAGTAGAAGACTGAAGGGGAAAACCTTGTGCTTCTGGCAGGATGAGGAGGAAAATGGCCATTCTGAAATACGCCCAGAGCACTCTGTTCTTAACAAGGTCTTCCCTCAAGAGAAAAGATTTTACCAGAACCTCATCTACTGGATTTTATCAGAGTTTAACTAACCTAGGGAAAAGAAAATACCCAGCTCCAGCCCCTCTAAGACTTCCTCTTCCACCAATGGAAGGGTCAGTAAGAAGCACTTGTGAAGGTCACAGCCCAAGGACCCCAGCTCATCAAAAAACTTTAACACAATCTACAGGATGCTTCCTTTCTCCCCATATCTTAACATCCTGTCATTAATGGTAATGGTATATTTACTGCAATTTCTTTTACTCAATTCATTATGCCTGGCTTTTAACAAAAAATTACAATGCATATTAATAATAATTAAAAAAAAAAACACAGTTTGAAGAGACAGAGAAAACATCAGAACCAGGTCAGATATGGCAGAGAAATTGGAGAGAGAGACTGACATATAAAAAAACAAATCCCAACTATGTGCTGTCTACAATAAACTCAATACAATGTAATAATACAGGCTGGTTAAAAATAAAAGGATGGGAAAAGATCTACCATGCAAGCACTACTCAAAAGAGCTGGAAGGGCTTATTAACATCAAAGTAGACTTCAGGACAAAGAATATCACCAGGGTGAAGAGAACGTTTCATAATAATATATGTCAATAAATCAAGAAGATACAATAATCCTTGGGAATTCCCTAGTGGTTCAGTAGTTATGATTCTGCATTTCTACTGCAGTGGGCACAGGTTTGAGCCCTGGTCGGGGAACTAAGATCCCACACAGCCAAAAAAAAAAAAAGATGTAACAATCCTAAATGTATATACATCTAAAAATAACCTCAAAATATACAAACTGATAGAACCGAAATAAAAAAAATAGACAGAAATCCATAATTATGGTTGGATTATTTTTTAAGGTTTTTTTTTTTGGCCACTTCTATTGGTCTTTCATTTATCCATTTTCATCCGTCTTTATTCCTTGGCCTGTGTGGGCCTACCATTGCAGTGGCCTCTCTCGTCACAAAGCACCAGCTCTGGGTACATGCGCTCCAGAGCTCAGGCTTGGTAGTTGGACACATCCGTCCAGCCGCTCCATGGCACATGGGATCTTCCCAGGCCAAGGATAAAACTGACACCCCTTGCACTGCAAGGCAGTGTCCTTACCCACTGGACCACCAAGGAAGCCCTATGGTTGGATATTTTAACACTCCTTTCTCAGCAAATGACAGGAATAATGAAAAAATCAGTAAAGAAGATATGAGAAACTCAATTAATACAACCTAACTGATATTTACAGAATATACCACAGAGCAAAATCTTAATAGACATTTTCAAGGGTACATGAAATAGTCACAAAGAGAGATCATATGCTGGTCCATGAAATAAAGTTCAAGAACTCTGTTGTTGTTGCTCAGTGAGTCAGTCATGTCCCACTCTTTGTGACCACGTGGACTGCAGCACACCAGGTTCCCTGTTCTTCACTATCAGAGCTTGCACAAACATGTCCAGTGAGTCAGTGATGCCACCCAACCATCTCATCACGAGAAGTTTAAAATAACTGAAACCATGACAGTCCTCATGATTCTCTCACCACAAAATAACTGAATTAGAAATTAATAACTAAAAAACACATGGAAAATCCCCAAATATTTGGACACTCAGCAACATAGTTAATATTACCCAAAGTCAAAGGAGATGATGAAATAAAGAGAAATAAATAAATAAATAAAAACTTAAGAACTTAACATATCAAAAGTTGTGGAATACAGAGAAAGAAATGCTATGCTTAAGAGGGAAATTTCATCTCTATATGGTTCTATTAGACATTGTGAAACCAAATAGTCACATTAAAACAGTATTTCCCACTACTGAGAGAACATTTAAACCTACCTTATGTGGAAGCAGCAGGGGGTAAGGTATAGTTGTGAAGGCACAGAGTAGTACAACTAATGGAGAAGACTTCAATAGTTGGACTGGACACTGAAACACAGGCTAGGTGAGAATTTCTGGAGAGGAAGAAGCATGAAGAATGCCAGAGGGATCCTAGAACTTGACATGATGGCAGGAATATATTCTAGTTGGCCTGAAGCATAAGATATGTGAGGACAAAAACTGGAATAGAGAATATATAGCTAGTTGTTCACGTGTCAGATGGTGAAGAGCACTGTATACTCTATGTTTTCATGTAAATAAATGTGCAAGTCAGAATTCCTTCTACTAACACCTTCCACAATACCTTCCCCTTTCACCTCTCTGATGGAGAAGTGACCAAAACTAATGCAATAATAATAATTAGGAGTAGGAAATGGCAACCCACTCCAGGATTCTTGCCAAGAAAATTCCACGGGTGGAGGAGCCTTGGCAGGCTACAGTCCACGGGGTCGCAAAGAATAGGACCTGACTGAGCAACTAAGTGCAATGCAAAAATCAGCCCACTATACAATTACTGCAAAAGAGAAGGACATTTGGTGAATATCAAAATTAACAGAGGCTTTTCTATATGTACCAGACCAGGGTAACTTATTTACCCAAAGGAAGACTCATTGCAGCTGCATGGCAGGTTCACTGAGGTCAGCCACAATCTCACCCCTTCATAATACTGAGCAGGGCTGTCACCAGCGTGTGCTCTCTGAGTCATGCAGCAGATTCCCACTGTCTATTTATTTTACAAGGAGTGCAATGGGGTGGGAGGTGGGAGGGAATTTCAAGACAGAAGGGATATATGTATACCTATAGCTGATTCATGTTGATATATGGCAGAAGCCAACACAATATTATAAAGCAATTATCCTTCAATTAAAAATAAATTTTAAAAAAGAAAAAAAAAACAGATGGGATACAAAACGTGAGAAAATAGACCAACCAAAATACATTAGTGAGAAGTGCTGTATTTATAAACAAGAGATTGTTGCAAACTAAACAAAAAAACAGCAGCCTGTCACTCTGAGGAATGGTCCTGTACCAGAAAATGTAAAAGCGATTAAATCAGTATTGATGAATATTGGTCCACTGGGTCAAGGTCTCTCAATGAAAACGAACATCTGAGAGAGTCCGTATTACTGACTTATTGGTAACATTAAAACACTATATAAAACACTCCCATTTAAATGGAATTTAACATTGTCAGAAGTAATAAAGCAGTTTTATTTTACCTAATTCACAAGTAATACTAGCAGCAAGTGGCACTCAGAGTTGTTAAAGTTACTCAGTGGCAAAGCTAGAGGATTTGATGAGTATACAATTTTTCCCTCAAGGCTAAAAATCTAATTATGAAAACGTCCTGAACTGAAAAACAGTGTTGTCAGCTGTTTGCAGGAAAGATAAAGGATCATGTAAAGGTAAAGAGATTATGGACAAAAGAGACAAAATTAAACCTGCTCAAATGGGAAATCCAAAACTAATGCAATAATAATAATTAGGAGTAGGAAATGGCAACCCACCGGGTGGGAGGAGCCTTGGCAGGCTACAGTCCACGGGGTCGCAAAGAATAGGACCTGACTGAGCAACTAAGTGCAATGCAAAAATCAGCCCACTATACAATTACTGCAAAAGAGAAGGACATTTGGTGAATATCAAAATTAACAGAGGCTTTTCTATATGTACCAGACCAGGGTAACTTATTTACCCAAAGGAAGACTCATTGCAGCTGCATGGCAGGTTCACTGAGGTCAGCCACAATCTCACCCCTTCATAATACTGAGCAGGGCTGTCACCAGCGTGTGCTCTCTGAGTCATGCAGCAGATTCCCACTGTCTATTTATTTTACAAGGAGTGCAATGGGGTGGGAGGTGGGAGGGAATTTCAAGACAGAAGGGATATATGTATACCTATAGCTGATTCATGTTGATATATGGCAGAAGCCAACACAATATTATAAAGCAATTATCCTTCAATTAAAAATAAATTTTAAAAAAGAAAAAAAAAACAGATGGGATACAAAACGTGAGAAAATAGACCAACCAAAATACATTAGTGAGAAGTGCTGTATTTATAAACAAGAGATTGTTGCAAACTAAACAAAAAAACAGCAGCCTGTCACTCTGAGGAATGGTCCTGTACCAGAAAATGTAAAAGCGATTAAATCAGTATTGATGAATATTGGTCCACTGGGTCAAGGTCTCTCAATGAAAACGAACATCTGAGAGAGTCCATATTACTGACTTATTGGTAACATTAAAACACTATATAAAACACTCCCATTTAAATGGAATTTAACATTGTCAGAAGTAATAAAGCAGTTTTATTTTACCTAATTCACAAGTAATACTAGCAGCAAGTGGCACTCAGAGTTGTTAAAGTTACTCAGTGGCAAAGCTAGAGGATTTGATGAGTATACAATTTTTCCCTCAAGGCTAAAAATCTAATTATGAAAACGTCCTGAACTGAAAAACAGTGTTGTCAGCTGTTTGCAGGAAAGATAAAGGATCATGTAAAGGTAAAGAGATTATGGACAAAAGAGACAAAATTAACTGGAAACTACCAATGTAAAGAGAGCAAGTTATAAACAAGAACTAAACATTAAAACATTATACTATAAAGGTAGAATAGGGCTTTCATATTTCCAAAAGAACAGCACCGAATTATTTCATTCATGTCTCTGATGAGCTCATTAAAATGTTTAAAGATGAGCAGAAATCAGATGATCATTCAACTTTCAATTGTACTGAAGAATGTGCCTCAGTTTCTCAAAATGGCACTGCCCCACACTCAATAACCAAAGGACTCCTTTTCATAAGTTCGTATAAACTGCAAAGGATACGTGATCATTTTTTTCATTTCTTACCCCAAAACCTATCTAACTCTAAGTCCTCTCTGCAAAATACAGATATTAACATCTGCCTTCACAGGATTGCCAGGAAGATCAAATACGAGTGAATGAATAATACATGTGAAAGAATTTTGTACAATGCAAAGCTCTACACAGGAGACAGTATTACAAAGTACCTGATATTTGTAAAGCCCTTCTCAAAGTATTCCCCACTTGACTCAATACCCAATCATTAACTGAGACCTATTGCACATCAGGTACTCTATTAGATGCTGGGGACTTAAGACACAAAATCCTCACCCTCAGGGAGCTCACGGTAGACTCGAGAGGAAAACACAAGCATATAATCAGATAATCTGGTCTGTACTTGAGAAAAATGCTGTGGAAGCATAGAAGAGAGCATTTGTTACAAAGAAATTGTCATTTAAAGTGGAACATCTGAGAGAGTCCAACTGACTTATTGGTAACATTAAAACACTATATAAAACACTCCCATTTAAATGGAATTTAACATTGTCAGAAGTAATAAAGCAGTTTTATTTTACCTAATTCACAAGTAATACTAGCAGCAAGTGGCACTCAGAGTTGTTAAAGTTACTCAGTGGCAAAGCTAGAGGATTTGATGAGTATACAATTTTTCCCTCAAGGCTAAAAATCTAATTATGAAAACGTCCTGAACTGAAAAACAGTGTTGTCAGCTGTTTGCAGGAAAGATAAAGGATCATGTAAAGGTAAAGAGATTATGGACAAAAGAGACAAAATTAACTGGAAACTACCAATGTAAAGAGAGCAAGTTATAAACAAGAACTAAACATTAAAACATTATACTATAAAGGTAGAATAGGGCTTTCATATTTCCAAAAGAACAGCACCGAATTATTTCATTCATGTCTCTGATGAGCTCATTAAAATGTTTAAAGATGAGCAGAAATCAGATGATCATTCAACTTTCAATTGTACTGAAGAATGTGCCTCAGTTTCTCAAAATGGCACTGCCCCACACTCAATAACCAAAGGACTCCTTTTCATAAGTTCGTATAAACTGCAAAGGATACGTGATCATTTTTTTCATTTCTTACCCCAAAACCTATCTAACTCTAAGTCCTCTCTGCAAAATACAGATATTAACATCTGCCTTCACAGGATTGCCAGGAAGATCAAATACGAGTGAATGAATAATACATGTGAAAGAATTTTGTACAATGCAAAGCTCTACACAGGAGACAGTATTACAAAGTACCTGATATTTGTAAAGCCCTTCTCAAAGTATTCCCCACTTGACTCAATACCCAATCATTAACTGAGACCTATTGCACATCAGGTACTCTATTAGATGCTGGGGACTTAAGACACAAAATCCTCACCCTCAGGGAGCTCACGGTAGACTCGAGAGGAAAACACAAGCATATAATCAGATAATCTGGTCTGTACTTGAGAAAAATGCTGTGGAAGCATAGAAGAGAGGCATTTGTTACAAAGAAATTGTCATTTAAAGTAGAGAAAGGAGAAAACTCCTATTTTCAGAACTTGGGACTTGAACAACATTCATTAAATACTTATCAAGAACTTTAAATGATCTCACTTGACCTTATTATCAACCTTCTGCTAGAAAATTTAGAAATATTTTAAGTTTTAGTTAAATTTAATTTAATTTAAATTTTGTAAATATTTTAATTTTTACACAAGGAAAGCGAACCTTAGAAAATATTAGCAATGTTGTTCTTGTTATGACCTTCAGCCAATACTTTCAACAGTACCTCGGCAGCAGAACTGGTCTTCAGACTCAAGAAGTGCTCACCATTATGTGATATAGTTTCTTGACATTTGCAAGAGTAGAAATGGAGTATGAGGTCTTGTCTTGTTGGAAATTAAACCTTTCATACTAGACATGTATTCTGAAAAAAATTAATCATGATATTTGGAAAATCAGATGCTGCCATTATACATTTAGAATTGAACCAAACCTGGGAAATAAATTGAGTCAGTATGCATGTACATGATTTACAGTCATTGACAGTCCAGTCTCAACCCCAAATCTGTTCTGGGAGGATTAAACAGGGACACAGATGTAGAGAACAAATGTAGGGACACCAAGGGTGGTGAGGGAAGGTGCAGATGGACTGGGAGACTTGGATTGACATATGACTATGCACAAAAAGGCAAACTAATGAGAATATGTTGTAGAGCAAAGGAAACCCTACCCAATGCCCTGCGGTGACCTAAATAAAAGAAAATCTAAAAAAGAGAGGCTATGTATAACTGATTCATTTTGCTGTATAGCAGAAATACAACATTGGAAAGCAACTATACTTCAGTAAAAATTTTAAAATAAATAAATTTCAATTTGTATGCCATAGGAATGTCAGAGAAACTTGTATTTTATATAACTGTTATATAAATTGGCCACACTGCCCCATGGAGGATATAAAAGTCCATACATGCTGGGTGGCCCATGTGGGCTTAAAACAAAAAGGAATTTTATTGCCCTCTCCCCAACCATAAAACACACACAAACATGCATGCAAACAACACAGCAGTAGCAATAGTTAGTACAGTGACAGATTCCAGTAACTGTTGCTCTTCTCGAGCATTTTTGAAGGATTTTCCAGAGCTGATTTAGCAATAATCCTCTCTAAACAAACAGAGGTCAAAGAACTCCTCCACCTTGTGGTCTGATGAAAGAAAGTGCACCAAAAAAGAAAAAAAGAAAGTAAGTACACCACTTGCGGAGAAGAAGAGAGATGGGAGCAGGATGCTCATCAAAAACAAGCAGAACTCCAGAAAGCAACCTTAGTAACCAACAGTAAATACTTAGAAGAAACTGTATTCACTGACAATGTCCAGTATTGTATAACCATTAAAAAGTAAATTGTGTAGCAATTTACTTCAATATACATGTATTAAGCATTTATATATGTCATTTCATATGTTTTATATTTATATAATATATAATTATATATCATAAATGCAAATTAACATTTAAAAGTCGATTATACATTTAGAATTGAACCAAACCTGGGAAATAAATTGAGTCAGTATGCATGTACATGATTTACAGTCATTGACAGTCCAGTCTCAACCCCAAATCTGTTCTGGGAGGATTAAACAGGGACACAGATGTAGAGAACAAATGTAGGGACACCAAGGGTGGTGAGGGAAGGTGCAGATGGACTGGGAGACTTGGATTGACATATGACTATGCACAAAAAGGCAAACTAATGAGAATATGTTGTAGAGCAAAGGAAACCCTACCCAATGCCCTGCGGTGACCTAAATAAAAGAAAATCTAAAAAAGAGAGGCTATGTATAACTGATTCATTTTGCTGTATAGCAGAAATACAACATTGGAAAGCAACTATACTTCAGTAAAAATTTTAAAATAAATAAATTTCAATTTGTATGCCATAGGAATGTCAGAGAAACTTGTATTTTATATAACTGTTATATAAATTGGCCACACTGCCCCATGGAGGATATAAAAGTCCATACATGCTGGGTGGCCCATGTGGGCTTAAAACAAAAAGGAATTTTATTGCCCTCTCCCCAACCATAAAACACACACAAACATGCATGCAAACAACACAGCAGTAGCAATAGTTAGTACAGTGACAGATTCCAGTAACTGTTGCTCTTCTCGAGCATTTTTGAAGGATTTTCCAGAGCTGATTTAGCAATAATCCTCTCTAAACAAACAGAGGTCAAAGAACTCCTCCACCTTGTGGTCTGATGAAAGAAAGTGCACCAAAAAAGAAAAAAAGAAAGTAAGTACACCACTTGCGGAGAAGAAGAGAGATGGGAGCAGGATGCTCATCAAAAACAAGCAGAACTCCAGAAAGCAACCTTAGTAACCAACAGTAAATACTTAGAAGAAACTGTATTCACTGACAATGTCCAGTATTGTATAACCATTAAAAAGTAAATTGTGTAGCAATTTACTTCAATATACATGTATTAAGCATTTATATATGTCATTTCATATGTTTTATATTTATATAATATATAATTATATATCATAAATGCAAATATTAAACATTTAAATTGATATTACCTATATATACACAGGGAATATATATTCAAAAGAAATACAGTAATGGTAATCATAAGTTTTTCAATGTTTCAGCATTTAGTATAATGAATATTTCTGTTATATTTATAATAAATCTTTGGAACAAAAGTACAATTTCCCAGTTAAAGATGAGAGACTAGAAACATGTATTAACCTCAGCTTCCTCTTCAGGGTACACAAAAGCAATGTAAAGGGGTTTGCTTTGTTGTGTTGTGTTTTAAGATATAAAACCATAAAGGCAAAAATACAAAAGAGAAAACAATAACAACAAAATATTAGAAGTAGAAAGCAAATGGATAAGCCATAACCTGTAAAAACTCAAATCAAGGTTGGTAATGAAGACAGCAAGGAAGCAACAAGATTTACAGCAGAAAATCCACAAATCCCCAGAAACTAGTAGTAAAAGAAAGAAAAGCTGTTTAAGAACCAGGTAGAAAGTCACACAGGACAATCCTCACTCCCTCGGCAGTCGGACAGCCACATTCTCCACCCTGCAAGAAGACTGGTGTTTATTCTCTGCACAGGGAACAGGACCTTTGCAATGGGAGACACCAAGAGGAAATGCGGAACATCTTGGAAAACAGAGAAGTATTGATAAATGTTTACAAACTGAATATTAAGAGTGCTCAGCCTTTACCCCATTGGCTACTAAACTACTCTCAGCAGACATCTACCATGCAGGAAATAGGCAGATTGTTTCTGGTGATTTGAGAAAACCAAGAAAAAGAACATAAAAATACCAGCACTAGGGGATTTCCAAAAAAAGAGCCAAGCCTATTCTAAAAGAGCGAAGCCTGAGTTGATGTGAAGCTTGTGCCTGTTACTTCTAATCAATCTTCTAGGGCACCACTCTTCAATAATAGCGAGTAGCTAAGGATCATCATGCTTTTGCAGAATTAAGCATGAGCAAATAATGGAAAGGTTCTAAAATACAGAAGCAGCTTCTTGAAACAAAGAATGCAGAACATTAACAGAAGACCCAAATTAATCCTTGTAGAAATTACATAGACAAGGCAGTCAGTGATGCCACTAAAGAGAGAATGAATATAAAAAATGCTTGAAGTTCAAGAATAAAGAGAAAGGTTTTCAAAAAGATTAGAAGAGGCAAGAACAAGGCCTATCATATGGTTATGGTGCAAGGAGGGTTTATTAGCTAGGACCTGGTTCAGTGGAATATAACAGAAAGCACAATTTCAAGTGGCTTGAGTAATAGTTTTATTTTCTCATCTAACAGGCTAATTCAGATGCATCATCATGTTTTCAAGAACCAACATTTTTCTCTCTTCCTATTGAGTGAGAATTACTGTGTGCCTTTCATCCTCATGGTTTTTTACCTCCTTGTTCAAATATGGCTGTTTACCTTCAACTTACGTATAGGAGAGTAAGAAGAGGACTTTCCTGGTACAGGTACAGTGGATAAGAATCCACCTGCAATGCAGAGGACACTGGTTCAATCTCTGGTCCAGGAAGATTCCACATTCTGCAGAGAAACTAAGCCTGTGTGCTACAACTACATGTTCTAGGGCTTGCGAGCCACCACTAACGAGCCACCATGACACAATTACTGAAGCCCATGTGCCTAGAGCCTGTGCTCCACGACAAGAAAAGTCACTGCAACAAGAAACCCATGCATCACAATGAAAAGTAGCTCCCACTCTCTGCAACTAGAGTAAGCGTTTGTGCAGCAACAAAGACATAATGCAACCAAAAATTAATTTTAAGAAGAATAAGAGCTAAGGGCTTCTCTGGTGGCAAAGAATCCGCCTGCCAATGCAGGGGACAGTGGTCCGATCCCTGATCCTGGAAGATCCCATATACCGTGGGACAACTAAGTCCGTGCATCACAACCACTGAGCTCATGCTCTAGAAGCAACTACTGAAGGCCACATGCACTAGGGCCCATGCTCTGCAACAAGGGAGGCCGCCTCATTGAGAAGCTGACACACCAAAAATGAAGAGCAACCCTGCTTACCACAACTAGAGAAAAGCCTGCACAGCAATGAAGACCCAGCGCAGCCAAAAATAAATAAATAAAATTTTTTAAAAAGAATAAGAGTAAAGGAAGAAAAAAAAAGAAAAAGAAGTGCATGCCAGTCAAACTATTAAGAGCTCACCTAGAAATCCTGCTGGTAACTTTTGCTCATGTACTATTGGTCAGAAGTGTGTCCCATGGTCACGTATAGAGACAAGGAACATGTAGGATTTTTTGTTTGTTTATTTACCTTAAGCTGGACTCATGACCACTCTGAAAAATACCATGCTCAGGTCATAAGAAGGAGAGAATGCATGTTGACAGGGAACAGGCAGCATATAGCACAGATGATTTTAAGTTGAAATATTTCAATAATAGGCCTAAAACTCGATTTCAGTTGTCAATAAGTTAAATGTACACAATGAAGGAGACCCATAATTTAATCATCACTCTGGTTGTGTATGTGTCACAGTGATCCCCCTAAGGAAGAGATCCAAACAAAGGAAATAATGAGGAAACAGAAAAAAACGGCAAATCAGTAGTTATGTTATTTCACCTTTCAAATAACTGCTTTCAGATGCTCCAGAGTTTTTATAAAAGAAAATTTACATTATACGATCAATATTGTGGTTGGTGACCGTAAGTCAAAATATATTTCTTTTCACTTGGCAAATCTAAGAAAATACACAGAACCCTGACAATAAACTATTCCAGAATCAATAAAAAACTAAAAGCCAAATATAAAAACTGCCTTTCCATTGCATAAAAATGTAATTTTACTACTCCAATGTATGTATCACTTCAAAAAAATGTAGTTGCAAAATACAATCTTTTCTATGCTTTATATTGTTGACTTTGCAATTCAAAGTAAAGAAGAGACACATATAATTTGATTCCTTCTTCTGTTTATAAAGAAGTCACTATTTCTTTTTCATTGACATGTGCTCTGATTACTGTTGAGATTTTTACCCAAAAAAATGAATATAACAATGTAGAAAAGGAATAATTAACAACATTTTTCTCTCATTGTATTTCTCACAGAAAGTTGGAATTAAAAAAAAAATTATAACTACAAATATGTTTCAAAACAAAGATCTTAATAGAAATAAGAACTCTTGGACTTCCCTGGTGGTCCAGTGTCTAAGACTCTGTGCTCCCAATGCAGGGGACCTGGGTTTGATCCCTAGTCAGGGAACTAGACCCCACATGCTGCAACTAAAGATTCCAAGTGCTACAACTAAGAGCCAGTACAGCCAAAGAAATACGTAAATATTTTTAAAAATAAAAAGAACTCTTAAATGCATTACAGATTGCCTTGCGTAAACTGACATGAACATGATTTTCAGATAATATAAATTAATGCCATAATACCTGTATCTGTGTTTATTAAAGGGGAAGAACTCCGTATCTACATGTAGATGTATAGCATAATCAGATATTCAGTTTGATTTATTTGATAACTAAAAAAATAAGACACCTAAGAAGCAGTTATTCTCACACTAAGCTGCTCACTGGAATGACCTGGAAGCCTCTCACATTCACAGATTCCTCAAGCCTATCCCATAGGCTTGTATTCAGTAGGGTGTGGCCTGACTCTAGGAATCTCTATTTCCTTAAAGCCTTCCAGGTGATTCTGGTATGTAGCAAGAAGTCAACTGAATAAATCTTTAATAGTTGAAATATTTACTATGGGCAAAACTTTGAGCTCAACTTGGGAAGAGAGAAAGTAGATACATTTATTCTCATGCAGCTTATTATCGACCTTACTGGTTTTCCAATTAAGACTAAATCTACCTCTGAGGGACATCTGGAAATGCCTAGACACACTTCTAGCTGTCACCACTAGGGCGAGGCAGGATGAAGTTGGGGAGGCAGTACTACTGGCCTCTAGTGTGTAGAGGCCAACGGATGGGGCTAAACATTTTACAGTGCACAGGACAGTCCTTCACAACCAAGAATTATCCAGCCCAAAATGCCACTACTGTCAAGCCTAAGAAATCCTGGTTATAACAGGATGAATAAGCATGGAACAAGTGCAAAGCTTTTACCCTATACAAAAACTTCCATTTTTTCAAAAAATAAAAAAACTTATTTTTCGTCACCATTATACAGTCAGCAAATATTACATAGCAATGACCATAAGAAGGGCATAAGCACGTTATGATACTATGCTAAGGAAATAGTACTAGAATATTTCATTTAGTCATCACTTGAAGCGGGTATAATCTAGTTCTTCCTGGTACTTCAGCTGGTAAATAATCCCCCTGCAGTGCAGGAGACCTGAGTTTGATCCCTGGGTTACGAAGATCCCCTGGAGGAGAGAATGGCAACCCACTCCGGTGTTCTTACCTGGAGGATTCCCATGGACAGAGGACCCTGGAGAGCTGCAGTCACAGAGAGTCAGACATGACTGAGTGACTAAACACAGAACATAAGCCTACTGACATTCTAATTTCAAATTTCAACATCTCTCTCTTATATATAAGACCCAAGACAAAATTAATGCAAAACTTCCGTATCTACATGTAGATGTATAGCATAATCAGATATTCAGTTTGATTTATTTGATAACTAAAAAAATAAGACACCTAAGAAGCAGTTATTCTCACACTAAGCTGCTCACTGGAATGACCTGGAAGCCTCTCACATTCACAGATTCCTCAAGCCTATCCCATAGGCTTGTATTCAGTAGGGTGTGGCCTGACTCTAGGAATCTCTATTTCCTTAAAGCCTTCCAGGTGATTCTGGTATGTAGCAAGAAGTCAACTGAATAAATCTTTAATAGTTGAAATATTTACTATGGGCAAAACTTTGAGCTCAACTTGGGAAGAGAGAAAGTAGATACATTTATTCTCATGCAGCTTATTATCGACCTTACTGGTTTTCCAATTAAGACTAAATCTACCTCTGAGGGACATCTGGAAATGCCTAGACACACTTCTAGCTGTCACCACTAGGGCGAGGCAGGATGAAGTTGGGGAGGCAGTACTACTGGCCTCTAGTGTGTAGAGGCCAACGGATGGGGCTAAACATTTTACAGTGCACAGGACAGTCCTTCACAACCAAGAATTATCCAGCCCAAAATGCCACTACTGTCAAGCCTAAGAAATCCTGGTTATAACAGGATGAATAAGCATGGAACAAGTGCAAAGCTTTTACCCTATACAAAAACTTCCATTTTTTCAAAAAATAAAAAAACTTATTTTTCGTCACCATTATACAGTCAGCAAATATTACATAGCAATGACCATAAGAAGGGCATAAGCACGTTATGATACTATGCTAAGGAAATAGTACTAGAATATTTCATTTAGTCATCACTTGAAGCGGGTATAATCTAGTTCTTCCTGGTACTTCAGCTGGTAAATAATCCCCCTGCAGTGCAGGAGACCTGAGTTTGATCCCTGGGTTACGAAGATCCCCTGGAGGAGAGAATGGCAACCCACTCCGGTGTTCTTACCTGGAGGATTCCCATGGACAGAGGACCCTGGAGAGCTGCAGTCACAGAGAGTCAGACATGACTGAGTGACTAAACACAGAACATAAGCCTACTGACATTCTAATTTCAAATTTCAACATCTCTCTCTCTATATATATAAGACCCAAGACAAAATTAATATATCCTCTCTGTGGTAACTAAAGGGGACGCTGGTATTCCTATCACAGAATGGTTAGGAGAAGTAAATCAAATTACATAGTGCTCAATATTGCCTTATTCTTGCATATAGGGTCTTGGTATGATTATGTTAACTACATATGATTATGTTAACTACAGTTATAGAAAGAAGACTTACCAAAGTGGATGGCAAAGAACTAGGAGTACCACCTTAATGATGACAAATATAAGTGACTGAGCCAGAAAACAGCACCCCAAAAGATAAAATGTTGAGAAAGTATTAAAAGGAATTTCTAAAATCTAGCGAGTCACATGTCACCTGAAGAACCCCAATCTCACTAGTATCCTAATTGATTTTTATCAAGGATCTTGTCTAAAGAATGGTTGACAACATGCTTTTGCTGAAACTTTTGGAAGTTTTCTAAAACTGGAACAACTGCAATTTATTCTTAAGATTAAGACTGACATGAAAAGGGGAGAAAAGACCAAAAATAGTAACAAATACAATCCACTGTATTATATTATTTATGAGAGTGCATCTCGTTGTTAAGTTTATATGTGGTTTTCGCTTCTAACTCCTATTTTCACTTACTTATAAAAGATTATTGTTTGAAGGTACCTTTTCTTATCTCTGATTTATAAACAAAGGCTCAGTTCAGTTCAGTCACTCAGTCATGCTGACTCTGCAACACCATGGACCATAGTACTCCAGGCTTCCCTGTCTTTCACCATTTCCTGCAGCTTGCTCAAACTCATGTTCATTGATTCAGTGACAAACAAAAGTTGATATGTACGTTGAAATGTAGAGAAAATTTATACATTGGCTTCTTTTAAAAAGTAGATACTATGCTAAGGAAATAGTACTAGAATATTTCATTTAGTCATCACTTGAAGCGGGTATAATCTAGTTCTTCCTGGTACTTCAGCTGGTAAATAATCCCCCTGCAGTGCAGGAGACCTGAGTTTGATCCCTGGGTTACGAAGATCCCCTGGAGGAGAGAATGGCAACCCACTCCGGTGTTCTTACCTGGAGGATTCCCATGGACAGAGGACCCTGGAGAGCTGCAGTCACAGAGAGTCAGACATGACTGAGTGACTAAACACAGAACATAAGCCTACTGACATTCTAATTTCAAATTTCAACATCTCTCTCTCTATATATATAAGACCCAAGACAAAATTAATATATCCTCTCTGTGGTAACTAAAGGGGACGCTGGTATTCCTATCACAGAATGGTTAGGAGAAGTAAATCAAATTACATAGTGCTCAATATTGCCTTATTCTTGCATATAGGGTCTTGGTATGATTATGTTAACTACATATGATTATGTTAACTACAGTTATAGAAAGAAGACTTACCAAAGTGGATGGCAAAGAACTAGGAGTACCACCTTAATGATGACAAATATAAGTGACTGAGCCAGAAAACAGCACCCCAAAAGATAAAATGTTGAGAAAGTATTAAAAGGAATTTCTAAAATCTAGCGAGTCACATGTCACCTGAAGAACCCCAATCTCACTAGTATCCTAATTGATTTTTATCAAGGATCTTGTCTAAAGAATGGTTGACAACATGCTTTTGCTGAAACTTTTGGAAGTTTTCTAAAACTGGAACAACTGCAATTTATTCTTAAGATTAAGACTGACATGAAAAGGGGAGAAAAGACCAAAAATAGTAACAAATACAATCCACTGTATTATATTATTTATGAGAGTGCATCTCGTTGTTAAGTTTATATGTGGTTTTCGCTTCTAACTCCTATTTTCACTTACTTATAAAAGATTATTGTTTGAAGGTACCTTTTCTTATCTCTGATTTATAAACAAAGGCTCAGTTCAGTTCAGTCACTCAGTCATGCTGACTCTGCAACACCATGGACCATAGTACTCCAGGCTTCCCTGTCTTTCACCATTTCCTGCAGCTTGCTCAAACTCATGTTCATTGATTCAGTGACAAACAAAAGTTGATATGTACGTTGAAATGTAGAGAAAATTTATACATTGGCTTCTAGTATTAAATTTAAATACAAAAGAAATATATTCAAGTCTCAAATTGGTGTTTGGAAGTGAATTATGGGTAGCCACAGGCAAGGATATGGTCAAATAAATATTTTCAGATAACATAAATGTTGCAAAGCCTAAGTGTCTCCCAATATAAAATTTTAAATGTATTTAGAGTATAACTGGTTAGATACTGATCAGACAGAAAATGTAGCAGCACAGGGAAGATTCTATGCTATAAAAGGTGAAGGAATATTATGAATTTAGCAATCAAAACCTTTTATAATAGAGGTTCTTAGTAGAACTTCCTATTATTGAACTTAAATAGGAAAAAAGTCATTTTAACTAAGAAAAGTACAAATCAAAAACTGAAAGATTAAATATAGAAGTTGAAATACTGAATATTTCCTTTCTTTTATTTTATTTTTAAATTAAATAAAAACACAACAAGCTGACATGTAAGAACAAATACAAGAGATTCCCGATGTAGCAATGTCAGAATGCAATTACATTAGACCCATGCAAATCTTCATTTACCCAACTTTCACACATTTTAATATAAAATTTCCATAAGTTTATTAAGTGTTTATGTTTATAAAGTATACTATGGTGTACTTTTCTCTTTTTTAACTTGTTCATTTGCCTAGGTTTCTATCTGTGTGTGTGTGTGTGTGTGTGTGTGTGTGTGTGTGTGTGTGTGTGTGTGTGTGTGTGTTTATAGTGAGTAGAACTCAGCCAGAAGCAGTAAACTATTTTTGGAAAAGAACTCATTTTTAATTTAAATGTGGGCTTTATAGACAAGAATAAGAAGCCCTGATTGCAGTTAATTTCAGCAAATTAAAAAGAGCCTACAGGGAAAACTGACTGGTAACGAAGAAACGCAATCAAGTGTGCAACCATATTGATCTTCAAACACAAAGCTGAACAGATAATAAAATACAGTTTCAAAACCCATTCATTTCTGTTATGAGGATAGAGCAGATGCTGGTTTAAGTACAAGAATAAAACAAAAAGCCCATTGATTATTACAGCTGATACTGACAACACTGGATATAAACCTACAAGTACTCGGGACCATTTCCTGCAGCTTGCTCAAACTCATGTTCATTGATTCAGTGACAAACAAAAGTTGATATGTACGTTGAAATGTAGAGAAAATTTATACATTGGCTTCTAGTATTAAATTTAAATACAAAAGAAATATATTCAAGTCTCAAATTGGTGTTTGGAAGTGAATTATGGGTAGCCACAGGCAAGGATATGGTCAAATAAATATTTTCAGATAACATAAATGTTGCAAAGCCTAAGTGTCTCCCAATATAAAATTTTAAATGTATTTAGAGTATAACTGGTTAGATACTGATCAGACAGAAAATGTAGCAGCACAGGGAAGATTCTATGCTATAAAAGGTGAAGGAATATTATGAATTTAGCAATCAAAACCTTTTATAATAGAGGTTCTTAGTAGAACTTCCTATTATTGAACTTAAATAGGAAAAAAGTCATTTTAACTAAGAAAAGTACAAATCAAAAACTGAAAGATTAAATATAGAAGTTGAAATACTGAATATTTCCTTTCTTTTATTTTATTTTTAAATTAAATAAAAACACAACAAGCTGACATGTAAGAACAAATACAAGAGATTCCCGATGTAGCAATGTCAGAATGCAATTACATTAGACCCATGCAAATCTTCATTTACCCAACTTTCACACATTTTAATATAAAATTTCCATAAGTTTATTAAGTGTTTATGTTTATAAAGTATACTATGGTGTACTTTTCTCTTTTTTAACTTGTTCATTTGCCTAGGTTTCTATCTGTGTGTGTGTGTGTGTGTGTGTGTGTGTGTGTGTGTGTGTGTGTGTGTGTGTGTGTGTTTATAGTGAGTAGAACTCAGCCAGAAGCAGTAAACTATTTTTGGAAAAGAACTCATTTTTAATTTAAATGTGGGCTTTATAGACAAGAATAAGAAGCCCTGATTGCAGTTAATTTCAGCAAATTAAAAAGAGCCTACAGGGAAAACTGACTGGTAACGAAGAAACGCAATCAAGTGTGCAACCATATTGATCTTCAAACACAAAGCTGAACAGATAATAAAATACAGTTTCAAAAACCCATTCATTTCTGTTATGAGGATAGAGCAGATGCTGGTTTAAGTACAAGAATAAAACAAAAAGCCCATTGATTATTACAGCTGATACTGACAACACTGGATATACATAACTCTCCATACTTTGTAATTGTTCATGTCCTCAGGCAAAGTACTAACCCAGAGCTGGCACTGAGCCACTTTTATCTGAACAGACTCTCACACATTAAATATTTAGGTTTCAGTGAGGGAGGAAAAGGGAAGGAAATCAAACAGATTCAGGGAATGTGTGAGGCAGCATTTGTTAGACTGTAAACACAGCATGTTCAAAGCCCCTCCTTTGCCCCCCTTAAAACCTCTCTTGTCTTTCTTTGATCGACAGAAGTCTCCTGAGCAAAGAGCTTATTAGGCCAAAACAATGACTTGAGATAAATGCTGTCTTAATTCCTAAACAGAGCATTATTTTTAGGATTAATTCTTATAGCAGAACAGTGCCTTGTTTGGTACAGAAGGGCTCTCTCTGTAGATTCTCATGGCATTAGATGCACTACTAGCTCATTCAGACAGAGAAAGCATAAATTGTTCTACAATGATTGAGAATGGAGTGATAATTTCAAGAGGAAAGGACTGAACTCATTGCCCTGAGAACTGTTCTCCCTTCCTTCTTTCCTTTCCTCATTTATTCGGTCAACAAAATTAAGACAGAGCATCCTGTTGTCTAGTCCCCAAGTCATGTCCAACTCTTTTGCGATTCCATGGATTATAACCCACTAGGCTCCTCTGTCCATAGGATCTCCCAGGCAAGAATACTGAAGTGCATTATCATTTCCTTCTCCAGGAGATCTTACCAACCCAAAGATAGAACCCACATCTCCAGCTTGGCAGCCGGATTCTCTTACCACTGAGCCATGTGGAAAAACCTCCATGACAGAGCATACCCATGCCCTAATCTGAGAGGTTAAGTGTGGCAGGACCTGCCTCATTGTTGGTGAGGGACCACTCTTCTATCTTCCTGACCTACTTCTCATCTGATTTTCTGTTTCTTGTACAAACTTTCATCAATGTCTTAAACACAAAGCTGAACAGATAATAAAATACAGTTTCAAAAACCCATTCATTTCTGTTATGAGGATAGAGCAGATGCTGGTTTAAGTACAAGAATAAAACAAAAAGCCCATTGATTATTACAGCTGATACTGACAACACTGGATATACATAACTCTCCATACTTTGTAATTGTTCATGTCCTCAGGCAAAGTACTAACCCAGAGCTGGCACTGAGCCACTTTTATCTGAACAGACTCTCACACATTAAATATTTAGGTTTCAGTGAGGGAGGAAAAGGGAAGGAAATCAAACAGATTCAGGGAATGTGTGAGGCAGCATTTGTTAGACTGTAAACACAGCATGTTCAAAGCCCCTCTTTTGCTCCCCTTAAAACCTCTCTTGTCTTTCTTTGATCGACAGAAGTCTCCTGAGCAAAGAGCTTATTAGGCCAAAACAATGACTTGAGATAAATGCTGTCTTAATTCCTAAACAGAGCATTATTTTTAGGATTAATTCTTATAGCAGAACAGTGCCTTGTTTGGTACAGAAGGGCTCTCTCTGTAGATTCTCATGGCATTAGATGCACTACTAGCTCATTCAGACAGAGAAAGCATAAATTGTTCTACAATGATTGAGAATGGAGTGATAATTTCAAGAGGAAAGGACTGAACTCATTGCCCTGAGAACTGTTCTCCCTTCCTTCTTTCCTTTCCTCATTTATTCGGTCAACAAAATTAAGACAGAGCATCCTGTTGTCTAGTCCCCAAGTCATGTCCAACTCTTTTGCGATTCCATGGATTATAACCCACTAGGCTCCTCTGTCCATAGGATCTCCCAGGCAAGAATACTGAAGTGCATTATCATTTCCTTCTCCAGGAGATCTTACCAACCCAAAGATAGAACCCACATCTCCAGCTTGGCAGCCGGATTCTCTTACCACTGAGCCATGTGGAAAAACCTCCATGACAGAGCATACCCATGCCCTAATCTGAGAGGTTAAGTGTGGCAGGACCTGCCTCATTGTTGGTGAGGGACCACTCTTCTATCTTCCTGACCTACTTCTCATCTGATTTTCTGTTTCTTGTACAAACTTTCATCAATGTCTTAAACACTAAGCCATCCTAATACCTTAAATGTGCTGAAGAGGTACACCATTTGGGAAACATGATCCCCTACTTAATTATATTTACCAACGCTGGCTGTCACATGGAACTACCATACTGTTAGAGAGAGAGGCTAGATAACAGATTTTTAACACTAGATGATTTCAGAAACTGAAGCTGCTGCAAAACCAGTAAAATGAACTATAACAGGAGTGGGTTTGGCAGAAAGTGCACAGTTGTCAAGAATGCCCACTGAAATGATGAGCAGAAGGTTGCCTTATCCAAGACCGGGGTGAACAGCTTTGTACAAAGAAACAGCAGTAAGTGCAAAAGCCCCGTGATCAGAACAAGCAAGTGACGAGGCCCTTGGCATATTAGAGGAACAGAAAGAAAATCAGTTTGGCTGGAAAGAAGTAAGCTATTAAAGAGTGGAAGGAGATTCGGTTGAATATGGAGCCAAGTACCAGAAAGTTAACAAGCAGCTTAGATTTTACGCTTTGTTCCATGAGAAGTCACTGAAAGCCAGAGATGATGCTTAAATAATTAACTGGAACTTTTTAAAAATGAATATACTGTACCCAAATCTTGTGAAGCAAGAAGCCATATCTTTTACTAACCACCATTCATTGTTTACATAAATAAATTCATGCTCTAACCTACTTTTCTAAAATGGAAACAGCTCCAGTTTTATTTCCATATAAAAATATCAGAGATACTCTGGCCTCTAATCCTCCAAAAGTACATGTATATTTTTTTTAGCCTTTTTTTTTTTTATTCTTTATTTTAAAGATTTTACAGAGTTTTGTTGTTCACCAACATGTATGTTCCCAGATCATTCATATGCATATCCCTGGACCCTCCCCCCAGCCAGTTTCCCCCGCCTCCCACCCCTCCAGACCATCGCCCCAAGTGATTGTAGGTACTCCTATTCCCTTAGCGCAATGACCATAGCTTACTTTTCCACACGTGCCAGTATAGGTTTCGATGTTACTTCCTCTATGCCTCCCTCTCACTGTTCGGTCTCCACAATGTCCTTATGTCTATTCTCTGTTTTTCCATGAGTTCACTGCGTGTGTTATCATGACCCTCTTACCAGATCCCATATATATGAGTTAGTATACTGTACTTGTCTTTCTCTTTTTGACTTACTTCACTTTTTATGATAGGTTCTAGAGCTAGCCACCTCATTAGGACTGAGTCTTCTGCATTTCTTCATGTATTTTTTTTTTCTTTAAAACTTTTATTTTACTTTTAACTTTTACAGAGTTTGGTTGTTTACAGATGTGTACCTTCCCAGATTAGTAGTACATGTATTTTTATAACACTCAGATTTTCTTTACCACATCAATTATAGTTATAGCTGTAGCAAATTAATAAACTGAATAATTATCATTTACTTTTTGCCTTATCCACTATAATCTGTTTGAGTGACTGAGAACGTCCAGCACATCACTGAGAAGCCAGCAAATACTTTAAGTGAATAAAGTAGTATAATCATATGACCATCACTCATAAAGATATTCATTTAACATAAATATCTTTATGTTCATTTAACATAAATATTTTCCATATCATTAAAGCTTATCAGCTCTATAGTTTTTGTATAGCTGCGACATCCTATTGTTGACTACTTTAGAAATTTTAAGAACATATTTTAACTCTGTAGAAAAATGTTCCTATTTGCTTAAATCTAACTTATATGGACATGTTTAGGTCTCTGGACTTCAGTCTTGTCTCAATGTGTAAACAACAGTGAAACTTGAATATTTTATAGAATGTTTTCTAATCTTTTATTGGTGGAACTATGTCCCTCAAAAGGATGTGCTGAAGTCCAAACCCCAAGGACCTCAAAATGTGATCTTCTTGGAAAAAAGGATCATTGCTGATATAATTAGTTAAGATGAAGTCATTAATTTAGGAAGGTGGACACCTAATCCAATATAACCAGTGTCCCCTTTTTTTTTTTTTTCCAAATAAGAATGTCGTGTGAGGAGGCAGACATGCACACTTCATGTCAGGCCAAGGAACTACCAGAAGCTGGGAGAGTCCTAGAACAGATCCTTCTCTAAGATCATCCTAGGGAGCATGATCCTGCAGACACCTGGATCTTGAATTTCTGGCTTCCAGAACCATGAGATAAAACATTTCTGCTGTCTTAAGCTACCTTGTTTGTGGTACTTTGTGATGCCTGCCCCATCAGAGAGTCTTCAGTGCTAAATTACTCTTGATTATCTGAGTAGAAAATGTAAAATTGAATCCTCATCACAACCCAAAGACATTATTGTGAGGTCCACTGCACAACAGTTCTTGAATTCTTGACTTGTAACTCCAGTGTTAGAGAAGGGAAATTCAAGCACAGGATTCCCAGTTAAACTTGAAACATACTAGTAAACTGTCATTTATCTGAACCTCAAATTTATCCAGGCATCCAAAGTTTTCATCTGCTAAATCTGGCCACCCTAAGAAAGGAACTACTAGGAAGTAAACAAAACTTGATGCAGGGGATATTCACTTTCTTCTGAGGCTTATCCTGATGACTGAGGCTTACCAACTGTTGGCCAAGTGAAACAGAAGCAATAAACATAACCTTTGCTCAAGTTCAATGATGTAGGTGTGGAAAAGTCAAAAAAGACAACTGACAATCAGAGGAGCAAAGAGATTGCTTGAAGATTGCAGTAAATGTGTGGCAAGGGACATCCCTGGCGGTCCAGCAGTAAAGAATCCACTTCCCAGTGCAGGGGATGTGATCCCTGATCAGGGAACTCATACTGCACCTGCCAGAGGGTAACTAAGCCTGTGCACCACAACCACAGAGAGAGCCTGTGTGCTGCAATGAAGACACATTATAGCCAAAATAAAAATAAATAAATATAATAAAATAAATAACTCTGTGGCTAACTGCCCTTGAAGATGAAGAAAAATAAATCTTCCTATTGACACCACATGTCCTTTGTGACAAGGCTTATTAACCCAATAGCAAGAATGCAACCAATAAAATGGAAAAAGAATGATAAAATTTTTTTTTTAATGTAGTTTCCATTTGCTAGTGGAAGGGACTCACAAACATTTTGAGGTGTGACACAGATATGAAAAATTATTTTGAGAGTGCTAAACAGTTACAGCAAAATTTCCGGGCATTAATATAAGAACAGATGAATATGTCGACTCTTATTTGATATTTATGATAGAAAGAAGGATGATGGAAGGGCTCAAATTTAGATTAATTCACAAAAACTACAGGAGAACACGCAAAAAAATGAATCTGGCAAATGAACAGCCCAGAAGTCCCATGATAAATTGACCTTAGGAAAATTAATTGAAAATATAAATTACCCCCCAAAATGGTGAGACAGGGAAATGAAGTTTTCAGTAAGAAAAGGGCCAGCAACAAAAAAGATGAGAAAGCAAGTAAGTTTGATAATGATATGAAAATGTAAAATTGAATCCTCATCACAACCCAAAGACATTATTGTGAGGTCCACTGCACAACAGTTCTTGAATTCTTGACTTGTAACTCCAGTGTTAGAGAAGGGAAATTCAAGCACAGGATTCCCAGTTAAACTTGAAACATACTAGTAAACTGTCATTTATCTGAACCTCAAATTTATCCAGGCATCCAAAGTTTTCATCTGCTAAATCTGGCCACCCTAAGAAAGGAACTACTAGGAAGTAAACAAAACTTGATGCAGGGGATATTCACTTTCTTCTGAGGCTTATCCTGATGACTGAGGCTTACCAACTGTTGGCCAAGTGAAACAGAAGCAATAAACATAACCTTTGCTCAAGTTCAATGATGTAGGTGTGGAAAAGTCAAAAAAGACAACTGACAATCAGAGGAGCAAAGAGATTGCTTGAAGATTGCAGTAAATGTGTGGCAAGGGACATCCCTGGCGGTCCAGCAGTAAAGAATCCACTTCCCAGTGCAGGGGATGTGATCCCTGATCAGGGAACTCATACTGCACCTGCCAGAGGGTAACTAAGCCTGTGCACCACAACCACAGAGAGAGCCTGTGTGCTGCAATGAAGACACATTATAGCCAAAATAAAAATAAATAAATATAATAAAATAAATAACTCTGTGGCTAACTGCCCCTTGGAAGATGAAGAAAAATAAATCTTCCTATTGACACCACATGTCCTTTGTGACAAGGCTTATTAACCCAATAGCAAGAATGCAACCAATAAAATGGAAAAAGAATGATAAAATTTTTTTTTTAATGTAGTTTCCATTTGCTAGTGGAAGGGACTCACAAACATTTTGAGGTGTGACACAGATATGAAAAATTATTTTGAGAGTGCTAAACAGTTACAGCAAAATTTCCGGGCATTAATATAAGAACAGATGAATATGTCGACTCTTATTTGATATTTATGATAGAAAGAAGGATGATGGAAGGGCTCAAATTTAGATTAATTCACAAAAACTATAGGAGAACACGCAAAAAAATGAATCTGGCAAATGAACAGCCCAGAAGTCCCATGATAAATTGACCTTAGGAAAATTAATTGAAAATATAAATTACCCCCCAAAATGGTGAGACAGGGAAATGAAGTTTTCAGTAAGAAAAGGGCCAGCAACAAAAAAGATGAGAAAGCAAGTAAGTTTGATAATGATATGAAAAAGGCCTGAACAGAATTTTGATTCACGAGATGGAATTACTTTCCTGAACTACAAGATTCAGTATCTATGAGTTAACTGTCAAAGTTAGATTGTAATTTTGGTTAGGAGGATCCCAAACAATAATGAGAGAGAAAACTACCCAAGAGAACTGAAAATAATGTGTCTGTAAAAAATCCTAGTATATAGGGCTTCTCTGGTAGCTCAGTGGTAAAGAGTTCGCCTGCCAATGCAGGAGACACGAGTTCGATCCCTGATCCAGGAAGATCCCACATGCTGCAGAGCAACTAAGTCCATGAGCCACAACTATTGAGCCTGTGCTCTAGAGCCTCAGAGCCACAACTATTGAAGCCCATGTGCCCTAGAGACTGAGTTCCACAAGAGAAGTCACCACAACAAAAAGCCTGCTCACCTCAACTTGAGAGTAGTCCAAACTCCATGCAACTGGAGAAGAGCCTGTGGCAGCAAGGAAAACCCAGAATAGCCAATAAATAAATAAACAAAATTTTTTAAAAAAACTAGTATATAAATGTTTATAGCAGCATTATTCATAACAAATTAACGAATGGAAACAATCCATTTGCCTGGACTCCCCAAGAAGGTAGATGGGCCTAAGGGACCACTTCTAGCCATGGACTCCCAAAAAATGGAAAAGAATGATAAAATTTTTTTTTTAATGTAGTTTCCATTTGCTAGTGGAAGGGACTCACAAACATTTTGAGGTGTGACACAGATATGAAAAATTATTTTGAGAGTGCTAAACAGTTACAGCAAAATTTCCGGGCATTAATATAAGAACAGATGAATATGTCGACTCTTATTTGATATTTATGATAGAAAGAAGGATGATGGAAGGGCTCAAATTTAGATTAATTCACAAAAACTACAGGAGAACACGCAAAAAAATGAATCTGGCAAATGAACAGCCCAGAAGTCCCATGATAAATTGACCTTAGGAAAATTAATTGAAAATATAAATTACCCCCCAAAATGGTGAGACAGGGAAATGAAGTTTTCAGTAAGAAAAGGGCCAGCAACAAAAAAGATGAGAAAGCAAGTAAGTTTGATAATGATATGAAAAAGGCCTGAACAGAATTTTGATTCACGAGATGGAATTACTTTCCTGAACTACAAGATTCAGTATCTATGAGTTAACTGTCAAAGTTAGATTGTAATTTTGGTTAGGAGGATCCCAAACAATAATGAGAGAGAAACTACCCAAGAGAACTGAAAATAATGTGTCTGTAAAAAATCCTAGTATATAGGGCTTCTCTGGTAGCTCAGTGGTAAAGAGTTCGCCTGCCAATGCAGGAGACACGAGTTCGATCCCTGATCCAGGAAGATCCCACATGCTGCAGAGCAACTAAGTCCATGAGCCACAACTATTGAGCCTGTGCTCTAGAGCCTCAGAGCCACAACTATTGAAGCCCATGTGCCCTAGAGACTGAGTTCCACAAGAGAAGTCACCACAACAAAAAGCCTGCTCACCTCAACTTGAGAGTAGTCCAAACTCCATGCAACTGGAGAAGAGCCTGTGGCAGCAAGGAAAACCCAGAATAGCCAATAAATAAATAAACAAAATTTTTTAAAAAAACTAGTATATAAATGTTTATAGCAGCATTATTCATAACAAATTAACGAATGGAAACAATCCATTTGCCTGGACTCCCCAAGAAGGTAGATGGGCCTAAGGGACCACTTCTAGTACCAAAGCTCCAATTCCTCGTGGAGTTCAGGCAAAGGAAGGAAATCCACTCTGGGTCACTTCATTGGTCACTGTACCTGTCAACTAAAAAAGATGCACAACATGAGAGCTATGAGTTAAGTTTTGAGAACTGCAGCCCAGGAGGCAGCACCTCAGAGAGCTGAGAAACTGCTGCAGAGGCAGTGGGGGAAGGTCAATATATTAGATTTTGGTGAAGAAGGAGTTCAAAATCATCAAGCACTCATTTCACAAAAGGACTGCGGCTAGTCACAAGGAGCTGATGTCACCATGAAGGAATTTAGCACTTTTCTAGATCGGAGAAGATTCAAGGGTTAGGATCATGAAATCAGTTCCTGAAAATAACCAGCTTCCCTGGAGTACAGAGGGAAGCTGCCTCATTCTCCACCCTGAACTCCCTTCAACGTGTATCAAAGGCCAACAGCTACAGCAGCACAGAGTTCAATCTCCACAGAGGCAGGTGGTAACTGCCCTTGGAAAGCACCAGTTTGTCATTGACATCCTTAGCTGATTAAAGGATAAACAAAATGTGGAGTATCTGCATGACAAAATTAAAAGGAATTAAGAACTTATACATACTACAACATGAGTGAACCTTGAATGTGTAATGAAGAGTGAAAGAAGTTAGACACAAGGACCATATATATGATCCCATTTAGGTGAACTGTCCAGAAAAGGCCGATCTTTAAGACTGGATGTAGGTAAGTGGAATAATGAGAATGTAGGCACGAAACAGGCAAAGGACACAGGGCTTCTTCCGGGGTGACTAAAATATTATAAAATTGATCGTGGTGGTTGTTGTGCTTCTCTGAATATATTAAAAGCATTGAGTTTTACCTGCTAAATGGATAGATGAACTATACAGCATGTAAATTATGTCTCAATAAAACCGTTATAAAAAATAAAATGCAATTTTAATATTATGCTTTCTTCCAATTTTATAGTAATGGCTTCCCTGTCCTTCACTATCTCTTGAGGTTTGTGCAGATTCATGTCCATTGAGTTGATGATGCCATCCAACCATCTCATCCTTGGTCATCCCTTTTGCCTCCTGCCTTCAATCTTTCCCAGAATCACAGTCTTTTCCAATGAGTCAGCTCATCGCATCAAGTGGCCAAAGTACTAGAGCTTCAGCTTCAGCATGTCTTTCCAGTGAATATTCAGGGTTGATTTCCTTTAGGATTGACCGGTTTGATCTCCTTGCTGTCCAAGGGACTCTAGAAAGTCTTCTTCAGCAACACAATTGAAAACCATTAATTCTTCAATACACCGCCTTTTTTATGGTCCAACTTTCACAATCATATATGACTACTGGATAAACCACAGCTTTGACTATATGGACCTTCGTCAGCAAAGTGATGTCTCTGCTTTTTAATACACTATCTAGGCTTGTCACAGCTTTCCTTCCTAGGAGCAAGTGTCTTATAATTTCATGACTGCAGTTACCATCTGCAGTGATTTTGGAGCTCAAAGAAATAAAATCTGTCACTGCTTCCATTTTAGATCTAAACAAGCAGTAAATGACTAGTTTACAATTTGGAAAAAAGTACAACAAGGCTGCATATTGTCACCTTGCTTATTTAACTTATATGTAGAGTGCATCATGCAAAATGTTGGGCTGTGTGAATCACAAGCTGGAGTCAAGATTTCTGGGAGAAATATCAACAACCTCAGATATGGAGATGGTACCACTCTAATGGCAAAAAGTGAAGAGGAACTAAAAAGCCTCTTGATGAGAGTAAAAAAGAAGAATGAAAAGGCTAGCTTAACACTCAACATTCAAAAAATGAAGATCATGGCACCCATGGATCTTTAAGACTGGATGTAGGTAAGTGGAATAATGAGAATGTAGGCACGAAACAGGCAAAGGACACAGGGCTTCTTCCGGGGTGACTAAAATATTATAAAATTGATCGTGGTGGTTGTTGTGCTTCTCTGAATATATTAAAAGCATTGAGTTTTACCTGCTAAATGGATAGATGAACTATACAGCATGTAAATTATGTCTCAATAAAACCGTTATAAAAAATAAAATGCAATTTTAATATTATGCTTTCTTCCAATTTTATAGTAATGGCTTCCCTGTCCTTCACTATCTCTTGAGGTTTGTGCAGATTCATGTCCATTGAGTTGATGATGCCATCCAACCATCTCATCCTTGGTCATCCCTTTTGCCTCCTGCCTTCAATCTTTCCCAGAATCACAGTCTTTTCCAATGAGTCAGCTCATCGCATCAAGTGGCCAAAGTACTAGAGCTTCAGCTTCAGCATGTCTTTCCAGTGAATATTCAGGGTTGATTTCCTTTAGGATTGACCGGTTTGATCTCCTTGCTGTCCAAGGGACTCTAGAAAGTCTTCTTCAGCAACACAATTGAAAACCATTAATTCTTCAATACACCGCCTTTTTTATGGTCCAACTTTCACAATCATATATGACTACTGGATAAACCACAGCTTTGACTATATGGACCTTCGTCAGCAAAGTGATGTCTCTGCTTTTTAATACACTATCTAGGCTTGTCACAGCTTTCCTTCCTAGGAGCAAGTGTCTTATAATTTCATGACTGCAGTTACCATCTGCAGTGATTTTGGAGCTCAAAGAAATAAAATCTGTCACTGCTTCCATTTTAGATCTAAACAAGCAGTAAATGACTAGTTTACAATTTGGAAAAAAGTACAACAAGGCTGCATATTGTCACCTTGCTTATTTAACTTATATGTAGAGTGCATCATGCAAAATGTTGGGCTGTGTGAATCACAAGCTGGAGTCAAGATTTCTGGGAGAAATATCAACAACCTCAGATATGGAGATGGTACCACTCTAATGGCAAAAAGTGAAGAGGAACTAAAAAGCCTCTTGATGAGAGTAAAAAAGAAGAATGAAAAGGCTAGCTTAACACTCAACATTCAAAAAATGAAGATCATGGCACCCAGTCCCACCACTTCATGGCAAATAGAAGAGATTGTGCTTATATCATAATATATGTACCCATAGGCGTTTAGGTACATACATGCACTATCATTTTTAAGACAATTTAAATATTACCAACATTTTTCTACAACTTGCAAGATACTTTAAACTTCCTATTACTATACTTATAGTACAATATAGGAAAGCAAAATTTGCCACCCTAAAATGCCTCACTGGCACATGAACTATTTTTAGCAGCAAACATTCAAGGCCTGAAAGACATAGGAAGAAACTTTGACCTGCACCGACTGCCTGAAAGAATATAGATAGAGGATCTTTTCTAAGAATGCAGTGATCACATAGATAACTACAGTATGAACTAGGTGTGTAGAAAGAGAGAAATCTAGCAAAGTTTGTTAAATTCCTGTTTCCCAATGTCTCAGCTGACCCAGGAAACATTTGTTCACCAAATATCTGCTTTTCCATCATCAAGTGAATTGCTTTCCTTCCTTCTGAAATCCCAAACCACTACCACCAACATCCTCTTTTGTTTTTAGCTGAAGACGGTATTTAAGGTTAGAGTTTCTGCCAATTTAGTCTGTTACTCTGTTATCCTGGGTCTTTCCCAGGTGCTGATGTGTGTATGAGTCCCTCAGTCATGTTCAACTCTTTGTGAGGATATGCACTGTAGCCTGCCAGGCTCCTCTGTCCATGGAATTCTCCAGGCAAAAATACTGGAGTGGGTTGCCATTCCCTTCTCCAGGGGATCTCCCTTATCCAAGGATCGAACATGGGTCTCTCACACTGCATGCAGATTCTTTACCATCTGAGCCAACTGGGAAGCCCATGTGTTGATATATGTTTTTAAACGTTTTGTATGATTTTCTCCTGTTAATCTGCTTTGTGTCAATTTAAATTGCAGACCAGCCAGTTGAGGGAAATGTCCTCATACCTGGACATGCTCTTTTTCAGTAGTGTTAATGCCTTCTGTACTAGCACAGCATACATAGAATATATAACCAAATGTGAGAAGCACAGTGACTAATTTAGCCTTACTCTTCTTCAAGACAGGCTGGGCTGGGAGAAGCAGGGGAGGGATTTCTACTGGGGAGTAGAGTAGACGGTTGCTCATCAGCTGGCACCTCTCTCCTCTCCCCACACCAGCTGGTTCCCAAGAAGCCCTGATGACACAGCCACAGGTCAACATGGAGCCATGCTTGCAGCCACCTTGCTGTCTGCAGTAGCATCAGGGCAGACAGTGGTCCTGGAAACCTTCCTCACTCTCTCTTGTCTATAGCGTCGGCTCTCTTCCATTTGGAACTGCCAGTTACCAAGAGCCAAGATAACTTATGCCTGGTAGAGTTTCCATAACTGCTATATAAGTTTGATGTATTAATCTCCTTCCCTCTGGTTTCTGGAATATTTCCTCCAGGACTGTTATGGGAAAGGAAAAAGCATGCTACTGGGATAGCTTATCAGTAGCCAAGTCCCCTGCATTACAATTAATGCCTACCTGATGGGACTGTGTTGAGGACAGACTGGTAGCATATACAGAGAGGCAAACAGCAGAATGTTCAGGAAAGTGATTATATATTTTAAAAACAAAAAGCACTTATTTATTTATTTGGCTTCACTGAGTCTTAGTTGTGGCATGTGGGATCTAGTTCTCCAACTAGGAATCAAACTTTAACCCCCTGCATTGGGAGCTTAGCGTCTAAGCCACTGGACCATCAAGGAAGTCCCTATTTTCATATTTTTATTTTCAAGATCATAGAGCTAATCAATGTCAGAATCAGGATTTTGACACAGTAACTTAGCTCCACAGTTTCCACTCAATGATGAACTTATGACATCCTGAGTTGACCAAAAAATTCATTCAGGTTCTACCATAACATTGGAAAGATTAAACAAACTTTTTGGCCAATCCAATACATTAGATGTATTCCAAAATGATTATTAAAGGGGATACTGTAAACCTACCTTAGATAATTTTATTAAAGGAAGAGAGTAAGGAAGCATCACAGGGGCACCTTTGGCTATTTTTTAAATAGTTAATATTCCATCTTAGCATATTTACTTTGTCACCTATACCAATATTTAATAAATTGCTCAGTCTACAATACTACTTTATAATTTTGACTTCATGTAAGTTCATTTTTTGGTAAGTATGATAAACTAGCTTTAGATTTTTAGATAAGATTACAACTATAACTACTTTAAACCTAAATTTTTGTTGAGTCCAAGGCATAAAAATACATCAGAAATATGGGAAACCTAGCCATTTAATCACACAGATTATCAGGAGTTCTACAAAAAGCTTTTAAATGGCAAAAAGATAAAATGTTAAGTGTGGATGGTAATTACTTGCCTTTATCTCTTGTGTCAGGTTTCAAACCTCACCATATGGGTGTTTGTGCAAGATTAAATAGCTATTCAAGTGTGTAATGAGGTACATATACTAAATGGAACCAAAAGATATAGCATGGAATAGGTCAGAGCCATTAAAAAAAAGGGTGCTACTGGGATGTATTAATCTCCTTCCCTCTGGTTTCTGGAATATTTCCTCCAGGACTGTTATGGGAAAGGAAAAAGCATGCTACTGGGATAGCTTATCAGTAGCCAAGTCCCCTGCATTACAATTAATGCCTACCTGATGGGACTGTGTTGAGGACAGACTGGTAGCATATACAGAGAGGCAAACAGCAGAATGTTCAGGAAAGTGATTATATATTTTAAAAACAAAAAGCACTTATTTATTTATTTGGCTTCACTGAGTCTTAGTTGTGGCATGTGGGATCTAGTTCTCCAACTAGGAATCAAACTTTAACCCCCTGCATTGGGAGCTTAGCGTCTAAGCCACTGGACCATCAAGGAAGTCCCTATTTTCATATTTTTATTTTCAAGATCATAGAGCTAATCAATGTCAGAATCAGGATTTTGACACAGTAACTTAGCTCCACAGTTTCCACTCAATGATGAACTTATGACATCCTGAGTTGACCAAAAAATTCATTCAGGTTCTACCATAACATTGGAAAGATTAAACAAACTTTTTGGCCAATCCAATACATTAGATGTATTCCAAAATGATTATTAAAGGGGATACTGTAAACCTACCTTAGATAATTTTATTAAAGGAAGAGAGTAAGGAAGCATCACAGGGCACCTTTGGCTATTTTTTAAATAGTTAATATTCCATCTTAGCATATTTACTTTGTCACCTATACCAATATTTAATAAATTGCTCAGTCTACAATACTACTTTATAATTTTGACTTCATGTAAGTTCATTTTTTGGTAAGTATGATAAACTAGCTTTAGATTTTTAGATAAGATTACAACTATAACTACTTTAAACCTAAATTTTTGTTGAGTCCAAGGCATAAAAATACATCAGAAATATGGGAAACCTAGCCATTTAATCACACAGATTATCAGGAGTTCTACAAAAAGCTTTTAAATGGCAAAAAGATAAAATGTTAAGTGTGGATGGTAATTACTTGCCTTTATCTCTTGTGTCAGGTTTCAAACCTCACCATATGGGTGTTTGTGCAAGATTAAATAGCTATTCAAGTGTGTAATGAGGTACATATACTAAATGGAACCAAAAGATATAGCATGGAATAGGTCAGAGCAGATCAATTCTGTGGAAATAAAAGAGGAACAAGTTGACTGATAGATCTTCATGATTTCATTCATATTTGTATTTTGACAACCATTTAACCAAATACAGAGAATTCTACTTTTTTAAAATTTTTTGTAGGTAACCAAAAAACTATGGAAGGAAGCAGGAAAGAGATTGAGACCAAAAATGCCAGAAATGACCTCTAGAAGTGGGATGTCTGAGTAACTTGATTTGCTCAGAACAGCTCACTTTTATTTATTTATTTATTTTAATATATTTATCTTTTTGGGGAGGTGGGGTGGGGATGGAGGGGGACAGGCGGGCCACTTCTATTGGTCTTTCATTTCTCTATTTTTATCCGTCTTTGTTCCTTGGCTCCTGTGGGCCTCCCATCGCGGTGGCCTCTGTCGTCGCAGAGCACCGGCTCTGGGCGCATGCGCTCCAGAGCTCCGGCTCGGTAATTGGACACATCAGTCCAGCCACTCCGCGACACATGGGATCTTCCCAGGCCAGGGATGGAACTGGCGCCCCTTGCACTGCAAGGCGGTATCCTTATCCCCTGGACCACCAAGGGAAGCCCACAGCTCACTTTTACGAATTAATATTTAAATGACCCAGCAATCCCACTCGTGGGCATATACAAAGAGGAAACCATAATTCAAAAAGATACATACAACTCAGTGTTCACTGCAGCACTGTTTACAACAGCCAGGACATGGAAGCAAATTAAATATCCATCAACAGAGGAATGGATAAAGAAAATATGGTAGATAAATACAATAGAATATTACTCAGCCATTAAAAGGAACAAAACTGAAACAAAAAGGAACAAAACTGTGTCGTTTGCAAAGAGGTAGAAGGACCAGTGTGCTTAGTCACTCAGGCATGTCTGACTCTTTGGAATCAGATGGGCTATAGCCTGCCAGACTACTCTGTCCTTGGGATTCTCCAGGCAAAAATACTAGAATGGGTTGCTACACACTCCTCTAGGGGATCTTCCTAACCCAGAGATCAAACCAGGTCTCCGGTATTGATTTCCCTGTGTCAGTTTCAAAATGGGTGTTTGTGCAAGATTAAATAGCTATTCAAGTGTGTAATGAGGTACATATACTAAATGGAACCAAAAGATATAGCATGGAATAGGTCAGAGCAGATCAATTCTGTGGAAATAAAAGAGGAACAAGTTGACTGATAGATCTTCATGATTTCATTCATATTTGTATTTTGACAACCATTTAACCAAATACAGAGAATTCTACTTTTTTAAAATTTTTTGTAGGTAACCAAAAAACTATGGAAGGAAGCAGAAAAGAGATTGAGACCAAAAATGCCAGAAATGACCTCTAGAAGTGGGATGTCTGAGTAACTTGATTTGCTCAGAACAGCTCACTTTTATTTATTTATTTATTTTAATATATTTATCTTTTTGGGGAGGTGGGGTGGGGATGGAGGGGGACAGGCGGGCCACTTCTATTGGTCTTTCATTTCTCTATTTTTATCCGTCTTTGTTCCTTGGCTCCTGTGGGCCTCCCATCGCGGTGGCATCTGTCGTTGCAGAGCGCCGGCTCTGGGCGCATGCGCCCCAGAGCTCCGGCTCGGTAATTGGACACATCAGTCCAGCCACTCCGCGACACATGGGATCTTCCCAGGCCAGGGATGGAACTGGCGCCCCTTGCACTGCAAGGCGGTATCCTTATCCCCTGGACCACCAAGGGAAGCCCACAGCTCACTTTTACGAATTAATATTTAAATGACCCAGCAATCCCACTCGTGGGCATATACAAAGAGGAAACCATAATTCAAAAAGATACATACAACTCAGTGTTCACTGCAGCACTGTTTACAACAGCCAGGACATGGAAGCAAATTAAATATCCATCAACAGAGGAATGGATAAAGAAAATATGGTAGATAAATACAATAGAATATTACTCAGCCATTAAAAGGAACAAAACTGAAACAAAAAGGAACAAAACTGTGTCGTTTGCAAAGAGGTAGAAGGACCAGTGTGCTTAGTCACTCAGGCATGTCTGACTCTTTGGAATCAGATGGGCTATAGCCTGCCAGACTACTCTGTCCTTGGGATTCTCCAGGCAAAAATACTAGAATGGGTTGCTACACCCTCCTCTAGGGGATCTTCCTAACCCAGAGATCAAACCAGGTCTCCGGTATTGTGCGTGGATTCTTTCCCATCTGAGCCACCAGAGTAGCCCAAGAATACTGGAGTGGGTAGCCTATCCATTCTCCAGTACCCTACTCTGATCCAGGAATTAAACCAGGGTCCCCTGCATTGCAGGTGGATTCTTTACCAGCTGAGCTACCAGAGAAGCCCTAAAGAGTGTCATACAGACTGAAGTCAGTCAGAAAGAGAAAAACAAATATTGTATACTAATGCATGTATGTGGAATCTAGAAAAATAATCAAGATGATCTTATTTGCGAAGCAGAAATAGACACAGACGTACAGCACAAATGTATGGACACCACGAAGGGAAAATGGGAAGAGTGAGATGAGTTGGGCGACTGGAATTATCATATATACACTACTGATGCTATATATAAAACAGGTAACTAGTGAGAACCAAGTCTATGACATGCAGAACTCTGTTTGGTGCTCTGCGGTGACCTAAATGGGAAAGAAATCCAAAAAAGAGAAGGGATATATGTAAACATACAGATGATTCACTTTGCTATACAGCAGAAACTGACAGCAGTGTAAAGCAACTATATTCAAAAAAAAAAAATTAGCATTACCCCCAGGCTCCACCTTTTACTCTCAAAAATGCCCCAGTTTGGTTGATAAATTATATAATCGCCTCAGCTGGAGAGATTTTTGATAGCTATCATCAGAGTCACCTCAAAACAATTTAAGCATGAGCTTGCCTCCAAGCCCTGTCTCTAAAGGTGGCAGCCAGAAAAGATACTTGAGAAGAGAGAGGGTGGTCTGGTTGATATTTTAATCTCACACTAGGATAGGTGAGAACCATCTGAGCTACACTCAGGCGGATGTGATGGTATGCATATGCGTGTGTGCTGAGACAGAGACCAAGGGGAGCCAGCCAGTGGCTTTGATCATCTGAGGCAGGGTGTGTTCTCCCTTCACCCTGATAGTCAAATATGTGGAGCAGTAAATATATCAAGCCTAATGCTTTGATCCTGAGAAATCTAGGATCGATGGGCTAGCCTGAGTCCTGCATTCTCCAGTACAACCTCCTCTAGGGATCTTCCTAACCCAGAGATCAAACCAGGTCTCCGGTATTGTGCGTGGATTCTTTCCCATCTGAGCCACCAGAGTAGCCCAAGAATACTGGAGTGGGTAGCCTATCCATTCTCCAGTACCCTACTCTGATCCAGGAATTAAACCAGGGTCCCCTGCATTGCAGGTGGATTCTTTACCAGCTGAGCTACCAGAGAAGCCCTAAAGAGTGTCATACAGACTGAAGTCAGTCAGAAAGAGAAAAACAAATATTGTATACTAATGCATGTATGTGGAATCTAGAAAAATAATCAAGATGATCTTATTTGCGAAGCAGAAATAGACACAGACGTACAGCACAAATGTATGGACACCACGAAGGGAAAATGGGAAGAGTGAGATGAGTTGGGCGACTGGAATTATCATATATACACTACTGATGCTATATATAAAACAGGTAACTAGTGAGAACCAAGTCTATGACATGCAGAACTCTGTTTGGTGCTCTGCGGTGACCTAAATGGGAAAGAAATCCAAAAAAGAGAAGGGATATATGTAAACATACAGATGATTCACTTTGCTATACAGCAGAAACTGACAGCAGTGTAAAGCAACTATATTCAAAAAAAAAAAATTAGCATTACCCCCAGGCTCCACCTTTTACTCTCAAAAATGCCCCAGTTTGGTTGATAAATTATATAATCGCCTCAGCTGGAGAGATTTTTGATAGCTATCATCAGAGTCACCTCAAAACAATTTAAGCATGAGCTTGCCTCCAAGCCCTGTCTCTAAAGGTGGCAGCCAGAAAAGATACTTGAGAAGAGAGAGGGTGGTCTGGTTGATATTTTAATCTCACACTAGGATAGGTGAGAACCATCTGAGCTACACTCAGGCGGATATGATGGTATGCATATGCGTGTGTGCTGAGACAGAGACCAAGGGGAGCCAGCCAGTGGCTTTGATCATCTGAGGCAGGGTGTGTTCTCCCTTCACCCTGATAGTCAAATATGTGGAGCAGTAAATATATCAAGCCTAATGTTCAAGGGTATTAAAGTCAGCATTTTTTTCCTGAGAAAATTTCTGTTTTTTAGGAATCAAAAAAATAAAAAGAGTTGAATGTCTTAACTTGTAAATATTCCCAAGATATTTTGCTAAATGGCAAAAGAAAACACGAAAATATTATAATGCCTTCTATTTCTGAAAGATGTATTAAATATTTGGACATGTTTTGGAAAAAGTGTCTGAGGGACTTTATTACCAAGCCATTAACAATGGTGTTGTAAATTGATTCATGGTTGCTATTTGCTTTAAATGCAATTGTATGCTCAACGTTCCTTATGTGTTTCTCTCTCTCCCCCTCCCTCCTTCCATCATAGTAAAAGTTTCTTCAGCCTGAATCCTGATATGAGAAAACACCCAGCACCCAGCAGCACCTCAGCCATTCAGCAGTTCTTATATGATGTGAACAAGAAATACATGGGATTAGTGTATATAGAGAGAACAGATAAATAAGGTTCTACTGCACAGCACAGGGAACTATAGTCAACATCCTGTAATAAACCATAAGGAAAAAGAATATATAATATGTATAACTGAATCACTTTGCTATACATCAAAAATTAAGACAACAATTGAAATCAACATACTTCAACAAGTTTTATAAAAAACAGAAGAATGGGTGAACAAAAAAATCAGTGGGAAGTTTACGTTACAACAAAAAGTGACTAGTGCAAGTAATCATAGGTAAAGGGTAGGTTTAATAAAAAAATTTTTTTTCTTTCGTCTTATTTCTATAATAAAATACACTCTTAAAACAAGTATTTTGCAACAAAAATTGTTAATGAGGCTGTGCAATAACAACAAAATACAAGCTTTTCATTTCTTCTCCTCCAAACCTTCCCTAATTCCATACCCAATGGCACCAAACTACCAAGAGATAAATGACATCAAATGATATAGGATAGGTGAGAACCATCTGAGCTACACTCAGGCGGATGTGATGGTATGCATATGCGTGTGTGCTGAGACAGAGACCAAGGGGAGCCAGCCAGTGGCTTTGATCATCTGAGGCAGGGTGTGTTCTCCCTTCACCCTGATAGTCAAATATGTGGAGCAGTAAATATATCAAGCCTAATGTTCAAGGGTATTAAAGTCAGCATTTTTTTCCTGAGAAAATTTCTGTTTTTTAGGAATCAAAAAAATAAAAAGAGTTGAATGTCTTAACTTGTAAATATTCCCAAGATATTTTGCTAAATGGCAAAAGAAAACACGAAAATATTATAATGCCTTCTATTTCTGAAAGATGTATTAAATATTTGGACATGTTTTGGAAAAAGTGTCTGAGGGACTTTATTACCAAGCCATTAACAATGGTGTTGTAAATTGATTCATGGTTGCTATTTGCTTTAAATGCAATTGTATGCTCAACGTTCCTTATGTGTTTCTCTCTCTCCCCCTCCCTCCTTCCATCATAGTAAAAGTTTCTTCAGCCTGAATCCTGATATGAGAAAACACCCAGCACCCAGCAGCACCTCAGCCATTCAGCAGTTCTTATATGATGTGAACAAGAAATACATGGGATTAGTGTATATAGAGAGAACAGATAAATAAGGTTCTACTGCACAGCACAGGGAACTATAGTCAACATCCTGTAATAAACCATAAGGAAAAAGAATATATAATATGTATAACTGAATCACTTTGCTATACATCAAAAATTAAGACAACAATTGAAATCAACATACTTCAACAAGTTTTATAAAAAACAGAAGAATGGGTGAACAAAAAAATCAGTGGGAAGTTTACGTTACAACAAAAAGTGACTAGTGCAAGTAATCATAGGTAAAGGGTAGGTTTAATAAAAAAATTTTTTTTCTTTCGTCTTATTTCTATAATAAAATACACTCTTAAAACAAGTATTTTGCAACAAAAATTGTTAATGAGGCTGTGCAATAACAACAAAATACAAGCTTTTCATTTCTTCTCCTCCAAACCTTCCCTAATTCCATACCCAATGGCACCAAACTACCAAGAGATAAATGACATCAAATGATTTCCTGAGGTTTATTTCTCCTGAGTTATGACTATTACTGTAAAAAATAAATATATGCTATCAATTAGGTGTGACTATTTGATCTATGTTCTAGATAGAGACAGTGGTGTGTTAGCCTACACTGGTATGTGTGTTAGTCTACATTGGCACCTGAAGTTCTTTAAAGCTAAATCTAAGAAAGGTGGGACTTCCCTGGTGGCTCAGTGGTAAAGAATCTGCCTGCCAATGCAGTAGGCACGGGTTCAGTCCTTGATCCCAGAAGATCCCATATGCTGCAGAGCAATTAAGACCTGTGCACCACAACTACTGAGCCTGTGCCTTAGAGCCCATGCTGAGCAACAAGAAAAGCCACAATAATGAGAAGCCCACTCGCCACAACCAGAGAAAAGCCCACGCAGCAATGAAGACCCAGCACGGCTAAAAATAAACAAATCTGAACAAGTCAAAAAGATTTTTCAGACCAAATCAGCAAGTTTTAGCCCATCCCAAGTACGAACAGGAATTAAAAAGAAAAAAACAGTATAGTGAAATCAAGTCATTCAATATAAATCACCATCAAATTAATTCAGCTGCAATTCAACTGAAAAGATAAACCCATCAGACCAATTCAACTGGTGTTTCTCAGGCACAGTTTAGAGGAATATGGCACTTGTAAGTAATTATTATTGTTGAACTCTAATTTTCACTAAAATGACAATATATGCATAACATCATATAATATCACATGAATAACATTCCAAGAAAATAAGAATTTTTCATATCACAGACCCGACCATTGCTAGCTTGCAATTTTTAAGGTAATGTATTATTTTCTGCCTCATATACCAATTAATTTCTCCAAAACACAGTCAAAAACCAAAGTCATGTTATTGGCAGTATACTGCTCTTTGACAGACTATACATTTAAAGCAAATTGTATAATCTAATTTTAGAACTCACAATTTAGGTTAAAAGAAGGTTTGTGGTTTTTGTTTTATTTTTTTAAAAAAAAAGAAGGTATTTTTTATATATCCAATTTGCTTTCTCAACTACAGTTAGTGTAGCCTTTCAAAGACAACCTCTGCATACATCATGTCCACTTGAAAGCTTAAACCTATCTTGACTCCTTTCTGCCACTGGACGAAGCCAGTACTCCTTAATGTGGTGAGCAAAGTCCTTATAAGGACACTTCTGCCTATTATCTAGGCTCCTCTTCTGACATAGTTCCTCTCACTAGACGTACACTATGCTTGAATCCACCATTCTTTTTTGCCATGCTGTGCTGTATCTGTAGAATCTCAGCTCCCTAGTCAGGGATGTGTCCCCTGCCTTGCAGTCTTAACCACTTGACCGCCAGGGAAGTCCCTCAATTTGCTATTCTTTGTCTTGCCTTGGGGCTTTTAAATTTGCTACTCTTTGCGCAAATCACTTCATTCTTCTAGTGTCTATCCAACCATTTGGTCATAGATTTTATGACTTTCTTTCCAAAGACTTCCTATATCAAGAACTGGGTAAGGGTTCTCTGCATTCTCCTAACTTCTTGTCTTTACCCCATCCTAGCACTACACTCTCCAGCTAATCTATCTTATCTAGTTATCTAACCTCGTGCTAGAACACAGGAAGCTCATTTTCTCCTGTTTTAATATTTCTTTGTTTGGCTGCACTTAGTCTTGGTTGCAGCAATGTGGGATCTAACTCCCTGACCAGGGATCAAATCTGGACCCCCCTGCATTGGAAATGGAGAGTCTTAACCACTGGACCACCACAGAAGTCCCCCTGGGGAATTCTAAACAAACATTCACTGAATAAACAGATGAAAAAAGCCAGTGAGTCTGACCTGTAATTTCTCCCTCTTCAACACTTTGTTTTGCTATGCCATTTACTGGGCTAAAGTGCCACTGTGTGAGAGTGACATCCTTCAGTGCCCATAATAGAGTAATTCTCGAAATACACATGGCCTTGTTATGTAACTAGATGTTGTTATTATTGCTTTGGGAAGTGCCTCAGCAAATAAGTTTCTTACTTTGTAGGACAACTGACATCTCCTAAAAATTTTCCATGAATATTCAACTCAGAAATGATTTCATTCTATGCAGTGGATTTTCTGATTCTTTATATACCACATTTTACTCTTTATGAGCTTACTTTGCTTCATCTTTAGTCCCCAAATTCAATGACCAAGATAATATAATGTCATGAGTACAGAATATGACCTCTGCTCAGAAGAATTTCATTTCCATAGCATTTATTTACAGGGCTTGGTGAAGAATGAAACAGCTCTTCAATTCCTTCCCCTTATAACTAACACAGCAATTTCTGATGCTTTTTTTCCTGAGTGTTTTTTTCTATAATTTCTTTTTATGCTTTTTGATATAATTAGTATAATTAGCCTCGGACACACAATAAGCAAAAGTAACAAAGAAAGGGTTTCCCTGGTGGTCCAGTGGGTAAGGACACTGCCTCGCAGTGCAAGGGGCGCCAGTTCCATCCCTGCCCTGGGAAGATCCCACGTGCCGCAGAGCGGCTGGACCGAGGTTTTTTTAATTCCAACCATTTGGTCATAAGATTTTATGACTTTCTTTCCAAAGACTTCCTATATCAAGAACTGGGTAAGGGTTCTCTGCATTCTCCTAACTTCTTGTCTTTACCCCATCCTAGCACTACACTCTCCAGCTAATCTATCTTATCTAGTTATCTAACCTCGTGCTAGAACACAGGAAGCTCATTTTCTCCTGTTTTAATATTTCTTTGTTTGGCTGCACTTAGTCTTGGTTGCAGCAATGTGGGATCTAACTCCCTGACCAGGGATCAAATCTGGACCCCCCTGCATTGGAAATGGAGAGTCTTAACCACTGGACCACCACAGAAGTCCCCCTGGGGAATTCTAAACAAACATTCACTGAATAAACAGATGAAAAAAGCCAGTGAGTCTGACCTGTAATTTCTCCCTCTTCAACACTTTGTTTTGCTATGCCATTTACTGGGCTAAAGTGCCACTGTGTGAGAGTGACATCCTTCAGTGCCCATAATAGAGTAATTCTCGAAATACACATGGCCTTGTTATGTAACTAGATGTTGTTATTATTGCTTTGGGAAGTGCCTCAGCAAATAAGTTTCTTACTTTGTAGGACAACTGACATCTCCTAAAAATTTTCCATGAATATTCAACTCAGAAATGATTTCATTCTATGCAGTGGATTTTCTGATTCTTTATATACCACATTTTACTCTTTATGAGCTTACTTTGCTTCATCTTTAGTCCCCAAATTCAATGACCAAGATAATATAATGTCATGAGTACAGAATATGACCTCTGCTCAGAAGAATTTCATTTCCATAGCATTTATTTACAGGGCTTGGTGAAGAATGAAACAGCTCTTCAATTCCTTCCCCTTATAACTAACACAGCAATTTCTGATGCTTTTTTTCCTGAGTGTTTTTTTCTATAATTTCTTTTTATGCTTTTTGATATAATTAGTATAATTAGCCTCGGACACACAATAAGCAAAAGTAACAAAGAAAGGGTTTCCCTGGTGGTCCAGTGGGTAAGGACACTGCCTCGCAGTGCAAGGGGCGCCAGTTCCATCCCTGCCCTGGGAAGATCCCACGTGCCGCAGAGCGGCTGGACCGAGGTGTCTAATTACCCAGCTGGAGCTCTGGAGCGCATGCGCCCAAAGCCAGTGCTCTGTGACAACAGATGCCACCGGGATAGGAGGCCCACACGGGCCAAAGAACAAAGATGGATGAAAATAGATAAATGAAAAGACCAACAGAAGTGGTTCACCCGCCCTCCTCCCTCCCCAACCTGGCCCCCACTACCAAAAAAAAGAACAGCACCCCTACCCTCTAAAAAAAAAAAAAAAAGTAACAAAGAAAAAGCCCACAAAATTCCACTTCAATATCCTGCCTTTCATAGACTTTGCAGATCTAAGTTTTCAGCCCTCTTCATAGCTCATAACCTCTAATCCTAACATCAATCTCCACACTCTGTTCAATGACAAGTCCTGTCTATTGAGAAGCAACAATGTTTTGGAAAGTCTGTGGCAACACAGAAGTTGCCCCATTCATTTTCATTAGTAAACTCAAGGGACACAAAGTTCACAAAAATTGCCAAGAGGGTTCCTGCTGTGTCTGGATGATTTATTATTAAACATCATTTTTCTTTTCAAAATATAGTTAAAAGAACTCAAGAAAATCATGTCATTATTTTACCTGAAATATCTTGTAATTTTACCACCTAAGCACTGAAGCTGCTGACTAGAATACTGATAGAATAACACAAAAGGCTTTCCAATGGCTGGAGGGAAGGGCAACAGATAGCAAGACCCATAAGTAGCAGAGTATAACATGGTTCGTTCCTATGAAGGTGACCAGAGAAAAAACAGTGTACATTTTAAAAGGGCAATCTGCCATACTTTAAAATTCAATGACCAAGATAATATAATGTCATGAGTAATATGACCTCTGCTCAGAAGAATTTCATTTCCATAGCATTTATTTACAGGGCTTGGTGAAGAATGAAACAGCTCTTCAATTCCTTCCCCTTATAACTAACACAGCAATTTCTGATGCTTTTTTTCCTGAGTGTTTTTTTCTATAATTTCTTTTTATGCTTTTTGATATAATTAGTATAATTAGCCTCGGACACACAATAAGCAAAAGTAACAAAGAAAGGGTTTCCCTGGTGGTCCAGTGGGTAAGGACACTGCCTCGCAGTGCAAGGGGCGCCAGTTCCATCCCTGCCCTGGGAAGATCCCACGTGCCGCAGAGCGGCTGGACCGAGGTGTCTAATTACCCAGCTGGAGCTCTGGAGCGCATGCGCCCAAAGCCAGTGCTCTGTGACAACAGATGCCACCGGGATAGGAGGCCCACACGGGCCAAAGAACAAAGATGGATGAAAATAGATAAATGAAAAGACCAACAGAAGTGGTTCACCCGCCCTCCTCCCTCCCCAACCTGGCCCCCACTACCAAAAAAAAGAACAGCACCCCTACCCTCTAAAAAAAAAAAAAAAAAAAAAGAAAAGCCCACAAAATTCCACTTCAATATCCTGCCTTTCATAGACTTTGCAGATCTAAGTTTTCAGCCCTCTTCATAGCTCATAACCTCTAATCCTAACATCAATCTCCACACTCTGTTCAATGACAAGTCCTGTCTATTGAGAAGCAACAATGTTTTGGAAAGTCTGTGGCAACACAGAAGTTGCCCCATTCATTTTCATTAGTAAACTCAAGGGACACAAAGTTCACAAAAATTGCCAAGAGGGTTCCTGCTGTGTCTGGATGATTTATTATTAAACATCATTTTTCTTTTCAAAATATAGTTAAAAGAACTCAAGAAAATCATGTCATTATTTTACCTGAAATATCTTGTAATTTTACCACCTAAGCACTGAAGCTGCTGACTAGAATACTGATAGAATAACACAAAAGGCTTTCCAATGGCTGGAGGGAAGGGCAACAGATAGCAAGACCCATAAGTAGCAGAGTATAACATGGTTCGTTCCTATGAAGGTGACCAGAGAAAAAACAGTGTACATTTTAAAAGGGCAATCTGCCATACTTTAAAAAAAAAAATGGAAAACCGGTTGTCACTAAAAAACCAAGTCATAAAATGTTAAAGCAATATACCGGCACTAAAGGGCAAATATTATAATTTATAAAAGCAATTAACAAAACCGTTAGGCTGTGGTCTTAGGCTAAATGGCCCATGCCTGCCCTTGAGGAGCCTTGAGGAGCTAATTTCCTAGGAACAATATTCAAGACCTTCCACACTTGGCCCAGCTTACCTTTCACAGCTCATAGACTGTGATGCCAGCCCAGGCAGCCCGCCGGTCCAGGACCCACACTTAAGGAACAGAATGTTAGCTCAGGTCGTCCTTCCTCAACGCACTGGGGAACTTTGGAAGTTCTGCCCAGGACTCAGCCCTGATGGATGAAATCAGAATCCCTAGGCATGAACTTTCCAGGTGATTCTATAATTTTTTTTCTTATATTTTTGGGCCTCAAAGTTTGCGGGATCTTAGGTCCCTTACCAGAGATCGAACCTGGACCCTAAAACCACTGAAACCAAACCTCTGGATCACCAGGAAAGTTCTCCTGGGTGGTTTTAATGTATAGCCTGTGCTGAGACTCACAGCTCTCCTCACACTGAAGCAAGCACCTTTCCCCATCAAAGAAGTATTTCCTCTCCATAGCTCATATGACTCTCTCAATCTGCTTTAAATTATAGTACTAATTTTTTCCCCTCTCCTCATCTAACTGAAATGCCACTTTCATAAACAGTCCACCTTTTCCTAAAACCCACTCTTAGATTCAGCTAGAGTAGCTGAGTGCTAGGAATCCAAACTCAGTTGTACTAGCTTTCTGCCAAACTGTCTATGATTGTGTCACCATCTAGTTTGGCACATCACCATCGACATCTTTTTCACTTGTGCATCAACAATATGCAGAAAAGTGGGTTTCCCCTGGTGGTCCAGTGGGTAAGGACACCGCCTTGCAGTACAAGGGGTGCCGGTTCCATCCCTGGCCTGGGAAGATCCCACGTGCCGGGGAGTGGCTGGGCTGATGTGTCCAATCACCGAGCCGGAGCTCTGGAGCGCATGCGCCCAGAGCTGGCGCTCTGCAACGACAGAGGCCACCACGATGGGAGGCCCCAGGAGCCAAAGAACAAAGACGGATGAAAATAGAGAAATGAAAGACCAATAGAAGTGGCCCGCCCGCTCCTCTACCTCCCCAAACTGTCCCCGGCCCTAAATAAATAAATAAATCTTAAAAAAAAAAAAAAAAACCAGTATGCAGAAAAGTTAAATAAAAAACAAACTTCCTTTAAGATGAACCCAACATCTGTATCAACATTATCCACTAAATCAGGAGTCCCTAATTCCCAAGATTGAATGCCTGATGATCTGAGGTGGAGCTGATGTAATAATGATAGAAATAAAGTGCAGAAAAAATGTAATGCACCTGAACCATCCCAAAACCATCCCTCCCACCCTGATCCATGGAAAAGGTTCTTCCATAAAACTCCTAGTGCCAAAGGCTGGGGACCACTGCCTAAACCCCTGATTATAGCCTTAGTTGTATTCTACTTTGCAAAAGAGTAGCACTCGAGGAAGAACACACTGACTAGATGCGGGACTTAGGTCCCTTACGAATCCTGGACCCTAAAACCACTGAAACCAAACCTCTGGATCACCAGGAAAGTTCTCCTGGGTGGTTTTAATGTATAGCCTGTGCTGAGACTCACAGCTCTCCTCACACTGAAGCAAGCACCTTTCCCCATCAAAGAAGTATTTCCTCTCCATAGCTCATATGACTCTCTCAATCTGCTTTAAATTATAGTACTAATTTTTTCCCCTCTCCTCATCTAACTGAAATGCCACTTTCATAAACAGTCCACCTTTTCCTAAAACCCACTCTTAGATTCAGCTAGAGTAGCTGAGTGCTAGGAATCCAAACTCAGTTGTACTAGCTTTCTGCCAAACTGTCTATGATTGTGTCACCATCTAGTTTGGCACATCACCATCGACATCTTTTTCACTTGTGCATCAACAATATGCAGAAAAGTGGGTTTCCCCTGGTGGTCCAGTGGGTAAGGACACCGCCTTGCAGTACAAGGGGTGCCGGTTCCATCCCTGGCCTGGGAAGATCCCACGTGCCGGGGAGTGGCTGGGCTGATGTGTCCAATCACCGAGCCGGAGCTCTGGAGCGCATGCGCCCAGAGCTGGCGCTCTGCAACGACAGAGGCCACCACGATGGGAGGCCCCAGGAGCCAAAGAACAAAGACGGATGAAAATAGAGAAATGAAAGACCAATAGAAGTGGCCCGCCCGCTCCTCTACCTCCCCAAACTGTCCCCGGCCCTAAATAAATAAATAAATCTTAAAAAAAAAAAAAAAAACCAGTATGCAGAAAAGTTAAATAAAAAACAAACTTCCTTTAAGATGAACCCAACATCTGTATCAACATTATCCACTAAATCAGGAGTCCCTAATTCCCAAGATTGAATGCCTGATGATCTGAGGTGGAGCTGATGTAATAATGATAGAAATAAAGTGCAGAAAAAATGTAATGCACCTGAACCATCCCAAAACCATCCCTCCCACCCTGATCCATGGAAAAGGTTCTTCCATAAAACCCGTCCCTAGTGCCAAAGGCTGGGGACCACTGCCTAAACCCCCTGATTATAGCCTTAGTTGTATTCTACTTTGCATAACAGAGTTAGCTTTATCTCGAGGACAAGAAACATATCTTACTGACTTAGATAAAACCCATGATACTAACACAAAGAATTTGACACTATTTGCTTTTAAGAGTACAGAGTTAATAAAAGTTGATCTGAGTTACAAATTTGTCATATACCAACTGCGGACCTTAAGCAAGTCACTTCATCTATCAGGCCTCATTTTTCTAATGGTAAAATAAAGAAAACTGAAAATACTGCTTGTATCACAGGATTGTTAAGAGTATAAAATAATACCTAGTAAACAACTTTTCTAGGTGGCATGCACAACCCAAATTTCAAATAAAGTAAAAGTCTGGAACAGCCTCACCTGTGATAATCATTAAACATATCCATCTTATGTGTATATGTATACACATACACACACACACAAGAATACATTGAGAGTCTAAGATCCCTGGACGATGCCTGAGACCAGCTTAAGAAGCAGATGGAAATGAGACCCATTCATGGGTTTACAGCCAGAACAGAAGCTGCTGAATCATATTCTAAGAACAATGAGATACAACTGAAGCAGGGAATAATAAAGTTATATTTAAGATTTTAAAAGTGAACACTGACTGACTTTTGTGTTCTCAGAAGAAAGTACTAAGGGAAGGGGAAGATGAAGGAAGCAAGGACAGCTGTTAAGAAGCTACTGTTACAGTAAACAGAAAAGCAATTCTAGGCGTTGAGGCAATCTTATATCATCATGCAGCTACACTGAGATAGAAAGCTATTTTCATTCACACTAAATTTATTACATATATGACTCCATTTGTCTTTTCAGAAGTGCTTTCTCTGTATAAGTAATTAAAATATTTTCAAATAAAATATTTTATCCTTTCACAATACTGACCCACCTTAGCAATCTTAGAAAGTAAAAATGTTTCTACAGCTGAACTTCAACTCTTTAAGAAGAAAGCACGTTTAATTTCTAAAGCTTCAGATATAAAATTAACGATTCAAACATCCTCAAAGTCTCCCTCAAAGAGGACATCTCTAATCGGTCCTTCATTTTTCCTTACAGCAAGAATATTCCGCATCAGCAAAAAGTACTTGCCCTGAGGTGAGAGCAAAGAACACTGAGAGATATGGGTCTGAAGAGCCAGCAGTGTAGGGTGGTGTGAGGAAGGATATCAAATCCACCACAAATACGAGAACATAAATCTCTTTTAGTTGTCCTTGCTGTTGTTGTTCAGTTGTTCAGCCATGTCCAATTCTTGCAACCCCATGAACTGTACCCCAGCAGGCTCCTCTGTCAGTGAGACTTCCCAGGCAATACTGGAGTGGGTTGCCATTTCTTCCTCCGGGGGATCCTCCCCAACTGGAGGTCAAACCCGCATCTCCAGCACTGGCAAGCGAATTCTTCATCCCTGAACCACCAACGAAGCTCCATATAGGCAAACACCCATTGGCCATGCCAAAATGCTCAGGGTATCTTTAGGGTAGGAATGCCAGAATCACAGTGAACGGCATAGTGGTGATGGAAGCAAAGAAAAGCAAATCTTACTAAAGAAAAAGAATATTAGTTTGGGTCAATCAGGCAGACAAGGGATCATTCACAGCACTGTCATCGTTCCACTGGAGAACTTCGAGCAGTTCAACGTAGAGCTTCAGATAAATCACCCTTGCTGTGTTATTGTGAAAATAAATGAAATGATGCTTGTGAACTGGAGCAGTGCCTAGCACAAAGTTGTACTCATATGTTTATAGACACCAGCACTATCAAGAGTTATATTCAGAAGCTGATACAAATCACCTCCAAAACGGTTATTACAAATTTGTTCTATAAATGCTCTCTGTTATTTCCTGTCCTCAACCTAGATCATGTTCTTTTGAGGACTGTCTGTCCATGGGCACACAGGAACAGTAGCAACATAGAAAATAAAAGAATACCAAAAGAGCCTTTAGAAGAAAAGAGGAGGAAAAAAAGAGGAAGGGAGGATAGGAGGAGAAGGAGGAAACATTAAAGAAAAAAGAATGTAATTAATTTGAAAATAACCCCTTTTTCCCTGCATGTTCTAAACTTACTTCCTCATAGTTCCTTTTCCTTTGACTAAGAATTCATCTCAACAATATTTACTTTATTTCTAGATGGTACATGTACCATCCTATAACATTTGCCTCTGTTTTCATGGGATTTGTTCACATTTTTAAAAAAGCACAAGATTTACATAATTCAATATTGGTTAATCACATCCTATGAAGGCCAGACAAATAGCTGTCACTCAATCACCACGCTTGTGCCAGGTGGGCATCTCTTAACCAAGGAGGAAGTGCCACCTCGGTGCTAATACTTCCACCCAGGCTTTCCTAACACTGAAAGCTTCTGCTCATCCCATTACTTTACCTGCCTCAATTCTGGAAACATGTTATTCAAATCTTCTGCTTGTATACATCTGTTAGCAGATTTAATAAACAAAGCAGTACTGAGAGCATTTCTTCTACATAGCTGACCTCTATGCCTACTCAATCCCTGCCTCACATCTTCAAAGAATGTTCTGCTCCTCCTTTAAGCTTTTCCTAAAATCTTATCACTGTTACACAGAAACTGGCTTGTGTGAATGTTGAGTGTGACTACTTCAAATTCCTCTGGCGCTTTTGGGCTATAGCTCTTAGCTTCCATACCCTGTGGCTACATTCCAACCACAAGTACAGAAAAATCCTTGAAACCTGCTGATGGGGAAACTCAACCAACAAGACAAAAAACTGACTGAAAACTCTCTAAGGTTAAAATTCTTGTGTCCTTATAAAAATCTCCCTTACACAAAGATTAACTGTTGTTTTCCCTTCAGTATATTCCAGGAAATACAACATTCTTGCTTTAACAATAAGAAATAATGTTGACATCAGCTCCAGGGAGGAGACCACCCACCAAACTGCTGTCACTGTAAGCTCCTGAGGGATATAAACACAAACCAAGTCCTACAAGTGGTGAACTCAGAAAGCTATGAGCAAGGAAAGGACACTTTTCTCAGTCAAGTATAGGGCTTCGCTCCTGCCTTCCTCCTTTCCTTTCAGCCACCCCTGGGTTACTGATAGGCCTTGTAAGAGGGTAAGGAGATGAGCAGCTAAGCACGAGGATACTCAGGTTTATCATATGACCTCACACAAAGGACATTCCCTGCTTTCTTACTTCCTCATAGTTCCTTTTCCTTTGACTAAGAATTCATCTCAACAATATTTACTTTATTTCTAGATGGTACATGTACCATCCTATAACATTTGCCTCTGTTTTCATGGGATTTGTTCACATTTTTAAAAAAGCACAAGATTTACATAATTCAATATTGGTTAATCACATCCTATGAAGGCCAGACAAATAGCTGTCACTCAATCACCACGCTTGTGCCAGGTGGGCATCTCTTAACCAAGGAGGAAGTGCCACCTCGGTGCTAATACTTCCACCCAGGCTTTCCTAACACTGAAAGCTTCTGCTCATCCCATTACTTTACCTGCCTCAATTCTGGAAACATGTTATTCAAATCTTCTGCTTGTATACATCTGTTAGCAGATTTAATAAACAAAGCAGTACTGAGAGCATTTCTTCTACATAGCTGACCTCTATGCCTACTCAATCCCTGCCTCACATCTTCAAAGAATGTTCTGCTCCTCCTTTAAGCTTTTCCTAAAATCTTATCACTGTTACACAGAAACTGGCTTGTGTGAATGTTGAGTGTGACTACTTCAAATTCCTCTGGCGCTTTTGGGCTATAGCTCTTAGCTTCCATACCCTGTGGCTACATTCCAACCACAAGTACAGAAAAATCCTTGAAACCTGCTGATGGGGAAACTCAACCAACAAGACAAAAAACTGACTGAAAACTCTCTAAGGTTAAAATTCTTGTGTCCTTATAAAAATCTCCCTTACACAAAGATTAACTGTTGTTTTCCCTTCAGTATATTCCAGGAAATACAACATTCTTGCTTTAACAATAAGAAATAATGTTGACATCAGCTCCAGGGAGGAGACCACCCACCAAACTGCTGTCACTGTAAGCTCCTGAGGGATATAAACACAAACCAAGTCCTACAAGTGGTGAACTCAGAAAGCTATGAGCAAGGAAAGGACACTTTTCTCAGTCAAGTATAGGGCTTCGCTCCTGCCTTCCTCCTTTCCTTTCAGCCACCCCTGGGTTACTGATAGGCCTTGTAAGAGGGTAAGGAGATGAGCAGCTAAGCACGAGGATACTCAGGTTTATCATATGACCTCACACAAAGGACATTCAAAAGACAGAAGAGAACACCAAACAAGATTATGATTTCCCTAGTGGTCCAGTGGCTAACACTTCAAGGTCCTAAAGCAGGGATCCCCGGTTCAATACATGATCAGAGAACTAGATCCCACATGCAGCAACTGAGAGTTTGCATGCCACAACTAAAGATCCTGTGTGTTGCAACTAAGATCTAGCACAAGCAAATAAATAAATATATCTTTTAAAAAGAACAGTAAACAAGAGATATTCCAAAGCAGAGAGCCTTATAAACAAACAAACAAAAAAGTCTTTACCCTCCTGGACAGTTGTAGTAAAAGTTCCACCATAGCCTCCTGAATTTCTGGTTTAGACCCTTTCTTCATCCTTTTCTGCCTCAAGATAAGGAGAGGCTTCACACTATCAGTGACCCAAGCCTCTTCCTTGGGTCACTACTCAGCCTGACATAAACAGAGATCTGACCCCGCCTGATAGCAAGATTACATGTTTAACAACTAGAAAGCCTGAAAAGAGTAATAACTTTTAGGCTTCTCTGGTGGTCCAGAAGGTAAAGAATCCGCCTTGCAGTGCAAGGGGCGCCGGTTTGATCCCAGGCTGGAGAAGATCCCACATGCCCTGGAACAGCTGGACCAGTGTGTCCAATTACGAGCCAGCGCTCTGGAGCGCATGCGCCCAGAGCCAGTGCTCTGCAACGAGCCCACGCAAGCCAAAGAATAAAGATGGATGAAAATAAACCAAAAACCAATAAGAGGCCAAAATTAAAAAAAAAAGAAAAAGAAAAAATAATAACTTTTGCTATTTTTGTGTTTATTTTTGATGTATCTCTTTCTATAAAAATGTTTGTCAGTAGTATCCTATTCAATAAAACCTCTACATCTGATGCACTTAGAAGATTAATAAGACTGGAGAAACAAGTGTGTAGTAACAGATACCTAAGAAATAAGCTGGAATTCAGATTCCTTGGAGAAATATCAACAACATCAGATATGTACATGAAACCATTCTAACTGCAGAAAGCAAAGAGAAACTAGGAATTAAAGAGCCCCTTGATGAAGGTTAAAGAGGAGACTGAAAAGGCTGGTTTAAAACTCAGCATTCAGGGCTTCCCAGGGCTTCCCTGGTGGTCCAGTGGGTAAGGACACCGCCTTGCAGTACAAGGGGCGCCAGTTCGATCCCTGGTCTGGGAAGATCTCACGTGCGGCGGAGCGGCTGGACTGATGTGTCCAACTAACGAGCCAGAACTCTGGAGTGCATGCGCCCAGAGCTGGTGCTCTGCAATGAGAGAGGCCACTGCAATGGGAGGCCCACCCAGGCCAAAGAACAAAGATAAATGAATGAAAGATCAATAGAAGTGGCCTAAATAAATAAATCTCAACATTCAAAAAATGAAGATCACGGCATCCAATCATATTACTTCATGGCAAACAGATGGGGGAAAAGTAGAAGCAGTGACAGATTTCATTTTCTTGGGCTCCAAAATCACTGTGAATGATGACTGCAGCCTGAAATTAGAAGAAAAGCTATGACAAACCTAGGCAGCATATTAAAGAGCAGAGACATCACTTTGCAACAAAGGCCCATTTAGTCAAAGCTATGGTTTTTCCTGTCATGTATGTATGTGAGATTTGGACCATAAGGAAGACTGAGCACCAAAGAATGTATACCTTTGAACTGTGGTGCTAGAGGAGATTCTTTTGAGTCCCTTGGGATGCAAAGAGATCAAACCAGCCAATCCTAAAGGAAATCAACTCAGAATATTCATTGGAAGGAATGAATATTCAGGGTTGAACCGATGCTGAAGCTGAAACTCCAACATTTGACCACCTGATGCGAAGAGCCAACTCATGGGAAAATACCCTGATGTTTTGAAAAATAGAAGGCAGAAGGAGAAGAGGGCAGCAGAAGTCAGAATAATTTAGAAAAAATCAATAGCCAATTTCAGCCATAAATTGAGATTAAAATTCCACCCTCTGCAAACCACAAAACAATAACAATATACAAAAAAATAAATTCAGCAATATATAAAATGGGAGAAAATGTCCAAAGTATATTTACTACTGCAAGAAATTCTAGCACAAAAACACTTGATCCCATACCTTTTTACATTGTCCTGCAAATAATACACTATGCTGCCCTCATAATTAAGCAATATGTTTATCGTATCTCTTTTTTTTTTCCTTTTTGGGAGGGGGGGCAGGTTGGGGAGGAGGGGGTAAGCGGCCACTTCTATTGGTCTTTCATTTATCTATTTTCATCCATCTTTGTTCTTTGGCCCATGTGGGCCTCCCATTGCAGTGGCCTCTGTTAAGGGTTTGGAGCACGTGCTCCAACTAACGAGCCAGAACTCTGGAGTGCATGCGCCCAGAGCTGGTGCTCTGCAATGAGAGAGGCCACTGCAATGGGAGGCCCACCCAGGCCAAAGAACAAAGATAAATGAATGAAAGATCAATAGAAGTGGCCTAAATAAATAAATCTCAACATTCAAAAAATGAAGATCACGGCATCCAATCATATTACTTCATGGCAAACAGATGGGGGAAAAGTAGAAGCAGTGACAGATTTCATTTTCTTGGGCTCCAAAATCACTGTGAATGATGACTGCAGCCTGAAATTAGAAGAAAAGCTATGACAAACCTAGGCAGCATATTAAAGAGCAGAGACATCACTTTGCAACAAAGGCCCATTTAGTCAAAGCTATGGTTTTTCCTGTCATGTATGTATGTGAGATTTGGACCATAAGGAAGACTGAGCACCAAAGAATGTATACCTTTGAACTGTGGTGCTAGAGGAGATTCTTTTGAGTCCCTTGGGATGCAAAGAGATCAAACCAGCCAATCCTAAAGGAAATCAACTCAGAATATTCATTGGAAGGAATGAATATTCAGGGTTGAACCGATGCTGAAGCTGAAACTCCAACATTTGACCACCTGATGCGAAGAGCCAACTCATGGGAAAATACCCTGATGTTTTAAAAAATAGAAGGCAGAAGGAGAAGAGGGCAGCAGAAGTCAGAATAATTTAGAAAAAATCAATAGCCAATTTCAGCCATAAATTGAGATTAAAATTCCACCCTCTGCAAACCACAAAACAATAACAATATACAAAAAAATAAATTCAGCAATATATAAAATGGGAGAAAATGTCCAAAGTATATTTACTACTGCAAGAAATTCTAGCACAAAAACACTTGATCCCATACCTTTTTACATTGTCCTGCAAATAATACACTATGCTGCCCTCATAATTAAGCAATATGTTTATCGTATCTCTTTTTTTTTTCCTTTTTGGGAGGGGGGGCAGGTTGGGGAGGGAGGGGGTAAGCGGGCCACTTCTATTGGTCTTTCATTTATCTATTTTCATCCATCTTTGTTCTTTGGCCCATGTGGGCCTCCCATTGCAGTGGCCTCTGTTGTCGCAGAGCACCGGCTCTGGGAGCACGTGCTCCAGAGCTCCGGCTCAGTAATTGGACACATCGGTCCAGCTGCTCCGCCGCACGTGGGATCTTCCCAGACCAGGGATTGAACCGGTGCCCCTTGCACTGCAAGGCAGTGTCCTTACCCACTGGACCACCAGGGAAGCCCTATCATATCTCTTGATATGATATTTTATATTCTGAATAATCCCTTGTTCCATAGCTTAAAATGAAGTAACACTGAAGGCAGAAGAATGTTAAATGTACTCCCTTACATTATCTGTACTTCCTCAAGGTGGGCCATACAGTCATAAAACATTGAAATTGCTGCTTCAGTTCACTAAATGATATTTGTTCCCTAATTTACTATGAATTTACTCTCTTAATCTATGCAATAACAATCATGAAAGAAGAAATGTTTATGGATTTTTTTTCCTGGAGTTTAAATGAAACTAGTGCTTTTATATTATCATCTCTGCTTTTCCCAGTATCAAAATATGAATCCACTTACCCTTTGTAATAATACTTATAAACATGAATACCTGAACTAAAATATCCATCTATAAAATTAGACAGGTAGATTAAAAAATGCTGTAAAAGCAGTAATAAAGAGCTATTGAATTCAAATAGGATTTGTCTTTTCAATAGCAAAGTTCATTATTGCCAAAGTGGTATTTTAGTTGAAGAATTAGAATAAGAAGAAATCAAACTAAATAGGACAGTGAATCAAATCCCTGGCAAAGTAGTGAAAAGGAAAAGTATATTTACTACTGCAAGAAATTCTAGCACAAAACACTTGATCCCATACCTTTTACATTGTCCTGCAAATAATACACTATGCTGCCCTCATAATTAAGCAATATGTTTATCGATTCTTTTTTTTCCTTTTTGGGAGGGGGGGCAGGTTGGGGAGGGAGGGGGGTAAGCGGGCCACTTCTATTGGTCTTTCATTTATCTATTTTCATCCATCTTTGTTCTTTGGCCCATGTGGGCCTCCCATTGCAGTGGCCTCTGTTGTCGCAGAGCACCGGCTCTGGGAGCACGTGCTCCAGAGCTCCGGCTCAGTAATTGGACACATCGGTCCAGCTGCTCCGCCGCACGTGGGATCTTCCCAGACCAGGGATTGAACCGGTGCCCCTTGCACTGCAAGGCAGTGTCCTTACCCACTGGACCACCAGGGAAGCCCTATCATATCTCTTGATATGATATTTTATATTCTGAATAATCCCTTGTTCCATAGTTTAAAATGAAGTAACACTGAAGGCAGAAGAATGTTAAATGTATTCCCCTTACATTATCTGTACTTCCTCAAGGTGGGCCATACAGTCATAAAACATTGAAATTGCTGCTTCAGTTCACTAAATGATATTTGTTCCCTAATTTACTATGAATTTACTCTCTTAATCTATGCAATAACAATCATGAAAGAAGAAATGTTTATGGATTTTTTTTCCTGGAGTTTAAATGAAACTAGTGCTTTTATATTATCATCTCTGCTTTTCCCAGTATCAAAATATGAATCCACTTACCCTTTGTAATAATACTTATAAACATGAATACCTGAACTAAAATATCCATCTATAAAATTAGACAGGTAGATTAAAAAATGCTGTAAAAGCAGTAATAAAGAGCTATTGAATTCAAATAGGATTTGTCTTTTCAATAGCAAAGTTCATTATTGCCAAAGTGGTATTTTAGTTGAAGAATTAGAATAAGAAGAAATCAAACTAAATAGGACAGTGAATCAAATCCCTGGCAAAGTAGTGAAAAGGAAAAGTATTCATTCAACTAATATACTGAACGATAATTTAGTGTCGGGCTTGTATCAGAGACTAGAAATAATAGACCAAATTTCACTTATTTCTTTGAGATTCTTACATGTCTGATGAGAAGCTAAAGACCAACATATAAACACATAATTACATTACTATGTAATAAATGGCATAAAAGACACATATACAAGATGTTATTGGAAGATATAACCATATGAGAAGTATAAAAATCATTAAAAACTTGGGAGCAAATGATGCCAAATCTGGAACTTGAAAAGAAATACCAATTAGCTCACCCACAGGCAGTGGGTCAGTGCTATCACTGACTAGGCTGTTTTGTTGCCAGAGAAGAAAAATCTTCTAGAAGTAACACTAGGGAGGAATGAATATTGTACAGGCAAACTGGAAGCAACACATTAGGGCAGTTTAATAACTTCCGTATGACCCCTACATACTTGATCGAAATACAAACTCCACACAGAGGTATGGTCTATCAGCTTCTGCAGAAATCTTTCACTTAAAACAAGCTTTGACACTGTGTCCACTATTGGTTGCAGATTATCGCAATTTTCTGTCTCTTCAAAATGAATGCTAGTTGTGGGGCTTTCCTGCTGGTCCAGTGGTTAAGATCCTGCACTCCTTGTGCAGAGGGCTGGAGCTCGACCCCTGGTGAGAGAACCAGATCCCTCATGACTCAACCAAAAGCAGATATGCCACAACTAAGACCTGGTGAGCCAAAACAAGAAAGAAAGAATGCTATCTGCCTACATTCTTCACATAGAGATGAATATCTCTGAAAACTTGAAATGAAGCACAAGGACTTATACAGCTTACTGTCACTTCTTGCTATTAATCAGAACAGAAAATGAGTCCCCTTTATCACACAGCACATTGTGGGCAGCACCATGAGTTATAGCACACATTCTTTTGGCCAAAGTAACTCTGTGACTCAGTAACATCAACGCTTAAACACTTCATGCCCCATCTCTGAGGGGTTATACTCAGTTGAAGAATTAGAATAAGAAGAAATCAAACTAAATAGGACAGTGAATCAAATCCCTGGCAAAGTAGTGAAAAGGAAAAGTATTCATTCAACTAATATACTGAACGATAATTTAGTGTCGGGCTTGTATCAGAGACTAGAAATAATAGACCAAATTTCACTTATTTCTTTGAGATTCTTACATGTCTGATGAGAAGCTAAAGACCAACATATAAACACATAATTACATTACTATGTAATAAATGGCATAAAAGACACATATACAAGATGTTATTGGAAGATATAACCATATGAGAAGTATAAAAATCATTAAAAACTTGGGAGCAAATGATGCCAAATCTGGAACTTGAAAAGAAATACCAATTAGCTCACCCACAGGCAGTGGGTCAGTGCTATCACTGACTAGGCTGTTTTGTTGCCAGAGAAGAAAAATCTTCTAGAAGTAACACTAGGGAGGAATGAATATTGTACAGGCAAACTGGAAGCAACACATTAGGGCAGTTTAATAACTTCCGTATTACCCCTACATACTTGATCGAAATACAAACTCCACACAGAGGTATGGTCTATCAGCTTCTGCAGAAATCTTTCACTTAAAACAAGCTTTGACACTGTGTCCACTATTGGTTGCAGATTATCGCAATTTTCTGTCTCTTCAAAATGAATGCTAGTTGTGGGGCTTTCCTGCTGGTCCAGTGGTTAAGATCCTGCACTCCTTGTGCAGAGGGCTGGAGCTCGACCCCTGGTGAGAGAACCAGATCCCTCATGACTCAACCAAAAGCAGATATGCCACAACTAAGACCTGGTGAGCCAAAACAAGAAAGAAAGAATGCTATCTGCCTACATTCTTCACATAGAGATGAATATCTCTGAAAACTTGAAATGAAGCACAAGGACTTATACAGCTTACTGTCACTTCTTGCTATTAATCAGAACAGAAAATGAGTCCCCTTTATCACACAGCACATTGTGGGCAGCACCATGAGTTATAGCACACATTCTTTTGGCCAAAGTAACTCTGTGACTCAGTAACATCAACGCTTAAACACTTCATGCCCCATCTCTGAGGGGTTATACTCAGTTACGCAAAATCCCTTTTGTAGTTGTCCATTTGCATGTATTTCCAACTTCTCAATTAGTACTGTAATACAGTGTTCTTCTTATGCTACAGTCTCTCTTCTAAATTCATGCACAATACACTTATCTTTTATGTTAAGATAATGCTTTTCTCTCCCAGCTATAATATTTTGTATCTTTTTATTCTTGAGACAACCTCTTGCAGTGCAATTATCAATTTCTCCCCACTTCCTGGGCCTACAACATCCTTCTCAACTGCCCTACAAGAGACTTGACCTGTGATGCCTCATTAGCATTATAGATTTCTAATCCACTACCAGCATCTAGTCCCCTTTGTTTATCTTGGCCATCCTATGACCTGGCAGCTGAACTTTCACACTGAAGCTTCCCTTAACAGAGCCAAACTCCTCACAAACACATAAAGCAATTGATTTTTTTGTTTGCTTTTGTTTCTCAGTGAATGTGGGCTTGAAATAAATAGATCAAAGATATCTATCTTCCCTTTTCCAAACCTTAGCAATATTCACCTCAAAAATCTCATTTTTAATGGGCTTGTTACAACATATTTTTACATTTTGTGAGCTTTAATTTCCTTGTGTTGCCTAATAGATTAAAAAATTCTAAGTAATGAGATTAAAATTCCTTAGAGAAGAAGAAATAAATCAACAGCTGTTTACTTGTAAGTCTAGGTTTGCCAAGTAAAAAATGATAGTAATCTCTTTAAGGACTTGGAAGAAAAAGGCAATAATTATATTTTGCTTTACTTTGGCATGTAAAATGAAAATGAAATGAAAATGTTGCTTTCATCAAAAATGAAAGCAAAGATGCTTTAATTAACAAGGGGGATACCAATTATTCTAAAAATAAAACATGACTGTGTTTCTCATAATTAGTGCTAATATTTTTTCTTTAATAACTTGCTTAGCATAGAAAGGAAGAGAGTTATGTATGGATGCTTTATAGATACAGCTTTATAATGTCATGATTTTTTGCAGCACTGTAAACCTACCAAAAAAACATAGTAAATTGTATTGACAAGGTTTTCATGCTTAAGCCTACATTTTATTGTACCATTATCCCTGAACAAACTGAGACACAATATTTCATTAGACTGGACAGATACATTATTGAGCACATAAAAGAATACCAAAGGCCATTCAACAGTTTTAGCAAAGAGGATCAATATTAGGTTTTGTAGGTTTGTGTACAGAAATACATTCTAAATCATAGCTATATCTTTTCATAATAGAAAATCATTCTAAATCATAGCTATATCTTTTCATTTTTTAAATACTCCAAATGAAAAGGCTATTTGTTTTTAAGAGATGCCTTTTAAGGGATTGCTTTTCATAGGACTTTAGTATCTAGAGTTGTTATATTTAGAAGAGGGAGGTTCACATTCAGACTTAAAATTACCTCAGAACTAGATTCTGAAACAGTTCTGATGATAGGTCTATTAAGTCATCAATTATTTATTAGGAAATATGCAATTTAGCGTCAGTAAAGCATCTGAGATGGAAATTTCCCCCAAACACTCTCCACTTTATACCACTAGTGATGTGAATTTGTCACAGAGCATCTAAAGTTTTATACGGTTTTTTACAAGAGTAACTAAAAGATCAAAGATATCTATCTTCCCTTTTCCAAACCTTAGCAATATTCACCTCAAAAATCTCATTTTTAATGGGCTTGTTACAACATATTTTTACATTTTGTGAGCTTTAATTTCCTTGTGTTGCCTAATAGATTAAAAAATTCTAAGTAATGAGATTAAAATTCCTTAGAGAAGAAGAAATAAATCAACAGCTGTTTACTTGTAAGTCTAGGTTTGCCAAGTAAAAAATGATAGTAATCTCTTTAAGGACTTGGAAGAAAAAGGCAATAATTATATTTTGCTTTACTTTGGCATGTAAAATGAAAATGAAATGAAAATGTTGCTTTCATCAAAAATGAAAGCAAAGATGCTTTAATTAACAAGGGGGATACCAATTATTCTAAAAATAAAACATGACTGTGTTTCTCATAATTAGTGCTAATATTTTTTCTTTAATAACTTGCTTAGCATAGAAAGGAAGAGAGTTATGTATGGATGCTTTATAGATACAGCTTTATAATGTCATGATTTTTTGCAGCACTGTAAACCTACCAAAAAAACATAGTAAATTGTATTGACAAGGTTTTCATGCTTAAGCCTACATTTTATTGTACCATTATCCCTGAACAAACTGAGACACAATATTTCATTAGACTGGACAGATACATTATTGAGCACATAAAAGAATACCAAAGGCCATTCAACAGTTTTAGCAAAGAGGATCAATATTAGGTTTTGTAGGTTTGTGTACAGAAATACATTCTAAATCATAGCTATATCTTTTCATAATAGAAAATCATTCTAAATCATAGCTATATCTTTTCATTTTTTAAATACTCCAAATGAAAAGGCTATTTGTTTTTAAGAGATGCCTTTTAAGGGATTGCTTTTCATAGGACTTTAGTATCTAGAGTTGTTATATTTAGAAGAGGGAGGTTCACATTCAGACTTAAAATTACCTCAGAACTAGATTCTGAAACAGTTCTGATGATAGGTCTATTAAGTCATCAATTATTTATTAGGAAATATGCAATTTAGCGTCAGTAAAGCATCTGAGATGGAAATTTCCCCCAAACACTCTCCACTTTATACCACTAGTGATGTGAATTTGTCACAGAGCATCTAAAGTTTTATACGGTTTTTTACAAGAGGAAAACCCTGACATTTCATATAAACATTAATCTTAACAAAGCAGAGGAGTTGCATAAAAATCAGACAAAGCACACTTAAAGCAAGCAACACTACCAGGGGTAAAAAGGGACATCACACAATTATAAGGGTCAATTCATCAAGACTAGGCAGCAAGACTAAAGGTGTGCAACTAATTATACAGCTTCACAACACATACAGTAAAAGTCGGTGGAAATAAAAGAAATGGACAAATGCACAATTACTATTAGCAACTTAAGCATACATCCCAGTAACTTAGAACATTGCAGATCAGTGAGTATACAGAAGACTTGAACAGAAGTAGCTACCAACTTACCCTAACTGAAGGCTTCATCCTACAGCAAAATATATATTCTTTTCAATTTCAAATGGAACATTCACCAAAATAGACAAATAGATCCTCTCCAATTTGTTTGGGTATTTAAAATCTAAGTCACTTCAGTCATATCTGACTCTGTGTGACCCTATGGACTGGAACCTGTCAGGCTCCTCTGTCCATGAGATTCTTCAATCAAGAATACTGGAATAGGGCTTCCCCTGGTGGTCCAGTGGGTAGGGACACCGCCTTGCAGTGCAGGGGGCGCCAGTTCGATCCCTGGCCTGGGAAGATCCCACGTGCCTCGGAGCGGCTGGACCGATGTGTCCAATCACAGAGCCGGAGCTCTGGCGCGCATGCGCCCAGAGCTGGTGCTCTGCGACAACAGAGGCCACTGCGATGGGAGGCCCGCAGGAGCCAAGGAACAAAGATGGATGAAAACAGAGAAATGAAAGACCAATAGAAGTGACTCGCCCATCCCCCTCCCTCCCCATCCCACCCCCCATAAGATAAATAAATAAATGTTTAAAAAAAAAAAAGAATACTGGAATAAAAAAAAAAAAAAAAGATTATTGGAATGGGTTGCCATTTCCTACTCCAGGGGATCTTCCCAACCCAGGGATCAAATCTGCATCTATTTTACGTGTCCTACATTGGCAGGAAGGTTCTTTACCACTAGTGCTACCTAGGAAGCTATTTAAACCTATAATGTTCAATGTCAATGCAAAAAATATTAGTTCACTGGACAACTGCCAATATTTGATTATGAAAATTACTGAATTCTAGTTATTTTCATTCATCTTGTAATTTACTATCTAATTTCCAAGTAGCGTATTATAGGGTGGGCTTCCCAGGTGGCACTAGTGGTAAAGAACCCCTGCTAATGCAGGAGATATTAAGAGACATGGGTTCAACCCCTGGGTTGGGAAGATCACCTGGAGGGCATGGCAATCCACTCCAGTATTCTTGCCTGAAGAATCCCTTGGACAGAGGAGCCTGGCAGGCTACAGTCCACAGGCTCGCAAAGAGTCAGACACACTGAAGCGAGTTAGTGTGCACATACACATGCACATACCAGAGAATAGCAAGTCCTGAACTTCATATCGTCCATCCCACAAATACCTAACAGCAAGGAGGCAGGGGAGTTCCCTGGTAGCTTAACGGTTCAGATTCCAGGTTTTCACTGCTATGGCCTGGCTTCAGTTCCTGGTTAGGAAACTGAGATCTTGCAAGCCAAGAAAAAAGTAGGCAGAAAAATAGCCATACAACCTCTTGCCACTCTCAGTTCTTGGGTGCTGTGACAAGCAGGTTGCACAAAATATCTACTCCAAAGCTGATGCATTATTTTGCTAATAGAATGGATCAGCACACTTTCTTATATCAGATTCCATAGTCATCAACTGTGAGGGTAGAGTAATAGGATTAAATGACACCCCAGACCTAACTGCCTATTTGGACAAGATTACGAATGCAAATCTTACGAGATATTCAAACTTCCTTTATTTAAGGGCAATACAACTGATAAAATCTTTCTTGCCTATCACATATTTTGAATACTGTTCATTTCACCAATGAAATGTAGCCTGCCAACCTCCTCTGTCCAGGAGATTCTCCAGACAAGAATACTGGAGCAGGTTGCATTTACCTGTCCAGAAGATCTTCCCAACCCATGCATGGAATCCAGGCCTCTTATGTCTCTTGAACTGCAGGCAGATTCTTCACTACTGAGCCACATGGGAAACCAACCCCTAAATTGTAGATTAACATTAATTTATAGTTAAGATATGTTCTTGACCACTAAGCCACGTGGGGTACCACTCCTAAGTTTTGACTGACATTAATTTACACTTAAGATACATATCACACTCTATGTTAATTATACAAATATATTTAAAATTACAATCCAACCATAGGTAAATCGATATACTAAAAATATACTAAAATACTTTAAATATTTAAGTAATCTAAATACTGAAATATCTCTTAATTGAATCGGGAGGTGGGAGGCTCAGGGCAGTAAAATGAATTGACAATGCCAAAGGAAACTATGGGACTTTAGGTAAACAACATCGGGAAAGAGCTAACCACTTTCTCATGGCTTTTCGTACCATCTCATAACTTATTTAACTACCACTTTAGTTTTCTTCAGAACAAAGAACAAATTGTCTCTCTGTAGGCAATAGGACTTACCTTCCTGAGGAATCTATTAAAATACTGCTTAGTAAAGGCAACCATGATTTTTAAAATCAACATTTGACAGGAGATTTAATTATCTTACTTTCAGGTATGTAGGAACAATATTCTCATTGTACCATCTATTTTTTTAATCCTATTAACATAGGACGTATTCTTAGTTGCAAGCGGTTCTATCGATGTTGTTTTATTTCAATCATGGATGGTTACATCGTTAAACGGTATTCATTTGATGGAGCCACTGAAGAACCATTTACCTCCCACATTCCAATTTTAACACCTACTCTTTGCTCTTCATTTTGTATAGTCTAAGTTACTGAACTTTCACAGAGATTTATCTATTTAGAATGCTTGTCAAACCCTTTCAAGGGTTTCCTTACGTGTTAGAGAAAAATATGCTTCCTCAGGCTTAATCTCTCTTTCAAAACTTCTATTTTAAAAAAAAATTCATATGAATTTTGTGTTTAAACACACAACATATAAATGTTAATTTTTACATATGGATTAATATGTGAAACTCTGACTGCTTAAATCACATTTATCACATAGTTTCACAAAATACTTCTATTATCCTGGAGCCCCGGGGGTCTTGCATTTACCTGTCCAGAAGATCTTCCCAACCCATGCATGGAATCCAGGCCTCTTATGTCTCTTGAACTGCAGGCAGATTCTTCACTACTGAGCCACATGGGAAACCAACCCCTAAATTGTAGATTAACATTAATTTATAGTTAAGATATGTTCTTGACCACTAAGCCACGTGGGGTACCACTCCTAAGTTTTGACTGACATTAATTTACACTTAAGATACATATCACACTCTATGTTAATTATACAAATATATTTAAAATTACAATCCAACCATAGGTAAATCGATATACTAAAAATATACTAAAATACTTTAAATATTTAAGTAATCTAAATACTGAAATATCTCTTAATTGAATCGGGAGGTGGGAGGCTCAGGGCAGTAAAATGAATTGACAATGCCAAAGGAAACTATGGGACTTTAGGTAAACAACATCGGGAAAGAGCTAACCACTTTCTCATGGCTTTTCGTACCATCTCATAACTTATTTAACTACCACTTTAGTTTTCTTCAGAACAAAGAACAAATTGTCTCTCTGTAGGCAATAGGACTTACCTTCCTGAGGAATCTATTAAAATACTGCTTAGTAAAGGCAACCATGATTTTTAAAATCAACATTTGACAGGAGATTTAATTATCTTACTTTCAGGTATGTAGGAACAATATTCTCATTGTACCATCTATTTTTTTAATCCTATTAACATAGGACGTATTCTTAGTTGCAAGCGGTTCTATCGATGTTGTTTTATTTCAATCATGGATGGTTACATCGTTAAACGGTATTCATTTGATGGAGCCACTGAAGAACCATTTACCTCCCACATTCCAATTTTAACACCTACTCTTTGCTCTTCATTTTGTATAGTCTAAGTTACTGAACTTTCACAGAGATTTATCTATTTAGAATGCTTGTCAAACCCTTTCAAGGGTTTCCTTACGTGTTAGAGAAAAATATGCTTCCTCAGGCTTAATCTCTCTTTCAAAACTTCTATTTTAAAAAAATTCATATGAATTTTGTGTTTAAACACACAACATATAAATGTTAATTTTTACATATGGATTAATATGTGAAACTCTGACTGCTTAAATCACATTTATCACATAGTTTCACAAAATACTTCTATTATCCCTATGTGAACCTGATCTAATTTGGAATCAAAAACTTAAGTGAACACAGCTATAAACAAATTTAGAGACTATTATGAAGGGTATGAGAAATGTCTCATGAATCTACCATTTTTTTCACAGTAGCCTTAAGGGACCATATAAAGAGGGAGAAAATGGAGTTAACAAGGTCAGGAATTGCATTCTTCCTAATTCTGTTTCAGACTGCCTACTCAATAAGAAGCAGAGGGATTTTACAAGTGAATATTTGTTGAATCATAAATAGGATTAATTCTATATGGAAGCAAGCAGTGCACTCAAGAATCTCTAAAGTTTTTCTTATTCTTAAAAAGCCAGATTACAGGAATCATCTCCACATTTATACCTGGGAAGCCATAAGATTGCCTTTTAATTAAATACCGACCTTGAAAAATAACCCCTTCATGCAGCTCACTGTCGTCTCCAAATGATGGACACAAAAGCCACAGAAGGCAAGGTGACATAAGTGACTTGGGGGAAGAGAACAGAGTGGCTAGAGGTCAGGAGTAAGAAAGACTTCCTTTTCTGGTGCCTCTATGTCTGTATTGTGCATATGCATTATCTTGTTTTGGGAATAAATTCCTAATAATTGTTAATAAATGATTTCTAGATTCAGAAAAGCAGAACAAGTGGATTTTCTCTCATTTATCATAATTATAGCTTTGGGGGTCTCACCCAGACAGCTGTGGATAAGCTCAAAGTCACACTAAATCAAGCATCCATGCTTGCCTGCTTCATAACTGAGCAGCTGCACAGTTAATCCTTGAGGTTAAAGTAATAAAGATGGTATTAAGTTCATTAGGAGCCACTGAAGAACCATTTACTCCCACATTCCAATTTTAACACCTACTCTTTGCTCTTCATTTTGTATAGTCTAAGTTACTGAACTTTCACAGAGATTTATCTATTTAGAATGCTTGTCAAACCCTTTCAAGGGTTTCCTTACGTGTTAGAGAAAAATATGCTTCCTCAGGCTTAATCTCTCTTTCAAAACTTCTATTTTAAAAAAAAATTCATATGAATTTTGTGTTTAAACACACAACATATAAATGTTAATTTTTACATATGGATTAATATGTGAAACTCTGACTGCTTAAATCACATTTATCACATAGTTTCACAAAATACTTCTATTATCCCTATGTGAACCTGATCTAATTTGGAATCAAAAACTTAAGTGAACACAGCTATAAACAAATTTAGAGACTATTATGAAGGGTATGAGAAATGTCTCATGAATCTACCATTTTTTTCACAGTAGCCTTAAGGGACCATATAAAGAGGGAGAAAATGGAGTTAACAAGGTCAGGAATTGCATTCTTCCTAATTCTGTTTCAGACTGCCTACTCAATAAGAAGCAGAGGGATTTTACAAGTGAATATTTGTTGAATCATAAATAGGATTAATTCTATATGGAAGCAAGCAGTGCACTCAAGAATCTCTAAAGTTTTTCTTATTCTTAAAAAGCCAGATTACAGGAATCATCTCCCACATTTATACCTGGGAAGCCATAAGATTGCCTTTTAATTAAATACCGACCTTGAAAAATAACCCCTTCATGCAGCTCACTGTCGTCTCCAAATGATGGACACAAAAGCCACAGAAGGCAAGGTGACATAAGTGACTTGGGGGAAGAGAACAGAGTGGCTAGAGGTCAGGAGTAAGAAAGACTTCCTTTTCTGGTGCCTCTATGTCTGTATTGTGCATATGCATTATCTTGTTTTGGGAATAAATTCCTAATAATTGTTAATAAATGATTTCTAGATTCAGAAAAGCAGAACAAGTGGATTTTCTCTCATTTATCATAATTATAGCTTTGGGGGTCTCACCCAGACAGCTGTGGATAAGCTCAAAGTCACACTAAATCAAGCATCCATGCTTGCCCCTGCTTCATAACTGAGCAGCTGCACAGTTAATCCTTGAGGTTAAAGTAATAAAGATGGTATGCAAATATGAAGGAATGGCTAAAGACACCAAGAAACTGCATATGCTCTCATTTATTTAAAAAAATAAAAATTTTAAATTTATTTTAAAAGAGAGGAAAAAGAATATGTGAATGTATTTCCTCATTTTTGCACCAATAATCTGTTGAAACTACAGATGCCTAAGGCTTGCAATATGCCATGCTATATTCACTACAGTGAATTGCATTTAATAAGTGGAAAGTGAAAGCACTCGTCACTCAGCGGTATTCAACTCTTTGCAACTCCATGGACTGCAGTCCGCAAGGCTCCTCTGTCTATGGAATTCTCCAAGCAAGAATAGTGGAGTGTAACAACAAAACTCTGTAAAAGCAAAAAAGCAAACTAAAAAAAAAAAAGGAAAAAAAAAAAGAATATTGGAGTGGGGGTGCCATTCCCTTCTCCAGAGTACTGTCCCAACCCAGGGATCAAACCTGGTCTCCTGCATTGCAGGCAGATTCTTTACCATCTGAGCCACCAGGGAAGCCCTAATAAATAGAAATCAACTATTAATATAATATGCTTTTCTATTTACTAATATGTATGACTATGTGGATCACAACAAACTGTGAAAATTTCTGGAAGAGATGGGAATACCAGACCACCTGACCTGCCTCCTTAGAAACCTGTATGAAGGTCAAGAAGCAACAGTTAGAACTGGACATGGAACAAAAGACTGGTTCCAAACTGGGAAAGGGGTATTTCAAGGCTGTATATTGTCACCCTGCTTATTTAACTTATATGCAGAGTATATCATACAAAATGCCAGACTGGATGAAGCACAAGCTGGAATCAAGATTGCTGGGAAAAATATCAGTAACTTTAGGTATGAAGATGATATCACTCATATGGCAGAAAGCGAAGAGGAACTAAAGAGTCTTTTGATGAAGGTGAAAGAGGAGAGTGAAAAAGCTGTTTTAAAACTCATCATTCAAAAAAAACATGATCATGGCATCCAGTCCCACCACTTCATGGCAAATAAACAGGGAAACAATGGAAACAGTGACAGACTTTATTTTCTTGGACTCCAAAATCACTGTAGATGGTGGCTGCAGCCATGAAATTAAAAGATGGCTTGCTCCCTGAAAGAAAAGAAGCTATCATAAACCTACACAGTGTATTAAAAAGGAGAGACATCACTTTGTCAACAAAAAGCTCAGAGTCAAAGCTATGATTTTTCCAGTAGTCATATATGGATGTGGAGAACTGGACCATAAAGAAGGTTGAGTGCCAAAGACTGAACTGTAGTGTTGGAGAAGATTAGTGAGAGTCCCTTGGACAGCAAGGAGATAAACCATTCATTCCTAAATTAAATCAATCCTGAATATTAATTGGAAGGGCTGATGCTGAAGCTGAAGCTCCAATACAATGGACTCATAGGAAAAGATCTTGATGCTGAGAAAGACGGAAGGCCGAAGGAGGTGGAAAGACAGAGGAGATGGTTAGATAGCATTATCGACTCAATAGATATGAGTTTGGGCAAACTCCGGGAGATGGTGAAGGACAGGAAAGCCTGGCATGCTGCAGTCTATGGGGTCACAAGGAGTCAGACATGACCGAACAACGACAAATTACAGGACTACTCATATTAACAAAGAGAACATTAAATAACTTCATATAAACTATTAATTATATTAATACATACCCCAAGTCAGAGGTGAAGTTTTGTTCACATTATAGGGAAAGGATGTACCACACGACAGCCCACCAAAATTCCCCTCTACTTTCCTAGTCTTCTCCCTTTGCATACAGATTAAGATAGCAGTTAATATGAATGAAAAATCTCTACAGAAATGGACTCCTGAAGACTGCTCTCCTGACTTCTCACTTTCCACTTCTGACTCAACAGCATCAGGATCCACTGACTATACTCACTGTGGGCCTGGACAGTAAAAAAAAGCTTCACTAAGTACAAAGCATTATATTAAGACCTATGTCAGGCAGATCGTTGTAACTGAAGGAATACTGGAGGTGGAGTGTGAAAGTCCATTTCTCCAAACTTCAGAAAAATCTTTGACACACTGAGAATGATTATCTCTTCTATTCAGTCTGAAATGTTCAGAGGGAAGGGCATTATTCACTTTTTATGCCATCGCCATTTGAGTCCACTGCTGCCAGGGAACGGAGGCATTGGCTAAATGACTGCTAATTAAAAATATAGGAAAGCTTAAAGTGACTTCATAAAGATGTCATGGCAATATAGTGCGTTAGTAAATCACCGTAACTCCCTAGATCCAAGCAAATAAGCCTAGATCTATTTCTTTTGAGTTTTTATTTCAGGATATGAATCCACTCCCTACTCCGAACATCTATGTGCATACAACTGCAATTCTTTTCTTCTTTCCCAAATAACATCTGTGAAACAAATTACATTCTTCCTCACCATGGGAAAAGCAAATCCCTTCTTACATAGAAATATATAGGGAAATCTATTTCAACAACCTTTATTCCATACAGCCTCCACACAGGCAAACTTCTTTTTTTCCTATTTCTCCAAGTTTTTTCCTTCCTTCTTGTCTCCTTGGTGGCCACAGTTGACCCAGTACATAGAATCAAATTTATCACCTTCTGAAACCACCCTCTCCCCAAAGGTACTGAAAAGCCTCGAGGAAATTCTTACCCTGAGTTAAAACTCTCAATGGAAAAAAAGAAAATGTGTTTCATTATAATTAAGTCAGAAAATAGACTTGTTCTCCATTCTCTGTGTAATGTCAAACACCTGTGCTATCTTAGACTAGTCACTAGACTTAATGACGTGCATGTTCACCCAAGTTGCTTATTTTGAGCATGAAGTGAAAATGAGTAACTCTTATGCCTCCTTTGCATAACCTGTTCCCTTAACTCGCTGTCCAGACACCCCTCATCCCCAGCATCAATCCTTGCTCTCAGTAGATGGGGAGTGAAGACTAATTAAAAGTTTTCATTCCCTGATAAGTTCCCTCATGATGCCAATACTACTGATCTGATATCACACATTGACTCAACAGCACAGGCCCGACTATACTCACTGTGGGCCTGGACAGTAAAAAAAAGCTTCACTAAGTACAAAGCATTATATTAAGACCTATGTCAGGCAGATCGTTGTAACTGAAGGAATACTGGAGGTGGAGTGTGAAAGTCCATTTCTCCAAACTTCAGAAAAATCTTTGACACACTGAGAATGATTATCTCTTCTATTCAGTCTGAAATGTTCAGAGGGAAGGGCATTATTCACTTTTTATGCCATCGCCATTTGAGTCCACTGCTGCCAGGGAACGGAGGCATTGGCTAAATGACTGCTAATTAAAAATATAGGAAAGCTTAAAGTGACTTCATAAAGATGTCATGGCAATATAGTGCGTTAGTAAATCACCGTAACTCCCTAGATCCAAGCAAATAAGCCTAGATCTATTTCTTTTTGAGTTTTTATTTCAGGATATGAATCCACTCCCTACTCCGAACATCTATGTGCATACAACTGCAATTCTTTTCTTCTTTCCCAAATAACATCTGTGAAACAAATTACATTCTTCCTCACCATGGGAAAAGCAAATCCCTTCTTACATAGAAATATATAGGGAAATCTATTTCAACAACCTTTATTCCATACAGCCTCCACACAGGCAAACTTCTTTTTTTCCTATTTCTCCAAGTTTTTTCCTTCCTTCTTGTCTCCTTGGTGGCCACAGTTGACCCAGTACATAGAATCAAATTTATCACCTTCTGAAACCACCCTCTCCCCAAAGGTACTGAAAAGCCTCGAGGAAATTCTTACCCTGAGTTAAAACTCTCAATGGAAAAAAAGAAAATGTGTTTCATTATAATTAAGTCAGAAAATAGACTTGTTCTCCATTCTCTGTGTAATGTCAAACACCTGTGCTATCTTAGACTAGTCACTAGACTTAATGACGTGCATGTTCACCCAAGTTGCTTATTTTGAGCATGAAGTGAAAATGAGTAACTCTTATGCCTCCTTTGCATAACCTGTTCCCTTAACTCGCTGTCCAGACACCCCTCATCCCCAGCATCAATCCTTGCTCTCAGTAGATGGGGAGTGAAGACTAATTAAAAGTTTTCATTCCCTGATAAGTTCCCTCATGATGCCAATACTACTGATCTGATATCACACATTGGTTTAAAATGTTCTATTATAACCCTTTATAAAATTTTGGGGCTCCAAACATGAGCTTTGGAGCATAAACTATACTGACTACTTCCATATCCTTTCTGCAAAATAAATGGATGAATTAGTCCATCTGAGGGCATTCTGTTGGATACCTAAAGTTCTTCGTAAAATATTTTCATATGAGCTTGGTCATTATTTTCTAAAGTATCTGTCATCTCAAAACCCAAAAGCCTTCAATCCAAGTCTTTCAAAGGCCATCAGTAGCCCATCTGTTATTAATATCCTCCTTTCTCATCAGCAAGTCATAATAATATAAGACTTATAATTCAATTCTCTGCAAGTGGGGTTCAGAGTCTAAGTAGCTTTCCTAGACTTAAGATATGTTTATTCATTCGCTCAGCAAATATTTATTGACCACATGCTATGTGCTAAGCATTGTGTCTACTGATAGTCATAGAACACAGATGAGCAAATTTGTGCAGTTATGGAGCTCACATTTCATAGGAGTAGGAGATGGACAATAAAATCATAAAAAAATAATTTCAGAGAGACACAAGTAAATGACTAAAATAAAACAACATAATAGGATAGAGGGTGACTGAGACTACTATTTTAGATTAGGAAACGTCTCCTCCATGCTGAACTCATTAGAGCTGAGATGCAAATGATGAGAACGAGTCAACCATAGAATCAAATTTATCACCTTCTGAAACCACCCTCTCCCCAAAGGTACTGAAAAGCCTCGAGGAAATTCTTACCCTGAGTTAAAACTCTCAATGGAAAAAGAAAATGTGTTTCATTATAATTAAGTCAGAAAATAGACTTGTTCTCCATTCTCTGTGTAATGTCAAACACCTGTGCTATCTTAGACTAGTCACTAGACTTAATGACGTGCATGTTCACCCAAGTTGCTTATTTTGAGCATGAAGTGAAAATGAGTAACTCTTATGCCTCCTTTGCATAACCTGTTCCCTTAACTCGCTGTCCAGACACCCCTCATCCCCAGCATCAATCCTTGCTCTCAGTAGATGGGGAGTGAAGACTAATTAAAAGTTTTCATTCCCTGATAAGTTCCCTCATGATGCCAATACTACTGATCTGATATCACACATTGGTTTAAAATGTTCTATTATAACCCTTTATAAAATTTTGGGGCTCCAAACATGAGCTTTGGAGCATAAACTATACTGACTACTTCCATATCCTTTCTGCAAAATAAATGGATGAATTAGTCCATCTGAGGGCATTCTGTTGGATACCTAAAGTTCTTCGTAAAATATTTTCATATGAGCTTGGTCATTATTTTCTAAAGTATCTGTCATCTCAAAACCCAAAAGCCTTCAATCCAAGTCTTTCAAAGGCCATCAGTAGCCCATCTGTTATTAATATCCTCCTTTCTCATCAGCAAGTCATAATAATATAAGACTTATAATTCAATTCTCTGCAAGTGGGGTTCAGAGTCTAAGTAGCTTTCCTAGACTTAAGATATGTTTATTCATTCGCTCAGCAAATATTTATTGACCACATGCTATGTGCTAAGCATTGTGTCTACTGATAGTCATAGAACACAGATGAGCAAATTTGTGCAGTTATGGAGCTCACATTTCATAGGAGTAGGAGATGGACAATAAAATCATAAAAAAATAATTTCAGAGAGACACAAGTAAATGACTAAAATAAAACAACATAATAGGATAGAGGGTGACTGAGACTACTATTTTAGATTAGGAAACGTCTCCTCCATGCTGAACTCATTAGAGCTGAGATGCAAATGATGAGAACGAGTCAACCATGGAAAGATCTGAAAGAAGAACAATCTAATGATCTAATTTCCATGATTTATTCTGTATCCCTCCAAGCAGTAGCTGTATGTGCAGTACTCTGGGGGTCTCCCCAAATGTGACGCTACTTTGCAAACCCAGTTCTTGTTCAGTTATCTCTTCTCTTGTCTCCACTCTTAGATCCTTACAAGAAAAGATCACTTTAGACTGCCTTCATGAGAACAGACTAGTAGAGAATGAAGGGAGGAGTGTATAGATTTCTATGATCCAAGAACTAACTATGCACAGAAAGTTTAAGCCATCATACATTCCAAAGGATGCTAATGACCTTGAAGGTGAGGAGGTACTATAAGCAGAGACTCCAACCATCTCAATGATGCATATAGATTTAGTAAGATGAACAGTGAAAACTGACCTTTGGATTTAGCAATTTGGAAGTAACTGGTGACCATGAGAAGAGCTGTTTCAGTGAAGAGCCAAAAGGAATGATTTATTGAAATGGATTCAAGACAAAAAAGAAGAAAAATTGAAAATCAGCACTGCAGATCAGTGTTTCTCAAACTGTAATGTCACTGTGAATCCTGAAGATCCTACTAAAAACCAGTTTCTGATTTAATAGGTCCAGAGTGGGACCTAGCAGCTTGTATTTCTACCAAACTCCTAGATGATGCTGACACTGTTGATGGGTCTTAATTATGCAATAAACAGAAATAGTTTAAAAGCAAGAAATGGATGACTGCAAAAACAATCGAGGTTAATATCCTCCTTTCTCATCAGCAAGTCATAATAATATAAGACTTATAATTCAATTCTCTGCAAGTGGGGTTCAGAGTCTAAGTAGCTTTCCTAGACTTAAGATATGTTTATTCATTCGCTCAGCAAATATTTATTGACCACATGCTATGTGCTAAGCATTGTGTCTACTGATAGTCATAGAACACAGATGAGCAAATTTGTGCAGTTATGGAGCTCACATTTCATAGGAGTAGGAGATGGACAATAAAATCATAAAAAAATAATTTCAGAGAGACACAAGTAAATGACTAAAATAAAACAACATAATAGGATAGAGGGTGACTGAGACTACTATTTTAGATTAGGAAACGTCTCCTCCATGCTGAACTCATTAGAGCTGAGATGCAAATGATGAGAACGAGTCAACCATGGAAAGATCTGAAAGAAGAACAATCTAATGATCTAATTTCCATGATTTATTCTGTATCCCTCCAAGCAGTAGCTGTATGTGCAGTACTCTGGGGGTCTCCCCAAATGTGACGCTACTTTGCAAACCCAGTTCTTGTTCAGTTATCTCTTCTCTTGTCTCCACTCTTAGATCCTTACAAGAAAAGATCACTTTAGACTGCCTTCATGAGAACAGACTAGTAGAGAATGAAGGGAGGAGTGTATAGATTTCTATGATCCAAGAACTAACTATGCACAGAAAGTTTAAGCCATCATACATTCCAAAGGATGCTAATGACCTTGAAGGTGAGGAGGTACTATAAGCAGAGACTCCAACCATCTCAATGATGCATATAGATTTAGTAAGATGAACAGTGAAAACTGACCTTTGGATTTAGCAATTTGGAAGTAACTGGTGACCATGAGAAGAGCTGTTTCAGTGAAGAGCCAAAAGGAATGATTTATTGAAATGGATTCAAGACAAAAAAGAAGAAAAATTGAAAATCAGCACTGCAGATCAGTGTTTCTCAAACTGTAATGTCACTGTGAATCCTGAAGATCCTACTAAAAACCAGTTTCTGATTTAATAGGTCCAGAGTGGGACCTAGCAGCTTGTATTTCTACCAAACTCCTAGATGATGCTGACACTGTTGATGGGTCTTAATTTGAGTAGCAAATAAACAGAATATTTCAGTTTTCTCCAAAGGAAGCAAGGAAATGGGATGACTGCACAAAACAATCGAGGGGATGTGAGGTCAAGAGAATTATTCCTAGGATTGTCATTACCACAGTGAGTCTGTCTTCATGTCAATGGGAATAATCTGACGTCAAGAGAAAAAAACAGAAGACAGAGGAGAGAGGGGATAATTGTTTGAACAATGTCCTTGAGTAGTCGAGAGGAAATGGCACCCAGTGATAAATGAAGGGGAAGCTCTGTATAGAAGCACAGACAGTTCACATATACTACCAAGGAAGGCAGCCTGCAAAGTGCCTGAGTACAGATACAGATAAGTTGGGTAGTGGAATACATAGAGGGTCTCCAAATTGTTTTTATTTCTCAGTGTAGTAACATAGCTGATTAGGCTGGGGAATTTTTTTTGGGGGGGGGGGGATGTAGACATTTTTTATTGGGGCATATTTCTTTTATAATGTTGCATTAACTTCAGATGTACAGTGAAGTCATTGTTATACATTTTTAGAGCTTTCTTGTTTGCAGGTATACATAATCCCCAAACAGTCACAGGTAGGGATGCTTGTAAAAAGATGGGACAACGTAAAATAATCATGACATGTGGAAGGAAGCGGCAAGCACAGGGGACTTTTAGAGCAGAGGAACTTCACTATATGACACTGTAACAGCAGACACACGTCATTATAAAATTGTCTGAAGCCACAGAAGGCACGATGACAAGAGTGAAATTCATTGTAAACTACTGACTTTGGGTAATGCTGATGTGTCAATGTAGGTTCATCAATGTAGGTAACAAATGTACCACTCTGGTAGAGGATGTTGATAAGTGAAGGAGGGGGTTATGCATGAGTGGGTATAGGGGAATCTTCTGTACCTTCAATCAATTTTGTTGTGCACCCAAAACCGCTTACTCAATAAAGTTTATTATAGAAATAGATAATCGTGAGAAGATAAATTGATTTGTTTAGTTCTTCTCAAGCCTATGAGACCCAATGCCCTCTTTATATCACATATTTTTAACACCTTTGCAACTATTATAATTCATTTAAGTTACCCACATATATTTTTTCCTTTTTTCCCATCCTGGCTCTTTTATTTATATTTATTTTCATCCATCTTTTAGTCTTTGGCATGTGTGGGCCACCCATTGCAGTGGCCTCTCTCACTGCATAGCACCGGCTCTGGGCGCATACACTCCAGAGCGCTGGCTCGCAATTGGACCCACCAGTTCAGCCGCTCTGCAGTATGTGGGATCTTCCCAGGCAAGGGATTGAATTGGTGCCCCTTGCACTGCAAGGTGGACTCTTCACTCACTAGACCACCAGGGAAGTCCAAGTTACTACATACATTTTTAAAATCAATATAATAGCCACCATAATAAAAAGAAATAAAAGTTATTCATAATAAAATAACAAGTATGCCCATATGCTAAGGCTCAAACTTGAGCATATTAAGAGACCATAGATAGCACCACAAAATACTTATGCCCACCCTCTATGCAATGATACAACTGTTAGCTTTTTTTGGGCAGGTATTCTTTTATAATGTTGCATAATCAGATGTACAGTGAAGTCATTGTTATACATTTTTAGAGCTTTCTTGTTTGCAGGTATACATAATCCCCAAACAGTCACAGGTAGGGATGCTTGTAAAAAGATGGGACAACGTAAAATAATCATGACATGTGGAAGGAAGCGGCAAGCACAGGGGACTTTTAGAGCAGAGGAACTTCACTATATGACACTGTAACAGCAGACACACGTCATTATAAAATTGTCTGAAGCCACAGAAGGCACGATGACAAGAGTGAAATTCATTGTAAACTACTGACTTTGGGTAATGCTGATGTGTCAATGTAGGTTCATCAATGTAGGTAACAAATGTACCACTCTGGTAGAGGATGTTGATAAGTGAAGGAGGGGGTTATGCATGAGTGGGTATAGGGGAATCTTCTGTACCTTCAATCAATTTTGTTGTGCACCCAAAACCGCTTACTCAATAAAGTTTATTATAGAAATAGATAATCGTGAGAAGATAAATTGATTTGTTTAGTTCTTCTCAAGCCTATGAGACCCAATGCCCTCTTTATATCACATATTTTTAACACCTTTGCAACTATTATAATTCATTTAAGTTACCCACATATATTTTTTCCTTTTTTCCCATCCTGGCTCTTTTATTTATATTTATTTTCATCCATCTTTTAGTCTTTGGCATGTGTGGGCCACCCATTGCAGTGGCCTCTCTCACTGCATAGCACCGGCTCTGGGCGCATACACTCCAGAGCGCTGGCTCGCAATTGGACCCACCAGTTCAGCCGCTCTGCAGTATGTGGGATCTTCCCAGGCAAGGGATTGAATTGGTGCCCCTTGCACTGCAAGGTGGACTCTTCACTCACTAGACCACCAGGGAAGTCCAAGTTACTACATACATTTTTAAAATCAATATAATAGCCACCATAATAAAAAGAAATAAAAGTTATTCATAATAAAATAACAAGTATGCCCATATGCTAAGGCTCAAACTTGAGCATATTAAGAGACCATAGATAGCACCACAAAATACTTATGCCCACCCTCTATGCAATGATACAACTGTTTGTGATAACCATTATATTACTGAACATGAGGAAGGGCCCACACCATTAGGAACTATCAGAGACCCATTAGTACAGGTGTGCCGTTTGCTCAACCGCCTGAACGCAACTGAGAGCAGGCTGAGTTGCTTTAACCAGGGCAGCTTTACTGCAGAAGAAATAAACTGAAATTGGAACAAGGAATTTAAGGAACAGGTTCACATCCCTTTCTGCAATTCCACAATCCAAAAAGAGCACGGAGAAAGGTCAGTTTTGTTCTCCTTTCATAAGATAGCTCATCACAACTCATCTGGTAGCAAAATTCAACTTAAATAGATATAAAACTATTTAGAGCCTTTACTGATTGCACTTATTCGGGAATAATCATCAGTTTCACCAAAGATATTACATAACATGGTAGGAAATATACTATCATTTAAAATTTTTTTTAAAAATCTGAATCTGGAAATAGATCTGACCTCAGGGGTTTCGAATAAAAGACTACAATCTGTGTACATAAGGGGATTAATAATGGGCCATGTAATCTAAGGCAGACCAGACAGGAAGTGAGACCAAGAATAGGGAGGGAGAGTAAAAAGATAGAGTTGCTGGATGGCAGACTGTTGGATTAGACATATTGGAAGTGATCCAGGAAGATGGAGTGATGATCACAGACCATGATGCTTTTTTTTTTACTTTTTACTTTTACAGAGTTTTGTTGTTTTGACAATGATGTTTTTAAGTGACAATATGGAGCATTCCCTGGTGGTCCAGTGGTTAGGACTCTATGCTTTCACTGCACAGGGCCCAGGTTCAATCCCTGGTAGGAGAACTAGGCTCCCCAAGAAAGCACCATGGCCAAAACACTGAGAATACGACACTAATTGTAAAGAATCTGCCTGCCAATGCAGGAGAAGCAAGAAATGTAGGTTAGATCCCTGGGTTGGGAAGATCCCCTGGAGGAGGAAATGGCAACCCACTCCAGTAATCTTGCCTAAAGAATGCAATGACAAAGAAGCCTGGAGGGCTACAGTCCATGGGGCCACAAAGAGTCAGACACAACTGAACAACTGAGCATACATGCACAGAGACTCTGAATCCAGTGCAATTATAGGTAATGACAAGTTTGGACCATGAGGTGCCTGAGATGAGGAAGAATCATCCACGTGGATACAGCAGTCACTGACATTAGTGCTGGGATACTGACTGCACCAAAGAGTAGTGGTGATGAATACAGTAACATCGTAAGCTTCAACAAAGCTGGTCAGCTGAGATATTGGGAAAGAGAAAAGTCTGGAGAAAGCAATGAGGAAAAAGATGAGCATTTATCCCATGGTGTGGAGCAGGTGTGAAAAGAAAATCGCAAACTGAAGTAATTGGCTCGGTCCTAAGAGTACACATAAACAGCAGCAGAATTTTGTAGATGAACCAGTTCTAGTCAGCTAAAATGGAAGAATTTGGGGGTCAGGAAGTCTTTTTCTACCCAGAGTCAAGTAACAAATATTTTTTAAGTTTTGCGTTGTACTCAACTCTCCTGATGAAATGCAAAAAGCAGCTATATCCAAAAGCTGGACATACGGACCTGGTTCTGTTTCAGTAACAGCCTAGTTATGGTTATTGAGCTTTTAATTTCACATAATCTTCAATGTCAGGAAATATTATTCTTCTTTTGATTTTTTGTTGTTGTTGTTCAATCGTTTCAAAATGTAAAAATCATATCTGTAAACAACAAAACTCTGTAAAAGTAGAAAGTAAAATTAAAACTTTTTTAAAATAAACATAAAAAAATAAAAATGTAAAAAACATTCCTTAGCTGACTGTAAGCGGTAGTCCAGATTTAGACCAAGTGCCAAAGATAGGCAACTTTGGAATAGTTTAATATATGGACAATATAAGTGGAATCAGAGAAGGCTTCAAAAATAAAGTAAAATCTCTTTTTTTGTTTTTGGTATGTTTTATAACCTATTCAAAATTGTCATGGGAGCAAAAGCTATATCATCATTATTTCAGGAGACTGGCTGACGAGTGTCTGTTAAGAAGCCTGGAACTAATGCAGAAAGGACATAAAAGCCCAGGGATTCTTTTGTTTAAGGAACTCAAAAACATTCAATGTCATTAGAAATAAAATGGCAACACTAAAAGGATAGTAAATGTGCAATTTTACTATCACTCTGAACATAACTGTAAAGAGAAAGGTGTCAAAGGAACAACAACAACAAAAAAAAACTAATGTCATGAAACAGAACTGTGAAAAGAATGGCAGGCAGAGGAAACACATTTAAAGGCACAAAGACAGAAAAGAAAAGGGAGACCTAGAAACATTAAAGAGAGTTAACCAAAATGACTTAGGCAGTAAGAATACAACATTGTTAAAGAAATAAGGCAAGCAGGCATATATAGGACAAGAGTTCAGAAAAAGGTGGTCCGAGAATATGGTACAGGCTGGTACCAAAGCTAAAATTACTTTCTCATGAGACTTGAGCATTCTTTTCTACGATCATTTCTAATTTTTTTTTTGTCTTTATCTATGACCATTTCTTAAACTGCTTACCTCTCTTGAATTTTTGGCCACTGTATATGAAACCCTAGAGGCAGGGAAAGGAGAATTCCCATACCAGAGGCCATAAGCAATTCCGACCAGCAAGGCACATCTAAGATCCATTGCCCAGCCCAAGAAATTCCTGAACTGGGTCAGCAAGAGACACCATTAGTATCCTACCACAGCAGTGTTTTCTTGGCTCTCTCTCTAGAAAAGTAAACATATACCCAGAAACCTCTGTCTGAGCCTTTGTATTTGTCCAAGCATTTAAGAATCACAAACTGAAGGAAGTTAATGAGTAGCCTGCAGAAAATCCACTCCGCTTCAACTTTGCTCCCTGTTATTTACAGACTTAAACTACACTTCAAGTGGGAGACTGAAATTCAGTCCCAGGCTGCCTCTCTTCTACCTATACTCTCCTCTCACACTGGGGCAGTTAATAAGACGGTCTACAGTGATAAGTGCCATGAAGGAAACGGAGATCCTAGCATTTGAGGAATCTCATTTACACTGACCCCTCCCAACAATGAAGCTGAACCTGGAATGAAGCAAAGAGCCAAGGCATGTGATAATCCAGGGTGGAGAAATTCAGAGATAAGTACAAAATTCCTACCGGTGAGCATGGCATGGTCATGGAAGAATGAGGGTGATGGTTTAGATTGAAAGGAAAAGGAGCACAGTTGAGGCATAAGGGTGAGTGGAAACCAGATCACTTGGTATCTTCTAAGAGAGGAAGGAACTGTAATTTTTTTCTAAGGGAGATGGAAAGCCATTGGAAGAAGTGGCATCTCATACACCTTTGTAAAAAACCACTAGAATAAACCTTTTCGTTATTTCAGTGGTACCTATTAAAGCTCACAATTTCAATCTCAGACAACATAACAGGCATAAGAAAAAAAAAATAGGACCAAAATGACTTAGGCAGTAAGAATACAACATTGTTAAAGAAATAAGGCAAGCAGGCATATATAGGACAAGAGTTCAGAAAAAGGTGGTCCGAGAATATGGTACAGGCTGGTACCAAAGCTAAAATTACTTTCTCATGAGACTTGAGCATTCTTTTCTACGATCATTTCTAATTTTTTTTTTGTCTTTATCTATGACCATTTCTTAAACTGCTTACCTCTCTTGAATTTTTGGCCACTGTATATGAAACCCTAGAGGCAGGGAAAGGAGAATTCCCATACCAGAGGCCATAAGCAATTCCGACCAGCAAGGCACATCTAAGATCCATTGCCCAGCCCAAGAAATTCCTGAACTGGGTCAGCAAGAGACACCATTAGTATCCTACCACAGCAGTGTTTTCTTGGCTCTCTCTCTAGAAAAGTAAACATATACCCAGAAACCTCTGTCTGAGCCTTTGTATTTGTCCAAGCATTTAAGAATCACAAACTGAAGGAAGTTAATGAGTAGCCTGCAGAAAATCCACTCCGCTTCAACTTTGCTCCCTGTTATTTACAGACTTAAACTACACTTCAAGTGGGAGACTGAAATTCAGTCCCAGGCTGCCTCTCTTCTACCTATACTCTCCTCTCACACTGGGGCAGTTAATAAGACGGTCTACAGTGATAAGTGCCATGAAGGAAACGGAGATCCTAGCATTTGAGGAATCTCATTTACACTGACCCCTCCCAACAATGAAGCTGAACCTGGAATGAAGCAAAGAGCCAAGGCATGTGATAATCCAGGGTGGAGAAATTCAGAGATAAGTACAAAATTCCTACCGGTGAGCATGGCATGGTCATGGAAGAATGAGGGTGATGGTTTAGATTGAAAGGAAAAGGAGCACAGTTGAGGCATAAGGGTGAGTGGAAACCAGATCACTTGGTATCTTCTAAGAGAGGAAGGAACTGTAATTTTTTTCTAAGGGAGATGGAAAGCCATTGGAAGAAGTGGCATCTCATACACCTTTGTAAAAAACCACTAGAATAAACCTTTTCGTTATTTCAGTGGTACCTATTAAAGCTCACAATTTCAATCTCAGACAACATAACTACTTCATTTTACATTCATACCATTGTGTACCAAATAAAAATCTTTCTCATCTCAAATTTAAGAAGCTGTTCTCCAATCTCCTTCTCAAAACTGCATTTACCTTCCACAATTATATCTACAATCTAGTTACACAACAATCTGGAACTTACTATTGGGTGCAATGTGAGTTATGGGTGAAGATTTATTTTTTGCCACACAGATAGGCAATTGTCTTGGTATTGTTTCTGAAAATATTAGCCTCTTCCCACCACCTCCTTTGTCATGAGCTAGTGCCTCAGTTAAATTGGGCTTCTTTAATAAAATATCATAATCTGAGTACTTTATCACCTTATGAGAAATTTACTTCTCATTTTTCTAGAGACTGAAAATCCAAAATCATGCCATCAGTATGGTCAGTTCTGGTGAAAGTCCTCTTTTGAGATGCAGAGTGACAACCTCGCATTATATCTTCAAAGGCTCCACCTTCATGACCTAATGACTTCCCAAAGCCCCACCTCCAAATACCATGGCACTGGGGATTAGCTTTCAACATGAAGTTTGAGGAGAATGTGTATGAGTCAGGTTACCTCATGTGTACAGGCCAGTTTCTGAGCTCTTCTGTGTTCCATTCTACAGTTTTTCACCATTTTAACAAACTACTCAAAATATGAAATGTTGCAAGTTAAGAAGATGCATGTAGCTAAAAAACTAATTCTTACATATTTCATTCCCACTTCATTTTCTTGGGGACAGAACAGTAAAGTATAACTGGAGAAATGAGGATCTATGCTAATTATATAAAGTTGATCACCTGAACCAACTTGTCTTATAACACACTTGGGAGTTTTAGTTAAAAACGAAAACATAACATATTGAAGTTCTAAATCAATGACTGTTTATGAGACACTGTTCAGCCAAAAAAAAAAAAGCAATGTCATTTGCAGCCACATGGAAACGACTACAGATTATTGTTAAGTGAAGTAAGTTAGAGCGACAAATACCACGTGATACCACTTAGAAGCAAAATCTAAAATATGGCACAAATGATCATCTACAAAGTAGAAACAGACCCACAGACAATAAACTTGTGGTTGCCAAGGTAGAGATGGGAAGGGAGAGAATGCGCTGGGAGTTTGGGGTTGGAAGGTGCAAAGTATTGCACTGAGAACAGATAAACAACAAGGTCCCTAATGTACAGCACAGGGAATGGTATTCAATATTCTGTGATAAATCATAATGGAAAAGAAAATTAAAATAGAATGTGCATATGTGTATACTATCCTCTGTAGCTCAGCTGGTAAAGAATCTGCCTGCAATACAGGATACCCCACTTCCATGCCTGGGTCGGGAAGATCCCCTGGAGAAGGGATAGGCTTATGCACTCCAGGATTCTAGGGATATGCATAACTGAGTCACTGCTGAATAGCAGAGATGGGCACACTGTAAGTCAACTAATACTTCAATAAGTAAACAAAGTTTGTTTGAATCACTGATGCTTACATATTTACACATTTTGACCCATTTCTAACCATAAATGTAAACAAATTACAGTTGCATCTTTCAGACATTTTCTGCAATGACAAAATGCTCACCAAGGACTCTAAGTCAGTATGAACATGAATTTAGATCTTAAAATGTCAAGAAAACAAAAACAAAAAAGACTATATATGACTATGTAACCCATGACTATTTTTAATACATTTTTCTTTGCCCAAATAAGGCAAACCAGTGTTACTTACAGGCTGACATTCATCAGTCATTCTCATCATTTATAGTACAAAACAGTAACGTCATCGTTCTACCAGATTCCTATTTAGAGGATACAGACCGTAAAAAGCCTGGAGCATCCAATATGCCACAATGATTTTTTTGTATGTGTAATGTAAACCAGTAAAATGTGCATTACTGGTTTTACATTACACATACAAAAAAAAAAAAAAAACTCTAAAGATAATGTTAAATGGCTGATTATATCATACAGGGTATATTCCTAAAAGCCAAGTTGTGGTCCAACTCTTTGTGATCCCATGGACTATAGCCCGCCAGGCTCCTTTATACATGGGAATTTCCTAGCAAGAATACTGGAATGGGTTGCCATTCCCTTCTCCAGGGGATCTTCACAATTCAGGGATTCAACCTGGGTCTCTTGCATTGCAGGCAGATTGTTTACTCTTTGAGCCACCAGGAAATCCCAATTCTATACAGGGAGAGATGGAATTGAGTTTCCAAAAGAAAGGTGGTGATCACCTGAAAGGTGGTGATTCTTGATTTGAGTCTTGAGAGGTCTAAGTTGGAATCAAGCTTGGGGTGAATTTTATGGGAGGGGTGATATTAGAGAGGATATTCCAAGACAAAAATTACATTTTCTAGGCTAGAACTGGGGTTAGATTGTGGAGCTTATGTCTGTGCATTAGCTATGTTCTAGATACAAAATGGCATCTGGATTGGATCTCTGAACAATTTTTTTTAAGGAATTATTGGGGAAAAGTAGTGAAGTTCAAATAAAGTCTGGATGCTGGTTAACAGTATAATACCAATGTTGATTTCTTCATTTTGCTAAATGTACACTGTTCATGTAAGATGTTAACATTAACAGAAACTAGCTGAAAAGATATGAGAAGGCTTCCCTGGTGGTCCAGTGGGTAAGGACACGGCCTTCCAGTGCAAGGGGCGCCAGTTCGATCCATGGTCTGGGAAGATCCCACGTGCCGCAGAGCGGCTGGACCGACGTGTCCAACTACTGAGTTGGAGCTCTCGAGTGCATGTGCCCCGAGCCGGTGCTCTGCAGCGAGAGAGGCCACTGTGATGGGAGGCCCACACAGGCCAAAAAAACAAAGATAAACAAATCAAAGATCAACAGAAGTGGCCAAAATAAAAAAGATATGAGAACTTGCTGTATTATCTTTGTAACTCTTCCATAAACCCCAAAATATCTCAAAATAAGAAAGTTAAAATAAAAATACACACCTGAGGTTGACTCCTAAATTTTAAAATATGAGAAATTACCTATAGAAAAGTTGGAGCAAGTTCTGAAATTTTCTCCAGGCAAGCCCAATTTTAATTCTTTAATAAGAGTTATATGCATAGTTCATTTTTAAGATCTTATGAAATTGCCAAATAGTAACATTTATAAGACAACTGTCAAAATTCAAGGAAAATCTGTGGGCCAAAAACAATAAGCTTTAGCTCCTGCATTGAGGCCCACTGTGAAACTCTCACAGAGAAAATGAAACATGATAATATTTATGTGGTTGTAGCTTTCACCTAAAGAGCACAAAGACTGTTGAAAAAGAATAAGGTTCTGATACAAGTCTCATTTTGCTCAGTGTGAAGAACCAAACAGCATTCACTTAGGGTTTTTAGTACAGAATCCACCTACACTTACTATGTGCACCCCCATACCCCATTTGCCCTTCATCCTCTTTCTGGAAAAGACAGTCAAATGGTACAAACTTCCAGTTATAAAATAAGTTTTGGATTGGATATGTAATGGTGACTAGACTTATTAATACTGCATTGTATGTATATTTGAAAGTTGCTAAGAGAATACATCTTAAAAGTTCTTATCATAAGAAAAAAGAATTTTGTAACTGTGTGCTGATGGATTTTAACTAGACTTATTGTGGTGATCATTTTGCAATATATACATATATCAAATCATTACGCTGTGCAACTGCAACTAATGTTACATGTTAATTACAACTCAATTTTTCACTGTAGTCAAAATGTGCCTGAAAATGCCCTCATAAAAATCATGCTCTACTAAGATGTCAAATTCCAAGGAGAATCATACATTATTGACTGGCTTTTTTGGAATGGAAACTCTAAAAAGCCATTTTAAAAGCTCTTTAAACAACTGACTGAACTTGGAAAATTAACTTTACCTTTAAACTTTGTGTCAAGTGAGCAAGGCTTAAGTTCTAAACTCTGGCCCATAAACTAATACCTCTGTGACTTTGAGAAAGGCATTTGTCATTACTGACTTCCCATTTCCTTATCCATAAAATGGGTAATAACAATTCATAAGCTTTCTGTCAAAATCAAATAAGTATGTAAAAAAGCATTATAAATTACAGAAAATAATAATGCAAGAGACTTTTTATGAAAGATTTAAACCAAAAAAAGGAAGTTTGCAAATACCTATTATTGCAAATTTTAATTCTTTAATAAGAGTTATATGCATAGTTCATTTTTAAGATCTTATGAAATTGCCAAATAGTAACATTTATAAGACAACTGTCAAAATTCAAGGAAAATCTGTGGGCCAAAAACAATAAGCTTTAGCTCCTGCATTGAGGCCCACTGTGAAACTCTCACAGAGAAAATGAAACATGATAATATTTATGTGGTTGTAGCTTTCACCTAAAGAGCACAAAGACTGTTGAAAAAGAATAAGGTTCTGATACAAGTCTCATTTTGCTCAGTGTGAAGAACCAAACAGCATTCACTTAGGGTTTTTTTTAGTACAGAATCCACCTACACTTACTATGTGCACCCCCATACCCCATTTGCCCTTCATCCTCTTTCTGGAAAAGACAGTCAAATGGTACAAACTTCCAGTTATAAAATAAGTTTTGGATTGGATATGTAATGGTGACTAGACTTATTAATACTGCATTGTATGTATATTTGAAAGTTGCTAAGAGAATACATCTTAAAAGTTCTTATCATAAGAAAAAAGAATTTTGTAACTGTGTGCTGATGGATTTTAACTAGACTTATTGTGGTGATCATTTTGCAATATATACATATATCAAATCATTACGCTGTGCAACTGCAACTAATGTTACATGTTAATTACAACTCAATTTTTCACTGTAGTCAAAATGTGCCTGAAAATGCCCTCATAAAAATCATGCTCTACTAAGATGTCAAATTCCAAGGAGAATCATACATTATTGACTGGCTTTTTTGGAATGGAAACTCTAAAAAGCCATTTTAAAAGCTCTTTAAACAACTGACTGAACTTGGAAAATTAACTTTACCTTTAAACTTTGTGTCAAGTGAGCAAGGCTTAAGTTCTAAACTCTGGCCCATAAACTAATACCTCTGTGACTTTGAGAAAGGCATTTGTCATTACTGACTTCCCATTTCCTTATCCATAAAATGGGTAATAACAATTCATAAGCTTTCTGTCAAAATCAAATAAGTATGTAAAAAAGCATTATAAATTACAGAAAATAATAATGCAAGAGACTTTTTATGAAAGATTTAACCATGGAGTTTGCAAAATACCATAATATAATATAAAATGCTATATCTGAAAGGATTATGGACACTCAAGTTCTGAAGTTTGCTACTTACCAGTGTGCAAACTTTCTTTGTGCCTCAGAATTCTCATGTTAAAATATTAGTGAAATGATGATGATGATGATGATGATAGTAATGTAAATTATACATCTGATTTTGACATAAAATGAAAAATATTTAATCTGTTAGGTCAAACAGAGATAGACAGATAGCCCTCCAACAATGAGGGCTCCCCTGGTGGTCCAGTGGGTGAAGAGTCCACCTTGCAGAGCAAGGGGCACCAGTTCGATCCCTGGACTGGGAGGATCCCACGTGCCTTGGAGCAGCTGCACTGGCGTGTCCAGTTGCGAGCCAGCCCTGGAGCACATGTGCCTAGAGCAGGGGCTCTGCAGCAAGAGAGGCCACTGCAATGGGAGGCCCACAAAGGCAAAAGAACAAAGATGGATGAAAATAAATAAATAAATAACCAATTAAAGAGGCCAAAATTTAAAAAAAGAAGAAGAAGCTCCAACAATGACACAATGTTTTACAAGTTTAAGGTTAATATGCATTGACTATATATGACAAATGTTTTCTTAAAATATTACATTCCCAATGCTTTGGGTATGAAGATCTATCTTCTTCCCATGACCTACGAGGCCTGATGGTCTGGCACTGCTCATCTGCTCTAGTTATCCTGCCTTCACTGTACTGCATCCACTCTCAGGGAGATCTCCCCTCTAACTGACCACAGCACTCTAGAGAAACCTTCAACTTCCTGACTGCCACAATCTCCTACTCAGGGCTCTAGTAACATCCACCAACTGCTCTTCACTGTCCTGATAGTAGCTGAATTTTGACACTTACAAAGCATGACTCAAAAAAGTGAGGCAAGGCTTAAGTTCTAAACTCTGGCCCATAAACTAATACCTCTGTGACTTTGAGAAAGGCATTTGTCATTACTGACTTCCCATTTCCTTATCCATAAAATGGGTAATAACAATTCATAAGCTTTCTGTCAAAATCAAATAAGTATGTAAAAAAGCATTATAAATTACAGAAAATAATAATGCAAGAGACTTTTTATGAAAGATTTAACCATGGAGTTTGCAAAATACCATAATATAATATAAAATGCTATATCTGAAAGGATTATGGACACTCAAGTTCTGAAGTTTGCTACTTACCAGTGTGCAAACTTTCTTTGTGCCTCAGAATTCTCATGTTAAAATATTAGTGAAATGATGATGATGATGATGATGATAGTAATGTAAATTATACATCTGATTTTGACATAAAATGAAAAATATTTAATCTGTTAGGTCAAACAGAGATAGACAGATAGCCCTCCAACAATGAGGGCTCCCCTGGTGGTCCAGTGGGTGAAGAGTCCACCTTGCAGAGCAAGGGGCACCAGTTCGATCCCTGGACTGGGAGGATCCCACGTGCCTTGGAGCAGCTGCACTGGCGTGTCCAGTTGCGAGCCAGCCCTGGAGCACATGTGCCTAGAGCAGGGGCTCTGCAGCAAGAGAGGCCACTGCAATGGGAGGCCCACAAAGGCAAAAGAACAAAGATGGATGAAAATAAATAAATAAATAACCAATTAAAGAGGCCAAAATTTAAAAAAAGAAGAAGAAGCTCCAACAATGACACAATGTTTTACAAGTTTAAGGTTAATATGCATTGACTATATATGACAAATGTTTTCTTAAAATATTACATTCCCAATGCTTTGGGTATGAAGATCTATCTTCTTCCCATGACCTACGAGGCCTGATGGTCTGGCACTGCTCATCTGCTCTAGTTATCCTGCCTTCACTGTACTGCATCCACTCTCAGGGAGATCTCCCCTCTAACTGACCACAGCACTCTAGAGAAACCTTCAACTTCCTGACTGCCACAATCTCCTACTCAGGGCTCTAGTAACATCCACCAACTGCTCTTCACTGTCCTGATAGTAGCTGAATTTTGACACTTACAAAGCATGATTATTTCATTCTCTATTTAAATTTTGATAGCTTGCTCATCATGAATGTTTGCACTAATCTGATATCCTAAATACTGCATTAAAATATTAGCAATTTTAAATAGTGAATTTGGGGGCCTCAAATATTTTTGCAGAAACTGGTAAGTTGCATGCCTGACCCCAGTTCCGGTTCTGCAACTTCAGTCTGCAAATTGCAGAAGCCCAGAGTCACCAAGCCTCAGGACCCAAACAGCAGCCAGACTGGGGGAGAAACTTCGATATGTATAGTGTGAATAAGAGCAAATTTGAGGTTTTCGAATCCTGTTTTTTATGGAAACTATAAGAGAAATAAATTGCCAAAGTAAAGTTTAAAAAAAAAAACCTGCTAACATGTTATTTGTAGAAATACTAAGACTAAAACTTCAGCAATCCAAAAAGCTTCTTGTTTCCATCCACCACCCTCTTTGTATCAATTTCTAAGCAGCCCAATTTTGTTTCAGGGTTTAATTGGTTCCCTAGCTCATTTTGGAGAAATTCAATTTCCCTTGAGCTGGGTTCATATCACAACAGATGAGTTCCTTCTTTTTGATTTACTTCTTCTAGGGCCATGGAAAGGAGAGCTAAAACAAAATGAGACCGAAATAATTTATGTAAGAGGTATAGAGCAAAATGTACATTTGGATTTTCTAAACATGCAGCCTCCAGTTTATAAGCAGAACTACGTTAACACAAATCAAGTGACCAGACTGAATCAGCAGCTGGGAAGGACACTGTAATTTAGCTGATTGTATACTCTGTCTCAAAGGTTGGGGGGGGGGGGGGAGGGGGCCAACAAAAGGTGTGGTATGGCGAATAAGATGAAAGAGCTGGGTGGACAAAAAGGATCTTCGCCTTTAGTTACATGTGTGTATGTCTATCTCCTTTCTATATGTCATCCTATATATAACATATACATCATATAAATATACAGTAATACATAATGTAATATATCATCTATAGTTTGTTTAGCATCATAAAAGTCATTTACGTATGCAAATAATGACATAAATATAGAAAGAGAGCCTCCTGTGCGGACAGGACTTTCAATGACCAATGACATTGCCATTTAAAAGCTTGGAAAGAATGCTCTTCTCAGGATTCTTTGGCTCCTTTAAGCTTTATTTCTCAACAAGACCCAAATCATTAACATGTCTCTCTCTTACACACACACACACACACACCTGGTTCAAACCCTGAGAACTTACCTGCAATTTCAACAGACCATGGCAATGCATCCCGGAGAACAAGAGAGAAGTAGCTTCTCACAGATTTTGCTTTCAGAGATTCACCTGCAAATAAAAATGTTTTAAGGTAAGGAACTAAGAAAGCTTTGGGTAACTTTGGTACCAAACTGGCAGGAGTCTGCTGTGCCTACTGGAGAAGATCAGGGAAGAATATATATTTTAAAATTTAATATTTTCCCAAAAAGTTTAAAAAACCTGCTAACATGTTATTTGTAGAAATACTAAGACTAAAACTTCAGCAATCCAAAAAGCTTCTTGTTTCCATCCACCACCCTCTTTGTATCAATTTCTAAGCAGCCCAATTTTGTTTCAGGGTTTAATTGGTTCCCTAGCTCATTTTGGAGAAATTCAATTTCCCTTGAGCTGGGTTCATATCACAACAGATGAGTTCCTTCTTTTTGATTTACTTCTTCTAGGGCCATGGAAAGGAGAGCTAAAACAAAATGAGACCGAAATAATTTATGTAAGAGGTATAGAGCAAAATGTACATTTGGATTTTCTAAACATGCAGCCTCCAGTTTATAAGCAGAACTACGTTAACACAAATCAAGTGACCAGACTGAATCAGCAGCTGGGAAGGACACTGTAATTTAGCTGATTGTATACTCTGTCTCAAAGGTTGGGGGGGGGGGGGTGCGGGTGCCAACAAAAGGTGTGGTATGGCGAATAAGATGAAAGAGCTGGGTGGACAAAAAGGATCTTCGCCTTTAGTTACATGTGTGTATGTCTATCTCCTTTCTATATGTCATCCTATATATAACATATACATCATATAAATATACAGTAATACATAATGTAATATATCATCTATAGTTTGTTTAGCATCATAAAAGTCATTTACGTATGCAAATAATGACATAAATATAGAAAGAGAGCCTCCTGTGCGGACAGGACTTTCAATGACCAATGACATTGCCATTTAAAAGCTTGGAAAGAATGCTCTTCTCAGGATTCTTTGGCTCCTTTAAGCTTTATTTCTCAACAAGACCCAAATCATTAACATGTCTCTCTCTTACACACACACACACACACACCTGGTTCAAACCCTGAGAACTTACCTGCAATTTCAACAGACCATGGCAATGCATCCCGGAGAACAAGAGAGAAGTAGCTTCTCACAGATTTTGCTTTCAGAGATTCACCTGCAAATAAAAATGTTTTAAGGTAAGGAACTAAGAAAGCTTTGGGTAACTTTGGTACCAAACTGGCAGGAGTCTGCTGTGCCTACTGGTGAAGATCAGGGAATAATATATATTTTTAAAATTTAATATTTTCCCATTGGAAAGGATCTTCTATTTTTCTCACTGGTGTTTATTCTAAAACAGACCAAAAAAACAAAAAACAAAAAAAAAAATGGAGAACTGCTCCCAGATATATATGTGAAATTGCTGACACGCATCAAGTGAAAATGTAGGAGGCTTTTAAACATCAATTTATTTTTTGTTTTAATGATCTCTGCGCTTATACGAACTTTTAAACTTTACTGGACCATGGCCGATTGTGAGCTGTAGACTGACCGGTGCTTTTAAAGTGAGTTATGTTATCTTCAGAGAGGAGAACAGTCACACAATGGCTGGAAAAGAGTCAGAGGCGTTTTTTTCTGCTACGGTGAGATCTGAGGTGAAGTTTGGGGGAAGTAAGAGAAAGTGCAGGGAAAGGCGTGGTGTGCATTCCGAGGAGCGAAGCTGCCTCCCCCAAAAGGATTTTCTTTCATTGATATACAACTACCTAAATTTGACTCTACTTACTTTAATTTGTTGAGAAGAGATTTATCTAGTGCCTACTTCCCACGTGGAGGAGGCCCAAAGACTGCAGGGAGGGGCAGAGGTGGGGGTGGAGTGCTGAGTCCCTCCCGCCCCCAGGCTGTGGGCTGAAGGTGACCGAGGGAGGGCAGGTCGGGCGGCCAACCCCGCCCGGGCCCTGAGCTCAGCCACACCCACCTCCACGCCCACCGCTGCCTGATCCTTCGACCCTCCCTGGATAGGTAGAGCCTTCCCTTGGAAATTCAAGTCATCACTGCAGAGTTGAAAAGTAGGTGTCGCCTGTGACAACGTGTCCATCAAAAGGAGGGTGGATCCAACCGGCTGAGTCAAAAGCCAGGTGGGTTCCAACCCCGTGCCGCCAGCTCGAGAAGCAGTTGCTTCCACGACTTACTTGGAATAGGAGAGAGAGTGCTTTGCAGTAGCGTGGGTAAGTCTTGTTCAAAGAACTGCTTTTTTCAGCTTTTGGATACTGGGTGTGTATTGAGTTCACCATGTAGCATGGATTTTAAGCTGTGTATGCCTATCACAGAATTTTTTGAAAACCACGGATGGCAAGGGCTCTACCATCCTAGAACCAGGTGGGGAGTGGAGCTGGCCAGTAGTTTACAGTTTACAGTGTTTAAAAGGCGTTAATATACAGCTCTTTGGGGCCACAGGCCTCAAACTTTCCAAACGCAGCATAGAAAAAAAAAAATACATTTTCACGAAAGCAGATGCCTGGTTGGAATTTCCTTGAAATTGTATTTTAAATTTTTGTTTCAAAAATATATATAAATAGTGTCTTTCCTTGCAAGAATAGGCTACGTCTATTTTATGCTAAAATCTTTAAATTATTATGAAGAGAATAAACTTAAGTTCCTTTTATTTCCTCTTCAGTTATCTCTGCAAATGGCACAGCCATCCACCCAATTACTTGAGCAAAATATTGGGCTTCTCATTCATTCTTGATTCCTGTTTCTCTCACCCCCATCCAACCCGACAGCAAGTTTGGAAGACTCTTCATTTTCTTTCTCTCCACCACAAACTACAAGCCACCTACATTCTTTTCCTAGATCACTAAATAGCCTAAGGGATTTTTTTTTTTCCTGCTTTCACTCCCCGCCTGCCTTAATCCATTCTTCACAAGACAGGCTGAGTAGTCTTTTAACCTTAACCGGAGCATGCTAATTTCCTTGTTTGAAAGAAACTCCTTAATGGCTCCCCATGGTTTGGGAATGACATGCTAATGGCTCCCTCCCTTACCGTCCTCAACCTTATCTCAGTCCTCTATGGCCTTTTCTGCCCGCCATTTTGCGTAGTAAGCATGGCTTTCTTTCCCACCAGCAAGCTAGTCCCTTTGTGCTTTCTGCAGCAACTAGAAATAAAACACTCTTTTTCTTCCACCTCCTTCGACTAATCCTTTTCTTTTTCAGGTGCTTTTTCTAATGCTTCCTTGGAAGTCTTTGCAGACATTCTTTTAAAGATAGCCTCCTCAGTTTTCTTATGGGTTTCATAGCCTTTTTTTCTCAACCTAGAACTGTTCACCATTTTATAAGAACTTTGTTTATTTACCTGTCTGTCTCACACAGCTAAAGGCTCCATGAAAGCCAGGGACTTTGTATCTTTTTTGCTGCCTTAAAAAGGCCATGTAGCATGGATTTTAAGCTGTGTATGCCTATCACAGAATTTTTTGAAAACCACGGATGGCAAGGGCTCTACCATCCTAGAACCAGGTGGGGAGTGGAGCTGGCCAGTAGTTTACAGTTTACAGTGTTTAAAAGGCGTTAATATACAGCTCTTTGGGGCCACAGGCCTCAAACTTTCCAAACGCAGCATAGAAAAAAAAAAATACATTTTCACGAAAGCAGATGCCTGGTTGGAATTTCCTTGAAATTGTATTTTAAATTTTTGTTTCAAAAATATATATAAATAGTGTCTTTCCTTGCAAGAATAGGCTACGTCTATTTTATGCTAAAATCTTTAAATTATTATGAAGAGAATAAACTTAAGTTCCTTTTATTTCCTCTTCAGTTATCTCTGCAAATGGCACAGCCATCCACCCAATTACTTGAGCAAAATATTGGGCTTCTCATTCATTCTTGATTCCTGTTTCTCTCACCCCCATCCAACCCGACAGCAAGTTTGGAAGACTCTTCATTTTCTTTCTCTCCACCACAAACTACAAGCCACCTACATTCTTTTCCTAGATCACTAAATAGCCTAAGGGATTTTTTTTTTTCCTGCTTTCACTCCCCGCCTGCCTTAATCCATTCTTCACAAGACAGGCTGAGTAGTCTTTTAACCTTAACCGGAGCATGCTAATTTCCTTGTTTGAAAGAAACTCCTTAATGGCTCCCCATGGTTTGGGAATGACATGCTAATGGCTCCCTCCCTTACCGTCCTCAACCTTATCTCAGTCCTCTATGGCCTTTTCTGCCCGCCATTTTGCGTAGTAAGCATGGCTTTCTTTCCCACCAGCAAGCTAGTCCCTTTGTGCTTTCTGCAGCAACTAGAAATAAAACACTCTTTTTCTTCCACCTCCTTCGACTAATCCTTTTCTTTTTCAGGTGCTTTTTCTAATGCTTCCTTGGAAGTCTTTGCAGACATTCTTTTAAAGATAGCCTCCTCAGTTTTCTTATGGGTTTCATAGCCTTTTTTTCTCAACCTAGAACTGTTCACCATTTTATAAGAACTTTGTTTATTTACCTGTCTGTCTCACACAGCTAAAGGCTCCATGAAAGCCAGGGACTTTGTATCTTTTTTGCTGCCTTAAAAAGTCAGCTCTGGGGGAATTCTCTGGCAGTCCAGTGGTTAGGACTCCACGCTTTCTCTGCTGTCAGGATCTGAGTTGGATCCCTGATGGGAGAACTAAGATACAAGCCAGCCATGAGGTGCGGCCAAAAAAAAAAAAAGTCTGATAACCGAACGCATATTCATCAATTTGTTTCATTAAACAAAACTGAGTGAGTTCTGGGGGCATGCAGACAAGACATAGAAGGCTCTTGCTCTCTCAGACTTTACAATCTAGTAGGTAAGACAGATCTTAAATAATCAGAACCAAGGGGTTGTGTACAGTAGGGAGCAAGGAGAGCATTTAAGTTGGAGACCTAACAGAGATCAAGAAAGAAGCAAAGCATGCTTGAGCAAGTGCTGTTTAAGCAGAGACCTGAAATAGAGGGTGGGAAGTAAGCCTCTGTTGCCCGTCCCTTCTGTGCACATGTTCATACAGTTAAGAGGACTGAATGCGGGTCTTTTTTTTTAATTCTATAAAAAATTGGTATTTATCCTAGTGTGTTTTTTTTTTCATTGAATACAGTTAATGCACAGTAATTGAATACAGTTAATGCACAGTAATATTTTACGTAAGTTATAGGTGTATGCATGAGGCTGGGTAGTATTTTGTTGAGAGGACACTGCATGGCACTTTATTGGAAGGAGACTTTATTTGGCTAGGAATGAAATAAAGCTGGAGATAGCGAGAGAAGTTTAGAGAGAAAAGCTGGAATCAAAGAACTGCAGCTACTTTCAGTGAACTGAGAGAGAGGTCTATTGTGGTCTTTCCTACTTTAAGTCTGTTGCTAGTGATATTTCTCTAAAAGTGCCATATTCACTAATACAAAATGAAACATTATTTTTTAGCTATGAGCAAGATTTTGTTAGGCAAATATTTTATAATACAGTGTCCTTGACTGGACAAAGTTAATAATAATGCTTATACCATTAACTTTATTAATACTATGAATATAATATATATATAAACAGCTTTATAATGTAATATTTTTAAATAGCCACATTTAAAAATAACCTCTTCAGAAGAATCATGCTATTTATTTTTGTCAAAAGAAAAACATACATACAATAAGCAACCAGACATGCACTTCAGTTAGTAAGGGAAGAGGTATGTATTTTTAATTTATTTGGCTGCACTGTCTTAGTTGTGTCATGTGGGATCTAGTTCCCTGACCAGGATTGGAACCCAGGCCCCCTGCATTGAGCTAAAAGTCTTAGCCACCTAGGAAGTCCCGTTCCCTTGGCAATTTTAAAATATCATGTAACATTTGTGTGTGTGTATGTGTGTATGTATATGCACACAAATGTATATGTTTATGTATATGTGTATATAGATGAGGCATGTGGGATTTTAGTTGACTAACCAAGGATCTTAGTTCGCTAACCTGCATTGGGAGCGTGGAGTCTTAACCACTTGACAGTCAGGAAAGTCTCCATTTGTATATATTTTCTAGAAGTAAATTTACTTTATATGTGTTTTATTTAGTATATATTAATAATTTATATAAAATATGTTATATATGAATGTGTGTAGTGTTTAAGAAGACAAAAGCATGTTTTGTTTTCGTTCTACGTATTATTTTAACAAAAGTCAATGACAGAAAATTTTAAGGTGCAATTTTGTAAATATGGCTATTTAAAAATGTTTCAAGCAGGTAACTTTCACTGCAGTACTTCAACATTTGCTCCCCCCCTTTTTTTTAAGCATTTAATTGTTATTCCTACAGTAGGACATCAGGCCAAAATTAAGATATCTTATAAAAGATCTTTAGATTTTTTTAGAAAAGGATCAAAACCATTCACAGCCGAATTCCTTTGTGCCTTTATTTTGACTTGCCCTCATAGGAGATGGATTTCATGTAGTTTGTTCTCTGGATCCCCATCTTCTAGAACAAGGCTGGGCAAACTACAGCCACGCACCAAGTCAGTCTCTGCTGTGTACTGCCCATCCTCCGTGTACTGCATATGGCTCCCTCCACACCACAGTGAGTTGAATAGCTATGACATAGGACCACAGGGCCCACAAAGCTTAAATCTGACTCTTTCCAGAAAAAGTTTGCTGCCTTTGGTTTAGAATAGTACTTGGCACTTAACAGGATCCAACATCTGCTTACAGAATGAATACAAAGGTAAAGTCACATGAGTGGTCAGCATTTGCTTTTAAATGCTAAGCACTTTAAATGCCATGTTTAGTTTGAATTTCACAGAAGAAAACAAAAATGGAAGTTCATTTAAGGGAAGAGGTATGTATTTTAATTTATTTGGCTGCACTGTCTTAGTTGTGTCATGTGGGATCTAGTTCCTGACCAGGATTGGAACCCAGGCCCCTGCATTGAGCTAAAAGTCTTAGCCACCTAGGAAGTCCGTTCCTTGGCAATTTTAAAATATCATGTAACATTTGTGTGTGTGATGTGTGTATGTATATGCACACAAATGTATATGTTTATGTATATGTGTATATAGATGAGGCATGTGGGATTTTAGTTGACTAACCAAGGATCTTAGTTCGCTAACCTGCATTGGGAGCGTGGAGTCTTAACCACTTGACAGTCAGGAAAGTCTCCATTTGTATATATTTTCTAGAAGTAAATTTACTTTATATGTGTTTTATTTAGTATATATTAATAATTTATATAAAATATGTTATATATGAATGTGTGTAGTGTTTAAGAAGACAAAAGCATGTTTTGTTTTCGTTCTACGTATTATTTTAACAAAAGTCAATGACAGAAAATTTTAAGGTGCAATTTTGTAAATATGGCTATTTAAAAATGTTTCAAGCAGGTAACTTTCACTGCAGTACTTCAACATTTGCTCCCCCTTTTTTTAAGCATTTAATTGTTATTCCTACAGTAGGACATCAGGCCAAAATTAAGATATCTTATAAAAGATCTTTAGATTTTTTTAGAAAAGGATCAAAACCATTCACAGCCGAATTCCTTTGTGCCTTTATTTTGACTTGCCCTCATAGGAGATGGATTTCATGTAGTTTGTTCTCTGGATCCCCATCTTCTAGAACAAGGCTGGGCAAACTACAGCCACGCACCAAGTCAGTCTCTGCTGTGTACTGCCCATCCTCCGTGTACTGCATATGGCTCCCTCCACACCACAGTGAGTTGAATAGCTATGACATAGGACCACAGGGCCCACAAAGCTTAAATCTGACTCTTTCCAGAAAAAGTTTGCTGCCTTTGGTTTAGAATAGTACTTGGCACTTAACAGGATCCAACATCTGCTTACAGAATGAATACAAAGGTAAACTCACATGAGTGGTCAGCATTTGCTCTATGTCATAAACTGTGCTAAGCACTTTAAATGCCATGTTTAGTTTGAATTTCACAGAAGAATTACCTAAGAATGTAGGCATACCTTGCTCCCTCACCTACTTCAAGTTTTTAATCAGCTGCCACTCTCGCAGTTAAGGTGTACCTGGCGCTCCTTATTTAAAATTGCAAGCTTCCCGAGAAGCCTCGTGCCTGAGCGGCACGGACGAGAGCTAAAGGGGAGGCAAAATGGCGGATGTACTGGATCTTCATGAGGCCGGGGGCGAGGATTTCGCCATGTTTGAGGATGGGGACGTGAGCATCCACAAACTGAAAGAAAAAGCGAAGAAACGGAAGGGTCGTGGCTTTGGCTCTGAAGAGGGGTCTCGAGCGCGAATGCATGAGGATTATGACAGCGTGGAGCAGGATGGCGATGAACCCGGACCGCAGCGCTCCGCTGAAGGTTGGATTCTCTTTGTCACTGGAGTTCATGAGGAAGCCACGGAAGAAGACATCCATGATAAGTTTGCAGAGTATGGAGAAATAAAAAATATCCACCTCAATCTGGATAGACGCACAGGATATCTGAAGGGATATACTCTAGTTGAATATGAAACATACAAGGAGGTCCAGGCTGCTATGGAGGGACTCAATGGCCAGGATTTGATGGGACAGCCAATCAGCGTGGACTGGTGTTTTGTACGGGGTCCACCCAAGGGCAAGAGGAGAGGTGGCCGAAGACGCAGCAGGAGTCCAGACCGGAGGCGTCGCTGACCCATCCTCTGTCGTCCGGGTGGTCTCTCCAGAGATTCCATTTGACCATGTAGCCGTGGAGAAATAGCCGTGGGGTGGAACTCACTGTCTTTATATTTAATCTTGTACCCTGCTTGGTGTTTTTTTTTTGAATTATGAATAAATGTCCAGGTTTTGTTTTCCAAAAAAAAATAAAATAAAATTGCAAACTCCTGCATTTTACCAGTCCCTTGATTTGTTCTATATAACAGAAAGTATGTATTACTTATTTTATGTGCCCATGAGGGCATAACTTATGAGGCATACACTTTGTGGTATATTTATTCACTGGTCTCTCAACCCATGAGTAGCCTAGAATAGGGCTAGCACATAATAAGTGCCCAACAGACATTAGCTGATCAATTAAAAAGGCCAGATCACAAGTGAGGGATACCCAGGAAAGAAATGGTTATGACCCAAGTCTTAGGTACTTCACAACTGATTCACTTACTCTTGCAGAATTCACTTACTCTTGCAGAATAGGTGTCAAAGTAGTGATATTGTTACTACAAAGTAAGTTCTAGGCCATTTTTTGAGGGCATTTTCCAATTATGGCTGTACTTGAGAGTGTATTAATTGGAATATATTTCACCTAATGACTGTTATCTCAAACAGGTGCTTGCTGAAAACAACTCAGGCAGAGCATTCCTACCCGGAAGTGGCTGATCTATCCTGGTGCTAGCTTTCAAAGGGGGAATTAGCAGGACACCATGGACCAGCAACTGAAGAAAAGGGGGAAAACACCTGGCCATAAAGGCTTCAGTAGAAGAGCTACCAGTGGGGACAAGTCACCACCAGCCCACCAGGAACCACCTGACACGATGTGGATCTTATGTGACGAGGATGTGTTCTATGAGACTAACTTCCGGGTTGTTGAAGATGACTCCTTCTCTGACTGTTATATAGAATGCATAATAAGAGGTGAGTTTTCTGAACCTATTGCGGAAGAGCACCCACTTCAGTCCTCTGAATATTTGAAAGGATCAGAACAAGACTTTCCTCAACAGGTTCTTACGGCAAGCTCACTTCTTGAACGTTCCCTGGAATACATGAAAAGGGGGGCAAAACAAGAACTTCCTCAACAGATTATTGGCGAGAATCCCCTTGAGTTTTCCGAGCACAAGCTTCCCCCCGGAGGAATACCCAGCACTGACTTTTCAGAACCTAAACAGCTCACAAGACGTACTAGAATGAAGCCAAGTACAAATAAAGAATATGATGTACCAGATAAAATTATTTGTCATCACGATGGATGCAAAAGAGAGTTCCCGAACAGAGCATGCCTAAAAAAGCACCTTCGAGTTCATAATCCCCGAGATCACGTGTGTGCAGAATGTGGGAAAGCCTTTAAGGAGAGAGCAAAGCTAAAAAGACATTTTCTGGTTCATACTGGAGAGAAGCCATTTCCGTGCACTTTCGAAGGGTGTGGAAAACGCTTTTCCCTGTCCTTCAACTTGCGTACACATGTGCGCATCCACACTGGCGAGAAACCTTTTATGTGTCCATTTGAAGGCTGTCACAGAAAGTTTATTCAGTCAAGTAACATGAAAGCCCACCTCTTGACTCATGAAAAGCCACAATGAGTCTGTGAGAAAAGATACAAAAATAACCCACAAATAGGATAGGCATATTACCTAAAGAGTGGCTGGGGACATAGATGCTTCAATGATAGATAACTGGTTCAAGAAATGATTTATAAATCAATATTGCCACTAAACAGGCTTTTTGGTTTTTTTTAAATGTTACTAAGATGCTCCTTGTCTGTGATAGTATTTTAGAACTGTGTGTAGAATTACAGTGTGCTTCTGACAGTAAGGTCAATAATGAACTTATTTCAAAAGCATAGCCCTTAATATCTTAAATTGGACTTTTGGATATGAGACTTAATATCACATAGTATAAATGTGAAATTTACTTTTCCACTTTGTAGTTTCTGATCATTTAGCTTTTTCCCTTTAGGAATATACTTCTTTGTATACATAATTCTAGACAAATGAAATGAAAATTTTGCAGTAGATTCTCAATAAATGAATTCATAGTTAAATTTCTTAAGTATGTTGTTTAATCACTATTTTTGATTGTATCAAACCATACTGAAATCACATAGCAGATGTGAAAGGTTATCTGATGGCATTAATCCATTTGAATCCACTTTATGTATTTTAAAATAAAAGGAAATAAAACCCCAGAAATGTGCTGAATCTGTATTAAAAGAAAAAGTGTGCATTAAAAAGAGATATTAACTGCCTTCAAAATTAGACAATTAAACAGGGAAATAAAACCCCATGAAATTTGTATCGTGAGGGTTAAAATTATTTGTCATCACGATGGATGCAAAAGAGAGTTCCCGAACAGAGCATGCCTAAAAAAGCACCTTCGAGTTCATAATCCCCGAGATCACGTGTGTGCAGAATGTGGGAAAGCCTTTAAGGAGAGAGCAAAGCTAAAAAGACATTTTCTGGTTCATACTGAGAGAAGCCATTTCCGTGCACTTTCGAAGGGTGTGGAAAACGCTTTTCCCTGTCCTTCAACTTGCGTACACATGTGCGCATCCACACTGGCGAGAAACCTTTTATGTGTCCATTTGAAGGCTGTCACAGAAAGTTTATTCAGTCAAGTAACATGAAAGCCCACCTCTTGACTCATGAAAAGCCACAATGAGTCTGTGAGAAAAGATACAAAAATAACCCACAAATAGGATAGGCATATTACCTAAAGAGTGGCTGGGGACATAGATGCTTCAATGATAGATAACTGGTTCAAGAAATGATTTATAAATCAATATTGCCACTAAACAGGCTTTTTGGTTTTTTTTAAATGTTACTAAGATGCTCCTTGTCTGTGATAGTATTTTAGAACTGTGTGTAGAATTACAGTGTGCTTCTGACAGTAAGGTCAATAATGAACTTATTTCAAAAGCATAGCCCTTAATATCTTAAATTGGACTTTTGGATATGAGACTTAATATCACATAGTATAAATGTGAAATTTACTTTTCCACTTTGTAGTTTCTGATCATTTAGCTTTTTCCCTTTAGGAATATACTTCTTTGTATACATAATTCTAGACAAATGAAATGAAAATTTTGCAGTAGATTCTCAATAAATGAATTCATAGTTAAATTTCTTAAGTATGTTGTTTAATCACTATTTTTGATTGTATCAAACCATACTGAAATCACATAGCAGATGTGAAAGGTTATCTGATGGCATTAATCCATTTGAATCCACTTTATGTATTTTAAAATAAAAGGAAATAAAACCCCAGAAATGTGCTGAATCTGTATTAAAAGAAAAAGTGTGCATTAAAAAGAGATATTAACTGCCTTCAAAATTAGCAAACAGGGCAAAAACTGATTGTATCAGTGAGGTGTTGGGGGAAAGTTCCTCTCTTACATGGTCAGTTAAGGGATAAAAAGTCATCTGGGGAGGGATGTGCTAGTTCAGTTTTCTGGGGTTGCTGTAACATTACCACCAAGTAAGTGACTTAAACAGTAAACCTTTACTGTCTCATAGTTCTGGAGCTAGAAGTTGAAAAAAAAGGTAGTGGCAGGATTGGTTCCTTCCTATGGTTGTGAAGAAAGAGTCTGTTCCAGATGTCTCTTTTTGGCGTGAAGATGACTGTCTTCAGGCTTATGTGGCATGTGCCTGTATCGTCACATGGCCTTCCATCTGCATGCCTGTGTTCAGATTTTCTCTTAAAGGACATCAGACATATTGGATAAGAACCCATCCTGATGCCCTCATTCTAGCTTGGTCTATAGAGATGCCCATCTCCAAATGAGGTTACATTCCAAGGTACTGCCTTTTACCTAGTCCTATTCCAATAGCAACTCTCAATTCCACATTGGGATAGGAATTCCTAGAGGATCAAATAATTTCATTTCTACAATTTCATGCTTCAGAATATGTACACTAATGTACACAGATAATTCATTCAAAGATGCTGACTTCTGATATGAAATGCACAAATACATCTTTCTTTCCCTTTATAGCCAAGCTTCCTTTCCTGTCTTCGTTTTTCATTACATCCACCTGCTTTCTTCCTCTTAAATAAGGAAGCTTGATTATAAAGGGAAATAAGGTCCACAGTCAGTAGGAAGCCATAGAATAGGAGGAAGTTTAATAATTAAGATTTAAGATATCATTGGAGGCAATGGCAATATGTGCCATAAACAACTTTTCGGGGGGGGGGAAGTGAACACAATATTAACATATCAAATTTAGAATTAATCTTTTAGAAATGTCAAAATGCAAAACCACTTAAAAATGAGCTAATTAGTACTACAGAATAATTTGGTGTGAAGTTTAGAACATTTCTACAGAAATGTGGATCCTGAGTCTCCTGAGATTGATGATGGGTCATATGTTTGTCTGGTTTTTGCATTAATGGCAATGTATTTGATTTGATCTAGGAATTTCTATCCCAAGGTAGAATTAAGAGTTGCTATTGGTCATATGTATATCCCCCCCATCCCACCCTTCTAGATCTGGGAACATACATATCTATAAAAAACAAAACTCTGTAAAAGTTAAAAATAAAAGTTTAAAAATAAATAAATAAAAATAAAACAACAAAAAAAGTTGCTATTGGAATAAGACTAGATAAAAGGCAGGATTAAAATAGAGAGCTGTCACTATCACATAAACTCAGTGGTGGGGTTTAGGCTGTAGACCTGAGACCTGAGACTCAGAGCATCCAAAGGATCCCCTGTGCGTGGATGCTGGTCTGCTTCAGAGACAACTCGAGTGGAAAGGGCCCTAGTCTCAGTATTTACAACCCTAACATGCAAATGTACCAGGAGCATCAGCCTGAGAAAGTGCTTGTGTGCTTGGATTCTAAGACTTGAGTTAAATTCTGACCAGAGAGTAGTGAGTTATTTGGTTAGTCTCCTGGTTTCCTGTTTTGGTTTTGTTTGTTCAAAGAGGAAACCTAAAAGTGCTAAGAATATTAGAAGAAGAAAGTAAACTCCAAATGAGGTTACATTCCAAGGTTTTACCTAGTCCTATTCCAATAGCAACTCTCAATTCCACATTGGGATAGGAATTCCTAGAGGATCAAATAATTTCATTTCTACAATTTCATGCTTCAGAATATGTACACTAATGTACACAGATAATTCATTCAAAGATGCTGACTTCTGATATGAAATGCACAAATACATCTTTCTTTCCTTTATAGCCAAGCTTCCTTTCCTGTCTTCGTTTTTCATTACATCCACCTGCTTTCTTCCTCTTAAATAAGGAAGCTTGATTATAAAGGGAAATAAGGTCCACAGTCAGTAGGAAGCCATAGAATAGGAGGAAGTTTAATAATTAAGATTTAAGATATCATTGGAGGCAATGGCAATATGTGCCATAAACAACTTTTCGGGGGGGGGGAAGTGAACACAATATTAACATATCAAATTTAGAATTAATCTTTTAGAAATGTCAAAATGCAAAACCACTTAAAAATGAGCTAATTAGTACTACAGAATAATTTGGTGTGAAGTTTAGAACATTTCTACAGAAATGTGGATCCTGAGTCTCCTGAGATTGATGATGGGTCATATGTTTGTCTGGTTTTTGCATTAATGGCAATGTATTTGATTTGATCTAGGAATTTCTATCCCAAGGTAGAATTAAGAGTTGCTATTGGTCATATGTATATCCCCCCCATCCCACCCTTCTAGATCTGGGAACATACATATCTATAAAAAACAAAACTCTGTAAAAGTTAAAAATAAAAGTTTAAAAATAAATAAATAAAAATAAAACAACAAAAAAAGTTGCTATTGGAATAAGACTAGATAAAAGGCAGGATTAAAATAGAGAGCTGTCACTATCACATAAACTCAGTGGTGGGGTTTAGGCTGTAGACCTGAGACCTGAGACTCAGAGCATCCAAAGGATCCCCTGTGCGTGGATGCTGGTCTGCTTCAGAGACAACTCGAGTGGAAAGGGCCCTAGTCTCAGTATTTACAACCCTAACATGCAAATGTACCAGGAGCATCAGCCTGAGAAAGTGCTTGTGTGCTTGGATTCTAAGACTTGAGTTAAATTCTGACCAGAGAGTAGTGAGTTATTTGGTTAGTCTCCTGGTTTCCTGTTTTGGTTTTTTGTTTGTTTCCAAAGAGGAAACCTAAAAGTGCTAAGAATATTAGAAGAAGAAAGCACGTGGATATAATGAAAAATGAAGATGGCAAAGGATATGTCATCTGAAACCTTTGTTAATGTTTCAGGAAAGAAATGTACATACACTTTCCACATTTGTATTTTAAGTAAGAAGAATGAACACAAGATACATGAATACATATCCAGAAAAAACAGCAAAGGAAAACCTATCTAGATTTTTATGTCTCCAAAAACTGGCATTTTACAAATCCTGATCAATAAGTAAGTATTTTTGTTTTCACACTGGTTTTTGGATTCATGGTATGCATCTTTTTTTAAAAATGGACAAATACTAAAAGTTAAAGGTAAAACTAGAGAAACATTCTACGGAAAACTTTAGTATTGCTATAATATGTACAACATAGTTAGCACTGAATAAACCATGGAATAAAAAAATGTATAAAAATGTATTTATGTAGTTTAGTATGCTTTTTTAAAACCAGTTACAAGGCTTCCCTTGTGGCTCAGTGGTAAAGAAACTGCCTGCTAATGCAGGAGACTCAAGTTTAGTGCCTGATTCAGGAAGATCCCACATGCTGTGGAGCAAGTCTGCACCACAGCTATGGAGTCTGTTCTAGACTCCTGGAGCCCAACTACTAAGCTTATTGGCCTCAGAGACTATAGTCTGCGACAAGAGAAGCCACCACAGTGAGAAGCCCCTGCACCACAACTAGAGGGTTGCCCCCATTCTCTGCAACTAGAGCAAGCCTGCGCCCAGCAACAAAGATCCAATAAAGTCAAAATATAAGTAAACTGTTTTTCAATTGAAAAATTACATGTAATTCAGAACAGCAAATAAAACACTTGAGACTCAGGGGAGCAATGAACCTGAGACTCAGAGCATCCAAAGGATCCCCTGTGCGTGGATGCTGGTCTGCTTCAGAGACAACTCGAGTGGAAAGGGCCCTAGTCTCAGTATTTACAACCCTAACATGCAAATGTACCAGGAGCATCAGCCTGAGAAAGTGCTTGTGTGCTTGGATTCTAAGACTTGAGTTAAATTCTGACCAGAGAGTAGTGAGTTATTTGGTTAGTCTCCTGGTTTCCTGTTTTGGTTTTTTGTTTGTTTCCAAAGAGGAAACCTAAAAGTGCTAAGAATATTAGAAGAAGAAAGCACGTGGATATAATGAAAAATGAAGATGGCAAAGGATATGTCATCTGAAACCTTTGTTAATGTTTCAGGAAAGAAATGTACATACACTTTCCACATTTGTATTTTAAGTAAGAAGAATGAACACAAGATACATGAATACATATCCAGAAAAAACAGCAAAGGAAAACCTATCTAGATTTTTATGTCTCCAAAAACTGGCATTTTACAAATCCTGATCAATAAGTAAGTATTTTTGTTTTCACACTGGTTTTTGGATTCATGGTATGCATCTTTTTTTAAAAATGGACAAATACTAAAAGTTAAAGGTAAAACTAGAGAAACATTCTACGGAAAACTTTAGTATTGCTATAATATGTACAACATAGTTAGCACTGAATAAACCATGGAATAAAAAAATGTATAAAAATGTATTTATGTAGTTTAGTATGCTTTTTTAAAACCAGTTACAAGGCTTCCCTTGTGGCTCAGTGGTAAAGAAACTGCCTGCTAATGCAGGAGACTCAAGTTTAGTGCCTGATTCAGGAAGATCCCACATGCTGTGGAGCAAGTCTGCACCACAGCTATGGAGTCTGTTCTAGACTCCTGGAGCCCAACTACTAAGCTTATTGGCCTCAGAGACTATAGTCTGCGACAAGAGAAGCCACCACAGTGAGAAGCCCCTGCACCACAACTAGAGGGTTGCCCCCATTCTCTGCAACTAGAGCAAGCCTGCGCCCAGCAACAAAGATCCAATAAAGTCAAAATATAAGTAAACTGTTTTTTCAATTGAAAAAAATTACATGTAATTCAGAACAGCAAATAAAACACTACTTGCTTTTACATAAAATCTGATTACTCCAAAATAAATATGGAAATCACAGAAGCATTTAATTACTTATGCATAAATCAACTCTTACTCCCCAGAAGTGAGCACTACTCAGAAAAGTTTTTTTAATTTGTTACACTATTTCATCTTTTTTTTTTTTCTTTTTTGACTATTCTGGATTTTTCACCGCTCCCACAGGCTCTTTCTAGTTGCATGGAGTAGGGAGTACTCTCTAGTTGAGATGAGCAGGCTTCTTGTTGCAATGACTTCTCTTGTGGAACTTGGGCTCTAGGGCACATGGGCTTCAATAGTTGTGGCTCCAAGGCTCTAGAATACAGGTTCCATAGTTGTGGCTCACGAGCTTAGTTGCTCCGCAGCATGTGGGATCTTCCTGGATCAGGGATTGAATCCATGTCTCTTGTATTGGCAGGTGAACTCTACCACTGAGCTACCACGGAAGCCATATTTGGTCCTTTTTAATGTTAATAGTCTAAATTATCTTAAATTCCATCTTTTTTTTTTTCTGTCTTCCTCTAAAAAGAACACAAGATTGAGGGTCGGTTCATCTCCTGACATCTTGGACAATGAACTATCCTGTCTTGAGAATTATATCTACCAAGGCTGTGATTAGATAGTTAACAATGGGGCTTTCTTGGTAGCTCAGTGGTAGAGAGTTCGCCTGCCAGTGCAGGAGACATGAGTTCAATCCCTGATCCAGGAAGATCCCACATGCTGAGGAGCAACTAAGCTTGTGAGCCACAACTATGGATGGAGCCTATGCTCTAAAGCCTCGGAGTTGCAACTATTGAGCCCATGTGCCACAACTATGGAAGCCCATATGCCCTACAGCCTGCATTCACAAGAGAAGTCATTGCAACAAGAAGTATGTTCACCTCAACTAGAGAGTAGCCCCCACTCCCTGCAACTAGAGAAGAGCCTGTGGCAGCAGTGAAAACCCAGAATAGCCAAAAATAAGTAAATAAAATTTTAGATAGTTAACAATGTGTTAAACCACTTACATTCCTACTTTATCATATTCTGTGATATGCAGAGGTCTCCCAGTCATATTTCATTTCTATATTTCATCCTAGCTACAGTGTTCCTAGGTGAACATAGGATTTTCATTCTATTCTATCCAGAAAGAATTCTGCACAAAAGCAGAATCATCAGGTTCTTGTATTACTTTCCTGCCAAATATGCATGTGCAGAAATCCGTGTGTGCTTATGTTTTAATTACCTAACGCACTAGCTCTGACTGAATAAATTGCATGATTACATCCTACATTGGACACAGAACAGTGCAAGTTATATTAAAAAGCCATTATATTTGCAACTCTGGGCAAGAGACTATAATTAAAAGGCAATTGGATGAAATTAGCTTTGAGAGTACAAGAGTTTAAGTAGGATTTGGTAAATGAATATTAACGGTTAACATGTGCTTTTTATTAGGTCTTTTGCTTCTTTTTTCTATGACCCAAGGGTTGAATTTCTTTGATGTCAGTGGATCAGACACGTGAAAACACCTGTACAAAGCTATGCTTTATAATGTGGCTAAAGTTATATCCATAAAAAAAAACAGCATTATTTTTGTGACTTCAGTAAATCAAGGTATATGGTGGGCTAGAATGATACCCTGGGCATTAATAAACTACTTTTAATACCCTAAGATATCAGGTATGTGTCATAAAAAGCATACTACATGCTTCCTGCAACTGCAAATGTTGATCATAAAATACACATGTAGAAATCAAAGAAGCAATACAACTTTAAAGAATTTTGATTATTGTGGCCATTAAGTATTTTAGAAGTTGTTAAAAGTGCTGAAGGACAAGGAAGCCTGGAGTGCTGCAGGCCATGGGGTCGCAAAGAGTCAGACACGACTTGGCAACTGAACAATAAAGTTATACCCAATAGGTGCAATAGCACCTGTCCTTAAGGCAACCAATACATTCACAGACCCCTGAGGACTTAGCATGGTTCTTACTGATAAGTGGCAGATGGACAGTGGAAATCTGTGTGCTTATTCAATATATATGCCTAAAAGATCTGATGGCAAATTAGAGACAAGGGCAAAGTCTTCACTGCTCCTCAATTGACAGTTGGGGGTGGGGCGGTCTATGTCCCTTCTTGAGGCTCTGCTGGTCTGCTTTGATCAATAGGGTGTGGTATAAATGATGCTGTAATAGTAAGCCTATTCCAGGCCTACTATCTAAGAGACCTGGTAGCTATTGCCTTGCTTTTGCAGAAACAGTCATCTTAAGAAGTATGATTACCCTAACACCACTATCCCAGGGATATTTGAAGCCACTTGCAGAGGCTGAGTAGGACAAGATATGGAGATAGCAAGGCCAAGGAGTCATGAGGTGCCGGCATGTAAGAGCCATCCTGGAAGGGTTACCCTGCCCAAGTCACCCCAGATGACACCAAATGAACTGGAAGGCTTAGATGGCGCTTTTCCAATCTTCTGACCCATAAAGGATGAGAAAGTATGATATTTTTTTCACATAGTGACTAGAGTTTATAATTTGTAAAGTAAAAATTTTCTAAGGGTAGAACTTAAAAGTTCCCACCATATATACATTCATCACAACATACAATTGAAATATCTTATAATTTCACTTGTCAATTATACTTCAGTAAAACTGAAAATATAAAAATGGTTAAATCACTTAAATTTTGGAGTTAGTTCATAATGCAGCGATAAATAACATACCATCCACTTTGGAGACATAATTTGAATTTCATAGTCTGTTTTATCTTTGTGTGTTGTGTGTATAGAGAGAGCAATTTTACCATATTATTAGTTTATGCTTAAATTAAAAAGAAATTTTTTAATTTATATAGACCTTTTTTTCTGGACACATCTCAAAGCTTATGGGATTTTGGTTACCTTGCTTGTGATCAAACCTGGGCCCTTGGCAGTGAAAGCAGAGTCCTCACCTCTGGACTCCCAGGGAATTCCCTAGGTCTATTTTCAATGTCATACAGTGAGGTAGTGATCCCTTTGGTCCTTAAAGGGCTAGCCTCCCCTTTAGCAATGATCCAAGCCCTAGCTCTTCCTTACTACTTAATAATAACAGTGAGGTTACATGAACATCTAAAGATCCCACTAAAGACAAGGTCAATAGAATACAGCTTGTTTTCTCAGGTCATAGGATTCAGAGAGATACCTTGTTCTGGGATCCAGAGTTAAAGAGATTCCAGTGATTCCTTTCAGGCTCACCTGAGACATTTTTGGGTGTTAGTGTCAGTCACTCAGTCGTGTCTGACTCTTTGTGAGCCCATGGACTGGAGCCCTGCAGGCTCCTCTGTCCATGCAATTCTCCAGGCAAGAATACTGGAGTGGACAGCCATTTCTTGCTCCAGGGGGTCTTCCTGACTCAAGGACTGAACTCCAGTCTCCTCTATTACAGGTGGATTCTTTAGCATCTGAGCCACTAGGGATGCACATATTCCCCTAGTTTCTAATCTCAGTATATCTATATGTCATATTTAACTAGACTGTCCTAAATTTATTCCAGAGAGGGTACAGGGTAGAGATAACCTTGCTGAGGTTGGTAAGGAACAAATTTTGAAGGCTTCGAACTAGAACTTTTTCTAGCAGTCAATAATGGAAACATTAAAGTCATCAGCATAATTAACATGATCAAATTCACTTTTTAGAAAAATCATTTGGGATGCAGGGTAAAAGAGGCTTGAGGAGTAGGAAATTAGGCAGCATAATCCACAGGAGAGATGACGCCTTACTGGATATTTTTTTTGCCAGCACAGGCATACTTCACCTCATTGACACACAGAAAACTTAAACAATTTTTTTTTTTTTAAATTTTTGGCCTCTTTTGCTTGGTTTATTTATTTGTTTATTTTTCATCCATCTTTATTCTTCAGCCTGTGTGGACCTGTCATTGCAGTGGCCTCTCTCATTGTAGAGCACTGGCTCTGGGCACATGAGCTCCAGTGCACTGGCTCGTTATTGGACCACCAGCTCAGCAGCTCTGCAGCACGTGAATGAGAGCTGCTTGCACTGAAAGGCAGACTCTTTACCCACTGGAACACCAGGGAAGGCCCCACACAGCACACTTAGCAAAGATCTTGAACAGATGTTTCTCCAAAGATAAATAAATGGCCAATAAGCACACAAAAAGCTGATAAGTCACTAGGAAAATCATAAAAATCACAAACAAAACTTCACAGTTGCTAGAACGGCTATAATTTAACACAAAAAAGTCTCAGTCAGAAAGTGGAGCACGCGCTTCCCTAGTGGTCCAGTGGGTAAGGACACCACCTTGCAGTGCAAGGGGAGCCACTTCGATCCCTGGCCTGGGAAGATCCCACATGCTGTGGAGCGGCTGGACCGATGTGTCCAGTTACCGAGCCGGAACTCTGGAGTGCGTGCGCCCAGAGCCGGCACTCTGCGACAACAGAGGCCACTGCGATGGGAGGCCCACACGGGCCAAAGAACAAAGATGGATGAAAATAGACAAATGAAAAAGACCAATATAAGTGGCCCGCCCACCCCCCTTCCTCCCTAACCCACCACCCCCTTCTAAAAAATAAAGCATTTTCCTCATTAAAAAAAAAAGAAGAAGAAAAGAAAGAAAGTAGAGCATATTGAACCTTCCATCACTGCTAGTGGGAATGTAAAATGGTGCAGGCACTTTGAAAAAATTTAGAAATTCCTTAACATGTTAATAAGCATGGTTATCATATGACCCAGTAATTTCACATCAAGATGCAAACCCAAGAGAGATACACAAATTTGTATGCAAATGTTCATAACAGCATGATTCATAATAGCCAAAAAGTGGAAACACCCCAAATGCCTGCAAATGATGGATGGATAAACAACATTTAATAAACCCATACACTGGAACAGTATGTCAGTCATAAAAAAGAATGAAATATTAATGCATGTTATGAAGACATGCTAAGTTGAGAAAGCCAGACACAAAATTCCCTGTGTCACGCAATTCCATTTATTTGAAATGCCCAGGAAAGACATGCTTACAGAAATTGAAAGTAGAATGGTGGGAATACCAAACACTGCTCTGTAGGCTACAGATATGATTGTAATGGGAATCAGGGGAGAAGACTGGAGAAAATGGGTCAGTTTGGAAGTAAGAAATATTGAAAGCCCCCAAAATCAGCAATTGGAGGGATAAAGAGGAACAAGAACGACATATTTCAATGAAATTTTCAGGCTGTCAGGACGCAAGGGAGGAAGAAGAAACGAGAACACTCTTAAGATTTTCAGCTTGGCAGAGTGGATGGATTGATGCCATTAAGGAAAAGGGAAACAGGGAGGGCAGAAAAAAGAAACCAGGAGAGAGGGACTGCATGATGAGTTCAGTTGAAGATAAGACTTATTTTGAAATGGTAACTGTGCATGTTTGGCAAAAAAAATAATCACTGTAGAAAGTGAGCCCAATTAAATCTGACTGTGGAAGCTAAAAGCTTTGCAGTAGTCCAAAATCTTATTGATTTCTCATGATAATTCTGTGTTGCAAAATAAGTAAACCAGAGAAGACAACAGTTATTTTAACAGTTAAAATAAATCTAAAATGGTTTTATTATATTTTCAACCCTCCAAACTGACTAGTAAGGTTATGACAGAATCAGAGTACGTAAAACTCAAATCAAAACATATCAGAACTATTTTCTCTCTAGCAGTCAAGTATTTATTTGCACAGACCAATCTGATCAAGACTGTCCAGTCAAATCTTAAAAATAATTAGGAATTCAAGACCCAGCTACCTAGAATTTTCTCTAGTCAAAGAAATAACCATAGTTGTAAAACAGCTGACAAGCCATTTATTAAAACAGCAGTCGACTAATGCTTCTCCTTGTTTCAAGGTTACATTATAAATCAACTGAGAGGGGCAAAAGCCTTGTAGGAGATCTGTAGGAGGATAAGCAGAACACTTTAATAAACCCATACACTGGAACAGTATGTCAATCATAAAAAAGAATGAAATATTAATGCATGTTATGAAGACATGCTAAGTTGAGAAAGCCAGACACAAAATTCCTGTGTCACGCAATTCCATTTATTTGAAATGCCCAGGAAAGACATGCTTACAGAAATTGAAAGTAGAATGGTGGGAATACCAAACACTGCTCTGTAGGCTACAGATATGATTGTAATGGGAATCAGGGGAGAAGACTGGAGAAAATGGGTCAGTTTGGAAGTAAGAAATATTGAAAGCCCCCAAAATCAGCAATTGGAGGGATAAAGAGGAACAAGAACGACATATTTCAATGAAATTTTCAGGCTGTCAGGACGCAAGGGAGGAAGAAGAAACGAGAACACTCTTAAGATTTTCAGCTTGGCAGAGTGGATGGATTGATGCCATTAAGGAAAAGGGAAACAGGGAGGGCAGAAAAAAGAAACCAGGAGAGAGGGACTGCATGATGAGTTCAGTTGAAGATAAGACTTATTTTGAAATGGTAACTGTGCATGTTTGGCAAAAAAAATAATCACTGTAGAAAGTGAGCCCAATTAAATCTGACTGTGGAAGCTAAAAGCTTTGCAGTAGTCCAAAATCTTATTGATTTCTCATGATAATTCTGTGTTGCAAAATAAGTAAACCAGAGAAGACAACAGTTATTTTAACAGTTAAAATAAATCTAAAATGGTTTTATTATATTTTCAACCCTCCAAACTGACTAGTAAGGTTATGACAGAATCAGAGTACGTAAAACTCAAATCAAAACATATCAGAACTATTTTCTCTCTAGCAGTCAAGTATTTATTTGCACAGACCAATCTGATCAAGACTGTCCAGTCAAATCTTAAAAATAATTAGGAATTCAAGACCCAGCTACCTAGAATTTTCTCTAGTCAAAGAAATAACCATAGTTGTAAAACAGCTGACAAGCCATTTATTAAAACAGCAGTCGACTAATGCTTCTCCTTGTTTCAAGGTTACATTATAAATCAACTGAGAGGGGCAAAAGCCTTGTAGGAGATCTGTAGGAGGATAAGCAGAACAATTTAAACTATAAAAAAAGTCCTAAAGTGTATATCTCACTTACAGAAAGAATGAGGTTTAAAAGGATCATAATTAACAGATATTAACACAGCTGGCACCCAGCAAGTTTCAATTGCAAAGATCATAGGACTTGATTTATAGTGTTCCCATGTGACTAATGAAAGTAGACTGGTGACCATATTGTTCTAAACGACTGCACTAGAGAACATTATTACTTTAGAGAAGTCTATGATAATAATAAAATCATGATCGGCAAAGACTAAACAATTTTTCAAGATCAACATTTTACATTTTAATGCTCATATTTTACTGTTCGTAACTATATTTTGAAGTTATTAAAACCTCCAAAGAAGTGTCAGTTCTGCTCTTCATTTTATTTTTACCCTTGGAAGGAAGATTCAAAGCCTTCCTGATGTCAGCACTTAGAAAGGTTAATTATTCATATAGAACAATGAAGAGGAAGCATTAGATTTAATTGGACACATACTTCTCACATTTAAAGATAGGGGAGTGGATAATGCTGTCTTTTGTGTCCTTCCAAAAGAAATATGAGAAATTGATGATGTTTCTTAAAGGAAGAAAATGTAGAGCAAGCATATTGTAAATCATTCATTCACTAAAGAAAAAGCTCACAAGAAATGTGGTCTTGATCAAATGATATCCTTTAAGGAAGCTTAAATATGGTCAAATTTAAATAACTTATCTTATAAACCAGTATAAGATGACATTCTTTACCTCTAGAGGCTACGAGAAAAAAAGAATTTTTTTTTTGGCTTCACCATGCAGTTTGCAGGATCTTAGTTCCCAGGTACTGGACCCAGGCCCTTCTTAGTCAAAGTGTCAGGTGCTAACCACTGGATGGTCAGGGAATTTCCTAGAAGAAAATTTATATATGTATACATAAAGTTATACTGAATACAGTCTTTGAAAGGTGCTCTCAGCCAGCCTATATACAATAATTTTGAATTGAGAGAGCAGAACATTAGGAAAAGGGAAAGGCAACCCAATCCACTATTTCTTTTTTTTTTTTTGCCATGGTGGAGTCTTTGTTGCTACACTCAGGCTTTCTCTAGTTGAGACAAGTCGGGGCTGTGGGGTGGGGGAGGTGGCTATTCTTCCTTGTCCTGTACCAGCTTCTCATTACCCTGACTTCTTCTGTTGCAGAGCACAGGCTCTAGGCGATCGGGCTTCAGTTGCTGCGGCTCATGGGCTCTAGAGCACTAGCTCAGTAGTTGAGACACATGGGCTTAGTTGCTCTGCAGCATGTGGGATCTTTCCAGACCAGGGATCGAACCAATGTTCCTTGCATTACAAGGTAGATTCTTAACCACTGGGCCACCAGAGAAGCCCTGCAGTATTCGTGCCTGGAGTATTCCATGGACGGAGGAGCCTGGCGGACTGCAGTCCATGGGGTCACACAGAGTAGGATATGACTGAAGTGACTACGCAGCAGCAGCAGAGAAGAACACTATATAGAATTAAAGGTTTCGACAAGCCTTGTGACAGGGTGATTAAGATTTAACAGGACATTTTCTCATATGAGCTGCAGCAGTGACTAGGAGGGAAGGAATGACAGATAGGCCCACATGATATGGATCATTCTAATAGTTTGATCCTGAGGGAAAACTGAATGATGAGTGAATGAAAATTGAAAGAATTCTTCAGTGCAAGTCTATGGGTCAGGACAACAGGACATCTGAGGCAGAGACCACTGTGCACCTATGAGCCCAGAGAAACACTCCTTTTTCCTCCTTCACTCAAAAGTTATACAAATGGTCTCCTAGTGGCTGACAAGAATCAAACTGCATTTAAAGTTCTATTTAACACATGGCATATGGGACCTTAGTTTTACAAACTAGAATATATGTATGGCTACATGAAAGTTATACTGAATAAAAGGTCTTTTTGGCTTCACCATGCAGTTTGCAGGATCTTAGTTCCCAGGTACTGGACCCAGGCCCTTCTTAGTCAAAGTGTCAGGTGCTAACCACTGGATGGTCAGGGAATTTCCTAGAAGAAAATTTATATATGTATACATAAAGTTATACTGAATACAGTCTTTGAAAGGTGCTCTCAGCCAGCCTATATACAATAATTTTGAATTGAGAGAGCAGAACATTAGGAAAAGGGAAAGGCAACCCAATCCACTATTTCTTTTTTTTTTTTTTTTTTGCCATGGTGGAGTCTTTGTTGCTACACTCAGGCTTTCTCTAGTTGAGACAAGTCGGGGCTGTGGGGTGGGGGAGGTGGCTATTCTTCCTTGTCCTGTACCAGCTTCTCATTACCCTGACTTCTTCTGTTGCAGAGCACAGGCTCTAGGCGATCGGGCTTCAGTTGCTGCGGCTCATGGGCTCTAGAGCACTAGCTCAGTAGTTGAGACACATGGGCTTAGTTGCTCTGCAGCATGTGGGATCTTTCCAGACCAGGGATCGAACCAATGTTCCTTGCATTACAAGGTAGATTCTTAACCACTGGGCCACCAGAGAAGCCCTGCAGTATTCGTGCCTGGAGTATTCCATGGACGGAGGAGCCTGGCGGACTGCAGTCCATGGGGTCACACAGAGTAGGATATGACTGAAGTGACTACGCAGCAGCAGCAGAGAAGAACACTATATAGAATTAAAGGTTTCGACAAGCCTTGTGACAGGGTGATTAAGATTTAACAGGACATTTTCTCATATGAGCTGCAGCAGTGACTAGGAGGGAAGGAATGACAGATAGGCCCACATGATATGGATCATTCTAATAGTTTGATCCTGAGGGAAAACTGAATGATGAGTGAATGAAAATTGAAAGAATTCTTCAGTGCAAGTCTATGGGTCAGGACAACAGGACATCTGAGGCAGAGACCACTGTGCACCTATGAGCCCAGAGAAACACTCCTTTTTCCTCCTTCACTCAAAAGTTATACAAATGGTCTCCTAGTGGCTGACAAGAATCAAACTGCTTTAAATTCTAAGAGAGGCTCCAGCTAGAACACCTATCTGACACTTTTTTCCTTATTTTTATTTTTCAGCCAAGCCACATGGCATATGGGACCTTAGTTTTCCTACCAAAGATCAAATCTAGACCCAATGCAGTGGAAGCACAGAGTCTTAACCACTGGACAACCAGGGCATTCCTATCTGACACTTTTAGAATATAATGAAACTGAAAGTTAGTTGCTCAGTTGCATCCGACTCTTTGCAAGCTTGTGGACTGTAGCCTGCCAGGCTCCTCTGTCCATGGAATTCTCCAGGCAAGAGTACTGGAGTGGGTAGCCATTCCCTTCTCCAGAGGATCTTTCCAACTCAGGGACTGAACTTGGGTCTCATGTATTACAGGCAGATTCTTTACCATCTGAGCCACCAGAAAGGCCCATATATATAAGAGATTGCATCTAATCATTTAATAAGGATGGTTCTGAATTCACAGACACAACAGGTTAACTTTCATTCAAACTGAAATTCTTTTGGCATTTATTTTATATGCTAATGTTCTTTAAAAAAAAAAAAAAAAAGTACTTATCTCTTTGATAAGTAAATTCAATTTTACCTAAATGAGTTTATTTTGACTCTGGTAGATAGCCTTCCAATATAGCTACCAACAGTTCTTCTTATCTCTTTAAGCATAAGCCACTCCTCTCATCAAGAAGAGATGCTATTTCCTCTCAATAGGGGCTGAATGAACAAGGTTATTTACTCGCATAAACATTGCAGTTATCAAATTTAAGTCTGATGAAACTACTGCTGTTCAGTTGTCATGTTTTGTCCTATTCTTCGTGACTCCAGAGACTCCTGCACACCAGACTCCTCTGTCCTCCACTATCTCCCCGAGATGTCCATAAAACTGCTGGGCTTCCCTGGTACCTCAGATAGTAAAGAATCTGCCTGCAGTGCTGGAGACCCTGGTTCAATCCCTGGGTCAGGAAGATCCCCTGGAGAAGAGAATGGCTACCCATGCATGGACAGAGGAGCCTGGAAGGCTACCGTCCATGAGGTTGAGTCAGACACAGCTGAACAACACTTTCATTCTGAAACTATCATCTGATCCAGATGAAAGGTCTCCTGCATTGCAGGCAGATTCTTTACCTTCTCAGATAGGAGGACAGTCCATTATCTGATCCATAATCTCTAATTCAGATTCTGTCCATTTTCCCAGTAAGATTCTTTATCCCCTTACCCATGGGTTAAGGCTCCAATCTAGGATCATGTTTTATATTACATGACAACTGTCATGACCTTCTGGTCTCCTATAACATAGAAGAGTTTCTTAGCCTGTCTCTGTGTTTTTTATAAATTTTCATCCGACTCTTTGCAAGCCCTTGGACTGTAGCCTGCCAGGCTCCTCTGTCCATGGAATTCTCCAGGCAAGAGTACTGGAGTGGGTAGCCATTCCCTTCTCCAGAGGATCTTTCCAACTCAGGGACTGAACTTGGGTCTCATGTATTACAGGCAGATTCTTTACCATCTGAGCCACCAGAAAGGCCCATATATATAAGAGATTGCATCTAATCATTTAATAAGGATGGTTCTGAATTCACAGACACAACAGGTTAACTTTCATTCAAACTGAAATTCTTTTGGCATTTATTTTATATGCTAATGTTCTTTAAAAAAAAAAAAAAAAAGTACTTATCTCTTTGATAAGTAAATTCAATTTTACCTAAATGAGTTTATTTTGACTCTGGTAGATAGCCTTCCAATATAGCTACCAACAGTTCTTCTTATCTCTTTAAGCATAAGCCACTCCTCTCATCAAGAAGAGATGCTATTTCCTCTCAATAGGGGCTGAATGAACAAGGTTATTTACTCGCATAAACATTGCAGTTATCAAATTTAAGTCTGATGAAACTACTGCTGTTCAGTTGTCATGTTTTGTCCTATTCTTCGTGACTCCAGAGACTCCTGCACACCAGACTCCTCTGTCCTCCACTATCTCCCCGAGATGTCCATAAAACTGCTGGGCTTCCCTGGTACCTCAGATAGTAAAGAATCTGCCTGCAGTGCTGGAGACCCTGGTTCAATCCCTGGGTCAGGAAGATCCCCTGGAGAAGAGAATGGCTACCCATGCATGGACAGAGGAGCCTGGAAGGCTACCGTCCATGAGGTTGAGTCAGACACAGCTGAACAACACTTTCATTCTGAAACTATCATCTGATCCAGATGAAAGGTCTCCTGCATTGCAGGCAGATTCTTTACCTTCTCAGATAGGAGGACAGTCCATTATCTGATCCATAATCTCTAATTCAGATTCTGTCCATTTTCCCAGTAAGATTCTTTATCCCCTTACCCATGGGTTAAGGCTCCAATCTAGGATCATGTTTTATATTACATGACAACTGTCATGACCTTCTGGTCTCCTATAACATAGAAGAGTTTCTTAGCCTGTCTCTGTGTTTCTCAACATTTTTGAGGAGTACAGGCCACTTATACTGTAAAATGTCTTTCAAACTGGGTTTGTCTGTTGTTTCTTTATAATTAGATTCATATTATGCATCTTCAGTAGAAATATAACCATTGTGATGTGGTCTTCACATTGCATTATATCAAAAGGTATAAAATGCTGGTTTTTCCAGGTCAAAGTTATCTTTTAGAGCACTTGGTTAAAAGGTGGTGTCGAGGGCTTCCCTGGTGGTCCAGTGGGTAAGGACACCGCCTTGCAGTGCAAGGGGCGCTGGTTCCATCCCTGGCCTGGGAAGATCCCACGTGCCACAGAGCGGCTGGACCGATGTGTCCAATTACCGAGCCGGAGCTCTGGAGCGCATGCGCCCAGAGCCAGTGCTCTGCGACAACAGAGGCCACTGCGACAGAAGGCCCACATGGGCCGAAGAACAATGATGGATGAAAACAGATAAATGAAAGACCAATAGAAGTGCTCCCACCCCCCGAGCTCCCCTCCCTCCCCCCCCCCACCCCATCCCCACAAAAAAAAAAAAAAAAAGGTGGTGTCGGCTACACTTCTATTTTCTTTTTTTTTATCTTTATTTTTCGGCTACACTTCTTTTTTTTTTTTTTAACATTTATTTTATTTATTTATCTCTTGGGGGTGGGGTGGGAGGGAGGGGACGGGCGGCCACTTCTATTGGTCTTTCATTTCTATTTTCATCCGTCTTTGTTCTTTGGCTCTTGTGGGCCTCCCATCGCAGGGGGTGTGCGTCTGTTGCACCCATGCATGGACAGAGGAGCCTGGAAGGCTACCGTCCATGAGGTTGAGTCAGACACAGCTGAACAACACTTTCATTCTGAAACTATCATCTGATCCAGATGAAAGGTCTCCTGCATTGCAGGCAGATTCTTTACCTTCTCAGATAGGAGGACAGTCCATTATCTGATCCATAATCTCTAATTCAGATTCTGTCCATTTTCCCAGTAAGATTCTTTATCCCCTTACCCATGGGTTAAGGCTCCAATCTAGGATCATGTTTTATATTACATGACAACTGTCATGACCTTCTGGTCTCCTATAACATAGAAGAGTTTCTTAGCCTGTCTCTGTGTTTCTCAACATTTTTGAGGAGTACAGGCCACTTATACTGTAAAATGTCTTTCAAACTGGGTTTGTCTGTTGTTTCTTTATAATTAGATTCATATTATGCATCTTCAGTAGAAATATAACCATTGTGATGTGGTCTTCACATTGCATTATATCAAAATGTATAAAATGCGGGTTTTTTCCAGGTCAAAGTTATCTTTTAGAGCACTTGGTTAAAAGGTGGTGTCGAGGGCTTCCCTGGTGGTCCAGTGGGTAAGGACACCGCCTTGCAGTGCAAGGGGCGCTGGTTCCATCCCTGGCCTGGGAAGATCCCACGTGCCACAGAGCGGCTGGACCGATGTGTCCAATTACCGAGCCGGAGCTCTGGAGCGCATGCGCCCAGAGCCAGTGCTCTGCGACAACAGAGGCCACTGCGACAGAAGGCCCACATGGGCCGAAGAACAATGATGGATGAAAACAGATAAATGAAAGACCAATAGAAGTGCTCCCACCCCCCGAGCTCCCCTCCCTCCCCCCACCCCATCCCCGCAAAAAAAAAAAAAAAAAGGTGGTGTCGGCTACACTTCTATTTTCTTTTTTTTTATCTTTATTTTTCGGCTACACTTCTTTTTTTTTTTTTTTTTAACATTTTTTTTTTTTTTTTTTTTTTTGGGGGGGGGGGGGGGGGGGGGGGGGCGGGCGGGCCACTTCTATTGGTCTTTCATTTCTCTATTTTCATCCGTCTTTGTTCTTTTGGCTCTTGTGGGCCTCCCATCGCAGTGGCGTCTGTCCTCGCAGAGCGCCGGCTTTGGGCACATGCGCTCCAGAGCTCTGGCTCGATAATCGCTCACATCAGTCCAGCCGCTCCGCAGCACGTGGGATCTTCCCAGGCCAGGGCTCGAACCGGCACCCCTTGCACTGCAAGGCGGTGTCCTTACCCACTGGACCACCAGGGAAGCCCTCGGCTACACTTCTAAACTGAGAAGTCATTTCTAAACTTTGTCATTCATAAGTAATTGGTGGGGGAAAAACTTGATATATATATATATATATATATATCCTGTTCATCAAACTTCCACTCAGATATGGCATACACTCATGAAAAAAGGAACATTTCATATATACATGTAATAATAATGAACTATTAAGATACTTCTTGAAGGATATTAATTATATTCTAACTGTAAACAAATCAGAAATGTATGGCTTTAATTTTCTGTAAGATATTTTTACTAAATATACAGTGGAAAATGTGCTTTACAAAATCACTGAGTTACCCGAACCTATTAAAAAGGGCATCTAATTTTTTCAGCATATTTTCCTATTCATTTAGCAATCAAAAAAAAATAAGAACCCTGACCATGTAAAAAGCAAAGGAATGTTAGTATACATAATACACAGAGTCTGCACTGAATCTACAACACTTAGCAGTTGACTTGGAACTTCATAGTGACTGAGAAAATGCAGATTTCATAATCAGCTAGCATTCATTGACTGTCTATTATCTGCTTAGCATTTGCTAAATACCTAGCATCTATTTCGAGTCTGGGCCCGCATGGCGCCCAGAGCCAGTGCTCTGCGACAACAGAGGCCACTGCGACAGAAGGCCCACATGGGCCGAAGAACAATGATGGATGAAAACAGATAAATGAAAGACCAATCGAAGTGCTCCCACCCCCCGAGCTCCCTCCCTCCCCCACCCCATCCCCCGCAAAAAAAAAAAAAAAAAAAAAGGTGGTGTCGGCTACACTTCTATTTTCTTTTTTTTTATCTTTATTTTTCGGCTACACTTCTTTTTTTTTTTTTTTTTAACATTTATTTTATTTATTTATCTCTTGGGGGGTGGGGAGGGAGGGGGACGGGCGGGCCACTTCTATTGGTCTTTCATTTCTCTATTTTCATCCGTCTTTGTTCTTTTGGCTCTTGTGGGCCTCCCATCGCAGTGGCGTCTGTCCTCGCAGAGCGCCGGCTTTGGGCACATGCGCTCCAGAGCTCTGGCTCGATAATCGCTCACATCAGTCCAGCCGCTCCGCAGCACGTGGGATCTTCCCAGGCCAGGGCTCGAACCGGCACCCCTTGCACTGCAAGGCGGTGTCCTTACCCACTGGACCACCAGGGAAGCCCTCGGCTACACTTCTAAACTGAGAAGTCATTTCTAAACTTTGTCATTCATAAGTAATTGGTGGGGAAATACTTCGATATATATATATATATATATATATCCTGTTCATCAAACTTCCACTCAGATATGGCATACACTCATGAAAAAAGGAACATTTCATATATACATGTAATAATAATGAACTATTAAGATACTTCTTGAAGGATATTAATTATATTCTAACTGTAAACAAATCAGAAATGTATGGCTTTAATTTTCTGTAAGATATTTTTACTAAATATACAGTGGAAAATGTGCTTTACAAAATCACTGAGTTACCCGAACCTATTAAAAAGGGCATCTAATTTTTTCAGCATATTTTCCTATTCATTTAGCAATCAAAAAAAAATAAGAACCCTGACCATGTAAAAAGCAAAGGAATGTTAGTATACATAATACACAGAGTCTGCACTGAATCTACAACACTTAGCAGTTGACTTGGAACTTCATAGTGACTGAGAAAATGCAGATTTCATAATCAGCTAGCATTCATTGACTGTCTATTATCTGCTTAGCATTGTGATACATAAATATATTCATACCTAGCATCTATTTTTTTTACCTTCATAATTCTACCAGTTAGTTACATTATACCTTTTTCACAAAAGACAACCTTTAAGAGGTTTATTTACTGAACAAATAATTACTACCATGTGCCAGGTACTATATTAAGCACTGCAAATACAATGTAGAATAAGATAGATATGGTTTCTCTTATAATCTAGGCAAGACAGACAAGTAGACAGCCAATTATAAGATGCTGTGCCCAATGTATTCTAAATGGTATGATTCAGGTCTATTGAAGTATGTGAAGAGAGGCATATAAACCAGCTTTGGGGTTTAGGGGAGACTGAGAATGAAGATTATAATTAGGTTGAGAAGTGAAAGATGTAGAGGTGGGCAATGGTGGTGGTGGAGGGAAGTCCCAAATATTCCAGAGAGCATTTTCAAAGACCCTGTGGCTATGCAGGCATTTTCATCAAATCTGGAACATTGAAAGCCACGGGAGACAGCAGGCAATGAAGCCAGCAGAGGTAAACAGGTAAGTGAAGTAACCAAACCTGGAAGGCTACATTGTTTGAGTGATGAAGTGAAGATCACTCAAACACTGCTTCTATCATTTGGAGAAGCTTTTGCCATCGTTTACCAGCAGAGGTAAAAAGGATAAGTGAAGCAACCAATCCTGGAAACCTACAATGTTTGAGTGACGAGGTTAACACACCTCAAACATGGCTCCTATCTCTTGGAGAAGCTTTTGATATAGTTTACACTGATTTTAGTTTGTTCAATTCAGGATCAAAGGGTGGCACAGTTTCTGCATCCAGGATGGTATGACTCATTAAAATGCTGAAATTCCTTTTATCAGTTTGTTCTGGTCCTGGCCAAAAGTCACTAATCTAGCTGAAACATCAACTATGATGGTAAATATACAGTGGAAAATGTGCTTTACAAAATCACTGAGTTACCCGAACCTATTAAAAGGGCATCTAATTTTTCAGCATATTTTCCTATTCATTTAGCAATCAAAAAAATAAGAACCCTGACCATGTAAAAAGCAAAGGAATGTTAGTATACATAATACACAGAGTCTGCACTGAATCTACAACACTTAGCAGTTGACTTGGAACTTCATAGTGACTGAGAAAATGCAGATTTCATAATCAGCTAGCATTCATTGACTGTCTATTATCTGCTTAGCATTGTGATACATAAATATATTCATACCTAGCATCTATTTTTTTTACCTTCATAATTCTACCAGTTAGTTACATTATACCTTTTTCACAAAAGACAACCTTTAAGAGGTTTATTTACTGAACAAATAATTACTACCATGTGCCAGGTACTATATTAAGCACTGCAAATACAATGTAGAATAAGATAGATATGGTTTCTCTTATAATCTAGGCAAGACAGACAAGTAGACAGCCAATTATAAGATGCTGTGCCCAATGTATTCTAAATGGTATGATTCAGGTCTATTGAAGTATGTGAAGAGAGGCATATAAACCAGCTTTGGGGTTTAGGGGAGACTGAGAATGAAGATTATAATTAGGTTGAGAAGTGAAAGATGTAGAGGTGGGCAATGGTGGTGGTGGAGGGAAGTCCCAAATATTCCAGAGAGCATTTTCAAAGACCCTGTGGCTATGCAGGCATTTTCATCAAATCTGGAACATTGAAAGCCACGGGAGACAGCAGGCAATGAAGCCAGCAGAGGTAAACAGGTAAGTGAAGTAACCAAACCTGGAAGGCTACATTGTTTGAGTGATGAAGTGAAGATCACTCAAACACTGCTTCTATCATTTGGAGAAGCTTTTGCCATCGTTTACCAGCAGAGGTAAAAAGGATAAGTGAAGCAACCAATCCTGGAAACCTACAATGTTTGAGTGACGAGGTTAACACACCTCAAACATGGCTCCTATCTCTTGGAGAAGCTTTTGATATAGTTTACACTGATTTTAGTTTGTTCAATTCAGGATCAAAGGGTGGCACAGTTTCTGCATCCAGGATGGTATGACTCATTAAAATGCTGAAATTCCTTTTATCAGTTTGTTCTGGTCCTGGCCAAAAGTCACTAATCTAGCTGAAACATCAACTATGATGGTAATTCGGTCTGAGAATAATAGATTAAATTAATACAGAGATTAGATAATGGCAAACAGCCTTCCGACTCCTGTAGCATGCTAAGCAGTTCATGAATCAAAATGAAGAAAATAAATCGCTTTAAAAGAAAAAAAGAAAAATGGATTTTCAAATCTTAGGTGTTTGTAATATTCCATAAATTATAAATTAAGATAAATAAGCATGCTATATAACAAAGAGTTCAATTGTTTTGTCTTTTTTTTTTAATTTTAAAGATTTATTTATTTATATATTTTTAGGGGTGGAGTGGGGTGGGGAGGCAGGGGAGAAGGCGGGCTACTTCTATTGGTCTCATTTGTCTATTTTCACCCATCTTTGTTCTTTGGGCCCGTGTGGGCCTCCCATCGCAGTGGCCTCTGTTGTTGCAGAGCACCGGCTCTGGGCGCATGCACTCCAGAGCTCCGGCTCGGTAATTGGACACATCGGTCCAGCCGCTCTGTGGCACGTGGGATCTTCCCAGGCCAGGGATGGAACCAGCGCCTCTTGCCCTGCAAGGCGGTGTCCTTACCCACTGGACCACCAGGGAAGCCCTGTTTTGTAATTCTGACAGAGAACTGACTTCTTTAACTCTTTACTTAAGAGGCTCAGGATTAGAAGCACAGAGCAGAGCACAAGGGCAGAGAAGGGAGACTGGTGGAGAGTCACAGAGGACCCTGTAAGATACTACAGCACTCACACGATCTCTCTGAATTTCAGGGAGTTTGTACTTCTATTTAAAATATTCTGGCCCAGGAATCAGCAAACTTTCTCTGTAAAGGACCAGATTATAAATATTTAAACTTTATTTTAAATTTTATGATCTCTGTTGAAACTATTTAACTCAGGCCCTGTTGCATGAAAGCCACAGGATATGTGAAATGAATAAACATGATTATGTTCCATTTAACTTTACCTACCATCAAAGGCAGTAGGCCACGTGCTGCCAGCTGGACTAGTTTGTCAATCGCTTGCCTTAGCTCAATTTATGAACACAAAGATTTTTTTTCCCTATGTTTTCTTCTAAAATTTTCATAGTTTTGTTTTTACATTTGGGTCAGAGATCCATTTTGAGTTCTTTTCTGTGTGTGTTATTTGCAAAGAACTGGGTTTCTATGTTTCTACAAATGATGAGTTTCTACAAATGATGACTTAGAGGCCAAAAAATAAAGGAATCAATCTAGAACTTAACAATAATAATAAAATAACAATAAGCATAATTGAAAGCTGATCAAAATATCCAAATAGGTAATTCATCAGTGAATATATATGAAAGATAAATGCATAAAAAGACACATCTTTAATTACTGGGAAAATGCAATTTAAAATCAAGAGATACCACAGAACATCAACTACAATGACTAAATTTTTAAATTCTGAAAATAACAAGCATTATCAAGTATGTGAAGCAACTGGAACTCTTCAAAGATTGCTAACAGGAATGGAACATTTTCCAACACTTTTGAACACTAGGCATTTCTAAGAAATTTTTAGCATGTACTCATGTAAGACCAAGCAAACTCACTCCTGGTATTTAAAGCCTCAGGCCCGTGTGGGCCTCCCATCGCAGTGGCCTCTGTTGTTGCAGAGCACCGGCTCTGGGCGCATGCACTCCAGAGCTCCGGCTCGGTAATTGGACACATCGGTCCAGCCGCTCTGTGGCACGTGGGATCTTCCCAGGCCAGGGATGGAACCAGCGCCTCTTGCCCTGCAAGGCGGTGTCCTTACCCACTGGACCACCAGGGAAGCCCTGTTTTGTAATTCTGACAGAGAACTGACTTCTTTAACTCTTTACTTAAGAGGCTCAGGATTAGAAGCACAGAGCAGAGCACAAGGGCAGAGAAGGGAGACTGGTGGAGAGTCACAGAGGACCCTGTAAGATACTACAGCACTCACACGATCTCTCTGAATTTCAGGGAGTTTGTACTTCTATTTAAAATATTCTGGCCCAGGAATCAGCAAACTTTCTCTGTAAAGGACCAGATTATAAATATTTAAACTTTATTTTAAATTTTATGATCTCTGTTGAAACTATTTAACTCAGGCCCTGTTGCATGAAAGCCACAGGATATGTGAAATGAATAAACATGATTATGTTCCATTTAACTTTACCTACCATCAAAGGCAGTAGGCCACGTGCTGCCAGCTGGACTAGTTTGTCAATCGCTTGCCTTAGCTCAATTTATGAACACAAAGATTTTTTTTCCCTATGTTTTCTTCTAAAATTTTCATAGTTTTGTTTTTACATTTGGGTCAGAGATCCATTTTGAGTTCTTTTCTGTGTGTGTTATTTGCAAAGAACTGGGTTTCTATGTTTCTACAAATGATGAGTTTCTACAAATGATGACTTAGAGGCCAAAAAATAAAGGAATCAATCTAGAACTTAACAATAATAATAAAATAACAATAAGCATAATTGAAAGCTGATCAAAATATCCAAATAGGTAATTCATCAGTGAATATATATGAAAGATAAATGCATAAAAAGACACATCTTTAATTACTGGGAAAATGCAATTTAAAATCAAGAGATACCACAGAACATCAACTACAATGACTAAATTTTTAAATTCTGAAAATAACAAGCATTATCAAGTATGTGAAGCAACTGGAACTCTTCAAAGATTGCTAACAGGAATGGAACATTTTCCAACACTTTTGAACACTAGGCATTTCTAAGAAATTTTTAGCATGTACTCATGTAAGACCAAGCAAACTCACTCCAGGTATTTAACAAGCCTATGCACACACAAAGACTTGTGCTGGAACCTTCATATAGCAGTTTGTTCAAAATTGCCCCAAGCTGGAAATACCCCAAATGTCCACCAACTGGTGAATGGATAAACAAATCATGGTCTGTCCACACAACAAGCAATCAAAAGGAATGATTTAATGATACATATAACAACAGAAACATCTCAAAAGCACTTGCTAAGTGAAAGAAGCCAGATAAAAAAGCTATATACACATATTGTATGACTTCATTTAAATACACCATACTCTAGAAAAGGCAAATCTAAAGTGATAGAAAGCAGATCAGTAATTAACAGACATTTGCCATTACATGGTGATGGCAGCAATAAGAAGATTAACTGAAGAGGATATGAGAAAATTTGAGGAGTTAATGAAACTTTTATGTTGTGATTCTTGTTGTTACATAACTGCTAACATTTGTCAAAATTCACTGAATAAGCAAGCTTTGATGCAGGTGGACCAGCATGGCAGTGGAGGGAAATGAGGTGAGAAATGAAAAGGTTCTTCATTTACTTTGAAAATATAGAGTTACAGGGCTTCTTAATAGCTTGGATATAAACTGCAAGAAAAAGAAGGAAACACAGGCCCCTGGCTGGGTTAAGAATCTGCCTTGCAACAGAGGGGACATTGCTTTGATCCCTAGTCTGGGAAGATCCCACATGTGGCAGGGCAACTAAACCCGTGCTCCACAACTACTGATGCACCACTCCAGGCTGCATGAGCCACAACTACCTAACCAATGCGCTACAACTACCGAAGCCCATGTGCCCTAGAGCCCCTGCTCTCTGCAATTAGAGAAAACCCACAGGATATGAAAGATAAATGCATAAAAGGCACATCTTTAATTACTGGGAAAATGCAATTTAAAATCAAGAGATACCACAGAACATCAACTACAATGACTAAATTTTTAAATTCTGAAAATAACAAGCATTATCAAGTATGTGAAGCAACTGGAACTCTTCAAAGATTGCTAACAGGAATGGAACATTTTCCAACACTTTTGAACACTAGGCATTTCTAAGAAATTTTTAGCATGTACTCATGTAAGACCAAGCAAACTCACTCCAGGTATTTAACAAGCCTATGCACACACAAAGACTTGTGCTGGAACCTTCATATAGCAGTTTGTTCAAAATTGCCCCAAGCTGGAAATACCCCAAATGTCCACCAACTGGTGAATGGATAAACAAATCATGGTCTGTCCACACAACAAGCAATCAAAAGGAATGATTTAATGATACATATAACAACAGAAACATCTCAAAAGCACTTGCTAAGTGAAAGAAGCCAGATAAAAAAGCTATATACACATATTGTATGACTTCATTTAAATACACCATACTCTAGAAAAGGCAAATCTAAAGTGATAGAAAGCAGATCAGTAATTAACAGACATTTGCCATTACATGGTGATGGCAGCAATAAGAAGATTAACTGAAGAGGATATGAGAAAATTTGAGGAGTTAATGAAACTTTTATGTTGTGATTCTTGTTGTTACATAACTGCTAACATTTGTCAAAATTCACTGAATAAGCAAGCTTTGATGCAGGTGGACCAGCATGGCAGTGGAGGGAAATGAGGTGAGAAATGAAAAGGTTCTTCATTTACTTTGAAAATATAGAGTTACAGGGCTTCTTAATAGCTTGGATATAAACTGCAAGAAAAAGAAGGAAACACAGGCCCCTGGCTGGGTTAAGAATCTGCCTTGCAACAGAGGGGACATTGCTTTGATCCCTAGTCTGGGAAGATCCCACATGTGGCAGGGCAACTAAACCCGTGCTCCACAACTACTGATGCACCACTCCAGGCTGCATGAGCCACAACTACCTAACCAATGCGCTACAACTACCGAAGCCCATGTGCCCTAGAGCCCCTGCTCTCTGCAATTAGAGAAAACCCACAGGCAACAATGAGACCCAGACCAGCCAAAAATAAATAAATACATAATTTTAAAAAGAAGCATGAGGGGCTTCCCTGGTAGCTCAGTGGTAAAGAGTTCGCCTGCCAATGCAGGAGACACGGGTTCGATCCTTGATCTGGGAAGATCTCACATGCGGCGGAGCAACTATGCCGATGAGCCACACTGTTGAGCCTGTGCTCTAGAGCCTCGCAGCCTCAACTACTGAGCCCATGATGCAACTACTGAAGTCCATGAGGCCCAGAGCCCGAGTTACTTGAGAAGTCACCACAACAAGAAGCCTGCTCACCTCAACTAGAGAGTAGCCTCAACTCCCTCCAACTAGAGAAGAGCCTGTGGCACGAGTGAAAGCCCAGAATAGCCAAAAATAAATAAACAAACTAAAATTTTTAAAAAGGAACCATGAGAATAAAATTAGATTTAAAAGGAAATAAAACCATTTCTTTTTTTTGATTTTAGACTTTAATTCCAAATTATTTTAATTTTTGTCTTGCCTCTAAATTATCATTTTGTTTTTCACCCAACTTTACTCCTTTGGCATGTGTGGGCCTCTCACTGCAGTAGCCCCTCTCACCGCAGACCACTGGCTCTTGCACATGTGCTCCAGAGCGCTGGCTTGCAATCGGACACACTGGTCCAGCTGCTCCATGGCATGCGGTATCTTCCGGCCAGAGATCGAACTGGTGTTGTCTGCACTGCAAGGAGGGCGCCTTACCCACTGAGTAGAAATTTTGGCCAAAAATTTGAAAAAGAAGCAAGCTTTGATGCAGGTGGACCAGCATGGCAGTGGAGGAAATGAGGTGAGAAATGAAAAGGTTCTTCATTTACTTTGAAAATATAGAGTTACAGGGCTTCTTAATAGCTTGGATATAAACTGCAAGAAAAAGAAGGAAACACAGGCCCCTGGCTGGGTTAAGAATCTGCCTTGCAACAGAGGGGACATTGCTTTGATCCCTAGTCTGGGAAGATCCCACATGTGGCAGGGCAACTAAACCCGTGCTCCACAACTACTGATGCACCACTCCAGGCTGCATGAGCCACAACTACCTAACCAATGCGCTACAACTACCGAAGCCCATGTGCCCTAGAGCCCCTGCTCTCTGCAATTAGAGAAAACCCACAGGCAACAATGAGACCCAGACCAGCCAAAAATAAATAAATACATAATTTTAAAAAGAAGCATGAGGGGCTTCCCTGGTAGCTCAGTGGTAAAGAGTTCGCCTGCCAATGCAGGAGACACGGGTTCGATCCTTGATCTGGGAAGATCTCACATGCGGCGGAGCAACTATGCCGATGAGCCACACTGTTGAGCCTGTGCTCTAGAGCCTCGCAGCCTCAACTACTGAGCCCATGATGCAACTACTGAAGTCCATGAGGCCCAGAGCCCGAGTTACTTGAGAAGTCACCACAACAAGAAGCCTGCTCACCTCAACTAGAGAGTAGCCTCAACTCCCTCCAACTAGAGAAGAGCCTGTGGCACGAGTGAAAGCCCAGAATAGCCAAAAATAAATAAACAAACTAAAATTTTTAAAAAGGAACCATGAGAATAAAATTAGATTTAAAAGGAAATAAAACCATTTCTTTTTTTTGATTTTAGACTTTAATTCCAAATTATTTTAATTTTTGTCTTGCCTCTAAATTATCATTTTGTTTTTCACCCAACTTTACTCCTTTGGCATGTGTGGGCCTCTCACTGCAGTAGCCCCTCTCACCGCAGACCACTGGCTCTTGCACATGTGCTCCAGAGCGCTGGCTTGCAATCGGACACACTGGTCCAGCTGCTCCATGGCATGCGGTATCTTCCCGGGCCAGAGATCGAACTGGTGTTGTCTGCACTGCAAGGAGGGCGCCTTACCCACTGGACCACCAAAGAAGCCCAGAAATCCTTTTCTTAAAAACATACAGAAGGGGAAAACGGATCTCCAGCGACACACTAAAACCCAAGCTAGCGATGACACTCTCACTAGGAGAACCCACTTGGCAACAGTACAATACAGGAGTGAAACACTGCCGTCTTGTAGAGGGTCCTACAAACCACTGAGCCTCTCTTAGCCTCCTTCTTCTCATCTGTAAAGTGGGGTTAATTCAGTGCCTACCGAATGGGGCTATTGGGAGGAAGAAATAACATCTCAATGTTTAGAACAGGGCTCAGTACACAGTAGCCTTTAATCAAGGCCAACTCTTCTTTCTCACATCTGTTTAAGAAATACTGACTTAAAGAAGCTCTCATTTTTCCCCCCTTAAAAGGAACACTTAGTCTACCAAATCTCTTTGTCTCAGGTAGAAAGCACTCTCCGTGCTTGACCAACTGGTGGATCTTCCCATCTTGAACATCAGTCTATAAGCACGAATTGCTCCTGATTCAGATCTAGCTCCCTTCAACACTGCACAGCCATGGAGAAACTGGTGCCAGGCAAATCCTGCTTTTTTTCTATTTACCACTTACTGTAATTGTCCCCAGTTGCCATTAGCAAACCAGAGGACTCTTTAAAAACAAATTATTTTTTACACTTTTTGTTTGTTTTTGGCCGAGTCACAGGGCTTGTGGGATATTAGCTCCTTGATCAGGCCACTGGGAGTCAGCACAGAGTCCTAACCACTGGACTGCCAGGGGATTCTCTACAACAGTTTTAGATCTGCAAAAAAACAGAAAAAATACTAGAGAGCTACCAAATACTTCACACACAGTTACCCTTATTATTAACATCACACATTAGTATGGTGCATTTGCTACAATTAATGAACCCATATAGCCACATCATTTATTCAGATTGCCTTGGTTTTTACCTAATGCCTGTTATCAGTTCTAAGAATCCATTTAAGATAAAACATTACATTTAGTTCTTAGGTTCTCCATAGGTTTCTCTTTATGGTTGAACATTCGGCATGCGGTATCTTCCCGGGCCAGAGATCGAACTGGTGTTGTCTGCACTGCAAGGAGGGCGCCTTACCCACTGGACCACCAAAGAAGCCCAGAAATCCTTTTCTTAAAAACATACAGAAGGGGAAAACGGATCTCCAGCGACACACTAAAACCCAAGCTAGCGATGACACTCTCACTAGGAGAACCCACTTGGCAACAGTACAATACAGGAGTGAAACACTGCCGTCTTGTAGAGGGTCCTACAAACCACTGAGCCTCTCTTAGCCTCCTTCTTCTCATCTGTAAAGTGGGGTTAATTCAGTGCCTACCGAATGGGGCTATTGGGAGGAAGAAATAACATCTCAATGTTTAGAACAGGGCTCAGTACACAGTAGCCTTTAATCAAGGCCAACTCTTCTTTCTCACATCTGTTTAAGAAATACTGACTTAAAGAAGCTCTCATTTTTCCCCCCTTAAAAGGAACACTTAGTCTACCAAATCTCTTTGTCTCAGGTAGAAAGCACTCTCCGTGCTTGACCAACTGGTGGATCTTCCCATCTTGAACATCAGTCTATAAGCACGAATTGCTCCTGATTCAGATCTAGCTCCCTTCAACACTGCACAGCCATGGAGAAACTGGTGCCAGGCAAATCCTGCTTTTTTTCTATTTACCACTTACTGTAATTGTCCCCAGTTGCCATTAGCAAACCAGAGGACTCTTTAAAAACAAATTATTTTTTACACTTTTTGTTTGTTTTTGGCCGAGTCACAGGGCTTGTGGGATATTAGCTCCTTGATCAGGCCACTGGGAGTCAGCACAGAGTCCTAACCACTGGACTGCCAGGGGATTCTCTACAACAGTTTTAGATCTGCAAAAAAACAGAAAAAATACTAGAGAGCTACCAAATACTTCACACACAGTTACCCTTATTATTAACATCACACATTAGTATGGTGCATTTGCTACAATTAATGAACCCATATAGCCACATCATTTATTCAGATTGCCTTGGTTTTTACCTAATGCCTGTTATCAGTTCTAAGAATCCATTTAAGATAAAACATTACATTTAGTTCTTAGGTTCTCCATAGGTTTCTCTTGGTTGTGATGAGTGCCTCAAGCTTCATTTTTGATGGCTTTAGACTATGACAACTTTTTTCACAGTGTTGATTTTATATTTTGTAGTGTTTCTCTATTAGGCTTCCTAGGTTGTGCTAGTCGTAAAGAACCCGCCTGCCAGTTCTGGAGACTGAAGAGATGTGGGTTCAATCTCCAGACTGAGAATATCTCCTAGAGGAGGGCCTGGCAACCCACTCCAGTATTCTTTTCATTTGTTTGCTTAAATTTTTATTTTACTTTTTACTTTTACCCACTCCAGTATTCTTGCCTGGAGAATCTCATGGACAGAGGACCCTGTAGGGCTACAATTCACAGAGTTACAAAGAGCTGGACACAACTGAAGTGACTTAGCACACACACTTCTATTAGAATTCACTGTTTTTTCTCATAATTAGGGAGGTTTTGATAGGAAGACAACTGAGGAAAATGCCATTCTCATCACTTTAAGTCAAAAGTACATACTACAACTGACCACAGTTGATGCTGGCCTTGATCATTTGGCTGAGGTGGTATTTGTCTGGTTTCCTCACTGTAAAATTACTTTTTTTCACACTTTTTTTATTCAGGTAAGTCACTAACCAATGCCCCTAATTAAGAAATGGGGAGTGGTGCTCTTTCTCCATCCATATAATTTTAAAAAAAAAGAAAAAAAGAAACTTGAAGTTTGGGGTATTTGAAAACAATATTCTCCTGTCTTCCCTACCTTTATTCACTGGTTCATCTTGAAGTTAGATGATGTTATAAATTCACAGTCTCAGAACAGAGATTCTGATTCAATAAATTGTGGGTGGAGCCAAGGGGTTTAACCAATGCCCCTAGAGGATTCATATGCAAATAGTTCATCAGCCCACTTTAAATAGCTCTACTCTAATCACTTACTAATGATACTTATTCTGAACTAAGGACCTCTTTACTAACTCCAGAGCTATTTTATGTTTGGTTAAAGGCTTTTGTCATTAGTTTCTTGTCAGATGGGGTACACCTCTTTGCTACAATTAATGAACCCATATAGCCACATCATTTATTCAGATTGCCTTGGTTTTTACCTAATGCCTGTTATCAGTTCTAAGAATCCATTTAAGATAAAACATTACATTTAGTTCTTAGGTTCTCCATAGGTTTCTCTTGGTTGTGATGAGTGCCTCAAGCTTCATTTTTGATGGCTTTAGACTATGACAACTTTTTTCACAGTGTTGATTTTATATTTTGTAGTGTTTCTCTATTAGGCTTCCTAGGTTGTGCTAGTCGTAAAGAACCCGCCTGCCAGTTCTGGAGACTGAAGAGATGTGGGTTCAATCTCCAGACTGAGAATATCTCCTAGAGGAGGGCCTGGCAACCCACTCCAGTATTCTTTTCATTTGTTTGCTTAAATTTTTATTTTACTTTTTACTTTTACCCACTCCAGTATTCTTGCCTGGAGAATCTCATGGACAGAGGACCCTGTAGGGCTACAATTCACAGAGTTACAAAGAGCTGGACACAACTGAAGTGACTTAGCACACACACTTCTATTAGAATTCACTGTTTTTTCTCATAATTAGGGAGGTTTTGATAGGAAGACAACTGAGGAAAATGCCATTCTCATCACTTTAAGTCAAAAGTACATACTACAACTGACCACAGTTGATGCTGGCCTTGATCATTTGGCTGAGGTGGTATTTGTCTGGTTTCCTCACTGTAAAATTACTTTTTTTCACACTTTTTTTATTCAGGTAAGTCACTAACCAATGCCCCTAATTAAGAAATGGGGAGTGGTGCTCTTTCTCCATCCATATAATTTTAAAAAAAAAGAAAAAAAGAAACTTGAAGTTTGGGGTATTTGAAAACAATATTCTCCTGTCTTCCCTACCTTTATTCACTGGTTCATCTTGAAGTTAGATGATGTTATAAATTCACAGTCTCAGAACAGAGATTCTGATTCAATAAATTGTGGGTGGAGCCAAGGGGTTTAACCAATGCCCCTAGAGGATTCATATGCAAATAGTTCATCAGCCCACTTTAAATAGCTCTACTCTAATCACTTACTAATGATACTTATTCTGAACTAAGGACCTCTTTACTAACTCCAGAGCTATTTTATGTTTGGTTAAAGGCTTTTGTCATTAGTTTCTTGTCAGAGTTGGGGATACACCTCTTTGCCCTTGTCTGAATGCTTAACATTCAAACTGGTTGCACTAATTTGGCAACCACATAATTATTATTCATTTGCCCATGAGGAAATTCAAATACAGCACACAACCCTGTCGCTTACTCCTCCCCACCAAAAAGTCCCCAGTACATACAAATAAGTATGCAAACTATTAAGAATGCAGTTTAAATTAGTACAACAACTTTTAAAAGTAGCCAAATGAAGGCTACTACAAAAGATGCCTCTAAAAGCATGACTTAAAAAAATAAAAAGAAAAGAAAGGAAAAGAAGATGTCCAACAAGGAGAGAAGTTTCTTAAGAGGAGAATAAGAAAACCCTGACGCTGCCAGTTCAGAGAAGTGAATTCCTGACCAGCCTTTCTCTCTAACTGGCTATGTAACCTTAGACAATACACGTAGATTTTGTACTTCAATTTCCTCATCTATAAAATACAAAAAATAATGCCTGTTTTATTTTATTGTGTTTGGGTTTAGGATAAAATGTGTTTGAGTTTAGAGATATTGTGTGAAGATCTGAGACTGAGTTGCTACACAAATGTGAAGTTTTTTTCTACAACAGAGTTTATTTACAAACATACTTATGACATCAAAGAATTCAAGCTTTAATGTCTAATGGCATCATTACTTCATACCATGTGCATGCATGCTCAGTCATTTCAGTCATGTCTGACTCTTTGCAACCCCATGGAGCCCTGTCAGGTTCCTCTGTCTATGGGATTCTTGAGGCAAGAATACTGAAGTGGGCTGCCATGCCCTCCCTTCTGGGGATTTTCTCGACCCAGGGATCCAACCCAAGTCTCCTGTGTCTCCTGCACTGGTATGCAGGTGCCACCTGGGAAGCCCATTCTAGTTTTTCAAAATAATAAAAAAAAAAAAAGGCTGAAGAAACAAACTGCCTTGACTGCTGAGTACATAATGAGACAGCCTGTGATAGAGAAAATGCAATACACAAAATTATTCATACTTAAAACATAAAATAATGCCCATAGATTCTGAATTATATTTAAGCTACTTAAAATAATTACGTAGCTTTTTTTTTTTTTTAATCTGTAAAGAATATGGCATTTCTAAAAATTTACCACTGGCCTTTCGAAAGGGAGATCCAACAGCCACTTCATTAGAGAAGCTGTAGAGGTATAAATGAGCTTTGGTCGTAGACTATGGTTTTAAATTCTGGCTCTGCCACTTGCTGGCTGCATTTATCTTGGGCAAATTTCTCAACTATTTGGTCTTTTTTTTTTTTTTGGCTTCATGGCATGATCTTAGTTCCCCAAGCAGGTATCGAACTCATGCTGCCTGCCTTGGAATTGCAGTCTTAACCACTGAACAGATGAGGATTTCCTCTCAACTATTCAGTCTTATCAGTAAAATTAGAATAACACATATACATCGTAAGTTATTTGTGAGTGATTATAGAGTCAGCATGTGTAAAATTCTTTAAAACAGATCTATGTGTTCATTATTATTTTTTTTTATTCAGTTTTAAAGGATTAAGAAACAATGGAAACTAAAAGATTAATATTTAAACCAGGAAAAAAAGAAAAAAAAAACTTTCAGTCAAATAGTTTGTTTTTACTTTTTAACAACTGAGAAGTATTTGAATTTAATTTAAATGGCAAATTTAAAGTAAAAATGCCAACATCTACTTCTTCAAGCCTCTTAGGCTCCGTACCAAATAGAAAATGGATATTTGATAGAAAGAGAATTAAATTACCAAAGGAAAGCTAATGACCCCAATTACTTTTGCTTATTAATTACGGAAAACTCTGAACCATTTAAAAAAAGATCTGCCTGTGACACCAGTGACACCATTCTACATTTAAATTATCCAAAGGAAAGCTAATGTCTGACTCTTTGCAACCCCATGGAGCCCTGTCAGGTTCCTCTGTCTATGGGATTCTTGAGGCAAGAATACTGAAGTGGGCTGCCATGCCCTCCCTTCTGGGGATTTTCTCGACCCAGGGATCCAACCCAAGTCTCCTGTGTCTCCTGCACTGGTATGCAGGTGCCACCTGGGAAGCCCATTCTAGTTTTTCAAAATAATAAAAAAAAAAAAAGGCTGAAGAAACAAACTGCCTTGACTGCTGAGTACATAATGAGACAGCCTGTGATAGAGAAAATGCAATACACAAAATTATTCATACTTAAAACATAAAATAATGCCCATAGATTCTGAATTATATTTAAGCTACTTAAAATAATTACGTAGCTTTTTTTTTTTTTTAATCTGTAAAGAATATGGCATTTCTAAAAATTTACCACTGGCCTTTCGAAAGGGAGATCCAACAGCCACTTCATTAGAGAAGCTGTAGAGGTATAAATGAGCTTTGGTCGTAGACTATGGTTTTAAATTCTGGCTCTGCCACTTGCTGGCTGCATTTATCTTGGGCAAATTTCTCAACTATTTGGTCTTTTTTTTTTTTTGGCTTCATGGCATGATCTTAGTTCCCCAAGCAGGTATCGAACTCATGCTGCCTGCCTTGGAATTGCAGTCTTAACCACTGAACAGATGAGGATTTCCTCTCAACTATTCAGTCTTATCAGTAAAATTAGAATAACACATATACATCGTAAGTTATTTGTGAGTGATTATAGAGTCAGCATGTGTAAAATTCTTTAAAACAGATCTATGTGTTCATTATTATTTTTTTTTATTCAGTTTTAAAGGATTAAGAAACAATGGAAACTAAAAGATTAATATTTAAACCAGGAAAAAAAGAAAAAAAAAACTTTCAGTCAAATAGTTTGTTTTTACTTTTTAACAACTGAGAAGTATTTGAATTTAATTTAAATGGCAAATTTAAAGTAAAAATGCCAACATCTACTTCTTCAAGCCTCTTAGGCTCCGTACCAAATAGAAAATGGATATTTGATAGAAAGAGAATTAAATTACCAAAGGAAAGCTAATGACCCCAATTACTTTTGCTTATTAATTACGGAAAACTCTGAACCATGAAATTAGAAAGATCTGCCTGTGACACCAGTGACACCATTCTACATTTTCATTTCAACTGACTCAAAAATCCAAGTTCACAAATAATCAGAGTATACAGAACTACTGACTAATTCTTAAAATTGCCAAGCAGTTGTCAAAATTTACAATTTTCAAGATTAGGTTAAAATTCTGACCCTTTGACAAAGATTCCTCAACTACCCATGCCGAAGTGAATGCTTCCTTTTCTTTTTCAGATGTAGATGGGGTTGTGGAATTCTAGTGATGGTAAGCTTTATTATAATCCTTAGCATGGTGTCATATGGCCCTTACAACAAAGGATTTTATCTATTTTTATATATCCTCACTCCACAAAGCACGGAAGAATAAAGTGATCTGTCCATACAGGTGGATGTTGGCATGCAACTAAGACCCTTCTCCTGACACTAGTTCAAATATGCTTTTCTTCACATTTTTCTCCCATATATATGCCACAGTTGTTCCAAAATTCAATTGTTTGGTTCAAAATCCAATTAGAAACAACTTGCTTTAATAACAATAATAATAAAAAAAGATTTTCATTGGGTAAGGTCATGGGACTACTCATGATACAAATCAAGTAAAATATCCTCCATTTTCTATTAATAAAATACACTTTACAATACAAATTTTAATCTAGTATCCATTTAAAAATTAAGTATTTTTTTCTGTTATGGTTAATATGGCTTCCCCAAAGGCTTAACGGTAAAGAACTTGTCTGCAGTCCTCCATTGTTCTGAAAAATTAATTTTGAAAATACACTTTTTCCCATTTAAGACACAGGAAATTCTTTAAAACAGATCTATGTGTTCATTATTATTTTTTTATTCAGTTTTAAAGGATTAAGAAACAATGGAAACTAAAAGATTAATATTTAAACCAGGAAAAAAGAAAAAAAAAACTTTCAGTCAAATAGTTTGTTTTTACTTTTTAACAACTGAGAAGTATTTGAATTTAATTTAAATGGCAAATTTAAAGTAAAAATGCCAACATCTACTTCTTCAAGCCTCTTAGGCTCCGTACCAAATAGAAAATGGATATTTGATAGAAAGAGAATTAAATTACCAAAGGAAAGCTAATGACCCCAATTACTTTTGCTTATTAATTACGGAAAACTCTGAACCATGAAATTAGAAAGATCTGCCTGTGACACCAGTGACACCATTCTACATTTTCATTTCAACTGACTCAAAAATCCAAGTTCACAAATAATCAGAGTATACAGAACTACTGACTAATTCTTAAAATTGCCAAGCAGTTGTCAAAATTTACAATTTTCAAGATTAGGTTAAAATTCTGACCCTTTGACAAAGATTCCTCAACTACCCATGCCGAAGTGAATGCTTCCTTTTCTTTTTCAGATGTAGATGGGGTTGTGGAATTCTAGTGATGGTAAGCTTTATTATAATCCTTAGCATGGTGTCATATGGCCCTTACAACAAAGGATTTTATCTATTTTTATATATCCTCACTCCACAAAGCACGGAAGAATAAAGTGATCTGTCCATACAGGTGGATGTTGGCATGCAACTAAGACCCTTCTCCTGACACTAGTTCAAATATGCTTTTCTTCACATTTTTCTCCCATATATATGCCACAGTTGTTCCAAAATTCAATTGTTTGGTTCAAAATCCAATTAGAAACAACTTGCTTTAATAACAATAATAATAAAAAAAGATTTTCATTGGGTAAGGTCATGGGACTACTCATGATACAAATCAAGTAAAATATCCTCCATTTTCTATTAATAAAATACACTTTACAATACAAATTTTAATCTAGTATCCATTTAAAAATTAAGTATTTTTTTCTGTTATGGTTAATATGGCTTCCCCAAAGGCTTAACGGTAAAGAACTTGTCTGCAGTGCAGGAGACTTCCAGGAGATATGGGTTCAACTCATGGATCAGGAAGATCCCCTAGCACAGGAAATAGCAACCCACATCACTATTCTTGCCTAGAAAATCCCATGGACAGAGAAGCCTAGTAGTCTACAATCCATGGCGTTGCAGATGTGACTTAGTGACTAAATAACAATGGTTAATATATCATCTTTTTATATGTTAATAATTTGCCATTAAATATATTCAGGTAAATATGCAACTATAGTAAGGTTGCAGGATATCATCATATAAAAATCACTTTTCTCTCTCTAAGAAATGAACACGCAGAATTTGAAATTTAAAAAATACCTTTTATATTATCACCCCTCCCGAAATGAAATGCATAGATATAAACATAACAAAACATATGTAAAATCCATATTAAAAAAAAACACTATAAAAAAAACCACACTATAAAGGACTTCCCTGGTGGTCTAGTGGTTAAGACTCCAAGTTCCAAGTGCAGGGGTCCTGGGTTCAATCCCTAGTTCAGGAAACTAGCTCCTACATGCCACAACTAAGATGCACTGGAGCCAAATAAATAAATACAACAAAAAATATATATAAATTAGATATTTGTCGAAAATTTGTTTAATTCATTAATGAGAGAATCAATAAGATTGCTAAACTAGTTACAAAAGTGTCTGAGAAACTTGGTACTTATAGGCATTTAGGAAAAAAAAACACTAGAATAAGACTGGTAGGGCATATTTTTATAAAATCTGGTTAATGTCTTACAGAGTAATAAACCATAATCTTTGGGCTATCTTTCTTACTAGACAGAAATCATTTGCATCTCTACCAGAATAAAATATATTAGTATTTAATTATGTCAACACTGAACCCCTTATTAATAACTAGCAAAGGTTAAAAAAATGATATAGTCTCCTGAAAAAATTAGCAACATGGCATAATACTAATTTATGAATTGTACATATTGGCCAAATGAGCTCCAGAAAGACTGTGTCAACTATTTTTCTACCAGCATTAGAGATATATGCCTTAAAAATATCTAAAATTACGTATTTTTTCCCCTTTGGAAACATCAACCAAGAAACAGAAAATTGAAAGTTATGAAGCTTTTCCAAAGCTATACTTCAAAGCCAAGATTAGAATTCATTCTAGTCCTACGTTCCACTCTGTGACTCCGGATGGCAAATTGGTTGTTGGTCACTGATACTTTTGCTTCATTAGTTGTGTTTTTCTCAACTCCCACCATTCCAAAAGTTCCAAGGGTAATCCTGCTGCCCTTTTAACTACCCAGTGTCACACCTTGCTAATACGTAGCATGTTTTAGAAATTGGAGTGTGGAATTGAAGACTGAAAGATATCGTCCAAACTCTTTAATTATGTCATAAACCAGAAGACAATTCTTCCTGACAATTCTTATTTCTCACTCAAGAAATTCAGGACATACTATAAGAGTAAATATAAAGATGCTGTAAGAATAACTGTCCTAATCTATGTATAACATGATTTCTGATCTTGGTACTTTATTGCTGTAGCAAAGTATCTACCCATCTCACAGTTGCTCAAAACAACTCCCTCTATTGCTACCCTGGGTCTGAGAATTGCTGATAAAATTACTGGCTCCTAAAATGACTTCGCTACTTGTCCTTACACTGTCTAGAATGTTCACCAGCCACCTTTGTTCCAACTCCATTTATTAGCTGTATTTTTGTACAGCACCATTTCAACATCACTCTCACTCATTGCAAGTGAAACATACGCAGACACACGGAACCTAGAGCCTACCAGCCTATGGGTAGCATGAGGGGTATTAGGATTTATAGCCACATTTTATCAGCTTATCTTACTGAGTCCTATGCTTGCTCATAGGACCTAAGTCTATGCAGATTCTTCTCCAAGTGGTTTTCAAAGTTTCAAATCAAGTAATCAGATGGTTTTAAATTTTTCTTTAAAATTCTGACACATTTGAACACTACAACTTTTAATAACATGAAAAACTAAGAATACTCTGTGCAACGTCATACAGTAGATGGAAGAGTAAATATGATGCTTCATCATAATACTTAACTGGAGTAGAAAAAAAGGTATACACCAAATATTTTTTTAACTGAACAGAAAATCCCCATGGATTTCCTTTGTGTTCAAGAATAACTCACATACACAGCCATAAAGAGAAATGCAGAAGAATCAGCCCTAATGAGGTGGCTGGCTCTAGAACATATCATCAAAAGTGAAGTCAGTCAGAAAGAGAAAGACAAATTCAGTATATTAACACATATATATGGAATCTAGTAGGATAGTGATGATGGCACACACAGTGAAGCGACGGAAAGACAGACATGGACAGTGGACATATGGACATTGTGGGGAAGGAACAGAAGGTTGGAGGCGTAAAGGAAGTAGCATGAAGGCCTGGGAAGAAAACATACAAAGGAAGTGTCACACCTTGCTAATACGTAGCACGTTTTAGAAATTGGAGTGTGGAATTGAAGACTGAAAGATATCGTCCAAACTCTTTAATTATGTCATAAACCAGAAGACAATTCTTCCTGACAATTCTTATTTCTCACTCAAGAAATTCAGGACATACTATAAGAGTAAATATAAAGATGCTGTAAGAATAACTGTCCTAATCTATGTATAACATGATTTCTGATCTTGGTACTTTATTGCTGTAGCAAAGTATCTACCCATCTCACAGTTGCTCAAGACAACTCCCTCTATTGCTACCCTGGGTCTGAGAATTGCTGATAAAATTACTGGCTCCTAAAATGACTTCGCTACTTGTCCTTACACTGTCTAGAATGTTCACCAGCCACCTTTGTTCCAACTCCATTTATTAGCTGTATTTTTGTACAGCACCATTTCAACATCACTCTCACTCATTGCAAGTGAAACATACGCAGACACACGGAACCTAGAGCCTACCAGCCTATGGGTAGCATGAGGGGTATTAGGATTTATAGCCACATTTTATCAGCTTATCTTACTGAGTCCTATGCTTGCTCATAGGACCTAAGTCTATGCAGATTCTTCTCCAAGTGGTTTTCAAAGTTTCAAATCAAGTAATCAGATGGTTTTAAATTTTTCTTTAAAATTCTGACACATTTGAACACTACAACTTTTAATAACATGAAAAACTAAGAATACTCTGTGCAACGTCATACAGTAGATGGAAGAGTAAATATGATGCTTCATCATAATACTTAACTGGAGTAGAAAAAAAGGTATACACCAAATATTTTTTTAACTGAACAGAAAATCCCCATGGATTTCCTTTGTGTTCAAGAATAACTCACATACACAGCCATAAAGAGAAATGCAGAAGAATCAGCCCTAATGAGGTGGCTGGCTCTAGAACATATCATCAAAAGTGAAGTCAGTCAGAAAGAGAAAGACAAATTCAGTATATTAACACATATATATGGAATCTAGTAGGATAGTGATGATGGCACACACAGTGAAGCGACGGAAAGACAGACATGGACAGTGGACATATGGACATTGTGGGGAAGGAACAGAAGGTGGGAGGCGTAAAGGAAGTAGCATGAAGGCCTGTACTATCATAAGTGAAGAAAATAGCTCTAGTCATTGCTCTGTGAGAAAAGGGGATCCTTCAGGGGTGCTGTGTGATGGTCGGGAGGGGTGGGAAGGGGAGAATATACATATGACTAATCTGGGAGCATACATATCTGTAAACAACAAAACTCTGTAAAAGTTAAAAGCAAAATAAAGGTTTAAAAAATAATAAAAAAATAAAAAGTGAAGTAAGTCAAAAAAAAAATCATAACATGCATGGAAAAAAAAAAGAATAACTCACAAATTCATGTTCTCAGATGGTAGACAAGAGGGGGAAAAAAAAAGAAGCTAGACTTTGGTTCCAAAACGTCCATTAATTTCTTCAACTTATTTAACCAACCCCAACTTGTTGACGCATTGATGTTTAACTCGCCCAATCTTTTCAAATAACTGTCATTAAAATTATTACAAAGTTTTACTGAAAGGTTTAGAGTCAGATAATGACTTGATGAAAACAGAACTTCAGAAAGACAGATTTGATAAGAATGAATTGGATAGGGAGAGGCATAAAAACCACTTTTAAGGTTCTTAGAGTAGTTCAAACGAGAGATGTTTAGGTAACACAGCCTACTGATTAATTAAAAACTGTGAAGTTTCAAATTTGCATTTTGATGCTGAACACTGGGCTAAATAGTATAACACTTATTCTTAAAATTTATGTAAGAGCTTAACTAGCTTAGGAAATTCCCTTGTGGTCCAGTGGTTAGGACTCCACACTTTCAGTGCTGAAAGCCTGAGTTCAATTCCTGGTCAAGGAGCTAAGATTCTGAAACCAGTTGCTATGGCCAAAACGCACAAACACAAAACTAGTTTAAAATTCTTCATGCAAATCAATCAGCTTAACTGAGCTGGGAGTAGATCGCTAAAGAAGAAAATCTGATTTCCTGGGAGGCGCCAACAGTGCCCATGGCAGCTGCACCGGAGCCCGGGGAGCCTGAGAAGGGGAAGCCCTTTAAACTCCAGGGAATTTTAGATGTTGAAAACACTCCCTGTGCATGGGATTCAATATTACATGGTTCATTAGGATCTGCTGTGGCTGGCCTTGGACATTTTTTGTTAACTAAATTAGAAGATCATGTGACGTTGGTGTAGGAGGATTTATCTTGGTGACTTTAGGATGCTGGTTCCATTGTAGGTATAATTATGCAAAGCTAAGAATCCAGGAAAGACTTGCCAGAGAAGGAATTAAAAACAAGATTTTGCATGAAAGTACCCATCTTGATCCTGAAAGAAAACAGACCAATGGCAGCTGCAGCAATTGAACAGTCTTGAGAACAGAAAGCCCAGATTACAACTCACTTCAGTGTGACCAAAGCTTAGATGAACTAAGGAAATGTTAGGAAACATTTTATGTACCATAAGAAGGCTTTCAATCAAGTAAATAAAAGTATGTTTAAATTGTTGTTAAAAAAAAAAAATCTGATTTCTTTTTTTTACTATCCCTGGCCAGAAATAATTATTCTTTATTTAAGCAAATCAGAAAACTGTTAGTATCTAAAAAGAGCCCAAATAACAGTATCTGACAAATAGCAAGTGATCATCACTGGAGTAATCAAATTCTTTTTTAAAAAAATATATGTGTGCATATATATTATATTTAAAATGTAAATATTTAATGTATTATATTACTCTATTATTATTGTGTTATTGTTATATTATTATATTATTTAACATATATTTAAATAAATATATATATAAAAGCTTCCTGGCAGACAATCTATGACCACAGGAAACATTGAAATAGTCACAAAGTATATTATTTGCTATTTCCTTGCATGCGCTGGGATGAATGAAAATGAATAGGTTATATATGTAAAGATAAAATGCAACTCTTTTCTCAACTGTCTTCAATTGTAAATTGAACAGTCATGTCTAATACTCTAAGAAGTTGGGAAGACACTCCAAGTGAAAAAAATTACATTCCTCTAGGAAGATGTGACAAAACAACTGGAAGACTGTGTAGAGTTATGCCTCCTGCTTAGTCATCAGGAAGGATAGGAAGGAGAATTGCTTTGACTTGAAAAATGCATATCCTAGAAGGTAAGCCACTGTGTCATAAAGAAATCAGAAACCTGTCCCCTTTCAAATCCTGCTAGATACTAAGCAAATAGAAGTGAGTGGTAAAAAACAGAAACTATGAAAAGGTTAAAAGTGGTGGGAGGCAAACTGACCTGTGATAAATGATTATACAAAAATCTATGACTGGATAGATATGTCATTGATATAACAGCAGTAAAAGTGACTGTTCTGAAAGCATTGGCAGTTTCTTAAGTATTCTCCTAGCAATATTTACTAAGATACTATAAAATTAGGCTTCTATTTCTCTCATTTCTCTCTCCTTATCCCTTACAACATTAAAGTTTTAGTAACCATTTTTTATTTAAAAAAAAAAAAAAATCACCTATTGGGCTTCCCTGGTGGTCCAGCAGTTGAGAATCCTCCTACCAATTCAAGGAACATGGGTTTTATCCCTAGTTTGGGAAGATCCAACATGTCATGGACCTAAGGCCACACACAGCAGCTACTGAAGCCTGCATGCTCTACACTCTGTTCCACAACAAGAGAAGCTACCACAATGAGAAACTGATACACCGCCAACTAGAGAGTAGTCCCCACTTGCTGCAACTAGAGTAAGCCTGCATTTATCAATGAAGACCCAGCATAGTCAATAAACAACTTCTTTAAAAAAATGATTACCTACTGACAAAATTAACTAACTTTGAGTAACTATTTCTGAAGTGTGCCCTATTTTTGTTTATTGTTATATTATTATATTATTTAACATATATTTAAATAAATATATATATAAAAGCTTCCTGGCAGACAATCTATGACCACAGGAAACATTGAAATAGTCACAAAGTATATTATTTGCTATTTCCTTGCATGCGCTGGGATGAATGAAAATGAATAGGTTATATATGTAAAGATAAATGCAACTCTTTTCTCAACTGTCTTCAATTGTAAATTGAACAGTCATGTCTAATACTCTAAGAAGTTGGGAAGACACTCCAAGTGAAAAAAATTACATTCCTCTAGGAAGATGTGACAAAACAACTGGAAGACTGTGTAGAGTTATGCCTCCTGCTTAGTCATCAGGAAGGATAGGAAGGAGAATTGCTTTGACTTGAAAAATGCATATCCTAGAAGGTAAGCCACTGTGTCATAAAGAAATCAGAAACCTGTCCCCTTTCAAATCCTGCTAGATACTAAGCAAATAGAAGTGAGTGGTAAAAAACAGAAACTATGAAAAGGTTAAAAGTGGTGGGAGGCAAACTGACCTGTGATAAATGATTATACAAAAATCTATGACTGGATAGATATGTCATTGATATAACAGCAGTAAAAGTGACTGTTCTGAAAGCATTGGCAGTTTCTTAAGTATTCTCCTAGCAATATTTACTAAGATACTATAAAATTAGGCTTCTATTTCTCTCATTTCTCTCTCCTTATCCCTTACAACATTAAAGTTTTAGTAACCATTTTTTATTTAAAAAAAAAAAAAATCACCTATTGGGCTTCCCTGGTGGTCCAGCAGTTGAGAATCCTCCTACCAATTCAAGGAACATGGGTTTTATCCCTAGTTTGGGAAGATCCAACATGTCATGGACCTAAGGCCACACACAGCAGCTACTGAAGCCTGCATGCTCTACACTCTGTTCCACAACAAGAGAAGCTACCACAATGAGAAACTGATACACCGCCAACTAGAGAGTAGTCCCCACTTGCTGCAACTAGAGTAAGCCTGCATTTATCAATGAAGACCCAGCATAGTCAATAAACAACTTCTTTAAAAAAATGATTACCTACTGACAAAATTAACTAACTTTGAGTAACTATTTCTGAAGTGTGCCCTATTTTTTGTTTCTTGTTATAGACATGCTTCAGCACAACTTATTTTTTGTTTGGAAAACTATATAATAACTTATTCATGCAGTTAAAAAGCAGAAATTAGGACTTCCCTGGTGATTCAGTGATTAAGAATCTGCCTGTCAATGCAGGAGACACAGGTTTGATTCCTGATCCAGCAGGATCCCACATGCCACAGAACAACTAAGCCTGTGTGCCACAGCTACTGAGGCTGGGCTCTAGAGCCCAAGAACGGCAAGCCCTTGCACCCTGGAACCGGTGCTCTGCAGTAAGAGAAGCCATTGCAGATGAGAAGCCACGACTGCCCTGCAGCCGGAGAATAGCCCTGCTCACTGCAACTAGAGAAGGCTCACAGCAATGAAGAAACAGCACAGCCCAAAATAAGTAAGTAATAATTTTTTTTTAAAAAAGCAGAAATTATGTTGATGCAAATCCAGTATATATTATATACTCTTTGTTCTATACCTTAGTTTTCTCATTTAATGTGTTTCCCCATTACTATCTATCTCATTCTTTGTACAGCTCTATCCTATATATTTTTATGGACTTATCATTTCTTAATAGACTTTACCAATGGACAATTGAGTTGAAGCATTACTTTTACCTAATAACCACAGAATATTTACTTCTTACATTATTTTATTCAAAGATTACAAAGGAATTCAGACATTCAAAAAATTTTAGCTAAATATACTGAATAGTTTTGCTCTCAACTTAAATTTTACCATCCATGATAGATATATCATATAAATATAGTGTAGTATATTAACTTTTCAAACTAAAATCAAGACAAAAATTTTTTTAAAAAAAATTTTCAAACTTTTTCAATAGTCATGGACCTAAGGCCACACACAGCAGCTACTGAAGCCTGCATGCTCTACACTCTGTTCCACAACAAGAGAAGCTACCACAATGAGAAACTGATACACCGCCAACTAGAGAGTAGTCCCCACTTGCTGCAACTAGAGTAAGCCTGCATTTATCAATGAAGACCCAGCATAGTCAATAAACAACTTCTTTAAAAAAATGATTACCTACTGACAAAATTAACTAACTTTGAGTAACTATTTCTGAAGTGTGCCCTATTTTTTGTTTCTTGTTATAGACATGCTTCAGCACAACTTATTTTTTGTTTGGAAAACTATATAATAACTTATTCATGCAGTTAAAAAGCAGAAATTAGGACTTCCCTGGTGATTCAGTGATTAAGAATCTGCCTGTCAATGCAGGAGACACAGGTTTGATTCCTGATCCAGCAGGATCCCACATGCCACAGAACAACTAAGCCTGTGTGCCACAGCTACTGAGGCTGGGCTCTAGAGCCCAAGAACGGCAAGCCCTTGCACCCTGGAACCGGTGCTCTGCAGTAAGAGAAGCCATTGCAGATGAGAAGCCACGACTGCCCTGCAGCCGGAGAATAGCCCTGCTCACTGCAACTAGAGAAGGCTCACAGCAATGAAGAAACAGCACAGCCCAAAATAAGTAAGTAATAATTTTTTTTTAAAAAAGCAGAAATTATGTTGATGCAAATCCAGTATATATTATATACTCTTTGTTCTATACCTTAGTTTTCTCATTTAATGTGTTTCCCCATTACTATCTATCTCATTCTTTGTACAGCTCTATCCTATATATTTTTATGGACTTATCATTTCTTAATAGACTTTACCAATGGACAATTGAGTTGAAGCATTACTTTTACCTAATAACCACAGAATATTTACTTCTTACATTATTTTATTCAAAGATTACAAAGGAATTCAGACATTCAAAAAATTTTAGCTAAATATACTGAATAGTTTTGCTCTCAACTTAAATTTTACCATCCATGATAGATATATCATATAAATATAGTGTAGTATATTAACTTTTTCAAACTAAAATCAAGATATAATCAAAAACATCTTTCTATGTATGGAAATTTTAAAAGATTTTCAAAATAAAGGTTAAAATACTAATTAGACTCTCCAATCAAAATTCTGTGGGTTTGGTTTTCTTTTTTTAATTTTGGTCTTTTATTGGTCCTTCACTGATTTATTTTCATCCATCTTTTTTATTCTTTGGCCTATGTGGGCCTCCCATCACAGTGGCCCCTCTCGTCACAGAGCACTGGCTCTGGGCGCATGCGCTCCAGAGCTCTGGCTCATAATTGCACACATCTGTCCAGCCGCTCTGCCGGCATGTGGGATCTTCCCATGCCAGGGATCGAACCGGTGCCCCTTGCACTGCAAGGCAGACTCTTTACCCACTGGACCACGAGGGAAGCACTCTGAGTTTTAACTTAAGTGTTTTTTCTCCTTCCTTCTAAAAATATGTTTTTTTTAAAAAAAAAATTTATTTATTTATTTTTGGGTTCAATAGTTGCGGCTCCGAGGCTCGAGAGCACAGGCTCAATAGTTGTGGCTCATGGGTTTAATTGCTCTGCACCATGTGCAATCTTCCCAGATCAGGGATGAAAAACTTGTATCCTGCATTGGCAGGTGAAATCTTCACCACTGAGCTACCAGGGAAGCCCTAAAAACATGTTTTTTATGTGACTATTCATTTAACAAGTTAAAAAAGAAAAAGGACAACCATCTGTCATTGAAGTTTAATCATCTACTAAGAAAAACTATGTATTTCTCTTGGTTTCACAAAATTAAAATTTTTACTCAAAAAGCTTCCATCATTCTTCAGAACTTCAGATTATATTTATTAACACGTAATGTACATTTGACTCGATTCCTAAACTCAATTACAAGGCTGACAGACTGAAAGTTCATTCTATTCAATGAATCAAAATCATATCACCAAAATACTATAAAGAAGAAAACTTTAATTGCTATACATTAGAATGCTTTTGGAAGCAGATGTGGAAACTGAGGCATACATGTGAACATGTACTTTGTAGACTGTAAATATTAATATTTAATTTCTATATGTGACTACTCAAATATACAGATTTACATAAAAATAATTTTAGGTTCCTCTACATTAAAGATTGTAGAGGAATTGTGTTCGTATGCACGTTTTTATGTAGGCATAGATATATAAAACAGGGATAATAAAAAACCCACTTATCAGTTTACATAATCTATACAGTGTTTTCTTTTTTCTATAGTCTCAATGTGAGCAGTCCCTATTACCATGGCAGCTTTGCTACCTGCGGTCATTCAGGGATGTAATTTCTTCTATCCTTTGTTCTGCCATTCCCTCTCAAATCATCTACCTGGTTAAGACTGGGTTGCCACCACTTCTCTGTTGAAGCCAGGGGGCTAGGAGGAGTGCTCAGTCCCACAAAGTCCACTGATTAGTTTCTCAGTCCATATGTAAGTACTAAGTTTAATGCCCTTACCTAACAGCAAGGCTATTATGGTTTTCCCAGTAGTCATGTATGGATGTGAGAGTTGAACCATAAGGAAGGCTGAGCAATGAAGAATCGATGTCTTTAACTGTGGTGTTGGAGATGACTCTTTGACAGTCCCTTGGACTGCAAGGATATCGAACTAGTCCATCCTAAAGGAAATCAGCCCTGAATACTCATTGCAAGGACTGATGCTGAAGCTCCAATACTTTGGCCACCTGTTAAAAAGAGACGACTCATTGGAAAAGACGCTGATGCTGGGAAAAACAGAAGAAGGTGATGACAGGACAAAATGGTTAGATGGCCTCACTGAGTCAATGGACATGAGTCTGAGCAAACTCCAGGAGATGGTGAAGGACAGAGAAGCCTGGCTGGCATTCTGCAGTCTATGGGGTTTCAAAGAGGCAGGCACGACTGAACCGAACAGCAAGGCAGTAGCTCTGTCATTACAGAACAGAGGAAATGAAGGATTCTCTGGTAGCCCAGTAGTTAGGCATACTTTCACTGTCGGGGCCAAGATGGATTCCTTGTTGCAGAACTAAAATCATGAAAGCACTCCCCACAACCACACCAACCACTGCTTTTTATTTTCTTTTTATTGAAAAATATCTTTTCTAAAAGTTTTTCTCCTCACTGTATAGCATGTGGAATCTTAATGCCCAGACAAGGGAATCCAACCTGTGCCTCCTGCATTGGACCTATAGAATCTTAACTACTAGACTGCCAGGGAAGTTCCTCCCCTATGGTGTTTATATTTTGTGCTTTACAATGTTCATATCTATACATAAACAACATGTAGAAAAATAGAGAATAGGCACCAGTCACTGGTTTCCTTCCACAGCTAAACTCTAAAAATGCCAAAGAAATACGGAGAGAGAACAGTATTTTTTCTTTTCTCGCCAACTTTAATCTTGTATTTCAGCATAACTTTTTGCTCTAAGTTTCATTTTTCTACTATAGAGAAAATAAAACATATAGAAAAGTATAAAGAACAATAATTTCCCTGTATCTATTACCCAGTTTCATTAATGATAAATGTTCTGCTCTTTAATTAAATCTGTTACACCAAAAATCTGTTTTTTGAGTATTTGAAAACAAATTTCAGAGGTATATAATCTGATAAATACATCAATCTGCATCTCTAACAGATAAGGAAAATAAAATGAAGACATAACACTACCATTGCATTCAATAAAATTATAGTTGATCCCAAGTGACCTTTCCTACCCATTTTTTTTTTTTTCTGCACGCCCCACCCCTCCACTCCTACACATTTTTTTTTTTTTTTGGCCACTTCTATTGGTCTTTCATTCATTTATGTTTGTTCTTTGGCCTGTGTGGGCCTCCCACTGCAGTGGCCTCTCTCATTGCAAAGCACCAGCTCCAGGCACACGAGCTCCAGAGCTCCAGCTCGGTAGTTGGACACTTCAGTCCAGCTGCTCCACAGCACACTGGATCCTCCCAGGCCAAGGATCGAACAGGCGCCCCTTGCACTGCAAGGTGGTATCCTTACCCACTGGACCACCAGGGAAGCCCTCCTACACATTTTTTAATCATTAGGTTTTTTTTTTTTCATAGCACTCTCATGTGTTCTTGGTGAGAGAGCAAATTAGCAACTTTTCTGGAGATATAAACCTATGAATTAGGCAAGTGAGAAGAGGAAGGTATGAAAGACACTTTATCAGGAAGCTTTTTTGTGTGTTCCAGCCTTTAATACTCTGAGCTGGTAGCATTTTGGGTCCCTGTAATGCAACTTAGCTCTTAATTATGAATTGTCTTTTGATACTTCAAGTGGGTGGATTTCTTTTCCAGCTATGCAGTAAACTCACTGAAGCTAGGTTTATTTATAATGTCTTATGTTATTTGGTAGTAAACTCACAAGATCTCAGTCATTTATTACCTCTTTCCAAAAATTCTTTGAAATCTCTCTTCTTTATTCATAACTATATTTTCAGTTCCATTTCAGGAAACACACAATATTTTAAAAGATAAAATCAAATCTCCATTTTTAATGTGCTTCTCAGGTAGCTGAATGGTAAAGAATCTGCCTGCCACTGCAAGAGACTCGGGAGACAGGTCCAATCCCTAGGGTTGGGAAGATTCCCTGGAGAAGGAAATGGCAACCCACTCCTGCTGGGAAATCCCATGGATGGTAGAGCTTCAGTAACATTTCAGGACACATAAAATTTAAAAAGATAAATTCAAGGCTCTATTTTTAATAGCAAGATTTCTGTTTATCTTTGTAAGTAGGAAAAAAAATTAAACTTTTCCATTTAAGGGAAAAGCTTAATGTTTGTTTTTCTGTCTGAGTTCAAATGAAAGTACAAAAACTGCAACATCAAAACCCCTACACCAAAATGTCAAGTGCCCACTGCAGGATACTAGAGTAGGGAATTACTCAGAGACTGTTGGTTCAATTTCTCTTACTCTTGTTGAAGTACAGAGCAAGGGCAACAAAAAAATCTACACAGTTCTTTTCCCTTAGGAAAAAAAGAAAAGAGAGTGAAGTTGGTAAATAAATATGACAGAGGTCCTTTGTAATCATCATCTTTTTATTCAGAAACCACTATTCACACGTGTGTTTAATTAGTAGAATCAGTAGGATGCATAATTTGCATTTTTTGAATACAAAGTCCAAGGATAATTCTGCATAATGGATCAAAATAGAAGCCATATAATTAAGGATGGTTGTGGCTAAACTACATTGAAGAGAAGTGGCTTAAAATATTGTTTGTAATTACAGATAGTAAAGAATTGTTTTAGCTAAAGCTAATGAACAAAAACATGATTCCAGGTTTGGAAGTGCACCAGAAAAATTGGGATTTGGTGAACAGATGTTCTAATGAGTAATTCTAATCCTGAGTACATTATTTGGTATTGTCTGTGTTCTTATTAACTAGAGCTTCCCTGCTGCCATTATCCCTGAGTATAGTCTACTAGGCTTTTCAGTCCATGGAACTTCCAAGACAAGAATACTGGAGTGGGTTGCCATTTCCTTCTCCTGAGGATCTTCCGAGCCCAGGGAATTGAACCCATGTCTCTTGTGCCTCCTGTATTGGCAGGTAGATTGTGTACCACTGCACCACCTGGGAAGCCACCATCCCTAAAATTGGCTAATGATGCCCTCAGCTCCAGCATCAAGCCCCTTACCCATATTTCCAAATCTGACTTGCTATCTGGTACCGATCAAAGTAAGATACACAGATAAAATTAGTTGTAATCAAGCAAGTGTCTCAAAAACAATATTGTCGTTTTCCTGGTGGTCCAGTAATTAAGATTCCCTGAGAAGGAAATGGCAACCCACTCCTGCTGGGAAATCCCATGGATGGTAGAGCTTCAGTAACATTTCAGGACACATAAAATTTAAAAAGATAAATTCAAGGCTCTATTTTTAATAGCAAGATTTCTGTTTATCTTTGTAAGTAGGAAAAAAAATTAAACTTTTCCATTTAAGGGAAAAGCTTAATGTTTGTTTTTCTGTCTGAGTTCAAATGAAAGTACAAAAACTGCAACATCAAAACCCCTACACCAAAATGTCAAGTGCCCACTGCAGGATACTAGAGTAGGGAATTACTCAGAGACTGTTGGTTCAATTTCTCTTACTCTTGTTGAAGTACAGAGCAAGGGCAACAAAAAAATCTACACAGTTCTTTTCCCTTAGGAAAAAAAGAAAAGAGAGTGAAGTTGGTAAATAAATATGACAGAGGTCCTTTGTAATCATCATCTTTTTATTCAGAAACCACTATTCACACGTGTGTTTAATTAGTAGAATCAGTAGGATGCATAATTTGCATTTTTTGAATACAAAGTCCAAGGATAATTCTGCATAATGGATCAAAATAGAAGCCATATAATTAAGGATGGTTGTGGCTAAACTACATTGAAGAGAAGTGGCTTAAAATATTGTTTGTAATTACAGATAGTAAAGAATTGTTTTAGCTAAAGCTAATGAACAAAAACATGATTCCAGGTTTGGAAGTGCACCAGAAAAATTGGGATTTGGTGAACAGATGTTCTAATGAGTAATTCTAATCCTGAGTACATTATTTGGTATTGTCTGTGTTCTTATTAACTAGAGCTTCCCTGCTGCCATTATCCCTGAGTATAGTCTACTAGGCTTTTCAGTCCATGGAACTTCCAAGACAAGAATACTGGAGTGGGTTGCCATTTCCTTCTCCTGAGGATCTTCCGAGCCCAGGGAATTGAACCCATGTCTCTTGTGCCTCCTGTATTGGCAGGTAGATTGTGTACCACTGCACCACCTGGGAAGCCACCATCCCTAAAATTGGCTAATGATGCCCTCAGCTCCAGCATCAAGCCCCTTACCCATATTTCCAAATCTGACTTCGCTATCTGGTACCGATCAAAGTAAGATACACAGATAAAATTAGTTGTAATCAAGCAAGTGTCTCAAAAACAATATTGTCGTTTTCCCTGGTGGTCCAGTAATTAAGAATCCACCTGACAATGCAGGCGACATGGGTTTCATCCCTAGTCTGGGAGGATCTCACATGTCACAGACCAACAAGGCCAGGTGTTACAACTACCAAGCCATCACTTTAGAGCCTGGAAATCAGAACTACTGAGCCCGCATACAGTAAACACTGAAACCTGAGGCCCTAGAGCACGTGCTCCACAAGAAGCTCCTGCAATGAGAAGCCCACACACTACAAGGAAGAATATGCCCCAGTCACTGTAACTAGAGAAAACCCATGCACAGCAACCAAGACCCATCACGGCCAAAAAACTAAATACTTAAATCTTTAAAAAACCAAACACTTTCATTCATGGTGAATGTTCAAATAGAGATACTTCACTGGGAACTAAGACGTATTTAGAATATACCAGCAGAAGAGAAATTTTCATGAAACTAAAGAGCAGAAGCCTGTTTTATGAGATATTAGATTGGCATCTTCTCTCTCCCTTGCTTTATAATTCCCTTTTTGTTGTTTTTAGGACTCAAAATTTCTCCCATGACTTCACTTGTACTGAATTTGTTTGCCTCCTGAGAAGCTCCTCTCAATCCCAGTATTTTTTATTACAAGGGCTAAACTGGGAATATTGCTGAATGACATATGTGTATTTAATAATAGGTATATATACATTTCTTGTAGTGCAACCTGGGAAGAAATTTCAATGTTAGTTCTGTTCACAAAGTATCTGCTGAGTGACCATGAACTCCTTATCTATCTGCCATAACCCTCAGAGTTTTTAATCTGTGAAATAAAGGGATTTGACTAAATTGATCCCTAAAATTTATTGACATACTAAAATCCTATGAATCCTTGAAAATTCAATTTTGCAGGGGGGAGGGGAAGGTACCATATTTCTATAAGATTCTTAGGTTTTCGATTAGACTTTATCATCACTCTTAGGCGATTAGACTTTATCATCATCAGAATAATTTGATAACCTACGGAGACATAGAACTATAGCCTTAACAATTGCTCAAGAACAGAACTGAAACTCTATACATTAGTCAATTTTCTTTTCCATTTTAGAACACCTTTATGTAAATAGGATCACACCTAATTTGGAAAATCTTCCAGTCATAACTTTCCATGTTAATAAAATCTTATGAAAAATGTCAAACTATGATTATTATAAAACACATGAAGTCTGAATGTATATTAGTCTTCTGTTCAAAGACCACCCTCATTAGGGCGATGATATTTTTGGAAAGGTTCTGAGTTGCCAATATGAAACTACATTTTAGGAGTTTTACTTAATTGCTAAAGGTCTATGCTAATATCAGCAAACTGCCTTTTTATTCTATTAATACTTAATTTCCACGAGTAGAACATTTCCAGGCTTTAGAATTTTGTTTTTTCACTTTTTTCAAACCCTGGCTACATTACTTGGCATGAGTAGAATGTTGAGGTGGTGTCAATTTTGAAATTCTGCCAGGCACAAAAAGGCAATCTGCTCTTTGGCTTAATTTACCTGGCCACAGACTGTATAGTTTATCAGCCTCGATCTTGTCATTTTTGGCTGAGATGCTCATTTCCCACTACATACAGGGTTTTAGCTATATTTATCATCTCCCAACAGAACCAACTGTTAACTTTTCAAGAGGAGGTAATACATGTGTGTGCATGATATAAAATTCAAAAGACACAAAATGACTTACAATGAGAAGTCAGTCTCTTTCTCATGATAATCCCCCAGCCACCCACTGTCCCACCAGGTCAGGCCATTTGGTACAGATCAATTTATAATCTTTTATTGTTTAACCTTAGAAAAGTCATAATAACTTGAAAATGTGGCAGCATTTTCAACTATGTTTTCCTAAATATGCCATATTCTTGAATGTTTCTATGACTTATTAATTTACGATAGGCTGTATCTCACTTTAAAGGAAAGCTCAAAGGGTTTCTTTTAATCATTAATTCACATCTTCAGAAAATGAACTGTTTCAGAATTTAAAATGAAAATATTCTTTTTTGAATTTGTAAACTGAGATATTAAATACTTTTATTTATTTTTAAACACTTTTAAAATCATTTTAAATGTACAGAAACATAAAGATTTCACACATCCTGCATTCACTTTTCTCTACTGCTAACATCTTACATTATTTCAGTACATTTGTTACAACTAAACACCACCACTGATACTGTGAATGTTTGTGTTCTCCTTAAGTTCATATACTGACGCACTAGTTCCCAGTGTGATGGTCTTAGGAGATGGGGGCCTTTGGGAGGTAACTGGGTCATGCTATATCTAAATATTTTTATCTGAGGTATTTCCATTATTACCATTAGATGAAGAAAGTAAATGCTAACAGTTCATTCATTCAACCAATATTCATTGAACATTTTTTCACATTAGGCACTTAATAAACACAGCATGACACACTGAATATTCATAATGGAGCTTATGGTCAATATACAATTGCAAAATCTCATAATTGGCAACAGTTTGAAGGTATGTATATATGAAAGAGCCCAGAAAATTTCTATACAGGTGGAACTTAGGGACTGCAAACATCTCTAAAGGAAGAAAGGGATCCCAGGTAATTTTGATTATATTTGTGTAGATCTTTACATATTACAAAAATGTCAACTGTATATGCATGCATACAGATTTTTTTTTCAGATATTTTTTAAATAGTAGTGGATGGAAACTGAATAGGTCCCTCCTATTATTCTAATTCTGTGGTTTGGAGGCACGACCAAAACAAAACAGAGACACCATCTCCAATGACCGACAAATTGTTTCACATGAATGCTACACTCAGATATTGCTGTCTGATTTTAGACCAATAGCTATAATTCCCTGAGCTTCACTTTTCTTATTTCTCAAGGTGTTTGTGAGCATTCAAGCTAAGTCAGCAAGAATGGTTATATATTTTTTCCATTCTCCACACACACCTCTTTGCAATGTTCTGTATTTTCTCCCATCAGAACGTGAAGACCATTTTTTATCCTTGAATCTGGGCTTTCCCTCTTGTGACTTGCCTTTTGGTCATAAAAAATTAGCAAACCATGATGCAGAGGCTTTAAAAGAACCTGTGTGCTGGGATTTGCTTCCTTATGACTGGAATCCTTCTGGCATGTGAAACCTAAAAGAAACCAAAAGGACCCGGTAGATTAATTCACATCTTCAGAAAATGAACTGTTTCAGAATTTAAAATGAAAATATTTTTTGAATTTGTAAACTGAGATATTAAATACTTTTATTTATTTTTAAACACTTTTAAAATCATTTTAAATGTACAGAAACATAAAGATTTCACACATCCTGCATTCACTTTTCTCTACTGCTAACATCTTACATTATTTCAGTACATTTGTTACAACTAAACACCACCACTGATACTGTGAATGTTTGTGTTCTCCTTAAGTTCATATACTGACGCACTAGTTCCCAGTGTGATGGTCTTAGGAGATGGGGGCCTTTGGGAGGTAACTGGGTCATGCTATATCTAAATATTTTTATCTGAGGTATTTCCATTATTACCATTAGATGAAGAAAGTAAATGCTAACAGTTCATTCATTCAACCAATATTCATTGAACATTTTTTTCACATTAGGCACTTAATAAACACAGCATGACACACTGAATATTCATAATGGAGCTTATGGTCAATATACAATTGCAAAATCTCATAATTGGCAACAGTTTGAAGGTATGTATATATGAAAGAGCCCAGAAAATTTCTATACAGGTGGAACTTAGGGACTGCAAACATCTCTAAAGGAAGAAAGGGATCCCAGGTAATTTTGATTATATTTGTGTAGATCTTTACATATTACAAAAATGTCAACTGTATATGCATGCATACAGATTTTTTTTTCAGATATTTTTTAAATAGTAGTGGATGGAAACTGAATAGGTCCCTCCTATTATTCTAATTCTGTGGTTTGGAGGCACGACCAAAACAAAACAGAGACACCATCTCCAATGACCGACAAATTGTTTCACATGAATGCTACACTCAGATATTGCTGTCTGATTTTAGACCAATAGCTATAATTCCCTGAGCTTCACTTTTCTTATTTCTCAAGGTGTTTGTGAGCATTCAAGCTAAGTCAGCAAGAATGGTTATATATTTTTTCCATTCTCCACACACACCTCTTTGCAATGTTCTGTATTTTCTCCCATCAGAACGTGAAGACCATTTTTTATCCTTGAATCTGGGCTTTCCCTCTTGTGACTTGCCTTTTGGTCATAAAAAATTAGCAAACCATGATGCAGAGGCTTTAAAAGAACCTGTGTGCTGGGATTTGCTTCCTTATGACTGGAATCCTTCTGGCATGTGAACTTAGGTTTTCTTACTAAAGAATGAAACCAAGGGAGAAGTGAGGCACCCTCACCGGTAGCTACTCCCACACAGGTGGGTGAGGTCATCTGAGTAAACTAGCCCAAGCTAGATCACTGACTGACCAAAGAATCAGCAACTGACCACCAACACATGAGTGAGTCCTGCCAAGGACAGTGGAAAATGTATCCTGCTCAGTCCAGTCCAAACCAAGGATTCAAAGAATCATGAGCTAAATAAAATGAGCACCGTGTTAGGATGTAAAGTTTCAAAACAGTTCATTACACAGCAATAGCCAACTGATACAGTCACATATTCCACTAGAATGGTGACAGGAACACAGCAAATATTCCTAGTCTCAGAGATAGCGCTGTGTTTCATCTTTAAATAGCCTCTGGTTTCTAACATTATGCACGTTTCCAGTATACAACATTACATTTCTACTTCTATATACTCTAGGGTTCTCAGCACCAGAAGCTTGAGTTCCACCTATCACCATACATTTGAGCTCCTTTATCCAGTTCACCCTCATCCTTTCCCTCTGGTAACCACTACTCTGTTGTCTGTATGTATGTGCTTACTTTTGTGTGGTTTGTTCATTTGTTTGCTTGATTTTTTATATTCCACATGAGTGAATCACACAGTGTCTTTCTCCATCTGACTTAGCATGATTCATCCATGCTTCACAAATTGATGAATTAAAACGGATTTCATCTTTTTTATGGCTGAGTGGTATTCATATATATACACATATATATATGAAGAAGCACAGTGAATATTCATACGTGCTGAATATCTATATATACTGAATATTTACCATATCTTCTTAATCTATTCATTCACTGATGGGCACTTAGACTGCTTCCATATCTTGGCTATTGTAAGTAACCCCACAACAAACAGTAGGGTACATTTATCTTTTTGGATTATTTTCATATTCTTTGAATAAATATCCAGAAGTAGGATAGCTGGGTCATATGGTAGCTCTGGTCTTAATTTTTTGAGGAATCTTCATACTGCTTTCCATAGTGGCTCTATCAATTTACATTCCCAGCAGTAGTGTATGAGGGTTCCCTTTTCACTGCATACTTGCCAACACTTGTCAACTCTTGTCTTTTTGGTAACACCCATCCTAACAGGTGTTAGGTGATATCACTCTGGTATTTAGATAATACTACATTTTTATTGGGGTATATTTGTAGAGAATGCTCCATTTTTGCTTTACTTTTTTATTGTTATTTTTTAAATTGTAAAACAAAATATACACCTTGGAACAGATTTGATTCAAATTATACCATAAGCAATTTTCCTTCAAGTGACTAAACAGTTTAAAAAGTAAGTAACATGGGACTTTCCCAGTAGTCTAATAGTCCCAATATAGGGAGCAAGGGTTTGATCCCTGCTCAAGGAACTATGATCCCACATGCCGCCCGGATACAGCATAAACAATAAAAAATAAAACACACTTACTAGTGGAAAGAATAAAACAACTATCTAAAGTAAAAATAAAATACTTTTTAATTTTAAAAAAAGCAAGTAACAGTAGAACATGTTTTTGGAATAGGACCTCCAGTACAAAAAAAATCAGTGTAAGAGAATCTGGGGTTTACCCCCTTGTAACAGTGCAACTTGTAAGCCCCTCCTGCTACTGTTCAGTCAATACAGAGATACAACTCCACAGCGTAATAACAACATATGTGTGTGTGTGTCTGTGTGTGGTGTGTGTGTGTGTATATATATATATATATATATATATATATATATATATATATTTATTTAAGAGAGAAGTCAGACTGCATGATCTACTTATGTTTAAAATGAGAGCAATATTCCCCAAAAGCCAGTAAACTGTCCCCAGAAGCTTCTTCTCGGGTCACCTGGTCTCCTACAGAATTCAGACTAGTGATTTTCACAGTCCAGTGATTACCCCATGCTACCTATTTTCACATCATTCAACAACTATGTACGTGTATGATCTGGGTAGGGAGTGCTTTCACACTCTAAAAACTCCTTTTCAATGGGAAAAATGTTATTTGGTTGTTTCTGCCCCACAGATAAAAATATGTTTTTCCTGACCCCAATCTAGAGCACAAAATGACTCTGTCCTTGAAAGCATCCTGGTTGGCTACTATCATTAGAACAAGAAAATGCTGTGATGTTTCTTTCAACAGTGAAGCTGCCTTATACTGCAAAGTAAAGATCTTTCCAATGAGACGAAAAAGTATAGTAGTTAATTTCTGGCCTGAAGAATGACATGGATCCAAAAGACAAATGATCACTGAATGACTCAGCCAACATCATGGGGCCCCCACTGGGGATACAACCACAATGGGACCAGTGCTGACTCCTCTAGAGTTGAAATAAGGGGTAAGATACAAGGTCCACTAGAAATGGCAGTTGTGAGGCTTCCCTGGTGGTCCAGTGGGTAAAGAGTCTGCCCTGCAGTGCAAGGGGCACCGGTTTGATCCCTGGCCCAGGAAGATCCCATGTGCCGCAGCATGGCTGGGCCGGTGTGTCCAATTACCAGCCAGTGCTCTGAAGCGCATGCACCCAGAGCCAGTGCTCTGCAATGAGAGAGGCCACTGCAAGGGGAGGCCCACACATGCCAAAGAAAGGTGGATGAAAATAAATAATGAATAAAAAATTGGGTATAAAAAAAACCACGGCAGTTGTGGTGTGCTGTGACGTGATGAAGAATCAATGAACAGAATGGATGGGAACCTATATATCCAATGACGCTTCAAAGTCTCCCCCAAATGTGCCTCATGCTTCCACAGCATGGCTGCCAATCCTTCACATGTGGCTGAGTTCCTTGGGTGGGGGGGGGGCACCACTACGGACACATCTTACCTTACAGGCAGACCTCATCCTGGAAAGTACACTCAAGATACAATGAGCAAGTCAGCTCTCTAAACACAGTGGCAGAGGAGAGATGGGCTTTTTGTCATCCTCCCCACAAAAGGATGGAAATCATAATTAGTTACTAGAGATTACTATACTCTTCCTGTCAACTATACTGTTCATTGGTACAGCATTACTTAAAATACATTCCATGTTGTATTAAGAGGTGCCACTTGAGCAAACCTTAAGAGAAATAGTTCTGTCACCAGTAAAGCCCATGCCCAGGAAATAAAAATAAAAGTAGCTCATACGATCAGAGAAGGGAGCTTTTTTCTTTTAATATATATGTATATACATACACACACATACATATATACATATGCACATAGCTAAGTTTCTCCATCCATGGAATTTTCCAGGCAAGAATACTGGAGTGGGTTGCCATTTCCTTCTCCAGGAGACCATGGGTGCCAGTTAATGAATGTGAGCAATACTACTTTCCCCAAGCTGCAGCTTGTCAAGCCATCAGGGAGGCTCATCAGGGGACTCATTACTGGAGAGAAGCCCTGTAGGATTATTTAATCAAGGTCCTGGTAACTATTGGCATGCAAAGTAGAGTCAGTCAGAACAGCTGCAACATGCGCCATCGGCTTAATGAACAACCCCCACTGCGGCCCACGCAGACTAGAGCAACATATCGAGACTGCAGGTTGATTTCACAGTCGTACTGAGAGAACTGGGCAATTTCAAGTATCTGTCGGTGCTAGTGAACAGGTGTTTTAAGTGGACAGAAGTATTTCCCACTACAATGGAAAGAGCAGCTGAAGTGCATAAGGCGTTCCTACAAGAAATAACCCCCAGGTTTGTGCTCCCAGGAACCCTGCAAAACGATACAAAAACTAGATTGTTTCTTCCCACTGCCCTTAAGGATAAGGTAAAGTCAAGTGCATTTGAACTACAGTAGACACATTCTCGGAGGCCAAGAGCAACCTTAGCTCGGTGAAAGGAAGCAATTCCCTGGGAACCTATATATACAATGACGCTTCAAAGTCTCCCCCAAATGTGCCTCATGCTTCCACAGCATGGCTGCCAATCCTTCACATGTGGCTGAGTTCCTTGGGTGGGGGGGGGGCACCACTACGGACACATCTTACCTTACAGGCAGACCTCATCCTGGAAAGTACACTCAAGATACAATGAGCAAGTCAGCTCTCTAAACACAGTGGCAGAGGAGAGATGGGCTTTTTGTCATCCTCCCCACAAAAGGATGGAAATCATAATTAGTTACTAGAGATTACTATACTCTTCCTGTCAACTATACTGTTCATTGGTACAGCATTACTTAAAATACATTCCATGTTGTATTAAGAGGTGCCACTTGAGCAAACCTTAAGAGAAATAGTTCTGTCACCAGTAAAGCCCATGCCCAGGAAATAAAAATAAAAGTAGCTCATACGATCAGAAAAGGGGAGCTTTTTCTTTTAATATATATGGATATACATACACACACATACATATATACATATGCACATAGCTAAGTTTCTCCATCCATGGAATTTTCCAGGCAAGAATACTGGAGTGGGTTGCCATTTCCTTCTCCAGGAGACCATGGGTGCCAGTTAATGAATGTGAGCAATACTACTTTCCCCAAGCTGCAGCTTGTCAAGCCATCAGGGAGGCTCATCAGGGGACTCATTACTGGAGAGAAGCCCTGTAGGATTATTTAATCAAGGTCCTGGTAACTATTGGCATGCAAAGTAGAGTCAGTCAGAACAGCTGCAACATGCGCCATCGGCTTAATGAACAACCCCCACTGCGGCCCACGCAGACTAGAGCAACATATCGAGACTGCAGGTTGATTTCACAGTCGTACTGAGAGAACTGGGCAATTTCAAGTATCTGTCGGTGCTAGTGAACAGGTGTTTTAAGTGGACAGAAGTATTTCCCACTACAATGGAAAGAGCAGCTGAAGTGCATAAGGCGTTCCTACAAGAAATAACCCCCAGGTTTGTGCTCCCAGGAACCCTGCAAAACGATACAAAAACTAGATTGTTTCTTCCCACTGCCCTTAAGGATAAGGTAAAGTCAAGTGCATTTGAACTACAGTAGACACATTCTCGGAGGCCAAGAGCAACCTTAGCTCGGTGAAAGGAAGCAATTCCCTGGTGATTAGCATTCGGTGGGTTCACTGCAGTGGCCAGGTGCAATTCCCTCCCCTTAGGGCAATTAAGATCCTGCAACACCAAGCAAGGCAGCCAAAAAAAAAAAAAAAAAAGGCGGGGGGGGGGGGGGGAGGGATAAAAGACAACTCAGGTGTGATCTCCAGGTAGAAGAAATCATGAAAGCCCTCACAGATATGGTGACCAGGTGCTGCCTGCACCCATCAACCTGGCCCTACATCCCTTCCAGCCAGGAAATGGGTTATACCTCCAAAAGAGACTGAAAAGACAGTTTCAAACTCTGGAGAGATAACCTAGGGCAATGGATCCCTTGACTCCTCCTGGGAACCTCTCTCTGACTTTAAGATTTTCTTCAAAAAAAAAACCCAACAAACTGTGAGCAGAGAGATTCAGGCTCCGTATCAGGGCACTCGTGCCTACAGACCAAACACCAAGATGTTTGTTTTTATGAAAAATTTGGTATGTGACAACTATCCTGTTGCTGACACATGGGCCATGCCTCTTAAATTGTCTGGGGTCCCCTCTCCAAAAGGTTAGGAAAATGGGGGTTGCTGAGGCAACAGTTAGGCCTGAGGTCTGCTAGCAAGCAAACACGTCTGGATGCGGCTAGGGAAGGTCCGCTCCTCCTGGGCTCAGGATGACACCCTTGGGCAGTTACACAAGCCGCCCCATGCCCTTCAGCACCCCTCAAAAATGAGCAGCATGACTGAAGCCATGCAAGGGGTTTATCTCCCACAGAGCCCACTAGTAATCCCCAGGAAATAAAACCAGGCTCTGGGTAAGAAACTCACTAATTCCCCTGGGTATGAAATAAACTTGAAACTAACACAACACTGTATAACATCACCGCTACTTCAATGCCAAAGCTGAAAACAAGAATCTGAGGATAAAGGAAAGTCTAACCTGCTTTTTGTCCTTTGTGCTGAGTCCAGCTGCACTTTCTTCTAGGGTGCTGCAGGCAGAAGCCTCCAAGCAGGAAGCAGGAAGAGTTTCTAGTGAAAAAAGCCTCTGCTTCAGCCCAGAGGCTTGTGAACAGAAACGCCACTCAGGAGGCGTTCACCCAAAATGGCGGCGGCGTGGGGCCGTGTGCACCCAGGCTGCGCCCCGCGCTTCGCTTTCAAGCGTGGGCAGCACAGCCCCACCCGTCTCGCGAGACCTCCATCCCCACTCCGCTGAGAAGAACCATTTAAAGTGCCCGCCACGGCTTTTTGGGGAGGGTTTGTGCTCTAGAGCAACTCATACTTTTCCCATCTTTGATCAGGGAATAAAACTTTCCGTTGCTTCTTTCTGAACCAGACTTTCTCTCATTTATTGGCTTAAATGACCTCAGGCAGAACAATCCTTGCTGAGAACCCACTGGAGGATCAGTAACAGTTGTACCTCTCAGAATAGTTATGCATCCTCTTCCCCTCCTCCACCCCCACCATGACACATACAAAATCACCCAAGGACTAATCACAAATAAACACGATTGAGTTGTCAGGCATAAGACTAAATGGGTCAATAGGACGATAGCCATGAAAGTGAAAGACACTTGCTAGCTATGACAAACCTAGACAGCGTATTTAAAAGGAGTGACACCACTTTGCTGACAAAGTCCATATAGTCAAAGCTATGGTTTTGCCAGTAGTCATGTACAAATGGGAGAGCTGGACCATAAAGGAGGTTTTATGGTCCAGATCAACACCACTGCAAAAACAAAACAAAACAGAAGCCTGAAGAGATGGAACAGGAAGAGAAACCTCACAGCTAGATCTCTGCTGGGTGTAAGGAGTGATTTTCTTTCTTCCCCTTGAAGGGGAGAAAGCTTTTTTCACTGGTACAATTTAAAGCTCCCCCAAGGATAGGGAGATACCAATTTTGGACAAGTGCCATTGCAACACAGAGTGCTGGGAGAAACTGACCTTTTAAACTCTGGAAGTCTGAATTTGATTGCTGGTCACTGCCAGGTCTGTCTGGTGTTTCAAAGGGTGCTTTGAATATTGGGTGCTGCAAATACGAACTGAAGGGGTAAACTTATTAAACACATTAAACCTATAGTTGGTTTAAAAAAAGGAATAAAAAGGCTGAGTGCCAAAGAACTGATGCTTGCAAACTATGGTGCTAGAGAAGCCTCTTGAGAGTCTCTCCAACTGCAAGATCAAACCAGTCAATCCTAAAGGAAATCAACTGCAATATCTTTGGAAGGACTGATGCTGAAACTGAAGCTCCAATCCTTTGGCTACCTCATGCAAAGAGCTGACTTAATGGAAAGACCCTGATACTAGAAAAGATTGAGGGCAGGAGATCGGGATGGCAGAGGATGAGATGGCTGGATGGCATCATCAACTCAATGGACAGGAGATCGAGCAAACTGCTGGAGACAGTGAAGGACAGGGAAACCTGGCGTGCTGCAGTCCGTGAGGTTGCAGAGTCAGATCCAACTAAGCCACTGAACAACAATAAAAAGTGGAAGGATTTACAACTTCATTTTCCTTCAGAGAGCTAGCTATCCCATGATTCCCATCCTCTTGTGTGTCTGTTTTGTGTGAGTTTATTAGCCTTCAGAAGAGCCCCCAGCTATCAATGAAAATTCCCATCCTCTTTGGTTTTGTGGATATAAGACTAAATGGGTCAATAGGACGATAGCCATGAAAGTGAAAGACACTTGCTAGCTATGACAAACCTAGACAGCGTATTTAAAAGGAGTGACACCACTTTGCTGACAAAGTCCATATAGTCAAAGCTATGGTTTTGCCAGTAGTCATGTACAAATGGGAGAGCTGGACCATAAAGGAGGTTTTATGGTCCAGATCAACACCACTGCAAAAACAAAACAAAACAGAAGCCTGAAGAGATGGAACAGGAAGAGAAACCTCACAGCTAGATCTCTGCTGGGTGTAAGGAGTGATTTTCTTTCTTCCCCTTGAAGGGGAGAAAGCTTTTTTCACTGGTACAATTTAAAGCTCCCCCAAGGATAGGGAGATACCAATTTTGGACAAGTGCCATTGCAACACAGAGTGCTGGGAGAAACTGACCTTTTAAACTCTGGAAGTCTGAATTTGATTGCTGGTCACTGCCAGGTCTGTCTGGTGTTTCAAAGGGTGCTTTGAATATTGGGTGCTGCAAATACGAACTGAAGGGGTAAACTTATTAAACACATTAAACCTATAGTTGGTTTAAAAAAAGGAATAAAAAGGCTGAGTGCCAAAGAACTGATGCTTGCAAACTATGGTGCTAGAGAAGCCTCTTGAGAGTCTCTCCAACTGCAAGATCAAACCAGTCAATCCTAAAGGAAATCAACTGCAATATCTTTGGAAGGACTGATGCTGAAACTGAAGCTCCAATCCTTTGGCTACCTCATGCAAAGAGCTGACTTAATGGAAAAGACCCTGATACTAGAAAAGATTGAGGGCAGGAGATCGGGATGGCAGAGGATGAGATGGCTGGATGGCATCATCAACTCAATGGACAGGAGATCGAGCAAACTGCTGGAGACAGTGAAGGACAGGGAAACCTGGCGTGCTGCAGTCCGTGAGGTTGCAGAGTCAGATCCAACTAAGCCACTGAACAACAATAAAAAGTGGAAGGATTTACAACTTCATTTTCCTTCAGAGAGCTAGCTATCCAATGATTCCCATCCTCTTGTGTGTCTGTTTTGTGTGAGTTTATTAGCTAAAATAAAATTTACTTGAACTGAAAGAGAAAGAGATTTTTTCTCCCAACCTCAATTAAAACTGATTGGAATTCATGATGTATCTAGGGAAAGTGATAAATTGGAGACGTGGCCAGCTCTGGAAGCTAATGAACATGTATAGAGAAGGTGGGAATCTTATAGGTATATTGAGAATAGTTATGAATGATGACTATAGCAATAAATTTGACATGAAAGGCTGGTTGTTTTTCTCTTAAACTTCTCTGAATCTACTTTTATTAAAATATATAACCAAAATATTTTTTAGGTTTTGGGGATAAATAGGTATGATGTTTTAAGGTAAAGCTATACGTGGTAAAAAATAAAATTAAATTAACTTAAAATGTTCAAAATTTTAGATATAAAAAGAATTTTCTACTCTGGAAAAAAACTAATTTTTCAAGCATACACAGAATATTAGAACCAAATTTGTAAGAAAGCCTCAATATATTCAGTATCACACAGATTACGGTCTGCTGATAATGTGATAAATTAAAAATCATTGTCAGGTGATTGATTTAAACGATTGTCTGGAAAATTAACATGCTATTAAAAAGCTCCTGAATGAAATGAGAATCACTTTGAAGAATTCAGAGTTAAATAACAGTAAAAACATCCCATGTTAATATTTGTGTCAACAAGTAATTTCTTAGTTACCCTGAGACACACTTCACACAAAACAAAAGCAGAATGTTTTTGAATCATTTTTCTTTATTGACTAGGCTTTTGGATAATACATTGGATAAATACTAACAATTCTGGTCTCTGGACCATGGAATCTATATGTGAATTCACTTCATTTATACTTTCAGTTCCAAATTTCTTACTACAAAAAATATCTAACCTTATGTACAGAAAAAAAAGAACTTTCCTTTCGAAAAAGCAATCAGATTTAAAGATATCTTTGCAACTCAGTAAAAAGTCTCTCCTCTCCTAAAGTATTAAAAGTTTTCTATATACGTTTTAAAAATATCTTAAAACCGCTCATGAAATCTGAAACTGAGGTAGTTTCTGGGTGTTACTTACGAAAGAGTTTCATACTGAAGTTAAGACCTCTGTTTTATGTCATTTTCAAGAAGATAGCACCTCTTGTGCCAGGGCATTGCTTCAATACTTACTCCGAGGAATGAACAGCACTTCCTGAATCATCAATGCCTCTTTCCACAGACCTAGATCTTCCCCAGGGCTTTTGAATCCACGCACAGGCAATGCTGACAATACTCAGAGATTATAAAACCTGACAAATCATGACCTGAGGTGAAAAATGCTTTAGGATTGAAATATATCATGAAGAATTAGAAATGAAGGGTGAATGTAATTATATTTATTTATTTCAGAGCTAAATTAGAATGGGAGAAAAGCCAAAACAGAAGTACTTTAAAAATCTGAAGGCTATGCTTTAACAATTAGCCATAACATGATGGTGACCTGTGTAGCATTAAGAATATTCTTTGTGAATGAGACACTAGACATAATAGGTTAATGAAGAAATAACTTTTTTAGAATATGTAGGTCTTTTTTTTTCATTTTATATTTCGAATCTGGGCTTCAGTTTCCAGGATGTTTTTATTTGGGGGACAGGGATGTAGGGGCTTGTTGGTATGAGTAATTTTCTTTTACCAGACTGGGCTGACATATGTGTTTCATAGGTCTCTTATGACATTATTCTTTTTATCTATTTGTAATTTATTATTTTATTTTATCTTATGGCCACACTGTGCAATATGCTGGATCTTAGTTCCCCTACCAGGGAGTGAAGTTGATTCCTCTGCAGTTGAAGTTCAGGGTCTTAACCACTGGGCTGCCAGGGAAGTCCTGATATTAATCTTTTCAAATAGCAGTTGTTTTGAAGAATCTTTTTTTTTTTTTCTTTTTTTCTAGGGAGGGGGCGGATGGGCCACTTCTATTGGTCTTTCATTTATCTATTTTCATCCTGCTTTTTTCTTTGGCCCATGTGGGCCTCCCATCGCGGCGGCCTCTGTTGTCGCAGAAGCACCGGCTCTGGGCACACGCGCTCCAGAGCTCTGGCTCAGTAATTGGACACACTGGCCCAGCCGCTACGCGGCACGTGGGATCTTCCTAGGCAAGGGATCAACTGGCGCCCCTTGCACTGCAAGGCGGTGTCCTTACCCACTGACCACCAGGGAAGCCCTGAAGAATCTCTCTTGATTTGCAATTGTATAATATTTTTTTCACAAATAGATTCACTTATGATAAGCATTTCAGGAAGGAATACCACATAGGGGGTATGTACGTATATCATGTGAGAAAACTTATGTTAGTTTTTCCTACTGTTGAGGATGTAAAATGTGGCTACTGAGGATATTAAAATGGTGTCTTCTGGCTCTCACCTTTAAAAAATACTCCTTTGGGCTTCCCTGGTGGTCCAGTGGGTAAAAACTCTGCCTTGCAGTGGGTAAAAACTCTGCCTTGCAGTGGTTCAAGCCCTGGCCCAGGAGGATCCCACGTGCCAGGCAGAGAGGCTGGACCGGTGTGTCCAATTAGGAGCTAGCGCTCTGGAGCACACGCACCTGGAGCCGGTGCTCTGCAACGAGAGAGGCCATTGGAATGGGAGACCCACACAGGCCAAAGAATAAAGATGGATGAAAATAAAAATAAAACAATAAAAGAAAAAAAATTCAAATTAAAAATACTTTTATTTTTGTAATTAATAAGGTATCTTTTGGCTGATAATTTGAGACTCTGTGAAGATCATGCTCCCGAATAATTTTTCACTCAATTTTACCTCATGATGATCATTATCGGAATCAGTTATTATGGGAATGGTTGTAATAACAGTGATTTAAAAAATATATATGTTGGAATTTTTCTTCAAGAAATAACTCTCCATCTTCTTTTATTTATTTTTTCCTGCCCGTGTGGACCCATGAATGCATTTTATCCACTTTTCTAATACATTTTTGTCACTGCGTATTTAGGTTGCTCAAATTTCACAAGTATAAGTGCTTTCAAGTTGATTTCTATGTCCCTGTAACATGTTCCTATTGGTTTTTGGCTACGTCTTTATTTTCTGGCCCAAGAAGATGCTTATTTAAATGAAAATAAGATTAACAACAAACCTTCTCATTTAGTTATGCCTCTAAGGTGTATTTTAATCTGGAATAATAAACTGTTTTGAAATCATACTGACATGCTGAAGAGACTGAGTCACTATAATGTTCTACCTTCCAGACTTGTCCTCTTTCCTCAAGATATCATTTAACTTTATCATCTGTATGTCCCGTAGTGTGGAAGGCAGAAGTAAGAATTTCATTAGTTAGAGGGCAAATATTTTTGGCAAGTACACTTTATAAGTTGTACCATACTTTATATTGTATGACATTAGAAAGCATATACTATTTAGTTGCTACTAGTAAGCTTAATGGGTATCCTACTATTAAATTGAGATGTGATTTCATCATCTGTGTAGGCAATAAAGTTTTTACCACATTCATAAAACTTATGGTTATTTTTATTCAAATAGTTATCATTAGCTAATGATCATAAATAAGATTTTACAGACTTCAGTAAATATATTTAATCATTTCTTGAAAATACATGCTTAAACACCAGAAAATTCCAAGTATGAATGGAATGCCAATCTATTTTTTTACCTTTTAGTCAGGCTACATGGCATGCAGGATCTTAGTTCCCTGATCTGGGATCAAATCTGTGTCACCTTTAGTGGAAACTCAGAGCCCTAACCACTGGACCATCAGAGAATTCCTCCAACACATCAGATTCTAAAACTTTGGCATTTTCTTTCGCAGTTATCTTTTCATGTTCAACTACCTGTATTTGTTTTCTTCTGTTGCAAAAACTCCTATATATCCTAGTTAGTGTTTGTCACTCAGTCATGTCCAACTCTTTGTGATCCCATGGACTGTAGCCCGGCAGGCTCTTCTGTCCACGGAATTCTCTGGACAAGAATACTGGAGTGGGTTGCCACACACTCTTCCAGGGGATCTTTCCAACCCAGGCACTGAATCTGGGTCTCTTGCACTGTAGGCAGGTTTGTCTTTTTTTTTTCTTCACTGTCTGGGCCTCCAGGGAAGCTCTCTATTCTGGCTCCTCCTTTACTTTTTGAGAACAATTCCTGCAAAATGTAGGTTTCCCCGAAGTTCTGTTTTTTTTTTTTTTTCTTAAAACGGTACCTGTCTATGTCTGATGGCCCAAGAAGATGCTTATTTAAATGAAAATAAGATTAACAACAAACCTTCTCATTTAGTTATGCCTCTAAGGTGTATTTTAATCTGGAATAATAAACTGTTTTGAAATCATACTGACATGCTGAAGAGACTGAGTCACTATAATGTTCTACCTTCCAGACTTGTCCTCTTTCCTCAAGATATCATTTAACTTTATCATCTGTATGTCCCGTAGTGTGGAAGGCAGAAGTAAGAATTTCATTAGTTAGAGGGCAAATATTTTTGGCAAGTACACTTTATAAGTTGTACCATACTTTATATTGTATGACATTAGAAAGCATATACTATTTAGTTGCTACTAGTAAGCTTAATGGGTATCCTACTATTAAATTGAGATGTGATTTCATCATCTGTGTAGGCAATAAAGTTTTTACCACATTCATAAAACTTATGGTTATTTTTATTCAAATAGTTATCATTAGCTAATGATCATAAATAAGATTTTACAGACTTCAGTAAATATATTTAATCATTTCTTGAAAATACATGCTTAAACACCAGAAAATTCCAAGTATGAATGGAATGCCAATCTATTTTTTTACCTTTTAGTCAGGCTACATGGCATGCAGGATCTTAGTTCCCTGATCTGGGATCAAATCTGTGTCACCTTTAGTGGAAACTCAGAGCCCTAACCACTGGACCATCAGAGAATTCCTCCAACACATCAGATTCTAAAACTTTGGCATTTTCTTTCGCAGTTATCTTTTCATGTTCAACTACCTGTATTTGTTTTCTTCTGTTGCAAAAACTCCTATATATCCTAGTTAGTGTTTGTCACTCAGTCATGTCCAACTCTTTGTGATCCCATGGACTGTAGCCCGGCAGGCTCTTCTGTCCACGGAATTCTCTGGACAAGAATACTGGAGTGGGTTGCCACACACTCTTCCAGGGGATCTTTCCAACCCAGGCACTGAATCTGGGTCTCTTGCACTGTAGGCAGGTTTGTCTTTTTTTTTTCTTCACTGTCTGGGCCTCCAGGGAAGCTCTCTATTCTGGCTCCTCCTTTACTTTTTGAGAACAATTCCTCAGTCTTCAGAAAAGCTGTATCCTGGGCTTACATCCTCAGTAAGTCGATCAAATAAAACGTAATTTTCAACTTTTAGGCTGTGCATTTTTTTCAGCCGACAATATAATTCTTAGAGTTAGCAACAGACAAAAGTGTACCTGTCTTTTATATTATATGAGCTCAACTGCATGGGCACCCAATGCCCCCAAGCTCTCCAAGGACTGTGATGTTTAAGGATATTAATAATTCAGGCCACTTGACAGCATTTCTCTAGTTTTGCTATTCCTCTATCCTCTCAGATTTCAGCACACAACTGGAAATTCTCCCAACAGTCTCTCTGTCCATATTCATGGGACTCTATGTGGTCTAATTTAATAGAATTCTCCTCCCTATCCAATCTAAATTATAACAAAAATAAATACATTTCTTCTTCAACTAAAAGGAGGATAATATACCTATACTTTGCTTATCTCTGTGGGCTACTTCATTGTCTTCTATCAAAAAGAAACTAGTCTTTGGGGAAATACATAGAAATTATAATGGAGCAATTAGGCAGCTCAATAAAATAAAAAGGAATTTAATTCAATCAACCAAACAAGAAGAACTATCACGGTAAATACAGAGATAGTGTATCATGTATGGAATACTACTCACCATTGCAAGCCTACTGATAGACCACAAACCATATTTACATTACAGTACTTTAATGACCTTCATTAGCTTCTCCAAAAGAGATATGTTGAAATGAACAGCCTTGGTCATTTCTATTTTGACCTCCTAATAATCTACTGTTGTTGCTGTTGCTGTTTAGTTGCTCAGTCGTGTCCGACTCTTTTGCAAGCCTATGGATTGTAGCCCACCAGGCTTCTCTTCATGAAATTTCCCAGGCAAGAATACTGGAGTGGGCTGCCATTCCCTCCTCCAGGAGATCTTCTCAACCCAGAGATCAAACCCGAGTCTCTTGCATTGGCAGGCGGATTCTTTACTGTGGAGCCACGAGGGAACCCAGAATAATCTATAGTTCTACTTTAACTTCTGTTTTCTCTTGTAGCTCACTATGTAACTTATGTTAGTAAAAAACAAATGCCTTCTAGTCTCAGAACACTTCCAAAATTACTGAACTCATCATTTTAATCTCCCTACTATTCTAACAAAACCTATCTCCAAGTCAAGACTCACATCTTTAGGATCGTGATTGAGACCTTGTGCTTTAAACCTCCCAAAACCCGGTTTGTCCTTCAAACCTCCAGACCCTTCTGTTTGGACTCCTCTTGCCTCATCTACTTAGTCACTTTTGTTCATTCAAGTTCATAAAACTTGTTGGAAAAAAGCACTGTAATAATTTTAACTTAATCTACCAAATTTGAGTCTTTCATTGTTAAACTTGTAACTCTAGTATCCAAGACAGCATTTCTCTAGTTTTGCTATTCCTCTATCCTCTCAGATTTCAGCACACAACTGGAAATTCTCCCAACAGTCTCTCTGTCCATATTCATGGGACTCTATGTGGTCTAATTTAATAGAATTCTCCTCCCTATCCAATCTAAATTATAACAAAAATAAATACATTTCTTCTTCAACTAAAAGGAGGATAATATACCTATACTTTGCTTATCTCTGTGGGCTACTTCATTGTCTTCTATCAAAAAGAAACTAGTCTTTGGGGAAATACATAGAAATTATAATGGAGCAATTAGGCAGCTCAATAAAATAAAAAGGAATTTAATTCAATCAACCAAACAAGAAGAACTATCACGGTAAATACAGAGATAGTGTATCATGTATGGAATACTACTCACCATTGCAAGCCTACTGATAGACCACAAACCATATTTACATTACAGTACTTTAATGACCTTCATTAGCTTCTCCAAAAGAGATATGTTGAAATGAACAGCCTTGGTCATTTCTATTTTGACCTCCTAATAATCTACTGTTGTTGCTGTTGCTGTTTAGTTGCTCAGTCGTGTCCGACTCTTTTGCAAGCCTATGGATTGTAGCCCACCAGGCTTCTCTTCATGAAATTTCCCAGGCAAGAATACTGGAGTGGGCTGCCATTCCCTCCTCCAGGAGATCTTCTCAACCCAGAGATCAAACCCGAGTCTCTTGCATTGGCAGGCGGATTCTTTACTGTGGAGCCACGAGGGAACCCAGAATAATCTATAGTTCTACTTTAACTTCTGTTTTCTCTTGTAGCTCACTATGTAACTTATGTTAGTAAAAAACAAATGCCTTCTAGTCTCAGAACACTTCCAAAATTACTGAACTCATCATTTTAATCTCCCTACTATTCTAACAAAACCTATCTCCAAGTCAAGACTCACATCTTTAGGATCGTGATTGAGACCTTGTGCTTTAAACCTCCAAACCTGGTTTGTCCTTCAAACCTCCAGACCCTTCTGTTTGGACTCCTCTTGCCTCATCTACTTAGTCACTTTTGTTCATTCAAGTTCATAAAACTTGTTGGAAAAAAAAGCACTGTAATAATTTTTAACTTAATCTACCAAATTTGAGTCTTTCATTGTTAAACTTGTAACTCTAGTATCCAAGCTCTAGCATCCTTTATCTGATCCCTAACTTTTTTTTTTTTTTTTAAACATTTATTTATTTATGGGGGTGGGGTGGGGTGGAGAGGGAGGAGTGTGGGCGGGCCACTTCTATTGGTGTTTCATTTGTCTGTTTTCATCCATCTTCGTTCTTTAGCCCGTGTGGGCCTCCCACCGGGGTGGCCTCTGATGTCGCAGAGCGCTGGCTCTGCGCGCATGCGCTCCAGAGCTCCGGCTCGGTAATTGGACACATGGGTCCAGCCGCTCCGCGGCACGTGGGATCTTTCCAGGCCAGGGATCGAACCGGCGCCCCTTGCACTGCAAGGCAGTGTCCTTACCCACTGGACCACCAGGGAAGCCCTGATCCCTAACTTTTTAAGATTTGGTTTTCTAATTGTTAAATGTTTACAGTAAAAAAATTTTACACTCTGTGATGAGAACCTTTTCACAGACCTGTACCGAGAAGAGAAATTAAAAAAAAAAAAAAAAAAAAAAATTACAGTTTACTTGTACTTAAAATTAATGTAGAAAAAAAAAAAAAAGAAAAAAAAATTACAGTTTACTTGTACTTAAAATTAATGTAGAAAAAAAAGAAAAAAAAATTACAGTTTACTTGTACTTAAAATTAATGTAGAAAAAAAAAAGAAAAAAAATTAATGTAAAAGTAACAATACATTTAATGTTATGTTTTATTATAAAAACTATAGTCTAAAAAATTATTTAAGTATTTATGTTTGAGGATGAAATTGAAAAAAAACATATTGGCTATATTACATTAATCACATTTGTCCTATGAGCTTCTTTTTTTATAAGTTGATTTATTTTTTTTTATTTTTGGCTATTTTGGGTTTTCACTGCTGCTGCAGGCTCTTCTCTAGTTGCAGGGAGTGAGAGCTACTCTCTAGTTGAGGTGAGCAGGCTTTTCCAGTTGTGCAACTCACGCTCCAGGGCACACAAGCTTCCATAGTTGTGGCACATGGGCTCAACAGTTGTGGCTCCGAGGCTCTAGAGCACAGGCTCAATAGTTGTGGCTCACGGGCTTAGTTGCTCTGCAGCATGTGGGACCTTCCCAGATCAGGGATCGAACCCATGTCTCCTGCACTGGCAGGCGAACTGTTAACCACTGAGCTACCAGGGAAGCCCTCCTATGAGCTTTAAAAATGTTTATAACATGTACAAATGCAATGCAAATTTTGTAAGAATAGATGCTTTACGCATGTGCCCAGAGCCGACGACAGACGCCACCGCGATGGGAGGCCCACAGGAGCCAAAGAACAAAGACGAATGAAAATAGAGAAATGAAAGACCAATAGAAGTGGCCCGGCCGCTCCCCTCTCCCCCCAACCCTACCCCCACCCAAAATAAATAAAATAAATAAATCCTTAAAAAAAAAAAAAAAAGAATAGATGCTTTATCTCCAGCAATTACAGAAGTACCTGGAATTTAGTTAGGTACTCAATATTTTCTGGCTCAAGGATTAAAATTCAACAGCTACAAAAAGAAAAAAAAAATGTATATATATATATATGTGTGTGTGTGTGTATATATATATATATATATATATATATGTAAAGTATAAAGGTAAGGTAATTTTCTCTTAACTACCCAGTTTTAATTCAGAGAGGCAATTACGACTATGCAAATTTCTTTTTTATTTTTCTAGAGATATTATAAGCCCATCTAAACATGTGAGTATTTACAGAATAGGCAGATCAGCATGTGCCTGTCTGTGCGTATGTACACACACTGTAATTATCTTTTTTTCTCCCTTTGAGTGGGATCAACTTACACATATTTCCTATACCTTATCTTTTGCATCTACTATATTTTAGGGGTCTTTTCACAGTTTTTGAAAACTCTCTTATTCATAAATGGCATAGGTATTCCTTGAATAATTATGTCCTCAATTTACTTCTGCATTTATCAGGTTTTTAGGGTACCAGGATTATGTGATTTTAAACAGTATTATAATAAATATCCTTGTATAGATACCATTGCTCATACATGCAAGTATATGGAGAATACAATCCTAGGAGTGGAATTGTTGGCTCAAAATGTAAATGTATTTAAATTTGTAATGATATTGGCAAATGTTCTTCTAAAGACATTATAGCAATTTATACTTCCATTAACAATGGATAAGGACACCACATTCCTTCATGCCAGTCCACACAAAAAATTATATCACATTGAAATCTTTATATTCTTTTCTTTAAATATAAATAGAACATTTGGTTAATCATTTCACTCTTACATTTTAAAGACATTTGTATTTTCATTTCTATGAATTGTCATGAACTCTACACATTATCAACTCATTTTTACTATTTTGTACTCTACTGTAATTTCAGTCATTACATCTTCCTCACTTTTCCACCTCAATGGCTTTGCATTTGCAATTCTTTCTGACATGACTTTTTTCTAGTATTTCTTCAAATTGTAAAGCAGCATTGATACACACATAATAATTCACATCTTTGACTTTTAAGGGATAGCTTGAGTATCATTTTGAGTTGAAAGTAATTTATCTTTTACTATTATTAACACTCACGAAAATCAACTGTGTATACATATAAAATGTATAAACTGCATGTTTTTTTGGCCACTTCTATTGGAATTTCATTTATTTATTTTCATCCATATTTGTTCTTTGACCTGTGTGGGCCTCCCATCACAGTGGCCTCTGTTGTCGCAGAGCGCCGGCTCTGGGTGCATGCGCTCCAGAGCTCTGGCTTGGTAGATGCACACATTGGTCCAGCTGCTCCGCGGCACATGGGACCTTCCCAGGCCCGGGATCGAACCGGCACCCCTTGCACTGCAAAGTGGTGTCCTTTCCCACTTGACTACCAAGGGAGTCCCTAAACTTTTTTAAAAATTATCTATTTTGTGCATTTTTTAAAAAAAACATTTATCCTTTAGTTTCTTATCTTCTTAATTGGGAATCTGTGTCTGACTATTCCTCAAATTCTGCCAGCACACTGAGCACATTCCTTAATCAATGCAGGTACTCAAAAGCTGTTTAATTCATTTAGCAAACATTTATTGAGTTGCTGTTCAGAGGAAGTGTCTTGGTAATCACTGGCAATAGAATTTACAGTCACAATCCTTGCCCTTAGAGATCCCAGTTAATGATGAAGATAAACACAAAGATAAATAATTTTAATAGGTGCAATTGAGACATGCAAAGAAGAGAAATGATAAACATCAAGTGATTATCTCAGCATTTCCCAAAGATTGAGTCAAGTAGCACCTTCTCACGATGATTATCTTTGATCACCAGCAACATCTTTTATTAGATAATGATTTATTGCAGAAAATGTTACAAAAACTAATAATTTTGAGGATATTAATTTAGCTTGAGGCTACAGTAGACATTAAATTTTAAGAAGTCAATCACTGTAAAGAAAAATATTAAGGAAATAATGGTTTAGACAGAGCATAGCTATTGTGGCAATAGTGAAGCTGATAAGGATGATTTCAGTTAGGTAACAATTGTTGATCTATCATGTGCCAACCAAGTACACACTGTATTGGTAATTATAACTGTAATTAAATATTAGAATAACTTCCCCCCTTTGGATATTTTCTCTGCATCAAGCACTGTATCATGTAATACTTTATGGTGTCCATCTAATAGTCGAACTGTCCCAAAGAGGTGTATTTTCTTGAGAAAATTTAGGTTGAGAGTGGCTAATTAAATGGCACTTACAACTAGAAGTATACTTTTTAATTGCTATATAATTTATTATCCTACTAGGTGCCAAGTATTGGAGGAAATGATAGTTAAGGCTACTAACATCGCAAATTCCGAATTTAATCGAGGAAAATAAATAATAGATAAATAACCATGAAGAGAGGTATTAAAAAGCTAAGAAATCACTTTGCTGACAAAGGCCCTTACAGTCAAAGCTATGCTTTTCCAGAATGTCCTTTCCCACTTGACTACCAAGGAGTCCCTAAACTTTTTAAAAATTATCTATTTTGTGCATTTTTAAAACATTTATCCTTTAGTTTCTTATCTTCTTAATTGGGAATCTGTGTCTGACTATTCCTCAAATTCTGCCAGCACACTGAGCACATTCCTTAATCAATGCAGGTACTCAAAAGCTGTTTAATTCATTTAGCAAACATTTATTGAGTTGCTGTTCAGAGGAAGTGTCTTGGTAATCACTGGCAATAGAATTTACAGTCACAATCCTTGCCCTTAGAGATCCCAGTTAATGATGAAGATAAACACAAAGATAAATAATTTTAATAGGTGCAATTGAGACATGCAAAGAAGAGAAATGATAAACATCAAGTGATTATCTCAGCATTTCCCAAAGATTGAGTCAAGTAGCACCTTCTCACGATGATTATCTTTGATCACCAGCAACATCTTTTATTAGATAATGATTTATTGCAGAAAATGTTACAAAAACTAATAATTTTGAGGATATTAATTTAGCTTGAGGCTACAGTAGACATTAAATTTTAAGAAGTCAATCACTGTAAAGAAAAATATTAAGGAAATAATGGTTTAGACAGAGCATAGCTATTGTGGCAATAGTGAAGCTGATAAGGATGATTTCAGTTAGGTAACAATTGTTGATCTATCATGTGCCAACCAAGTACACACTGTATTGGTAATTATAACTGTAATTAAATATTAGAATAACTTCCCCCCTTTGGATATTTTCTCTGCATCAAGCACTGTATCATGTAATACTTTATGGTGTCCATCTAATAGTCGAACTGTCCCAAAGAGGTGTATTTTCTTGAGAAAATTTAGGTTGAGAGTGGCTAATTAAATGGCACTTACAACTAGAAGTATACTTTTTAATTGCTATATAATTTATTATCCTACTAGGTGCCAAGTATTGGAGGAAATGATAGTTAAGGCTACTAACATCGCAAATTCCGAATTTAATCGAGGAAAATAAATAATAGATAAATAACCATGAAGAGAGGTATTAAAAAGCTAAGAAATCACTTTGCTGACAAAGGCCCTTACAGTCAAAGCTATGCTTTTTCCAGTAGTCATGTATGCTTGTGAGAGTTGAACCATAAAGAAGGCTGAGTGCTGAAGAACTGATGCTTTTCAAACTGTGGGGCTATAGAAGTCCCTTGGACTGCAAGGAGATCAAGCCAGTCAATCCTAAAGGGAATCAACCCTGAATATTCATTGGAAGAACTGATGTTGTAGTTGAAGTTCCAATACCTGGTGACCTAATGCAAAGAACCAACTCATTGCAAAAGACTCTGATGCTGGGAAAAATTGAAGACAGAAGGAGAAGAAAGCAGCAGAGGATGAGATGGTTGGATGGCTTCACCGCCTCAATGGACATGAACTTGAACAAACTTTGGGAGATAGTGAAGGACAGAGAACCCTCGTATGCTGCAGTTCACAGGGTTGCAGAGTCAGACATGACTGAGCAACTGAACAAGAGAAGTGCTACAAAAAGGTAGTATGAACACTTAAGGCAGAAGGATTCTTAGGAGTGGAAGATAGGATCAGAGAAGACTTCCTTCACGAAGTGAGGTTAGATTTTGGTCTGATTCACGAATAAGAGCAGCTGGGCTCTGCACAAAGGAAGCTTCAAGCTCCTGAGGAAAAACATGAAAGAAAATCCGTGTGGTTGGTATAAAGAATTTACATAGTTTTACAAACAATAAGAGAGTGCCTGTTTCCACAGACCTGAGACAGGCTGTCAAAACCTTGGATTTTTGCCAATCTTACTGGTAAGAAATAGTATCTCAAGATAGATTTATTTCACAAAGCCTTGGTTGTTACTGTACCATACATTTAAGGCAGGCTCTTTAATTCTCAAAGCATAGAAACTTAAGAGTTTTCCTGGAAGTTGGTCTCATCACTTTGCTTAAATTTATATTTCAGGAATCTTCTCCATACTTTCACCTATCTATCCATCCATCCTAGAGACCTACCTGACTGTCCAGTGGTTAAGACTCTGCACTTCCAATGCAGGAGGCATGGGTTTGATCTCTGGTCAGGGAACTAAGGTCCTCCATGCCAAATTATTGTTCAGTCACTCAGCTGTGTTCAACTCTTTGCTCTCCGTGGACTGTAGCATGTCAGGCTTCCCTGTCCTTCTTCATCTCCCAGAGCTTGCTCAAACTCCTGTCCATTGAGTCATTGATAACATCCAATCATCTCGTCCTCTTCTGCCCCCTTCTCCTCCTGCCCTCAATCTTTCCCAGCATCAGGGTCTTTTCCAGTGAGTCACCTCTTCGCATCGGGTAGCCAAAGTACTGGAGCTTCAGTTTCAGCATCAGAGTCCATGAATATCCAAATGGTAAGCCCCCCACCACCCAAAATCCACCCATCCATCCCCCTTTTAACAATCACATAATGTTTCATAATCAATTCCATTATTGACATTTTTCCTTTTTATAGCAATGTTAAAATGAATGCCTTGTCATCCATAGTTGTACCGTCTGATTATTTCCATGGTTAAGTCTTAGAAGTAGACTTGCTGGGTCAAAACTAATGCATTTAAATAATCTTTTCCCAGGGTGACTTATAAAGAAGTTGTACTCGTATTTACCATCTCCAAGTAATTATAACCTTGGCAAAATGATGCTATAAATATTTTCACATGTAAAAAAACATTCTCTTTCTAATGCCTGAATTTATATTTCATGCATTATTAGTGAAGTTAAAAGCATATTTACTGTCTGCTTCATCTCTGCCATTGTAAAATACCTTTCCATGTCCTTTACTTATTTTTCTATTGCACTCTTTGTCTTTTTTTTGATTTGTTGGGGCTGTTTATATTAAGACTATTAATACTTTGTCATATATGTCACAGAACAGTTTCCCTAGTTTGCCATTTGTCTTTAACTTTATATAGTTTTAAATATTTCAACCTTTATTTTATGGTATCTAGGGTTTATGTCTTGCTTAGAAAAGCCTTTTCTAGTTCAAAATGATAGTTACTTTTTTCTGTACTCTCTTTCACAGTGTTGGATTAATTTGTTTGTACTTATCCTTAATCCATCTGGATTTTATTATTGAGTTTGAGACAAGGATATATATTTTATTCCTAAGGCAGAGCCAACTGTCCAAAGCTGTTTATTGAATAATTAATTGTCTATACCTGGTTGAGAGCCCCCCTCTCATTATTTTTCTTTTGGACACATTTTATTGGCTCTTTTTCACACATTTATTGTCCCATAAACACCTTAGAATCATTTGTTGTGTTCCAAGAAAACCCTAAAGGGAATGTAATTGGAATCACTTTAGAAATCAGGTAAGAATGGTGTTTGAATGACAGAGTAGCATAGTATGTCTTCCATTTTTAAGGTCTTTAAGTAAACATTATTATTAAGTTTTCTGTAAGTCTTTCACATTTTTTCTTTTTTGTTCGGGCTTTTCCAGTGAGTTTCATGGTAGCCAATTCCATTATTGACCCACCACCCAAAATCCACCCATCCATCCCCCTTTTAACAATCACATAATGTTTCATAATCAATTCCATTATTGACATTTTTCCTTTTTATAGCAATGTTAAAATGAATGCCTTGTCATCCATAGTTGTACACCGTCTGATTATTTCCATGGTTAAGTCTTAGAAGTAGACTTGCTGGGTCAAAACTAATGCATTTAAATAATCTTTTCCCAGGGTGACTTATAAAGAAGTTGTACTCGTATTTACCATCTCCAAGTAATTATAACCTTGGCAAAATGATGCTATAAATATTTTCACATGTAAAAAAACATTCTCTTTCTAATGCCTGAATTTATATTTCATGCATTATTAGTGAAGTTAAAAGCATATTTACTGTCTGCTTCATCTCTGCCATTGTAAAATACCTTTCCATGTCCTTTACTTATTTTTCTATTGCACTCTTTGTCTTTTTTTTGATTTGTTGGGGCTGTTTATATTAAGACTATTAATACTTTGTCATATATGTCACAGAACAGTTTCCCTAGTTTGCCATTTGTCTTTAACTTTATATAGTTTTAAATATTTCAACCTTTATTTTATGGTATCTAGGGTTTATGTCTTGCTTAGAAAAGCCTTTTCTAGTTCAAAATGATAGTTACTTTTTTCTGTACTCTCTTTCACAGTGTTGGATTAATTTGTTTGTACTTATCCTTAATCCATCTGGATTTTATTATTGAGTTTGAGACAAGGATATATATTTTATTCCTAAGGCAGAGCCAACTGTCCAAAGCTGTTTATTGAATAATTAATTGTCTATACCTGGTTGAGAGCCCCCCTCTCATTATTTTTCTTTTGGACACATTTTATTGGCTCTTTTTCACACATTTATTGTCCCATAAACACCTTAGAATCATTTGTTGTGTTCCAAGAAAACCCTAAAGGGAATGTAATTGGAATCACTTTAGAAATCAGGTAAGAATGGTGTTTGAATGACAGAGTAGCATAGTATGTCTTCCATTTTTAAGGTCTTTAAGTAAACATTATTATTAAGTTTTCTGTAAGTCTTTCACATTTCTTGTTAATGCCTAGTAATTTTATAATTTTGAGGGTTTCTTCCCCTCAACAAATGAGATTATTTTTGCCTTTCCATTATTTTACTTAGAGATTGCTAATGTTATATCTACAAAATGCTATGGACTTTTGTATGCATGCTCATGTATACATGCAGTCGACGCAACAAATAATAAAACTCAAAGATGTAAGATGTATGCAAGATTTTGGATGCATTATTTTATTTCCACATGTCTCAGAACTCTATGGCCTTGCAACTGCACTTCTAAACATCTTCCTAAGTGACATCAATGTCTGAATCTATGAAGAAAATGTCCCTAAGAACATTTATAGCTTTTTTGTTCACAATAGCTAGAAAGTGGAAATAATCCAAATGTTGCCGAATAGAAGAATAGATAAAAACTATGATTAGTTTTTACCATGGGACACTACACACCACTACACACTACACTAACTCCAACAATAGTGAAACAACTGCCGATACAAGAAATAGCATGGAATATCTCATGACCAGTATTTCATCACTGCATTCTTATGACATCCAGGAACAGGCAAAACTAATGTGTAATAGAAGTCAGCATAATGGTTACTATTTACTGGATGACCTTGCAGTATGTTGGAAATCTCAATCAAAATCTTAAGTGGTTGTCATGATGTTTGGCAGAAAAGAATAAAATTCTGTAAAGCAATTATTTTTCCATTAAAAAATTTAATTAAAAATAAAAAACCTTAACGGTAGCGTTACTGGTACATAAGTGTGTACAAGTTAATGGAGCTGGACACTTAAGTTTGGGTCGCACAAAATAAATTTTAACTATTTTTTATTGTTTTGTTTTCTTTCGAATGTTTTTGTTTTATTGGGCTCTGGGGATGGGATGAGGAATACTGCTGTAAGTTTCAACAACAACAACAAAAAAGCTTCTTAATAGGCTTGTGCATATTCAGTCATAAATAAAAGTCAAAAACAAACAAGCCCCTCAAATAAATAACCAAACAAATAAAAACAGACAAAAAAGAAAGTAATTGAGTTCTCTCAAAAATCCACTCATGATCATCAAACTCATTCTCCTTCTATGTGTCCTTTTGTGTGTGTGTATGGGATCTAGCTCCCTGACCAGGGATCGAACCCAGGCCCCCTCCATTGGAAGCCTGGAGTCTTAGCCACTGGACCACCAGGAAGTCCCTTTAATTTTTAAGTTATTATCTACAAAATGCTATGGACTTTTGTATGCATGCTCATGTATACATGCAGTCGACAACAAATAATAAAACTCAAAGATGTAAGATGTATGCAAGATTTTGGATGCATTATTTTATTTCCACATGTCTCAGAACTCTATGGCCTTGCAACTGCACTTCTAAACATCTTCCTAAGTGACATCAATGTCTGAATCTATGAAGAAAATGTCCCTAAGAACATTTATAGCTTTTTTGTTCACAATAGCTAGAAAGTGGAAATAATCCAAATGTTGCCGAATAGAAGAATAGATAAAAACTATGATTAGTTTTTACCATGGGACACTACACACCACTACACACTACACTAACTCCAACAATAGTGAAACAACTGCCGATACAAGAAATAGCATGGAATATCTCATGACCAGTATTTCATCACTGCATTCTTATGACATCCAGGAACAGGCAAAACTAATGTGTAATAGAAGTCAGCATAATGGTTACTATTTACTGGATGACCTTGCAGTATGTTGGAAATCTCAATCAAAATCTTAAGTGGTTGTCATGATGTTTGGCAGAAAAGAATAAAATTCTGTAAAGCAATTATTTTTCCATTAAAAAATTTAATTAAAAATAAAAAACCTTAACGGTAGCGTTACTGGTACATAAGTGTGTACAAGTTAATGGAGCTGGACACTTAAGTTTGGGTCGCACAAAATAAATTTTAACTATTTTTTATTGTTTTGTTTTCTTTCGAATGTTTTTGTTTTATTGGGCTCTGGGGATGGGATGAGGAATACTGCTGTAAGTTTCAACAACAACAACAAAAAAGCTTCTTAATAGGCTTGTGCATATTCAGTCATAAATAAAAGTCAAAAACAAACAAGCCCCTCAAATAAATAACCAAACAAATAAAAACAGACAAAAAAGAAAGTAATTGAGTTCTCTCAAAAATCCACTCATGATCATCAAACTCATTCTCCTTCTATGTGTCCTTTTGTGTGTGTGTATGGGATCTAGCTCCCTGACCAGGGATCGAACCCAGGCCCCCTCCATTGGAAGCCTGGAGTCTTAGCCACTGGACCACCAGGGAAGTCCCTGTGTCCATGTTTTGCTCCTCTTTATCTGGACAATCCCCAGCATCCAGTGCAGCACAATCCCACAGCATCTTGCTTCCTCCACCTGCTGTTCCTTATGTGTCCTATTATTTCTCTCCATGACATTTCTATCTCCCAGTCCCCCAAGTTAAAAAATAGAGCATCAAGACTATACTTTCAGGGATCATATCTATAGTCAGTGACTAGAGAAGTTTCTCTGAACATGTAGAGCACCCAAAGCCACGAGGAGGAGACGGAGCGTTCTCTCCTGAGCGTGAAGCTGGCTCTTAGTGCTGCTTGTGCAGCTGCCATTGGCCACTGATGATCGTTCTTCTCTCTCTTTGGGAGAGCAAGAGGGAGAGAATGCCGTCTGAATTAAAAAAAAAAAAAAAAACAAAAAACAGAGCATCATGTTTTACACCCTGTAATAACAGAACGTCACCTCACATCAATCTCCTTGTTTCTTCTTATTAACTCTATCTTTGACCAGACTACAAAAATAGCCTTCTAGGATTCCCTGGAAGTCCACTGGTTAAGAATCTGTGCTTCATTTCAGAGGGCGCAGGTTTGAACCCTGCTCAAGGAACGAAGATGCCACATGCCGCACTGTGGGACCAAAAAAAAAAAAAAGCCTTCTGATAAGATCCTTCCCACCCAATGAGGGGATATACATATGACTAATCTGGGATCATACATATCTATAAACAACAAAACTCTGTAAAAGTTAAAAGCAAAATAAAATTTTTTTTAAAAAAAGGATTTTTCCCACCCATCCTCTGTCCCATGTGCATTTTGAAAACTGCTTCATTTATTTTTTAAAACAGTACTTTCTGCAATGATGGAAATATTCTGTCTCTGTACCACTGTCGAACATGGGGACCCCTGGTCACAAGAATTGAATACTTGAAATGTGACCAGTTAGGCTGAAGAACCAAATTTTTAAAATTTCATTCCATTTTAATTGACTTAAATTTAAATAGCCACACATGGCTAGTGGCTAATTTGCTGAACAGAGCAGTTCTGAAAACACAGCTCTAAGCAGTGTCTCTCTACAAACGGGTCTGCCTCCACACATCACAGGGGGCCTGTGCAGGTTCTAAATCCATATGCTGTCACTGCCTCCTCCTCACCACACCCAAGCAACTCTTCAGGCATCACGGACTTTTCCAAGCCAGATCTGTTCTTTTAACATGAATCAAGTCACTGAAACACATTTTAAACGCAAGATCTTTTCTCACCACTGACCGTAAATGCTGCATTATTTTTAAGTGGTCTGACTCTGTTCTGCAGGTATGCCAGAAGTTTCCAATCTCTGCTTCCTTATCACCTCCACTTGAAAAACACTATGCAGGAGCTTCCATCCCAAACACAGAACTATGTGAGGCTGTAACCAGGTTGCACTGCTTGTCACAGGTACAGATAAACAAAATTATAGGCAACTTAATTGAATACAGTCAAACCATGGGTAATTCATTTATGGTAAACTGACAGAATGCAGCTATACAGACATTAAAAGGGTTTAGATTTGTATTGACAAAGGAAGATATTTACACATTATCATATGAAATCAGTTGAATTTAGAATACTAAATAACCTAATCCTCTTTTTTTTCCTCCAGAATTATTAAAAATAGGTATACAGTCATAAAAGAATAAACTAATACATTGGTTTATCTCAAGATGGTAGAATTTGATATAGTCAATCCAAATTTTCTATATTAACCAGCATTAACACTCTTTTAAAATGAAAACAGCACATTCAAATCCAGCAGGATTCTTCCAGGATAGATATTCCTTACATTCTGAATTAGTAACTGTTTTCTACAAAATCCATAGCTATAGCATCAGGTAAACTGAAAATCCCGAGGTTAGATTTTTAATTATTCAACAAGGGCCTCTACTGATGAAGATTCTGAAAATCGGTACGGTTTCTGCAATGATGGAAATATTCTGTCTCTGTACCACTGTCGAACATGGGGACCCCTGGTCACAAGAATTGAATACTTGAAATGTGACCAGTTAGGCTGAAGAACCAAATTTTTAAAATTTCATTCCATTTTAATTGACTTAAATTTAAATAGCCACACATGGCTAGTGGCTAATTTGCTGAACAGAGCAGTTCTGAAAACACAGCTCTAAGCAGTGTCTCTCTACAAACGGGTCTGCCTCCACACATCACAGGGGGCCTGTGCAGGTTCTAAATCCATATGCTGTCACTGCCTCCTCCTCACCACACCCAAGCAACTCTTCAGGCATCACGGACTTTTCCAAGCCAGATCTGTTCTTTTAACATGAATCAAGTCACTGAAACACATTTTAAACGCAAGATCTTTTCTCACCACTGACCGTAAATGCTGCATTATTTTTAAGTGGTCTGACTCTGTTCTGCAGGTATGCCAGAAGTTTCCAATCTCTGCTTCCTTATCACCTCCACTTGAAAAACACTATGCAGGAGCTTCCATCCCAAACACAGAACTATGTGAGGCTGTAACCAGGTTGCACTGCTTGTCACAGGTACAGATAAACAAAATTATAGGCAACTTAATTGAATACAGTCAAACCATGGGTAATTCATTTATGGTAAACTGACAGAATGCAGCTATACAGACATTAAAAGGGTTTAGATTTGTATTGACAAAGGAAGATATTTACACATTATCATATGAAATCAGTTGAATTTAGAATACTAAATAACCTAATCCTCTTTTTTTTCCTCCAGAATTATTAAAAATAGGTATACAGTCATAAAAGAATAAACTAATACATTGGTTTATCTCAAGATGGTAGAATTTGATATAGTCAATCCAAATTTTCTATATTAACCAGCATTAACACTCTTTTAAAATGAAAACAGCACATTCAAATCCAGCAGGATTCTTCCAGGATAGATATTCCTTACATTCTGAATTAGTAACTGTTTTCTACAAAATCCATAGCTATAGCATCAGGTAAACTGAAAATCCCGAGGTTAGATTTTTAATTATTCAACAAGGGGCCTCTACTGATGAAGATTCTGAAAATGCGGAAAATGTACGGTTTCACACATGGCCCCAAATAATATCAAGTGTAAATCTATGATGGGAATGGTATTCTACGGAAGGACTAAATACAAATTTTCAAATTCAGAAAGGGGTCTATGCAAAGACACAAAGAGGAAAAGAACACGAATCATAAAATGGGGATTTAATAAAAATGTCACAATGAGGAGGGTTTTTCTAAATGTAGTACAAAACCGAAAAACTACAAAAAGCAATATAAAAACAAAACTGGGAGAAGTCTACAACTAATATTAGAAAAGAGTAACTTCCTTGACACATAGATAACCTTTATAAATAAATATTTTTTTAAAAAGTCAAACAAGGTGGTCCTGTGGTTAAGATTGCACCCTTCCAATGCATCAGGGCTTGAAACTGATCCCTGGTCAAGGAACAAGAGTTTCTTTTCACATGCCATGGGACATAACCCCAAAAACCCAAAAAAGACAAAGAAACTAGACATCAAAAATATATACAAAATGTAAACACAAAATTTAAAATATTTGTTATTTTGGGGAGGAAGAAAGAAAGAAACAATCAGGGAGAAGTCCACGAAAAACATCTAATATATTAGTAATATACATACATACATACACACACATATTCTTTCTTCAAACTAGGGGATGAGTTCGCAGGTGATTTATTATTTCTTTAGTCATGCTCCCTATGTAGCTATGTGTAGGTATATATAGATATAGATAGATATACATACATATATCCATATATATGTATAGACACATATAATACACAGTCATATATTTACATTGTGTGGGTGCATGAAGCAAGACACACAAAGATCCACAGCTGGCAACTGTGAGGATACCTTCTGCTAGTGATAGCATCTGATCAGCACACACAAACATCCAAGACCTCCAGAGGGACTCCAGCCACTCCTGGAGGTTTTCCAGTTCTTGAGTCCAACAGTAAAGTATCCCCATTAGCGGAGCACATCTGAAAGCTCAGTTACCATTTATATGTTTAAAAGGATACGTGGGGGTTTCCCTGGTGGTCCGGTGCGTAAGGACACCGCCTTGAAGTGCAAGGGGCGCCAGTTCGATCCTTGGCCTGGGAAGATCCCATGTGCCATGGAGCGGCTGGACCCATGTGTCCAACTATGGAGCCAGAGCTCTGAGGTGCATGCGCCCAGAGCCAGTGCTCTGCAGCAAGAGAGGCCACTGCGATGGGAGGTCCACAAAGGCCAAAAGAACAAAGATGGATGAAAATAAATAAATGAAAGACCAACAGAAGTGGCCAAAAAGAGAAAAGGACACGTGGTTGCAGGATCTATTTGTAATAAAGGTTCATCAGTTTGTAAATACATATATATATATGTACACACATGCTTATGCATATCTATATACACATAGATTATACATGCATATTTCTAAAAAATAATTAAATGCATTAAGAACGTTTACAAGAATGATTATACTGAGTCAAGGGAAAGACACAATTGTAAGTTAAAATGTATGTTGGCTTTTTTGTGGAGAATTATGACATACATAAAAACGATAAAGCATACACTTTTTTGATTCTCCTGGAAATTTCCCTCTATAATTGAACATGCATTACATGAAATGATGTTATACAAGGCTATTTGTTGTAACATCTTGTGTTTCAGTGAAATTTTGAAAACAGATAAGACATATTATTTTGTGAAGAAAAAAATGTGGGACAGTATTGTCATTAGTTTGTTAAAAAGTACCTACATGTTTGTATATTTACAGACTCTCCAGAGGGAAATACTTGGTCGGATGGTGAGCAGATACAGAGAAGTGTATTATCTATTTCGTATTATCTATTCAAAAAATACATTTTAAAAACAAGTTGCAGGGCTTCCCTGGTGGTCCAGTGGGTAAGGACACCACCTTGCAGTGCAAGGGACGCTAGTTTGATCCCTGGCCCGGGAAGATCCCACGTGTCGTGGAGTGGCTGGACCGATGTGTCCAATTACCGAGCCGGAGCTCTGGAGCACATGCGCCCAGAGCCAGTGCTCTGAGACAACAGAGGCCACTGCGATGGGAGGCCCACACGGGCCAAAGAACAAAGATGGATGAAAATAGATAAATGAAAGACCAATAGAAGTGGCCCCCCCCCCCCCCCCCCCCCCCCACCCCCCCCCCCCCCCCAAAAAAAGAAGAAAAAAAAAAAAAGGTTGTTTTATAATTTAGTCATCAAAGCAAACAGACTGCTTTTTATAATTATACATAGTATGATTCCAGTTATACAAATTAAAACTTTAATAGTGCAAGGGGAATTGCAAGAAATACTCTATATCAAATTGATTAGTTACATTTGTGTGATGGAGCCAGAGGTGGTCGTTCATGACAGCTCAGACACTTAACAACACAAACTTCCATTGTTTTCCATGAGCTGTCAAAAGTAGCTATTCGTGACAAAATTAGAGGATAATACATTAGTTCCTTCCTTCTACATAAGGAAAACATTCAGTCATTCTCTCAGGACATTCAACAAAGACTTGGTTCATAGCATTATTAGTTGAATCAACTAGTCAGCTTACTTGAACCATGCAATTCTGTTCCAAATCATCTATGGGAGAAAAGGATAGATCCGAACAACTCCAGTGAACTGCTTTCTTCCCTAGGAGGAGGAGGTGTTAGAACTGTTGTTTTAGTTGACAAGTGAACCTAGACTATATGGTAACCCCACCTTCCGAGAATACCATCAGTGTGGCCTTCAAGGATGACACAAAGTCATCAGAGCCTGATTTTAAAAGGTTTACATGCAAGTCCTTCCTTGGCACTTCTCTACCAAATTAAGCCTTGAGGAAGCCTTGTGAAACCACCTTTACAAATACTGGCAAACCCACGTTTGTATATTTCAGATCTCCAGAGAAATACTTGGTCGGATGGTGAGCAGATACAGAGAAGTGTATTATCTATTTCGTATTATCTATTCAAAAAATACATTTTAAAAACAAGTTGCAGGGCTTCCCTGGTGGTCCAGTGGGTAAGGACACCACCTTGCAGTGCAAGGGACGCTAGTTTGATCCCTGGCCCGGGAAGATCCCACGTGTCGTGGAGTGGCTGGACCGATGTGTCCAATTACCGAGCCGGAGCTCTGGAGCACATGCGCCCAGAGCCAGTGCTCTGAGACAACAGAGGCCACTGCGATGGGAGGCCCACACGGGCCAAAGAACAAAGATGGATGAAAATAGATAAATGAAAGACCAATAGAAGTGGCTGGCCCGCTCCCCTCCCTCCCTAACCCTCCCCTCCCCACAAAAAGAGAAGAAAAAAAAAAAAAGGTTGTTTTATAATTTAGTCATCAAAGCAAACAGACTGCTTTTTATAATTATACATAGTATGATTCCAGTTATACAAATTAAAACTTTAATAGTGCAAGGGGAATTGCAAGAAATACTCTATATCAAATTGATTAGTTACATTTGTGTGATGGAGCCAGAGGTGGTCGTTCATGACAGCTCAGACACTTAACAACACAAACTTCCATTGTTTTCCATGAGCTGTCAAAAGTAGCTATTCGTGACAAAATTAGAGGATAATACATTAGTTCCTTCCTTCTACATAAGGAAAACATTCAGTCATTCTCTCAGGACATTCAACAAAGACTTGGTTCATAGCATTATTAGTTGAATCAACTAGTCAGCTTACTTGAACCATGCAATTCTGTTCCAAATCATCTATGGGAGAAAAGGATAGATCCGAACAACTCCAGTGAACTGCTTTCTTCCCTAGGAGGAGGAGGTGTTAGAACTGTTGTTTTAGTTGACAAGTGAACCTAGACTATATGGTAACCCCACCTTCCGAGAATACCATCAGTGTGGCCTTCAAGGATGACACAAAGTCATCAGAGCCTGATTTTAAAAGGTTTACATGCAAGTCCTTCCTTGGCACTTCTCTACCAAATTAAGCCTTGAGGAAGCCTTGTGAAAACCACCTTTTACAAATACTGGCTATACTAAAACCCCAGATTCATTTTTCTACAGTCACAGGAGAAAAACAGGAAGTTTTATTTGTTTGTTTTCATTTTAAGTAATGTCCATAAGGTCATTCCATCTCTTCAGAATGAAGTCATCATTTCCATCAACTAGAATTTGCTTCATGATACTTGCTATTTCTGCCTTTTTTGGTGGGATAATCCCAGGTATTCCAAGGTCTCAGTGCCTCAGGCCATCCTTATCTCAGCTCCCTCCAGCAAGGTCCTGTGCTATGTTCAGCCATATTGGACTCTGCCAACCTTGTGACTGTGGCCCGCCAGGCTCCTCTGTCCATGCAGATTCTCCAGGCAAGAATACTGGAGTGGGGGGGGAGCATTTTTTCCTCCATGGGATCTTCCCTGACTAGGGATGGAACCCACATCTCCTGCCTTTGCAGGCAGATTCCTTACCACTGAGCCACCAGGGAATCCCAGTGAGGTTATTTCTGGACTATTCTTTCGCTGTACTCTGACCCTGGGACACTCTTCCTAAAGGCATCTCAAAGGTCTTGACGTGGATCAAAAGTTGGCAGAACTAATAGGCCAACTTTTTTTTTTTCAGTTGTTAGAACAACGTCAAATAAAAACACTGATTACTACTTCTTTTGGAAAATAATGGGAAGATCTGTCATAAACAGATGTTTCTACCGAACAACATTTTCTTAAGAGTGGAACGTCTCTCTGGATCACCCCAGTTAGCTCTGCTCTGCTCATTCACTTCCTCCTACACCTGCAGGATTTCAATCCACTGGTCTAAATCTGTGCGACTCTGGAAGGTCTGGAGGTATGAGGCATCAGCATCCGTGTTCAGAGAGGCAGAACTGCAGGCCCACTTCCTGCCTGAGTCATCAGAGTCCCCATTTTAACAAGGGCCCTAGATGATCTCACTGCACATCAACCTCTGAGAGGCCCTCACCACTTCCTCTCTTACCTTTACTCACCACTACCCACCAGCAATTTTCCATTCCAACAATACTGAACTCCTTGGAATGTTCCTACTCAAAATAGCTACTTCTCTGACTTTACACTGCTATTCTTTTTGCCAAGATGACCTTCTCCATGACACCTACATGGTCCTAGATCAGGGGTTCCCAGCCTCCGGGATCTAATGTCTGATGATCTGAGGTGGAGGTGATATCATAGTAATAAAGTACACCATACATGTAATGCGTTTAAATTACCCTGAAACCATTCCCTCCTCTCCAACCCCCATCTGTAGGAAAACTGTCTTCCACGAAAACAACGCCTGGTGCCAAAAAGGTTGGGGAGTGCTGTCCTCAATAACTCAAACTCATCTTTTAAACTTCTGCTTAGAGGCCACTCGGTCCCCTCTGAGATTGTTTTTAGAAACTTGCCTCATTCAGTGAGGTCTATACTGTAATGAGATAAAGCATTTCCCATGTACTGCGGAGCAGCTGGACCAGTGTGTCCAATTACCAGCCGGCGCTCTGGAGCACATGCGCAGAGCCCTGCAATGAGAGAGGCCACTGCAATGGGAGGCCCACACAGGCCAAAGAATAAAGACGGATGATAATAAATTAATAACCAATAAAGGAGGCCAAAATTAAAAAAAAAAAAAAGACTGCAGCTCTCTAGTTATGTGGTTGTTTAAACTGTGAACTTCTTGTCAGCTCAGTGTCTTGTTCATTTTTCTAACACTAGGCCCTATAACTGGGTTGTGTTGGTGGCCCTCAAAAAGGTATGTAGAGGACTTCGCTGATGGTGCAATGCATAAGAATCTACTTGCCAGTGCAGGGATATGGGTTCGATCTCTGGTCCAGGAAGATCCCATATGCCATAGAGTAAACAAGGTCGTGCGCCACAACCACTGAGCCTGTACTCTCAAGCCCAGCAACTGCAACGGAAAGCCTCACACTCTAGCGTCTATGCTTTGCAACAAGAGAAGCCACCACAAAGAGAAGCCTGTACATTCCAACAAAGAGTACCCCTGCCTGTCACAACTAGAGAAAGCCCACTAGCAGCAAGGAAGACTCAGAATAACAAAAAGCAATCAAACAAATAAAAGATATGTAAATGTTTTCATTCCCAGGACCTGTGACCTTGACCATTTGGTCCTTGCATATATAATTAGGTTAAAGATCTTGGGGGTGAGATCAACCTAGACAATTTTGTTGATAGTAAATCCGATGGCAAGTGACCTGATTTGAGACACAGAGAAGAGGAGAGGAAGGAGGAGAAGGCCATTTAAAGATGGGGGCAGGATCGAGCCAAGCAGGTGCTAAGAAAGGAATGCCTGGATCTATCAGAGGCTGGAAAAGGCTGGGACAGAGTTTCCCCTACAGCCTTGAGAGGGAACATATCCCACCAAAATGTGTATTTCAGACTTTTGGCCTCCAGAACTGTGAGTAAATGAATCTTTGTTTTAAGGCAATCAGTGTGCAATCATCTATCACAGCAGGTAGTCCTAGGGAACTAAGAAAGTGCCTTATCTATAATTTGGCAGTTGTCTAATTGCATAACAACAGTAACCAATACTGAGCACCCAGTTACCAGGCATTTTTTTCAGGTGTTTGTCAGATGTTCTGAAGGTTAAGCTATCGGATGGGTGGAAAGGTGGTTTGGAAACAGCATAAACAGATATACAACACAGAATGAGCTCAGAGGATGAGAATGTCATCATCTGAAATCTCATTTAAATGATCTGACTACAAATGAAACTTTTATTTATTTATTTATTTATTTATCTTTTGGAGGGTGGGGTGGGGAGGGAGGGGGATGGGCGGGCCACTTCTCTTGGTCTTTCATTTCTCTATTTTCATCCGTCTTTGTTCTTTGGCTCCTGTGGGCCTCCCATCGCGGTGACCTCTGTCGTTGCAGAGCGCCGGCTCTGGGCGCACGTGCACCAGAGCTCCAGCTTGGTAATTGGACACATAGGTCCAGCCGCTCTGCGACACGTGGGATCTTCCCAGGCCAGGGCTCCAACCAGCGCCCCTTGCACTGCAAGGTGGTGTCTTTACCCACTGGACCACCAGGGGAAACCCCAAATGAAACTTTTAATGCTCAGATGGGCAAGATAATCCACCCACGGGAGTTCATCAGCATTTTTGAACCTGCCAGCCAGCTTGCCCAAGGGCTCCTGAAACCTTAAAGACAACAATATAACTAAGGAATGGATAACCAACAAGGACCTACTGTATAGCACAGGGAACTCTGCTCAGTACTATGTGGTGGCCTGGATAGGAAGGCAGTTTGGGGGAGAATGCATACATGTAAATGCATGGCTGAGTCCCTTTGCTGTCCACCGACAACTATCCCAACACTGTGAACCAGCTATACTCCAATATAGAATACAAAGCTAAAAAGTAATAATACAGCTAAGCAAATGTAACTAAACCCAATTGAGCAGTTTCCTAACACATGGGAACTTTAAAGGCTATTCTATCCCACCAAAATGTGTATTTCAGACTTTTGGCCTCAAGAACTGTGAGTAAATGAATCTTTGTTTTAAGGCAATCAGTGTGCAATCATCTATCACAGCAGGTAGTCCTAGGGAACTAAGAAAGTGCCTTATCTATAATTTGGCAGTTGTCTAATTGCATAACAACAGTAACCAATACTGAGCACCCAGTTACCAGGCATTTTTTTCAGGTGTTTGTCAGATGTTCTGAAGGTTAAGCTATCGGATGGGTGGAAAGGTGGTTTGGAAACAGCATAAACAGATATACAACACAGAATGAGCTCAGAGGATGAGAATGTCATCATCTGAAATCTCATTTAAATGATCTGACTACAAATGAAACTTTTATTTATTTATTTATTTATTTATCTTTTGGAGGGTGGGGTGGGGGGGGAGGTTGATGGGCGGGCCACTTCTCTTGGTCTTTCATTTCTCTATTTTCATCCGTCTTTGTTCTTTGGCTCCTCTGGGCCTCCCCTCGCGGTGGCCTCTGTTGTCGCAGAGCGCGCTTCAGAGCTCCGGCTCGGTAATTGGACACATCAGTCCAGCCGCTCTGCGACACGTGGGATCTTCCCAGGCCAGGGCTCCAACCAGCGCCCCTTGCACTGCAAGGTGGTGTCTTTACCCACTGGACCACCAGGGGAAACCCCAAATGAAACTTTTAATGCTCAGATGGGCAAGATAATCCACCCACGGGAGTTCATCAGCATTTTTGAACCTGCCAGCCAGCTTGCCCAAGGGCTCCTGAAACCTTAAAGACAACAATATAACTAAGGAATGGATAACCAACAAGGACCTACTGTATAGCACAGGGAACTCTGCTCAGTACTATGTGGTGGCCTGGATAGGAAGGCAGTTTGGGGGAGAATGCATACATGTAAATGCATGGCTGAGTCCCTTTGCTGTCCACCGACAACTATCCCAACACTGTGAACCAGCTATACTCCAATATAGAATACAAAGCTAAAAAGTAATAATACAGCTAAGCAAATGTAACAGTCAAGAATATCAAACTCTAATTGAGCAGTTTCCTAACACATGGGAACTTTAAAGTATGTTTTTCATAACTTTTTGGTCTCATAACTTTAGAGGGCTTTCAGGAAATGGCATTCCTTATAGCAAAAGCATATCGAAGTTCAACAATTCTTTTGATTTTTTTTCTCCTTGAAAAACTATAAAATGAGATACTTTCTTAAGAGTAGCATGAGGGCTTCCCCTGGTGGTCCAGTGGGTAAGAACACCGCCTTGCAGTGCAAGGGGTGCCGGTTTGATCCCTGGCCTGGGAAGATCCCACGTGCTGCGGAGCGGCTGGACCGATGTGTCCAATCACTGAGCCGGAGCTCTGGAGCGCATGCGCCCAGAGCCAGCACTCTGCAACGACAGACGCCACTGCGATGGGAGGCCCATGGGAGCCAAAGAACAAAGATGGATGAAAACAGAGAAATGAAAGACCAATAGAAGTGGCCCACCCGCCCCCCTCCCTCCCCAACCCCCCCCCAAAATAAATAAATAAATAAATCTTTAAAAAAAAAAAAAAAAAAGAGTAGCATGAACGGGCAGTGGTGTGGTCATTGTTTTACAGCCAGTTGGGAGTGTGGAGTCCTAATCGGAGCCCTCACTGACTTCTGCGGTATAAATACATCCGCCATGACTGAGGTCAATGTATAAACATGATGTCAATGCGCTGCCACAGTTTCTGAAAATGTAGTAATTGGCTCGCAGGCTCTAGCAGAGCAATGAGTCAGGAACAAAGGCAAAAGAAACATCAGAGGCTTAGACTAAAGGAGATGCACACTGACCTGAGGGCTCCAGAGCGGTGCAGGGGGTAGAAATCCCCTGCAAAGGCAATGCCAGTACTGAAACCTTAAAGACAACAATATAACTAAGGAATGGATAACCAACAAGGACCTACTGTATAGCACAGGGAACTCTGCTCAGTACTATGTGGTGGCCTGGATAGGAAGGCAGTTTGGGGGAGAATGCATACATGTAAATGCATGGCTGAGTCCCTTTGCTGTCCACCGACAACTATCCCAACACTGTGAACCAGCTATACTCCAATATAGAATACAAAGCTAAAAAGTAATAATACAGCTAAGCAAATGTAACAGTCAAGAATATCAAACTCTAATTGAGCAGTTTCCTAACACATGGGAACTTTAAAGTATGTTTTTCATAACTTTTTGGTCTCATAACTTTAGAGGGCTTTCAGGAAATGGCATTCCTTATAGCAAAAGCATATCGAAGTTCAACAATTCTTTTGATTTTTTTTCTCCTTGAAAAACTATAAAATGAGATACTTTCTTAAGAGTAGCATGAGGGCTTCCCCTGGTGGTCCAGTGGGTAAGAACACCGCCTTGCAGTGCAAGGGGTGCCGGTTTGATCCCTGGCCTGGGAAGATCCCACGTGCTGCGGAGCGGCTGGACCGATGTGTCCAATCACTGAGCCGGAGCTCTGGAGCGCATGCGCCCAGAGCCAGCACTCTGCAACGACAGACGCCACTGCGATGGGAGGCCCATGGGAGCCAAAGAACAAAGATGGATGAAAACAGAGAAATGAAAGACCAATAGAAGTGGCCCACCCGCTCCCCTCCCTCCCCAACCCCCACCCAAAATAAATAAATAAATAAATCTTTAAAAAAAAAAAAAAAAAAGAGTAGCATGAACGGGCAGTGGTGTGGTCATTGTTTTACAGCCAGTTGGGAGTGTGGAGTCCTAATCGGAGCCCTCACTGACTTCTGCGGTATAAATACATCCGCCATGACTGAGGTCAATGTATAAACATGATGTCAATGCGCTGCCACAGTTTCTGAAAATGTAGTAATTGGCTCGCAGGCTCTAGCAGAGCAATGAGTCAGGGGAACAAAGGCAAAAGAAACATCAGAGGCTTAGACTAAAGGAGATGCACACTGACCTGAGGGCTCCGCAGACGGTGCAGTGGTAGAAATCCCCCTGCCAATGCAGGAACCCCAGGAGCTGTGGGTTCTGTACCTGGGTGGGGAAGACCTCCTGGCGAGGGAAATGGCAACTTGCTCCAGTAGTCTTGCCTGGAGAATCCCATGGACAGAGGAGCCTGGCAGGCCACAGGCCATGGGCTCTCAAAGAGTCAGACGCAAGTGAGCACACAGGCACACACACTGACTTGAAGTAGCACAAAACAAGAGACTGAATACCAGCTTTAAGGCAAACTGGGGGCTTCCCTGGTGGTCCAGTGGGTAGAGAGGCCGCCCTGCAGTGCAAGGGGCGCTGGTTCCATCCCTGGCTTGGGAAGATCCCACGTGCCGCGAAGCGGCTGGACCGATGTGTCCAATTGCCGAGCCGGAGCTCTGGAGCGCATGCGCCCGGAGCCGGTGCTCTGCGACAACAGAGGTCACCGCGATGGGAGGCCCACACGGGCCAAAGAACAAAGATGAATGAAAACAGATAAATGAAAGGCCAATAGAAGTGGGCCACCCACCCCCCCTCCCTCCCCATCCTACCCTTCCCCCAAAATTAAAAAAAAGACAAATCGAACTAACTACTTTAGTAGTAGTTAGCTAATGAAATGTACAGAAATATACAAATTAAGGTAAGGGGAAGTCTCTTAGAAACTACCAGGAACAATTTTCATGTCTAAGAATTGAGGATTGATGGACTTCTCGGGCAGCTCAGTGGCTAGGATGCCTGTGCTTCCAAAGTAGGCAATGTGGGTTCTAATCCTGATCAGAGAACTAAGATCCCGGAAGCCCAGAACCCAAAAACAAAAAATACGAACTGAAACCAACCTAGTGGCCTAATACTAAGACCAAACAGATAATTTAGCAACTGGTTTTAGACAATTTACTCTTGAAAGATAAGCCTATGAACCACCTAACACAGCCTGATTAGCAGGGCCAGCAGCATGCTCACCAAGACTCTTTAGGTACCTTCGCCCTCTGGGATGATCATCCCATGCTATGATGTTATAACCATGGCCAAACCTCAATCAGCTCTCAGCCTTGTAAAACATACCTAGGAAATTACATGACTCAGGCCCTGAAACCATGTAAGATTGTTCACCAGCTTCCCCATTTGAACCCCCCCTTACAGCCTTCTGACTTTCATTTTCTAGTATCAATACTGATGAGTATGAAGCTGTTCTGAAAATGGACTGTACATCTGTGCCCTATTTTCTCTCCTTTTGGAAACTGTTAGGATCTTCTCTTTATCCCTGATGTTTTGTCTTGGCGTGTTTATTTTCACTCACCATGCAGGCACGTAAGGGACTCTTTCAATGTAAAATCCATCGGTTTAAAATTTGTTTGAAATTTTCCTCTCCTTCCCTTACTTTTTGTTCTTTCTTTCGAACTCCCACTGGTCAGACGGCAAAGTTCTTGAATTAGATAGATATAAATAGATGGATTTACCTTTGCTTTTTCAGCTTTTTTTCATCTTATTGCTCTCCTCTCTGGGAGTTTTTTTTTCTTCTTCTTCTTGTTCTCTTTATCTGAATTTTGTTACTACAGTCTTTCATATCGCTATGTTCTTTTAAAAAATGGATTTTTAAAATACATACACAGTATTTCTAGAATCCTTTCATCTCTCTGAAGATAGTTAATGAGTTTTGAAGTTTTTCTTTAGATTCTACATCTTACTGTTGGCCTCTGCATCTCACTTTACAGATATTTTTTGGAAGGACCATTTGTTGCCCATTTAAAAGTGACTGGGAAACTCTGTGGGACAGCAAAGCCCAGGTTTTTTTCCTTTAGGCAACTTTGTTCTTGATTCAGTACTCTGCCTTGGGGCAACAGATAAACCTGATTATCAGCATTCTAGAAAACAGATGGGGTAGAGATCTGGGTCTCAATATCAGTATGCAGGATTTATTTTCTCTTTCCAGTAGGGTATCTCACCATCAACCAGATATTAAGAAAAAAGGTGATTTTTTAACAAGAAATCCATTTACCAAATATTCAATGAATGGCTACCATGAGACATTCACTGCATTTAAGGAGAGAAACATTGCTGAAGAAAGGCATCTTTTCTAAAGGAAAAATGTGCTCTTTAAGGATATTCTATGAAAGTATGACTGCACTGTCAAATGAAAAGAAGCCACTAATTCCCATTGGGGGAACAGAACCCATCATGTTCCCTACTGGCCAATGTATATTTTTTGACACTGAATGATATTGGGTAGCCTCTTCTCTTAGACCTAGCTCTTTAAATGATAGAAGAGTTCTGATCCTCATGTAAGTACTCCCATTAAGAGAACTGTACCCAAAGAGAAGAAATGCCAATGTGTCAAGGCTGAGAAACCATTAACAAAGGCAGGGCTCTTGAGAACTTGGATTTTGGGCAAGTCATGGAGAATTTTGGAAATGGCTCTTGGAATTTCTAATTTGTACATAATCTTAATGCTCTATTTCTTATCTTGTAGTATAGTCTCTGATAGCACTTTATGTGATCTTTGCCCCTAAGGCCAGACTCACTATATTCTACCCATGCAAGAATACAATGCTGTTCACAACTGAAAAGGTTTAACTTCATCTCAGTGGAATCTCTTCTGCTGGAAGCAACTCACTCAGGCTATGCTATCATCTCCTGTGGATACATCTCAAATTCTATACCTGAGCTGGAAAACTAAGTCTGCTTTTGGATCAGAAAACACTGATTTCTGGAACTTTCCTGGCATCGTTAAAACTCTGTGCTTCCACCTCGGAGGGCGTGAGTTTGATCCCTGGTCAAGAAAGTAAGATCCCTCCTGCCACGCGGTGTGGCCAAAACCAAAGCAAAACAAAACAAAAACTCACAGAAAACACTGAGTTATGATATTTAAAATCATGTATTCATAGATGTACTCAGTAAAACTAGATGGTGAAATGACACTAGAGTAGTTTATTTCATTAGGAGCTGCCACATTTACAAAAAATAAAAGTAAGCAAACATATGTGCATGCTAAGTTACTTCAGTCGTGTCTGACTCTTTGGGACCCTTTGGACTGTACCAGGTTCTCCTGTCCATGAGATTTCCCAGGCAAGAATACTGGAGTGAGTTGCCAAGGCCTCTTCCAGGGGATCTTACGCACCCAAAGATTGAACCCGTGTCTCCTTTCTTCTGCGTTGGCAAGTAGATTCTTTACCACTAGAGCCATCTGGGACTCCTAATAATCAAATAAACAGAAGGCAACTCTTAGACAAAATTGTACTCCAACACTCTAAGGTTGGATTTCCATCCACTAATGGTATCAGCGATCTGTGTTGTGTCTGCCTTATGTCAAATATCTGGTATACAGGTATAAGCTAATAAACATTTGTTGTCATGTTCACCATTCTTTCAAACTCCTCGTCATGACGTAGTTTACATGCCAAGGAAGGAAGACAGATAAGTTAAATAATATTAATTCAGGTAATGATCGATGTTATAAAGGAAATAATGGAGACCGAGAGGTGAGAGAATGAGAGAGGGTGAGACAAATGTTTAGGAAAGGGCTTTCTTTGTGGAGGGTAGATGGAGGAGGGTAAAAACGAAAGTCACACTGAGAAGACTGCCAGAGGGGCTTCCCAGGTGGCTCAGTGGTGAAGAGTTCACCTGCCAATGCAGGAGACACGGGTTTGATCTCTGATCCAGGAAGATTCCACATGCTGTGGAGCAACTAAGCCCATGAGCCACAACTATTGAAGCCCTTGTGCCCTAGAGCATGAGTTCCACAACAAGAGAAGTTACCGCAACAAGAAGCCTGCCCACCTCAACTAAAGCGTAGCCCCACTCCCTGCAACTAGAAAGGAGCCTGGGGCAGCAGTGAAAATCCAGAAGAGTCATAAATAAATAAATTAATTAAATTAAAAATGAAAAACTGCTAGAGGAGTCTAGATCAGAAAGAAGAGTTTAGACTAATCTAGCAAGAGGGAAGATGGTAAAAAGTTTGCACTGGGATACTAACAGCAGAGCGAACAGTACTCACTGATAGAATGAAGACAGAATGGGATCAAACTAAAGGTACCAGTGATTTTCAAAGTAAATTGAGACAAAGTGAACCTGTTAACCTCACATAAAACATGAGGTTGGCACATTTGTCAATATAACTGGCTCTGACTAGAAACAGGGAAGATAGCTGATAGGTCTTCACATAGATTTTTCATAAGTGCTTAAAAAGAGGCTGGCATATCTCCTCAGTTTCCCAAATCATGCAGGGAACAAATATCCTTGACTTTACCTCCATAACAAGCCATGAAATTCCATGATGAAGATAAGGACAGTATATTCTTAAAGGAAATTCATATTTTATAGTCCCTGAACTAAATTCACTCAGATTTGAAGTTCTGAATATAAACATCCAACATAGGAACAGCTTTTAACTTCAGAAATGTCACAGGCCACACAAAGTTAAGAAGACTGCCATCAAATTCACTGGAAGGACCGATGCTAATACTTTGCCCACCTGATGCAAAGAGCTGACTCACTGGAAAAGGTCCTGACATTGGGAAAGATTGAGGGCAAGAGAAGGGGATGACAGAGGATGAGATGGTTGGATGGCATCACCACTCAATGGACATGAGTTTGAACAAACTCTGGAAGATAGTGAAGAACAGGGAAGCCAGGCATGTTGCATTTCATGGGGTCAGAAAGAGATGGACAGGATTGAGCGACCAAATAACAACACTTAGATTACTCCCTTTTTCAAAGAGAAAATCTGCCAGTACCTAGAATCACCATAGTACTCCTGTTTGAAACAAGAGAGACACAGGGTAAACTTTACCCCATTAGAATGCTCATTAGGAAGAAGACAAAACTCATTAAAGTACTTATTTAGGGAGGAAAAAACCTCACATTTCAAAATATTGCACAAATGCATAAATACAATTCATGAAAATAACTGTACATTGTCCCTGTCAATTGCAGAGATCTAATTACCTGACCAGGGATTGAACCAGGTCTCCTGCACTGAGAGTCAGGAAGGAATCTTAGCCACAGGATCATCAAGGAAGTCCCCTCAACTGTTTCCTTGGAGAAACGCGAATTTCACTTTCATATCTTTACCTGGTCTCAACTTCCCTCCCCCTTCCCTCCAGTCAACCTCAGATCTCACCAGATACCTTTAGGGAGATACAATCTGGGTGGAAAGAAATGAACAGCCTGGTTTTTCAAGAGTTTATAACACTATCTCATGGTTTTTAGCATATTTCTGACCCAATAAAATAAAAACACGTATCTCTTAGAATTAGCAGACTCACATGAGGTAAAGTGTAAAAACCTTACCTTGCAGATAGCAGATGGACATACAAATTGTAATATGCAATGTTTAAGTTTAAACACCTTTTGTCACGGTTCCAATACATCTATTGCTGCAGATAATTCCTCTCACCTGAGGTAAGTTCCTCATCTCACATTTGATTCTCTTCAGGGCAAGTGTCCCATTCTTTTGTACACTTTCCCATTTGTCAGGACAGATAAAATGCAACCTCCTCCAATTTTTCCCACCCATGTGGTTTTTTTTTAAAAAAAAAAAATTTATTTTTTTATGTATTTATCTTTTGAGGGGTGGAGTGGGGAGGGAGGGAGATGGGCAGGCCACTTCTATCGGTCTTTCATTTGTCCATTTTCATCCGTCTTTTGTTCTTTGGCTCCTGTGGGCCTCCTATCGCGGTGGCCCCTGTTGTCACAGAGCACTGGCTCTGGGCGCATGCGCTCCAGAGCTCCATCTCGGTAATTGGACACGTCAGTCCAGCCGCTCTGTGGCACGTGGATCTTCCCAGACCAGGGATCGAACCGGCACCCCTTGCACTGCAAAGCGGTGTCCTTACCCACTGGACCACCAGGGGAAGCCCACCCATGTGGTTTTTAATGTCACTGTACCACTGATGGCATGTATCATAGTCTAATCAGGGACTCCGAGAAATCAAAATTTGAAGTCATTTGCCCATTCTCCATGAATTCATTATCTCCACTATCCCAATTCCTTTTCTTATCCAAGATCAAGAAAATGACTGCAGTGAGGTCACTTACCTTTTCTTTTAGTCCCAGATTATTTCAGGAAGACTGCCCTGACTCCCAGTAGAGAGTCAGGAAGGAATCTTAGCCACAGGATCATCAAGGAAGTCCCTCAACTGTTTCCTTGGAGAAACGCGAATTTCACTTTCATATCTTTACCTGGTCTCAACTTCCCTCCCCCTTCCCTCCAGTCAACCTCAGATCTCACCAGATACCTTTAGGGAGATACAATCTGGGTGGAAAGAAATGAACAGCCTGGTTTTTCAAGAGTTTATAACACTATCTCATGGTTTTTAGCATATTTCTGACCCAATAAAATAAAAACACGTATCTCTTAGAATTAGCAGACTCACATGAGGTAAAGTGTAAAAACCTTACCTTGCAGATAGCAGATGGACATACAAATTGTAATATGCAATGTTTAAGTTTAAACACCTTTTTGTCACGGTTCCAATACATCTATTGCTGCAGATAATTCCTCTCACCTGAGGTAAGTTCCTCATCTCACATTTGATTCTCTTCAGGGCAAGTGTCCCATTCTTTTGTACACTTTCCCATTTGTCAGGACAGATAAAATGCAACCTCCTCCAATTTTTCCCACCCATGTGGTTTTTTTTTAAAAAAAAAAAATTTATTTTTTTATGTATTTATCTTTTGAGGGGTGGAGTGGGGAGGGAGGGAGATGGGCAGGCCACTTCTATCGGTCTTTCATTTGTCCATTTTCATCCGTCTTTTGTTCTTTGGCTCCTGTGGGCCTCCTATCGCGGTGGCCCCTGTTGTCACAGAGCACTGGCTCTGGGCGCATGCGCTCCAGAGCTCCATCTCGGTAATTGGACACGTCAGTCCAGCCGCTCTGTGGCACGTGGATCTTCCCAGACCAGGGATCGAACCGGCACCCCTTGCACTGCAAAGCGGTGTCCTTACCCACTGGACCACCAGGGGAAGCCCACCCATGTGGTTTTTAATGTCACTGTACCACTGATGGCATGTATCATAGTCTAATCAGGGACTCCGAGAAATCAAAATTTGAAGTCATTTGCCCATTCTCCATGAATTCATTATCTCCACTATCCCAATTCCTTTTCTTATCCAAGATCAAGAAAATGACTGCAGTGAGGTCACTTACCTTTTCTTTTAGTCCCAGATTATTTCAGGAAGACTGCCCTGACTCCCAGTAGAGAGTGAGAGGTTTAGATTGGTACGGGCTGTGAGCCTTCCTGAGCTCTTCCCCTTAATCTTTAAGGCAGAAATATGTTAGTGCAGCTATGAACAATCTCACAACTTAAGTGTTCTACATGGGGACAGAGAAGTCATTTCAAGGTGTAACTACAGAATAGAACTGGATTTCTTACCTAAGTTTTTTGCCCAAGGTACATTTTTCATATGCAGTGTTCTAAGGGTAGAGCTATGTCCCCAGTGTGTTAGGATAATCCTGAGTGTTCTAAAGCAGTGGTCTCCAGCCTTTTCAGCATCAGGGACTGATTTCATGGAAGACAATTTTTCCCTGGACCCAGGTGGCGTAACGGGGTTGGGTGGGGAGGGTGGTTTCAGGATGATTCCACTGCATGATTTATTGGGCACTTTATTTCTATTATTATTACATTGTCATATATAATGAAATAATTATACAACTCATTGTGGTGCCCAAGGATGAAAGAACAAGTCAAACTAGGAGGGTCTTGGAATGCAAGGCCTTATTGTCCTCCCCTCCCTCGGGCTATAGGATACCGCCCAATCCTTAAGACCCCTTTGCCACTCCTTGGGCCCTACTGTCTCTCCCTCATGCTGTAGTCATAACTCTACCCACCCTCATGGACCATTCAATCAGCAATGATCCTTAAGACCCCTATGCCACTCCTTAGACCCTAGCTATAAAATGGATCAGAGACCCCTGCTTGGGGTCAGCTTTCCCTTGAGTTGGCCCACTGTGAGGCCGGCTATTCTCACAGCGTCTCCCACTTTCTCCCTTAAGCCGGCCCGTTGTACTGGCAGCGACTCTTCCTTCCCCTACTCTAATAAACTTTACTTTCCTCTCACTCTGCCTCGTGTCTGGAAATTCTTTTCCAACCTGCGCACAGACCTTGACACTCATCGTAATACAAAATCAGTGGAAAACCCCGTTCTCCCTCATTTTCTTTACAAATGTCTGTTTAGTCACTCAGTTATGTCTGGCTTTTTGTGTCCTCACAGATTGTAGCCTGCCAGGCACCTCTGTCCATGGAATTCTCCTGGATGGGTTGCCATGCCCTCCTCCAGGGAATCTTCCCAACCCAGGGATCAAACCCAGGTCTCCCACATTGTAGGTGGATTTTTCACTGCCTGAGGCACCAGGGAAGCCTGGTATATATGTACACACACACACACATATGTATATATACACTCGAATAATAGATATGCATATATCACCCACTTGCAGCTCACTTCTTGTTGTGCAGTCCGGTTCTGGGGACAGGAGACCCCTGTTCTAAACCACTGGAAGCTCCTCCAATGACCTGAGAGTTCCAAGTTCTTACTTAGCCCAGTTATCCAAGACATAGTTTCTTACAATGCCTTCCAATTACACCTTACCCGTCAACAATCTTCCTAAGACAGTAGGCTGGCTGGCAGCCCCAGTCCTGTGAACCTCACACATTTGTTTGTTACTAAAGACATCCAGGCTCACCTTAACCTTTGACCCAACAGCCCACACCCCAGCATGAGCACCACACTCTTGGTACCTTTAAAGACTTAAAATTACAACCACACAAAAGGCAGTAGTTACAGACCAAGCTAGCTGTTCTGTTTGTCTTTACTAAACTTTCTTCTTAATCTTGGCTCCCTGTTGTAAATCACCCACACAGGTTTGAAAAAGTGATGCCTAGATTCCAATTCCAGAGATCTTTTCGTTCATTTGTTTTGCTTTGGGTTTTTGTCAGAAAAGGATGTGTAATCTTTGCTTCCCAACTAGGGATCAAATCTGCACCCCCTGCACGAGAAAGTGAAGTCAACTAGAACAGCAGGGAAGTCCCTGACCTCAGAGATCTTGACGTAATGTGTGTTTGTGTGTGTGTTGGAAGTGAAGCGTAAGAGGCAATGAACACCAGGATTGAAAAAAAACTCTCAGGTGCTTTATAGGATACACAAAATTGGCAAACTCACTTTGTACATGAAAAACTATTTTCACACTAACTTCTATGCTATGAGTTGAACTGTTACCCCCCACCAACCATCAAATTCCCTTCACCTCCTCAAAAAAAGTCCTAACTCCCTGTACCTTAAGTGTGATGGCATTTGGAAACAGGGTCACCATGAAGTTAAAATGAGTCCACACTATAGGATGAGCCCTTCATCCAATGTGACTAATGCTCTTTAAAAACAAACAAAAAAAAGGCCAGAGACCAGACACAGGAAGCTCATCAAGTGAAGACCGAGGCAGAGAAGGGAGTGAAGCACCCATAAGACAAGGACTTCCAGAAAACCACCAGAAGCTAGGAGAAAGGCATACAACCCTGTCTTCAGAAGGACACACACCTGCCGACACCTTCATTCCCAGCCTTTAGAACTACAAGAAAGGTGTTTCAGCTGTGTAAGCTGCCCAGTCTGTGGAACTTCCTATAACAAACTCAACCGCCAGTTCATCCAGTATTTGTTTACTGACCTTTGCGTTTTGACATAAGCCCAGCTTCCCCTCAGAACTTTAACCTATAACCGTCACTCACCCAGCCCCATAATATACAACACTATTTAATGCTGTTTTCCTCACTTTCAATACAGATTTGAGAATTTATGGGCTAAGGCCTGTTTAACACAAGACAAAAGAAGGAACAGAATATAGGCACAGCCTAGGGAGAAAGGCAGAAAGGCAATCAAAGAGTTGTCTAACTAAATACAAAACTGTAAGTGCTGTTTGCATATAAGAAGCTGTAACTGGTGCAGTAATGTTTCCGGATTTGCCCTTGTTAAGTACGTCAAGCTTTGCAGAACTATACTTAAACCAAGATCACCTTTGAGCCTCAGTTCCTACATTTGAATAATAAAGATGAATACACCCTTACAGGTTGTTAAAAACATGGAGATCCAGCACGAAAAACTTTTCACTACAAATCCCTCTAATAAATATTTCCTTGTTTTCTTAGTATTATACGACCACCCCGAGCAAGGCTGTCAAAAAAAAATTTTCAGTAGATGATCAAATTGAGAAAGACAAAGGCTAACAGAAGACACCATTACAAAGTAGTGACCTATCAGGCTTCTTTTAAGAAATTTAATTTTCTTATAAAAAAAGAAGTAGAATACTTGAAACAACATTGAAATACACACATTTTCTGCTATACCTCCTCCCCATTGAGATAAGGTATCCAGGGAAATGAAGTTGTCTCCTCTATGGAATTGATGTTAGAACTGCTGACAACATCAGGAATAGGATGTCTCCATTTCACGTGTTGCTTTGATGATCTTAGATTTTTAGATCTTCAAATCTAAAGCCTCGGTCACATCCAGTTCTGTTTTCAGAAATCTCGAGTCCTTTACCCAGTCTTATAGATTCCGGACTATTTTCTTCACTAATTTCCCAGTCTTATGCTGCATAGCCATTTGCTATTCTAATAAGCATGGGATCCTTTAGTTATTATGACTCATGAAGCAGCTTAAAAGTAAGCCATTTCATGAAATGGGTGTTGAAAGCCACATGAGTGCAGAAGCTCTGGGATGTTCAACTGGGTTCCAACTCAAGTGCTGAAAACCTTCTACTGGGTTACTTTACAAAATTACTTACATAAAGTCATGCTTGTAGCATCTGGGGCCCTCGGGGTATTAGACTTCACACCAAAGAGGACTGGAGGCTAGCAGTACTGTTACCAGGAGAAAGATGAGGCAGGCAGACTCTAAGAGAGTTTGCATTCATGCCTCCATTGGATATACTAAGAGAAAATACTGGCCTGAGAGCTCCCTGGAAGGCGAGAGAAGAGAAGCTGTAGATGAGGGATCTCTTTGCCACATCATAGAACGATATCTGCCCATACTCATAGTCCAGGAAAATGCCCACTCTGGCTACTCGCACCCTCAAGGAGATCCTTTTGAAAGGGTGAAAGACCCATAAGGTGTGATCGGTTCCCATGAGGGATCCTGTGAGTAAGACCTTATTTCCAGAAGCATCTCTGCCGGCAGAGCCCCAGGACACGCCCAGCTGCCACTGCGCCGCCTTGCCCACGTCCACTTCCCAGTAGTGCCGCCCTGAGGCAAAGCTCTGCACACCCAGCACCGTGGCGCTGAAGTCAAATCTCTCAGGGCAACCGGGCACACGCTGCTGCACACTGCTGAGTCTCACACTTCTCAGATCCTCAGACAAGATCAGATAGGGATGAGCTGTTTTAGGGTCCAAAGTTATAGGCCCTGCAGGGAAAAAGAAATCTAGTTAACAGAGGAGTTCATCCATTCCAGAGACTGATGACTTTTACCATGCCAGGACTTCCTCCTGAAAGGGCTCCAGGCTCAGGCACAGATGTTGGAAAGACAATCTAGGATATCCAGATAAAAGGACCTCTGAGCTCTGTTTCAAGAATGGAGGGACCTCCCAGGTGGTTCAGTGATTAAGGAACCACCTGCCCAGACTTCTCTGGTGGCCCAGTAGCTAAGACTCCTGGCTGCCAATGCAGGAGGCCTGGGTTCGAGCCCTGCTCAGGGAGCTAGATCCCACATACTGCAACTAAGACCCAGCACAGTCAAATAAATAAACATTAAACAAGAAACCACCTGCCAATGCAGGAGACATGGGTACGATCCCTGCTCCAGGAAGATTCCACATGCTGCAGAACAACTAAGGCTGTGAGCTGCAACTGCCTAGCCTATTGAAACCATAGTGCCTGTGCCCCACAACCAGGAGAAGCCACCGCCAGGAGAAGCCTCTCTTTGCTGCAACTTGAGAATACCTGCGCACCGCAACAAAGACCCAGCACAGTCAAAAATAACTAATTACATAAAATTTAAAAAAAAAAAAAGAAAAGAAAAGAAACAAATGGACATCACAGAGGAACAAAGTCAGTAAGATAATGGAAGGACACGCAATTGTTCCGAGAAAGAACAGAACAATGAATAATGGACGACGGACATTTGAGAGGCGCACCTCTCAAACCAGAAAAGAATTTTGCCAGGCCGTAAAAGTGACCTGATGCACAGTCCCAACCCAGTATCACCTGGAACCCATCTCTACTTTCTAAATATCTTCTTCAAGCCTAAAACCAACCAAAGCACTGGTGTCTCTTCTATGGAGCAGTTGATTTATGGCTCTGCCCTGTGCCTGAATTGCTCTCTTCATCTTAGTTATCTCCAGGGTGTGGCACAGACATCTGGAAACTGCTGCCTTAATATGGAGTAAATCAGACAAGAATATACCAGGGGCCTGAAAACCTGTGAGAATTTTCCAGAAAAGTCAAGCTGAGGTCAATTAGGCTCATCGTGATTTTTTGGGTTTGAATGAAAGTGATACATATCTTTTTTTTTTTTTTACATTTATTTATTTATTTATTTTGGCGGGGGTGGGGAGGGAGGGGGGTGGGCAGGCCACTTCCACTAGTCTTTCATTTGTCTAGTTTCATCCATATTTGTTCTTTGGCCCGTGTGGGCCTCCCATCGCGGCGGCCGCTGTCGTCGCAGAGCGCCAGCTCTGGGCACATGCGCTCCAGAGCTCCGGCTCGGTAATTGGACACATTGGTCTAGCCGCTCCACGGCACGTGGGATCTTCCCAGGCCAGGGATGGAACCGGCGCCCCTTGCACTGCAAGGCGGTGTCCTTACCCACTGGACCACCAGGGAAGTCTGATACATATCTTCTTATCTCTGTTCCTTATCTCTTTCTACTCAACCTCTAAATATTGTGATTTCTCAAGGATTGGTCCTGGATCTTCTTTTTAACTCTCTGAATTCTTTTCCCCTCAGTGACTTCATTTATCCTCAATTTTAAGTATCTTCTGTATGTTGATGACTTTTTCCATAAAAACACTGACAAATACCAACTGGACAAAACAGACAAATTTCAAACATACTCCATCCAAAATGGAACTCCAAACCTATCCCTTCCCAGTTTCTACTTTTCCGTTGAACATTTATTATATTATAGTTGGTCAGTCCATAAACCTGTAATAAAAAAAGTCACTGATTTCTTTTTTTAGTATCTAATCCACTAGGGGTAAAGGAAAATGAACCTCTGGATTTGATTCATATCAGTATTAAAGTGGTCTTAAAACCCAGAAGCCTTGAATTTTACACTTCAGCTTGCCCAAAATTCCCGGAATTTTCAGAAGACTGACAGAAATAAATGCAAATTTTCTCTGGAAAAATGTACACCTTTTATTCCTATACTCACAGAACTTTTAAAAATAATACCAAAGGAAAAAAAGGAAGTTTACTATTAAAGAAAAATCATTAACTACAGGGCTTCCATGGTGGTCCAGTGGGTAAACAGTCCGCCTTGCCGTGCAAGGAGGGCCTGTTCGACCTCTGGTCTGGGAAGATCCCACATGCCATGGAGCGGCTGGACTGGTGTCCAATTACGAGCCAGCGCTCTGGAACGCATGCACCCAGAGCCAGAGCTCTGCAACAAGAGAGGCCACTGCAATGGCAGACCCACACAGGCCAAGGAACAAAGATGGATGAAAATAAATAAATTTATAAAAAACAGTAAGAGGCCAAAATTAAAAAAAAAAAAAAAAAGAAACATTAACTACACACTTCAAGTGAGACGAGAAGAAACTCATCTGAAGAACTTTACATAATGGAATTGCCAGGCATAAACTCTACAATAATTTAGGCATAAACTCTACAATAATTTTTCTTTCTATGTTTAAAGAAAAAAGAAAACTACTTCTCTAGAATACAGGAAACTTAAAAAAAAAACAAGGCAAAGTGGATCTGACAAAGAACTAAATAAGATTATCTAGAAATAAAATGTATAAAATGTGCCAATGGACGATTACAAGGAAAGAAAGCTACAGAAAAATATGCCTCATTAACATAAATGGAAAAATTCTTTAAAAACCTTAGTACATCAACTTTGGCAATACACGAAATGGATAAAACATTATCACCAAGAGTTTATCCTGGGAATGCAAGACTGGTTCAACATATGAAGCAAATGTAATTCACACACCAATACGTGAAGAAAAAAATGGGTATTTTGGTAGATACAGAAAAAAGCATCTAACAAATTCAACATCTGTTCATGATATGAAATTTTACTGAATTAAGAATAGATGGGGGGCTTCCCTGGTAGCTCAGTGGTGAAGAGTTCACCTGCCAATGCAGGAGACATGGGTTAGATCCCTGATCTGAGAAGACCTCACATGCTGTGAAGCAACTAAGCCCATGAGCCACAACTAGTGAGCCTGTGCTTTAGAGCCTTGGAGCCGCAACTATTGAGCCCATGTGCCCTAGAACCCAAGTTCCACCACAAGAGAAGTCACCGCAACAAGAAGCCTGCTCACCTCAACTAGAGAGTAGCCCCCACTCCCTGCAACTAGAAAGGAGTGTGTGGCAGCAGTGAAAACCTAGAATAGCCAATAAATAAATAAAATTAAAATAATAATAATAAAAAAATAGATGGGGAACTTCCTCAACCTAACAAAAGGCAACTGTGAAAGACCTACAGTTAACATTAAAGGTCAAAGACAATGCATTATTTCTCCCTAAGATCAAGAAGATTCTCACCACTCCTATCTACCATCACACTGAAGGTCTTAGTAAGTGCAAAAGGTAAGAAAAAGACAGAACAAGCTTACAGATTGGAAATCAAGAAATAAATTGATATTTAATTTCATTAGTAGAACTAAAATCACTTAGGTATCTAATTAAATATGTATAATCTTAGCTGAAAACTACAAAACACTGTTAAGAGAAATAAACAATGACCTAAATAAATGAAGATATATCATCTTATCCCCAAATTGTTCTACAGATTCAATGTAATACCAGCCAAAATGCCAGCAGGCTTTTTGTAGATGTCAAGATCATTTTAAAAATTTATGTGGGGCTTCCCCTGGTGGTCCAGTGGGTAAGGACACCGCCTTGCAGTGCAAGGGGCGCCGGTTCGATCCCTGGCCTAGGAAGATCCCACGTGCCGCGGAGCGGCTGGACTGATGTGTCCACTCACCGTGCCGGAGCTCTGGAGTGCATGCACCCAGAGTTTGCACTCTGCAACGACAGACGCAACCACGATGGGAGGCCCACAGGAGCCAGAAAACAAAGACGGATGAAAATGGAGAAATGAAAGACCAATAGAAGTGGCCCGCCCCTCATTTTGGTAGATACAGAAAACAGCATCTAACAAATTCAACATCTGTTCATGATATGAAATTTTACTGAATTAAGAATAGATGGGGGGCTTCCCTGGTAGCTCAGTGGTGAAGAGTTCACCTGCCAATGCAGGAGACATGGGTTAGATCCCTGATCTGAGAAGACCTCACATGCTGTGAAGCAACTAAGCCCATGAGCCACAACTAGTGAGCCTGTGCTTTAGAGCCTTGGAGCCGCAACTATTGAGCCCATGTGCCCTAGAACCCAAGTTCCACCACAAGAGAAGTCACCGCAACAAGAAGCCTGCTCACCTCAACTAGAGAGTAGCCCCCACTCCCTGCAACTAGAAAGGAGTGTGTGGCAGCAGTGAAAACCTAGAATAGCCAATAAATAAATAAAATTAAAATAATAATAATAAAAAAATAGATGGGGAACTTCCTCAACCTAACAAAAGGCAACTGTGAAAGACCTACAGTTAACATTAAAGGTCAAAGACAATGCATTATTTCTCCCTAAGATCAAGAAGATTCTCACCACTCCTATCTACCATCACACTGAAGGTCTTAGTAAGTGCAAAAGGTAAGAAAAAGACAGAACAAGCTTACAGATTGGAAATCAAGAAATAAATTGATATTTAATTTCATTAGTAGAACTAAAATCACTTAGGTATCTAATTAAATATGTATAATCTTAGCTGAAAACTACAAAACACTGTTAAGAGAAATAAACAATGACCTAAATAAATGAAGATATATCATCTTATCCCCAAATTGTTCTACAGATTCAATGTAATACCAGCCAAAATGCCAGCAGGCTTTTTGTAGATGTCAAGATCATTTTAAAAATTTATGTGGGGCTTCCCCTGGTGGTCCAGTGGGTAAGGACACCGCCTTGCAGTGCAAGGGGCGCCGGTTCGATCCCTGGCCTAGGAAGATCCCACGTGCCGCGGAGCGGCTGGACTGATGTGTCCACTCACCGTGCCGGAGCTCTGGAGTGCATGCACCCAGAGTTTGCACTCTGCAACGACAGACGCAACCACGATGGGAGGCCCACAGGAGCCAGAAAACAAAGACGGATGAAAATGGAGAAATGAAAGACCAATAGAAGTGGCCCGCCCGCTCCCCTCCCTCCCCAACCCAACCCCCGCCCAAAATAAATAAATAAATAAATCTTTAAAAAAAAAAAATTTATGTGTAGGCTTCCCTGATGGTCCAGTGGGTAAGGACACCGCCTTGCAGTGCAAGGGGCACCGGTTCATTCCCTGGCCTGGGAAGATCCCACTTGCCACAGAGTGACTGGACCAATGTATCCAACTACCGTGCCAGAGCTCTGGATCACATGTGCCCAGAACTGGTGCTCTGCGACTGGAGACGCTGCTGCGATGGGAGGCCCACACAGGCCAAAGAACAAAGATGGATAGAAATGAGTAGATGAAAGACCAATAGAAGTGGACAAAAAAAAAAAATTTATGTGGAGTCCACTGGTCTGCACAGAGTCAGTGATCAATGAACCTATTAGACTCAAAATAGATCTGGTCCTAAGTGCCAAGTGATTTTCAACATATCATGTTGGAACAACTAAATACATACATATACATACATGTACCAAAAGAGGAGAGTTGTACTATATCTTGAACAACATATAAATATTAACTCTAAATAAATAATAGACCTAAATGTAAAAACTAAAATTGTAAAACTTCTCAAAGGAAATCTTTGTTTGGGTAAAAAAAGATTTCTTAGGACACAAAAAGCAAAAACCATAAGAAAGAAAATGATAAACCAAACTTCAAAATCTAAAACTTTTGTTCTTCCAAAGGATACTTTTAGGTTAGTGAAAATATAAACCATAGGAGAAATACCTGCAAACAGAAAGACCCTTTATATCCTTCAACTCACTGGAATTTATACAAATATAAAGTGTCCTGTGATCATAGATGTATGTCAACTTACTTTGCAGCACTCTGAGCATTTTGCTCATTCCTGTTATTTGGCATGAACTCAGGTCTGTGATCTGGGTGGGTTCTAGACATTGAAACAGTAGTGACTCACTCCTGTCAAAGAAAGGACAATCTCAGTTACCCATGTAGACCCCACGCCCCTCCATTCAGCACATGAATCTCACTGCATGTCCCCATCCCAACACCTCCACTGTTACGTGCTCACATACCAGACTGTGAGTCTGACCCAAATGTTTCCAAAAGGAGTAACTTACCATTCCAAAGTATATTTTGCATTCTATGGGGAAAAAAAAGAGAAAAAAATTATTAGGGGGTATTTGAGCCAAGCTGTCTGTGCACTGGGCTCATGAAAATATTTTCTCATACAATAACACAACTTATTTTCCAAGTAATTTCTTCACCCTCATGACGCTAATCCTCAGATATTACATTTCAACACTGAATAGGAAAAATCAGAAAAATGCTTGAAATCACTGTTATATTCCCAAGGGAAATAATCCTCTCCTCCTCACATAAAGGACACTCCTCATTCAAATTCTGCCTATCTATCTACTTTCTGTCTTGGGGGTGGCAGGAATTGAGCCTGCTATGCTGGGGACAATGGCTGGAACCAGGCCAGGAACTAAACGTAACTGAGTCAACACCTGTCTGCACTGTCTGGAACTAGGCCTGGATCTAGGACAGAACCTAACTGTTTATGTGCAGGGGCATCTGGATAGTCTTTAAAAAGATAAAAGTGTACTTATTGAAAATGGTAATGCGTATTACTTAACAAAATTTAAAATATACAATACTGGGACTTCCCCAGCAGTCACTGCACATTCTCACTGGCAAGTTCTGCGTGTGTGTGTGTGTGTGTGTGCGTGTGCTCAGTCATGTCTGACACTTTGGGACCCTTTCCCAGGCTCCTCTGTCTATAGGATTCTGCAGGCAGGAACACAGGAGTGGGTTGCCATTTTCTCCTCCAGGGGATCTTCCCAACCCGGGGATTCAACCCACGCCTCCCACACTGCAGGCAGATTCTTTACCACTCGAGCCACCAGGAAAACCCACTTACCCTATTAAAGGGCATATCAATGCAAATTTACCATTGATCAGTGAAACAGCTCTATTTGTCTTACGACTTTATGATGAGTCATAATGCTTTTGAAGATCACTGGGTACTGTGTTCTAGCACTGACCCCTAATGAGTACTGTCCACTTCTCATTTTTCAAATACTGTAGTGAAAATTATTCCCAGAATCCAACCTGGAGCAACGCTGGGGCGGGCTGCCCACACTTCTTCTCTAGCTCTGCGGTGATCTGCTGAAGGCTGAGAATCTGTTCAGAGAGCCTGACTTCACTCTCCTTCAGTTTCTTCATGTTCTCTCTTCCCAGACAGTGCAATCTCTGCAGAAGCATTCTCCTTATTACTATGTAATTCCCTTACTTGCTAACTCAACCATTTCTTTAAAAACACCCTTTATTGCCTGCCACCCCAGAAATAGACATAACTAGATAAGCCAGGACATTCCTCTGTGTCAAGCAAGACACCTCAACAGAAACTTGATTCTCTGACACAATATATTTATGTTAATGTGGACAATATTCTCATAGTCCACTTAATCAGATCAAATCTGGACCTACAATTTTTTTATTTTTATTTGTTTTTTTTTAATGTTTTTTTTAGTTAAAATTAAATTCAATGAAAAAAAAAAAATTATTCAGTCTTGGGGGTGGCAGGAATTGAGCCTGCTATGCTGGGGACAATGGCTGGAACCAGGCCAGGAACTAAACGTAACTGAGTCAACACCTGTCTGCACTGTCTGGAACTAGGCCTGGATCTAGGACAGAACCTAACTGTTTATGTGCAGGGGCATCTGGATAGTCTTTAAAAAGATAAAAGTGTACTTATTGAAAATGGTAATGCGTATTACTTAACAAAATTTAAAATATACAATACTGGGACTTCCCCAGCAGTCACTGCACATTCTCACTGGCAAGTTCTGCGTGTGTGTGTGTGTGTGTGTGCGTGTGCTCAGTCATGTCTGACACTTTGGGACCCTTTCCCAGGCTCCTCTGTCTATAGGATTCTGCAGGCAGGAACACAGGAGTGGGTTGCCATTTTCTCCTCCAGGGGATCTTCCCAACCCGGGGATTCAACCCACGCCTCCCACACTGCAGGCAGATTCTTTACCACTCGAGCCACCAGGAAAACCCACTTACCCTATTAAAGGGCATATCAATGCAAATTTACCATTGATCAGTGAAACAGCTCTATTTGTCTTACGACTTTATGATGAGTCATAATGCTTTTGAAGATCACTGGGTACTGTGTTCTAGCACTGACCCCTAATGAGTACTGTCCACTTCTCATTTTTCAAATACTGTAGTGAAAATTATTCCCAGAATCCAACCTGGAGCAACGCTGGGGCGGGCTGCCCACACTTCTTCTCTAGCTCTGCGGTGATCTGCTGAAGGCTGAGAATCTGTTCAGAGAGCCTGACTTCACTCTCCTTCAGTTTCTTCATGTTCTCTCTTCCCAGACAGTGCAATCTCTGCAGAAGCATTCTCCTTATTACTATGTAATTCCCTTACTTGCTAACTCAACCATTTCTTTAAAAACACCCTTTATTGCCTGCCACCCCAGAAATAGACATAACTAGATAAGCCAGGACATTCCTCTGTGTCAAGCAAGACACCTCAACAGAAACTTGATTCTCTGACACAATATATTTATGTTAATGTGGACAATATTCTCATAGTCCACTTAATCAGATCAAATCTGGACCTAAAATAACCAGTCACTTTTATTTTTTATTTTTTGCTGTTCAGTTTTGCTCAGAAAGTTTCTTATTTCCTTCATTAAATTAAAACTGACTTACTATAATTTTAAATTACATTAAGTTAAAATTAAATTCAATTGATAATAAAAAAAATACAATCAATATAATCAATATTGCCTCATTCCACATCTCACCTGTAGTGTTTCCTGGAACTTCTCTTTTAGCTTCGTGATAAACTCCATCAGATGGTTCTGACTGGCTTCTCTCAAGTTCAGGTTGAATCCGCACCCTGACAGACTCTGGAAATTCATCTCATTTTCTTCAGTCATCAACCGGATCCTTACACTATATTCAGACTCAATCATTTCTTTAAAATTCTGCTCCTCTTCCTTCATCATAGATACAGAAATGAGAGATTTCAGGTGAAACACTACAGACAATTATTTATGGTCCTTCTCCATCTATAATTATAAAATATACCCAACAAAATAAAAAGTACCACAAAAGAAATAATAGGTATAGATATAAAAGATAAAGGGAATTTCAGAGTCAGCATCAGTCAAGACATCAACACAATCTTAGGACATAAAATGCAGATGACTTAGAAAATGTTCACTGACTTAGAAACCTGAGGCACCTACACAACCTTAGGACCAAAGAACAGGAGAACAGGAAAACTGATAGCACCAAGGGCTTTTGCTGATGCTTTGGATAAGGGACCTGAGGAAAAGAGGAATCAACAGGTGACCCCAAGGTTTTTAGATAGAGAATAGAGTTATCAAAATATAAAAATGGAAACTATGGACAGGGCAGATTCTAGAGGTGGGGAGTGTATCAGCAATTCAGTTTAGGATATGTCAATTTTGATAAGTCAGCCATCCAAGGAGAGATGCTAGGCAGGAAGCTGAACATAAAAGCCCACCACTTGGAAGTCTGAGCTAGAGACATATACTGGGAGGAGTTGGCTTAATGACCATATTTAGGGACTTCCTGGAGGTCCAGTGGTTAGGACTCTGTGCTTCTCATGTAAGGGCACGGTTTCAGTCCCTAGCCAGGGAATTATGATTCCACGTGCTGCACAGTGCAGCCAAATACACACACACACACACACACACACATGACCATATTTAACCTCATTACACTAGATTTATCAAGGGCCTGACTATTCTCACCACTTCTACCCAGTTCACCACCACAGGTCCCCAATTATTGCAAACAGTCCCTTTCAGATCCCCTTATTATGATCTCACCCTCTCATAGTCTACATATTATTTTTCAGATTCTATTCCTTTATAGACTATGACAAGATATTGACTATAGTTCCCTATGCTTCAGAGTAGGTCCTTGTTGGTTATCTATTTTATACGTAGCACACTGTGTATATATGTCAGTACTTCCCTGGCGGCTCAGCAGTAAAGAATCCACCTGCAATCTGCTTGTAATGCATGTTAATCCCAAACTTCGAATGGACCTATCCAGGCATATCTCCAGGCATATTTTACAGTTGATATCTTCTAGCAATTCTTGCTCTAGCTGGGAGTGGACCTTTTTGGACATCCCAGCAGGTGGCCATAATTGGAGATCTAGGAAAAGAAATCCTTAAAATGCCCTTTAAATGGCTTCAGGATTTACACTGCCATCAACAGTACACAAGATGCTAACTCTCCGATGGCACTGTTAACTGTACTATCAATCTTTCTGATCTTTATCAATAAGGGATAAATATACCATCTCATTAACAAATTTAATATAGGTAATTTGTATTTCTCTTAGCATAAGCTTACAGACCAATTCACTATGTTCAAAAGATATCTGCATTTGCTTTTCTATGTGCTCTCCTGTCTCTGATCATTTATCTATAGTTTCTAGTCTTTTGTTTATTGATTTTTTTCTTTTTCCTTTGGACTGTGCAGCATGCATTATCTTAGCTCCCTGATTAGGAATCGAACCTGTGCCTCCTGTGGTAGAAATATGTGGTATCTTAACCACTGGAGCTCCAGGGAAGTCCCCTGCTTATTGAATTTTAAGAGCTCTTTCTATGCAAAGAAATGAATACTTTTCCTATATATGGATTTTAAGTCGCTTTTCCTGCTTTGCCATTTGTCTTTTGATTGCATTTATGTTATTTGCTATCCAACACTATAGGTCATTCTCCCCCACCCCCACCGCCAAGAATCAAGGCAAGCACTGACCTGCATCATCACCATTCTTTCTTGTTCATCCGCCAATATGATTTTAGCTGCTTCAAGTTTCTCCTTCAGTGTGTTCAATATTTCACAGAATAACTTCTGCAGAGAAATATAACACAGAATTCCAGGTAAAGAAATTCCTTTACAACCACTAGATCCCTAACCTTAGACAACTGAAAGGCCAATAGCCCTGAATACACGCTGATCGTCTAAATACAGTACTTTATCTAGTATTCGTTGATAAACATCAACTAAGGGGGTGGTCCTGAAGGATGAAAATATTTGTCCCTTAAATAAATAAGGTAATAAAAAGAGGAGGCAGCCAGAGGAGGCACTCCAGATGACAGAGTGGTTTGGGATCTCTATGCAGCTTACCCTGTAATGCTCGGCGACCTCTTGAACTCCACTCACCACCATGTGATGCTCAGGTGCCTGGCACTGGAAGAAGCTGTCACAACGCGTGATTTGGTCACCACTGCAGGACAGTGTCGGTGGCGCCAGGCATATCTTACAGCCGATATCTTCTAGGAATTCTCGCTCTACCTGGGAGTGGAGCCTTTTGGACATCCTGGCAGGTGGCTGTAGTTGGAGATCCAGCTGTTTGTGACACCAAGTACCACCTCGCCAACCGGAAACAGAGTGCAGTGTTCCAGAGCTGCCACACTTGTCAACCGCAGCCAAGCCTCCCGGACTCTTCAGATCCAGCAGCAAGTCTTCCTCAATCAGGTGCTTGGGGAAGGAGACCCAAAGAATTACAGCAGCGGTTGCGTTTTCTGAGAATTTCAAGCCATTTCTTGAAAATTATTTTCAAGTGAGAACACAGCAAAAGGCTTTCGTGTAAGTCATTCAAAAAAAGGGAAAAGAAAAATGGTGCTCAAAGGAAGTCACACTGCGGCAAAGAGCAGGAAAGCAACTTCCGGAACCGAGGGGAGGAGGAGCCTAAACTCAGGCACTCTGGTTCCAAACGAAAGGAATCACTCGCTCGATTGCTTCCAAGAATGAGCGTCTTTAGGAGTGTCTCCTTGAACGAGAGAGAGAGGTCGCCTTTGGCGACATTCCAAGGAGGGGCTCACTTTCAGGTCTGGCTTCTAAATACTAATGCCTAAGGGCACTTGCTTTGCGGCTTTAGAAGCCCTTGAGACACGCAAGGAATGTTTTGCCCTCGAGGCCTAAGGCGTGACTCATCCCAGACTTGGCCATTAAAGGGTGTCTGGTAAGAATAAATAAATAAAAATGACACCCGCCAATTAAAGTATTTTCAAAAATACTGAAGGGAAATTGCACACTTTTATAGGTACATGATTATGGGCTTTCCAAGTCGCTCAGCGGTAAACCATCGGCCTGCAAAGCAGGACACACAGGTTCCCTCCCTAGATGGGGTAGATCCCCTGGAGAAGGAAATGGCAACCCATTCCAGTATTCTTGTTTGAGAAATCCCCTGGAGAGAGGTGCTTGGCCTGGGTACAGAATTGAGCTACTAAATAACAACAAAATATGTACATATATACATATATGTACACATGTGCATGAATACATATAGGAATACATATGCATATAAGTGCATATATACAGATACATTTAAGGAAACTGAACAAGTATAATCTTCTGCACCCCTATTTCCAGACAATTCTAATAACTTTTGAGTACCTTTTCACTAGACATATTTTAATTATATTCTTAAAATGTATTAACTACTGAATTTGCTTTCCTATTAAAGAATGGCCTTAGCTTTCTTGTCTAACCTCATCTGTAGCTATTGTTGGTGACATGATAACACCAGGTATTCATTTCTCAAAAATTCTCCAATTTATATTCGCCCATTCTATTCATTAGCCAGCTCTTTTTAGCAACATCTCTTGCAAGGAATCAACTTGAAAGCATGCAGAATTCCCAAACTACCATTTCTGGATTCATTAGCTTCTTCTGCCTCTCATGCTCACAGTTCCCCCAAACTTGATCATCAACTAGACCTCCTGTCCTTTCATTCTTTTAATTTTTAAGATACGTTAACCAAAAAAAATTCTGAGGTTGTTGTATATTTAATGTATGAAGACATTATTATTTCATTAGGATACATGCTAAAGCAGCAGACTTGATTGGCCTTTTCACTGTGTTGACATTTACATTGATAGTAGATAAAATTGCTGGTGTCTTATGATCAAGGAAGTAGCCTCAAACAGTACCATAGTCACTTATCGTATTTCTAAAATCTCTATCTAATTGTATTGCTTTGCGGCTTTAGAAGCCCTTGAGACACGCAAGGAATGTTTTGCCCTCGAGGCCTAAGGCGTGACTCATCCCAGACTTGGCCATTAAAGGGTGTCTGGTAAGAATAAATAAATAAAAATGACACCCGCCAATTAAAGTATTTTCAAAAATACTGAAGGGAAATTGCACACTTTTATAGGTACATGATTATGGGCTTTCCAAGTCGCTCAGCGGTAAACCATCGGCCTGCAAAGCAGGACACACAGGTTCCCTCCTAGATGGGGTAGATCCCCGGGGGAAGGAAATGGCAACCCATTCCAGTATTCTTGTTTGAGAAATCCCCTGGAGAGAGGTGCTTGGCCTGGGTACAGAATTGAGCTACTAAATAACAACAAAATATGTACATATATACATATATGTACACATGTGCATGAATACATATAGGAATACATATGCATATAAGTGCATATATACAGATACATTTAAGGAAACTGAACAAGTATAATCTTCTGCACCCCTATTTCCAGACAATTCTAATAACTTTTGAGTACCTTTTCACTAGACATATTTTAATTATATTCTTAAAATGTATTAACTACTGAATTTGCTTTCCTATTAAAGAATGGCCTTAGCTTTCTTGTCTAACCTCATCTGTAGCTATTGTTGGTGACATGATAACACCAGGTATTCATTTCTCAAAAATTCTCCAATTTATATTCGCCCATTCTATTCATTAGCCAGCTCTTTTTAGCAACATCTCTTGCAAGGAATCAACTTGAAAGCATGCAGAATTCCCAAACTACCATTTCTGGATTCATTAGCTTCTTCTGCCTCTCATGCTCACAGTTCCCCCAAACTTGATCATCAACTAGACCTCCTGTCCTTTCATTCTTTTAATTTTTAAGATACGTTAACCAAAAAAAATTCTGAGGTTGTTGTATATTTAATGTATGAAGACATTATTATTTCATTAGGATACATGCTAAAGCAGCAGACTTGATTGGCCTTTTCACTGTGTTGACATTTACATTGATAGTAGATAAAATTGCTGGTGTCTTATGATCAAGGAAGTAGCCTCAAACAGTACCATAGTCACTTATCGTATTTCTAAAATCTCTATCTAATTGTAGGTTCCCAGTTTAAAAGAAAAAAAAAGCCTGTTTTACTTAAAGGATAAAATATTAAATATTAATATTAAAATATTAAATTTAAAATATTAAATCAGAATTTAGGAACTTCCCTGACAATTCAGTGGTTAAAATTCTCCACTTCAAATGCAAGAGGCACAGGTTCAACCCCTGGTCTGGGATCTAGGATCCCACATGCTGAGCCATGCTGCTAAAGAAACCCCCACCAGGATTTAGCATATCAGGTGACAAGAGGGAAACATGTAAAACATGTCTCACAAAAATGCATTTTCTATGATTGTTTAAGTTTCAAGCCATACTAGCGGCATTTTCTTCATAGGTCATTTTTAGTAGAGAAAACAAGTGAGACAAACGGTGGTCATTCAGATGCTATGATTTGGAAAGACATTTTCTCAAACACTGTCATTTCAAGTAAGCCTTCTATGGCCATACCACCTTGAATGCACTGACCTCATCAAGGAAACCAACTACGCGTGTTAGTTCCCAATGATAAAATTTGAGCTTTTAAACAAAAATGAGACTTTTGAAGAATTTGTATCCACTATTCTAAGCTTGGCAGCTTCCCAATACTTAGTCGTTTCTAATAAAATTTGTAGGGATATTTCATATTTTAAATTTTAAAAATAACAACTAATTTTTTTTGTTATTGTATAATAAAATGTGTCAACGTTTGGAAAATCTGCAAATTCAGTGAACCAATTATTTTCCAAAAGATCAATGCATGATGTTACAAGATTATGAAAAGGTACAGGTGGATTCAAAGTATTAGACCTGTGGACTTTAGTGTTAGGATACAATACTCATTTTATGATTTAAAAACAAACAATTATCTGAAAAAGGTATTAGAACAATCTCCCCTTTTCCAACTATGTCCTAGTGTGAGAGCAGATTTTATTCATATACTACGACTAAAGTAACATTGCAGTAGATAAAATGCTGGAGCAGATATAAACTAGAAATTAAAGATACGCAAAAACTGTAAAACCATGCCCCTTGTCTCGAGAACTGTTCAAAAAAGGTTCTTCATAAAAATGTATGTTTATTTTAATATTTTGATGAACCACATTTAAGCCTTTCAGTTGTTTTCTCCTAACATACTTTTTATTTCTTTTTTCTTAATTTTAAGATATACATTGAACAGATTGTCCCCTTATTATACAAATTGCAAGTATTTACTCTATCATTTGGATTTAAATTTACTCCAGTTCTTTCTTTTTTTTAATTATTTATGTTTTAATTATGTATTTATTTGGTTGCACTGGGTCTTAGTTGTGGCATGTGGGATCTAGTTCCTTGACCAGGGGTCAAACCTGGGCCCCCTGCATTGGGAACACAGAGTCTTAACCACTGGACCACCAGGGAAATCCCCAGTTCTTTCTTAATGGATCTTCAAACCCTTGAAGCTTCTCTTGTCTTGCCTCCCAGGACATGTGCTAGACTGAGGGAAAAAAACCCTCACTGATCCACTACAAAAACGAATGAGTTTAGAAAGTCAGGAGTCACTCCTAGCTTTACCTACTTGAGCCCTCATCCATTGACACAGTTGGCTGAGATCCTCCTCTTGGAATGGTTTCTTCTCTTTGCAGTCAAGATCAGGTAAATGACATCCTTCCTTCTTTAATTGTCTGTTTCTCAATATTCTTTTTTTGTTTCAAATCCTCTTGAACCTCTAAATTTTCAGTGCTTCAAGTGCTGGTCCCTTTCCTTCTTCTAGTTCCAGTATCTCCTTAGGTAATCACATTTACTTCCAAAAGTGTAAGTGCCACTCTCTAATTTGATCTTCTACCTAGACTCGGAATTCCCAACTCACGTGCAATTAAATGTCTTATAAGCACTCCACATTAACATGCTTATAACACCATTTGGATTTTAATCAATAATGCATTCCCTTCTCCCAACTTCCTGGTGGCTCAGATGGTTAAAGAATCTGCTTGCAATGCAGGAGATGGTGGTTCTATCCCTGGGTTGGAAAGACCCCCTGGAGGAGGAAATGGCAACCCACTTTAGTATTCTCACCTGGACAATTCCCTGCACAGAGGATTCTGGCAAGCTATAGCCCGTGGTATTACATGATAGTGAGACACGACTGAGTGACAGACTTTCCCCAACTCACTTTAAAATTTCATCTGGAAACACCATGTAAACTGCCTTTCAGTTGTTTTCTCTAACATACTTTTTATTTCTTTTTTCTTAATTTTAAGATATACATTGAACAGATTGTCCCCTTATTATACAAATTGCAAGTATTTACTCTATCATTTGGATTTAAATTTACTCCAGTTCTTTCTTTTTTTTAATTATTTATGTTTTAATTATGTATTTATTTGGTTGCACTGGGTCTTAGTTGTGGCATGTGGGATCTAGTTCCTTGACCAGGGGTCAAACCTGGGCCCCCTGCATTGGGAACACAGAGTCTTAACCACTGGACCACCAGGGAAATCCCCAGTTCTTTCTTAATGGATCTTCAAACCCTTGAAGCTTCTCTTGTCTTGCCTCCCAGGACATGTGCTAGACTGAGGGAAAAAAACCCTCACTGATCCACTACAAAAACGAATGAGTTTAGAAAGTCAGGAGTCACTCCTAGCTTTACCTACTTGAGCCCTCATCCATTGACACAGTTGGCTGAGATCCTCCTCTTGGAATGGTTTCTTCTCTTTGCAGTCAAGATCAGGTAAATGACATCCTTCCTTCTTTAATTGTCTGTTTCTCAATATTCTTTTTTTGTTTCAAATCCTCTTGAACCTCTAAATTTTCAGTGCTTCAAGTGCTGGTCCCTTTCCTTCTTCTAGTTCCAGTATCTCCTTAGGTAATCACATTTACTTCCAAAAGTGTAAGTGCCACTCTCTAATTTGATCTTCTACCTAGACTCGGAATTCCCAACTCACGTGCAATTAAATGTCTTATAAGCACTCCACATTAACATGCTTATAACACCATTTGGATTTTAATCAATAATGCATTCCCTTCTCCCAACTTCCTGGTGGCTCAGATGGTTAAAGAATCTGCTTGCAATGCAGGAGATGGTGGTTCTATCCCTGGGTTGGAAAGACCCCCTGGAGGAGGAAATGGCAACCCACTTTAGTATTCTCACCTGGACAATTCCCTGCACAGAGGATTCTGGCAAGCTATAGCCCGTGGTATTACATGATAGTGAGACACGACTGAGTGACAGACTTTCCCCAACTCACTTTAAAATTTCATCTGGAAACACCATGTAAACTGCCTTCATTCCATCATCTCTAATAGTTCATACCCAATCCTGCTCCACCCCTTTCCAGAATACTATTTAGGGGGCTGGGGCTTGGGAAGTGGAGTAAGGGCTTTTGAAAGAAAAAAAAACACAGTCTTTTCACTTTATATAGCTGATTAACAGTATTGTGATAGTTTCAGGTGGATAGCAAGGGACTTAGCCATACGTATCCATATATCCATTCTCCCTCAAATTCCCATTCAGGCTGCCACATGACAATGAGCAGAGTTCCCTGTGCTATATAGTAAGTCCTTGTGGGTTATCCATTTTAAATATAGCAGTGTGTACTTGTCCATCCCTAACTATTCCTTCCCCTCATTCTTCCACCCTGGCAACCGTAAGTTTGTTTTCTAAGTCCGTAAATTCAACCACTAGAATACTAATCTAAATCAGGTTTCTTTTCATCTTAATTTGGCCAAGGGGCTTGCAGGATCATAGTTCCCTGACCAGGGATTGAACACGCACCCTTGGCAATGAAAGCTTTAAGTCCTACCACTGGACCACTGGGGAATTCCCTCTAATCATTTCTCATAACTTCCCATGGTATTTATGGGAAGGGATAAAATCCCATTAGATAAAATCCCATTGCTAATTCAGTCCTAGATCACTGGCCCTCTGCCTGCGTCTCTTCCTGCCTAAAACTTTCCTCCACGCATCCAAAGTCACTCAGTCAAATCTGACTCTTTTTTACCCCGTGGACTGCCAGGCTCCTCTGTCCATGGGATTATCCCGGCAAAAATACTGGAGTGGGTTACTGTTTCCTCCTCCAGGGGATCTTCCCAACCCAGGAATCGAACCCATCTCCTGTGTCTCCTGCATTAGCAGGCAGGTTGTTTACCACGGAGTCACCAGGGAAGCCCCAGCTTTCCTTCAACCTTTGTCAATTCCAACTAGGACAAGTTCATCCCTACGCCTTCTGCTTCCTTATCTGGCCATCCTTTTCTCTCAAGATTCTGCCAAAGTTTCCCACTTTAGTATTCTCACCTGGACAATTCCCTGCACAGAGGATTCTGGCAAGCTATAGCCCGTGGTATTACATGATAGTGAGACACGACTGAGTGACAGACTTTCCCCAACTCACTTTAAAATTTCATCTGGAAACACCATGTAAACTGCCTTCATTCCATCATCTCTAATAGTTCATACCCAATCCTGCTCCACCCCTTTCCAGAATACTATTTAGGGGGCTGGGGCTTGGGAAGTGGAGTAAGGGCTTTTGAAAGAAAAAAAAACACAGTCTTTTCACTTTATATAGCTGATTAACAGTATTGTGATAGTTTCAGGTGGATAGCAAGGGACTTAGCCATACGTATCCATATATCCATTCTCCCTCAAATTCCCATTCAGGCTGCCACATGACAATGAGCAGAGTTCCCTGTGCTATATAGTAAGTCCTTGTGGGTTATCCATTTTAAATATAGCAGTGTGTACTTGTCCATCCCTAACTATTCCTTCCCCTCATTCTTCCACCCTGGCAACCGTAAGTTTGTTTTCTAAGTCCGTAAATTCAACCACTAGAATACTAATCTAAATCAGGTTTCTTTTCATCTTAATTTGGCCAAGGGGCTTGCAGGATCATAGTTCCCTGACCAGGGATTGAACACGCACCCTTGGCAATGAAAGCTTTAAGTCCTACCACTGGACCACGGGGGAAATTTCCCCTCTAATCATTTCTCATAACTTCCCATGGTATTTATGGGAAGGGATAAAATCCCATTAGATAAAATCCCATTGCTAATTCAGTCCTAGATCACTGGCCCTCTGCCTGCGTCTCTTCCTGCCTAAAACTTTCCTCCACGCATCCAAAGTCACTCAGTCAAATCTGACTCTTTTTTACCCCGTGGACTGCCAGGCTCCTCTGTCCATGGGATTATCCCGGCAAAAATACTGGAGTGGGTTACTGTTTCCTCCTCCAGGGGATCTTCCCAACCCAGGAATCGAACCCATCTCCTGTGTCTCCTGCATTAGCAGGCAGGTTGTTTACCACGGAGTCACCAGGGAAGCCCCAGCTTTCCTTCAACCTTTGTCAATTCCAACTAGGACAAGTTCATCCCTACGCCTTCTGCTTCCTTATCTGGCCATCCTTTTCTCTCAAGATTCTGCCAAAGTTTCCCCTCTTTTCCCCTACAGTTCTCAGCTCAAATACCACCCCTTTGAGAGAGACCTTTCTCTAACTACTCAGCTTGAAATACCTTCCCACTGTTCATAATTATTTTCTCCATATCTGTTTTATCTAACAGTCAATAATATTTTAAATCAAATCAGCACAAAGAAAAATCAGTGAAGGAGAGGGAACACAGATTAAATATTTTTAAAGAAGCCAAGTAAAAGCTAAGTAGATCATGAGTATGTTTCCTATGTGCCAGATTCATATATATTCTTGTTTTTCCTAATTTTATATTTTTTGCCCTGGTTTTTCTCTTATCCTTTTATACCACTGCATTGTATATATTTATGTGTATATATATATATATATATATATATATATATACATAAATATGTATATGTATATATATTTAAAGCTTCCTTAAATACCAAAATCTAGCTTAGATATTTAGAGAAAACCATGATTATGGAAAGGATCTTCAGAGGAAAGCTTACCTTTCTTTGTAATCCTTAGTACTTCCTTTTGGGAAAACAGCTAACGAAATGAAGACCAATGAGCTCTGATCCACCAAGCTACTCCCTGAATCCCTCCCTCTCATTATCAGGTAGAAAACCTGTCAAGTTTCATGTCTATTCATATAATAAATCTAGGCTAGTGGTTATCAAACTTCAGGGGAACACTAGAATCATCTCAGCTTACTCAAACAGATTTCTGGGCCCGCCTAAGAGTCTCCTTGGGTAGATCCAAGGTGGAGTCTTAATTTGCATTTTAATGAGTTCTATGAAAGCCAAATAGTGCCAATTTGGTCACTCAGTCAAATCTGACTCTTTACCCGTGGACTGCCAGGCTCCTCTGTCCATGGGATTATCCCAAAAATACTGGAGTGGGTTACTGTTTCCTCCTCCAGGGGATCTTCCCAACCCAGGAATCGAACCCATCTCCTGTGTCTCCTGCATTAGCAGGCAGGTTGTTTACCACGGAGTCACCAGGGAAGCCCCAGCTTTCCTTCAACCTTTGTCAATTCCAACTAGGACAAGTTCATCCCTACGCCTTCTGCTTCCTTATCTGGCCATCCTTTTCTCTCAAGATTCTGCCAAAGTTTCCCCTCTTTTCCCCTACAGTTCTCAGCTCAAATACCACCCCTTTGAGAGAGACCTTTCTCTAACTACTCAGCTTGAAATACCTTCCCACTGTTCATAATTATTTTCTCCATATCTGTTTTATCTAACAGTCAATAATATTTTAAATCAAATCAGCACAAAGAAAAATCAGTGAAGGAGAGGGAACACAGATTAAATATTTTTAAAGAAGCCAAGTAAAAGCTAAGTAGATCATGAGTATGTTTCCTATGTGCCAGATTCATATATATTCTTGTTTTTCCTAATTTTATATTTTTTGCCCTGGTTTTTCTCTTATCCTTTTATACCACTGCATTGTATATATTTATGTGTGTATATATATATATATATATATATATATATACATAAATATGTATATGTATATATATTTAAAGCTTCCTTAAATACCAAAATCTAGCTTAGATATTTAGAGAAAACCATGATTATGGAAAGGATCTTCAGAGGAAAGCTTACCTTTCTTTGTAATCCTTAGTACTTCCTTTTGGGAAAACAGCTAACGAAATGAAGACCAATGAGCTCTGATCCACCAAGCTACTCCCTGAATCCCTCCCTCTCATTATCAGGTAGAAAACCTGTCAAGTTTCATGTCTATTCATATAATAAATCTAGGCTAGTGGTTATCAAACTTCAGGGGAACACTAGAATCATCTCAGCTTACTCAAACAGATTTCTGGGCCCCGCCCTAAGAGTCTCCTTGGGGTAGATCCAAGGTGGAGTCTTAATTTGCATTTTAATGAGTTCTTATGAAATGCCAAATAGTCAGGGACATTCTTCAGGCGATTCAGTCTCTGTGGCTGGGTAAATTATTTTGCTCTTTGCTATACCTCTAAGGGGCTACTATCTGGTAGGTGCTACGTAAGTATTTTTGTCGTTGGTTTGTTTTTTGTTTTTCATGAGCATCGTGTACAAAGTAACAATTTCACAGGAAGAAATTCTTCTACAAGCCATTACCCTAGAATCTCATTCTGTACTTCCCTTAGCCATCCCATTTTGTCTTAAGCCATTAAATAGTTTCATTAGAGAACAATGTCCGATTCCATTGCTGAAAGAAGCGATCATTGCCTATTTGTAGGTAGAAAAGAGCAGAAATAGCTGCCTGACTGAGGCTCTAGATGGGAGGTCTTCCTGGGAGGCTTCCCAGGTGATGCTAATGATAAAGAACCCACCTGCTAATACAGGTAGACATAAGAGGCAAGGCTTGGATTCCTGGGTCAGGAAGATCCCTTGGAGAGGAAAATGGCATCCCACTCCAGTATTCCTGCCCAGAGAATAACCATGGACAAAGGAGCCTGGCAGTCAACACTCCTTTCGTGCTCAGTCATGTCTGACTTTGCGACCCCATGGTCTGTAGCCCGCCAGGTTCGCAGTCAGACACAACTGAAGCAACTTAGCACAAGCTCAGCGGAAGGAAAATCTTCACAGCTCCCCAAGTCTTATAATTCTGTCTCTGGAATTTTTTTTTTTTAATTTTAAACTTTGTTTGCATCAATCAGTGCACTGCTGATCAGACATCAGTGCCTGTTTTTTTGTTGCGGTGTTTTTAAAACTGTTGGACAGGACAATGAAAAACTCCTGCTTGTTATCTGATCTTCCAAAACCTAGTTCAACCCTATGGAAATTGATTGCCTTTATCTTCAGCAACAGCTAACGAAATAAACCAATGAGCTCTGATCCACCAAGCTACTCCCTGAATCCCTCCCTCTCATTATCAGGTAGAAAACCTGTCAAGTTTCATGTCTATTCATATAATAAATCTAGGCTAGTGGTTATCAAACTTCAGGGGAACACTAGAATCATCTCAGCTTACTCAAACAGATTTCTGGGCCCCGCCTAAGAGTCTCCTTGGGGTAGATCCAAGGTGGAGTCTTAATTTGCATTTTAATGAGTTCTTATGAAATGCCAAATAGTCAGGGACATTCTTCAGGCGATTCAGTCTCTGTGGCTGGGTAAATTATTTTGCTCTTTGCTATACCTCTAAGGGGCTACTATCTGGTAGGTGCTACGTAAGTATTTTTGTCGTTGGTTTGTTTTTTGTTTTTCATGAGCATCGTGTACAAAGTAACAATTTCACAGGAAGAAATTCTTCTACAAGCCATTACCCTAGAATCTCATTCTGTACTTCCCTTAGCCATCCCATTTTGTCTTAAGCCATTAAATAGTTTCATTAGAGAACAATGTCCGATTCCATTGCTGAAAGAAGCGATCATTGCCTATTTGTAGGTAGAAAAGAGCAGAAATAGCTGCCTGACTGAGGCTCTAGATGGGAGGTCTTCCTGGGAGGCTTCCCAGGTGATGCTAATGATAAAGAACCCACCTGCTAATACAGGTAGACATAAGAGGCAAGGCTTGGATTCCTGGGTCAGGAAGATCCCTTGGAGAGGAAAATGGCATCCCACTCCAGTATTCCTGCCCAGAGAATAACCATGGACAAAGGAGCCTGGCAGTCAACACTCCTTTCGTGCTCAGTCATGTCTGACTTTGCGACCCCATGGTCTGTAGCCCGCCAGGTTCGCAGTCAGACACAACTGAAGCAACTTAGCACAAGCTCAGCGGAAGGAAAATCTTCACAGCTCCCCAAGTCTTATAATTCTGTCTCTGGAATTTTTTTTTTTTAATTTTAAACTTTGTTTGCATCAATCAGTGCACTGCTGATCAGACATCAGTGCCTGTTTTTTTGTTGCGGTGTTTTTAAAACTGTTGGACAGGACAATGAAAAACTCCTGCTTGTTATCTGATCTTCCAAAACCTAGTTCCACCCTGTGGAATCTTAACTATACGTCATTGCCCTTTATCTTCAGCAACAGTCCCCACCCAAACCCTTTTCTCTTTCTAATCAGTCACATTCTTTTCTGTGTGTCCTTCCCTCCTGAGCCTCCACCTCGATCCTTTTTCTATTCAGTCTGCCTTTTTCTTTTAAGCTTTGATCCTGCCAAATTCTGTCAAGATTTTATCAATTTCCTAGTCATTTTTTCTTATTGTCATGAGCGTTCATAACTTATATGATTTCGTTCTGGTATAGGAAAACATTGTAACCTTTGAATTAAAAGGTAAAACAGCAAGCAAAATTCTCCTATCTTGGAGGCTTATGAGGTTTATATTAGACTCTATGTAAATAGTAAATTATTCTGGAAGACTATGTCTTTTAACTAAGATTATTCTAGAAACAGTACTATGCAATACAATATGTTAAGCTCTTTTGATGTGTATGTATTTCCCATGATCCTGTGAGAAACATTTTTTCAATAGATTTTAAAGCTGATAAAGCTGATGGGTAAAGTATCTGCCTGCAGTGCAGGAGACCTGGTACAATTCCTGGGTCTGGAAGATTCCCTGCTGAAGGAACTGGCAACCCACTCGAGTATTCTTGCCTGGGAAATCCCATGGAAGGAAGAACTTGGGGTCACAAGGAGTCAGGCACAACTTAGCGACTAAACTGCCACCACCACCATTTCCCACAATCCTGTGAGAAACATTATATCAATACATTTTATAGCTGATAAAGCTGATAATTTTGAGGTTAAGTAATTCAGGGGACTCAGTACAGAAAATTTTAGATACGGGATTTGAATCACAACCAAGCTTCATAATACTTCCTCACCTCTGTTAAATGTTAAGTAAGACTTTTTGCCAACTTATAAAAGTAAATGCCTCAAATTTGAATTAAAATTTATCACAAGTTACTTTCATAGACTCCCAATGGTATAGTCGATATCTATGAGTACTTCAATCATTTCACTTAAACATCCACCGCCCCTCCCACCTTCCCAAGTGGCTCAGTGGTAAAGAACCTGCCTGCCGATGCAGGAGACCCTGGTTCGAGCCCTGGTCTGGAAAGATCCCACATGCTGCAAAGCAACTAAGCTCATGTGCCACAACTACTAAGCCAGTGTCTAGAGCCCAGAAACCACAACTACTGAGCTGGTACACAGATATTGAAACCCACACACCCTAGAGCCCATGTGCTTCACAAGAGAAGCCATGACAGAGAAGCCCTTGCCTAGCCCCTGCTCACTACAAGTACAGGAAAGCCTGCATGGCAACAGCCACCCAGCACAGGCATAAATAAATTTTAAAAAAGTTTTTTAAATAAAATATCCCCCCTAAGCATTAAATACTTCTGACAAATTAAGCTTATAAAAAGAGTAAACCTGGGGCTTCCCTGATGGTCCACTGGGTAGAGTCCACCTTGCAGTCCAAGGGGTGCCAGTTCTATCCCTGGCCCAGGAAGATCCCACGTGCCACAGAGCGCCTGCACTGGTGTGTCCAATTACGAGCCAGCACTCTGGAGCACATGCACCTAGAGCTGGTGCTCTGCTATGAGAGAGGCCATTGAGAAGGGAGGCCTACACAAACCAAAGAATAAAGATGGATGAAAATGAATACATAAAAAAAACAATAAAAGAGGCCAAAACATTTTTTTAAAAAAAGAGTAAACCTGGAGTTTTTAAATATGACACTGCTTTGTATATATTTGGGGCTCTACTTAAATTCACAGATCTTAAATCAGTGTCTCAGTTTGTGTATTTTAGATTGCAGTTATGCGGCTATTACCATAAACTATGTACTCCTAAACATTAAGAATAACACTAAATAGATGCTTAGGTGCTCAACACCAAAATATTTAGAATGTGGTTATGATTGGTTAAAATGTACTAACCAACAAGGAGATAATTTGCTTCTTTGTTAGATGAAGCTGGAAACCTGCACTGGGTATGAGCGCTGGTGCTGCAGGTATCCGGGGTATTTATCAGGCAAACTGACATCTTACTCTGAATCTAATGAATCCCTTCCCCCGTGATTATTTTGCAGTTCCTTTTCACCCTTCACAGAGTAACATAATGACCAGATACATCTGCCAGAATGATCACTAGGATCTTGTCACAGACCCTGGCAGGGCTCTGAACGTTATTCACTGTGTTAGTGGCCCCATAGCTTCCTATTTCTGAAACTGAAAACCTGCCTCCCCTCTCAATAACATACACACATCATTATAGGTTGTTGCAGGATTTTTTTCCCCTCGATTCAATAGAGTTACCTCTTCTAAGGAAGGTGCTCTCCTGTGAGACTCTAGTGTCTTATACAGAAGATCCAGGGGTTCTTGGCATAAATATTACATGCTTATGCTCACTACAAGTACAGGAAAGCCTGCATGGCAACAGCCACCCAGCACAGGCATAAATAAATTTTAAAAAAGTTTTTTAAATAAAATATCCCCCCTAAGCATTAAATACTTCTGACAAATTAAGCTTATAAAAAGAGTAAACCTGGGGCTTCCCTGATGGTCCACTGGGTAGAGTCCACCTTGCAGTCCAAGGGGTGCCAGTTCTATCCCTGGCCCAGGAAGATCCCACGTGCCACAGAGCGCCTGCACTGGTGTGTCCAATTACGAGCCAGCACTCTGGAGCACATGCACCTAGAGCTGGTGCTCTGCTATGAGAGAGGCCATTGAGAAGGGAGGCCTACACAAACCAAAGAATAAAGATGGATGAAAATGAATACATAAAAAAAACAATAAAAGAGGCCAAAACATTTTTTTAAAAAAAGAGTAAACCTGGAGTTTTTAAATATGACACTGCTTTGTATATATTTGGGGCTCTACTTAAATTCACAGATCTTAAATCAGTGTCTCAGTTTGTGTATTTTAGATTGCAGTTATGCGGCTATTACCATAAACTATGTACTCCTAAACATTAAGAATAACACTAAATAGATGCTTAGGTGCTCAACACCAAAATATTTAGAATGTGGTTATGATTGGTTAAAATGTACTAACCAACAAGGAGATAATTTGCTTCTTTGTTAGATGAAGCTGGAAACCTGCACTGGGTATGAGCGCTGGTGCTGCAGGTATCCGGGGTATTTATCAGGCAAACTGACATCTTACTCTGAATCTAATGAATCCCTTCCCCCGTGATTATTTTGCAGTTCCTTTTCACCCTTCACAGAGTAACATAATGACCAGATACATCTGCCAGAATGATCACTAGGATCTTGTCACAGACCCTGGCAGGGCTCTGAACGTTATTCACTGTGTTAGTGGCCCCATAGCTTCCTATTTCTGAAACTGAAAACCTGCCTCCCCTCTCAATAACATACACACATCATTATAGGTTGTTGCAGGATTTTTTTCCCCTCGATTCAATAGAGTTACCTCTTCTAAGGAAGGTGCTCTCCTGTGAGACTCTAGTGTCTTATACAGAAGATCCAGGGGTTCTTGGACCTCATTATGAAAAGGAAAGCTTGCTAGTAACTCCTATTGGAGGTTGCTATGCTAGATTTATAAAACAGAAGTTACAGAACAAACTTACGTATAAATTATAAAGTGAAAATTTATTATCCCCAGTCATAATAGGGTCTTTTTCTTCTTTAAAATTTTTTTATTGATGTGAAATGCTATACATACGGTTAAGAATTATAAAAGCGTACAGCCTCAGTGATTTATCAAAGAGTGGATATACATATGACCATAACCCAAAACAACACTTTTATAGAACACTGTCGGCTCCTCAAATGCTGCCTTCGTTCTTCCCTCTTCGCTGTTCACTCCTTCTCACGATAACAACTGTTGTCACCTGTATTTTTTAATATAAATATGCATCCTTGAAATAAAAGTTTTTCTTCTTTTTTTACAGTTTTACTTAAAAAAAAAAAAAAAAGATGAGGTCTTTGAAACTCCCAAATCTCCATGTTTGACACATGAGGGATACAAATACTTTTTCAACCTGTATCACTTTGAAAAACCAAGATATTAAAAGAGGAGAAAGTGATTGAGCATGTACCCCTGAAATTTTAAGAGACAATTTTACCCTGCAGTTTTTCATCTTCTCAGTGGTAAACACCATGAGGCTCTTGTTCTCAAGACATAAAACAGATCTCATCAAAGTGCATCTGATCTCTCACACAGAACCTCTACAAGTTATTTTTGCTAGTCTTTAAGTCCACCCTGTGAGGACTTTGCTATCTCAGCCATCATCCCCAGCTACAGGTTACACTTTGCATCTCTTGTCTTGAACATTTATTTTATTTTTAATTGTTCCTTTTCACCCTTCACAGAGTAACATAATGACCAGATACATCTGCCAGAATGATCACTAGGATCTTGTCACAGACCCTGGCAGGGCTCTGAACGTTATTCACTGTGTTAGTGGCCCCATAGCTTCCTATTTCTGAAACTGAAAACCTGCCTCCCCTCTCAATAACATACACACATCATTATAGGTTGTTGCAGGATTTTTTTCCCCTCGATTCAATAGAGTTACCTCTTCTAAGGAAGGTGCTCTCCTGTGAGACTCTAGTGTCTTATACAGAAGATCCAGGGTTCTTGGACCTCATTATGAAAAGGAAAGCTTGCTAGTAACTCCTATTGGAGGTTGCTATGCTAGATTTATAAAACAGAAGTTACAGAACAAACTTACGTATAAATTATAAAGTGAAAATTTATTATCCCCAGTCATAATAGGGTCTTTTTCTTCTTTAAAATTTTTTTATTGATGTGAAATGCTATACATACGGTTAAGAATTATAAAAGCGTACAGCCTCAGTGATTTATCAAAGAGTGGATATACATATGACCATAACCCAAAACAACACTTTTATAGAACACTGTCGGCTCCTCAAATGCTGCCTTCGTTCTTCCCTCTTCGCTGTTCACTCCTTCTCACGATAACAACTGTTGTCACCTGTATTTTTTAATATAAATATGCATCCTTGAAATAAAAGTTTTTCTTCTTTTTTTACAGTTTTACTTAAAAAAAAAAAAAAAGATGAGGTCTTTGAAACTCCCAAATCTCCATGTTTGACACATGAGGGATACAAATACTTTTTCAACCTGTATCACTTTGAAAAACCAAGATATTAAAAGAGGAGAAAGTGATTGAGCATGTACCCCTGAAATTTTAAGAGACAATTTTACCCTGCAGTTTTTCATCTTCTCAGTGGTAAACACCATGAGGCTCTTGTTCTCAAGACATAAAACAGATCTCATCAAAGTGCATCTGATCTCTCACACAGAACCTCTACAGGTTATTTTTGCTAGTCTTTAAGTCCACCCTGTGAGGACTTTGCTATCTCAGCCATCATCCCCAGCTACAGGTTACACTTTGCATCTCTTGTCTTGAACATTTATTTTATTTTTTAATTGTACTATTATTATTATTATTATTTTATTCCAAAAAAACTTTTTTTGACCATGTCATGCAGCACGTGGGATCTTAGTTCCCTGACTAGAAGACCAAACCTGTGTCCCTACGATGGGAAGGCAGAGTCTTAAATTACTGGGACCTTCACCAAAGTCCCTTACCTTGTAAATTTCTTTACACTTAAAGCAGGCCCTGTAATCAGGGATTTCTTTCCAATTTCTTAAGAGGCAATCACAAGACGTGCCCACATTCAACTGTTAGTGGTTTCTTCAAATTGTGTAAGCAGATAGAACAAGTCCCCTCTTGCATGAGATCTGGTAGTGGACAGTGGAGGCAGTCACTGTCCTTTTCAGGAAGGCAGAGAGGGATTAAGGAGAAAGGAATTTCACTTTAACCTGGTGTCTTGCAAGATTAGAGATTTATCTCAAAGTCAGCTCACAATCACATTCTTATCTTCTCACTTAATGCTGTCTTTTTCCCCACCTTTTTTCACTTTTTAAAATCGAAGTATGTTAATGTACAATTTAAGTACACAATATAGTGATTCACTATTTTTAAAGGTTATACTCCACTTATTATAAACTATTGGCTTTAATGGCCATCCTTACACCGCTGAGAGGCTGGGTGAGACTTTGATCTATCTGAGATCTCACTCAGAATGTTAGCTCCTTTCACATTTCTGCTGGAAACTCTTGTTTCCAAGATGAGGAGGGAAACAGACGGTTTTGGTAAGAGGCAGGGTAGAAACATGACCAAGGGACCAATTGCACTGCAGTGGAGCCTAGTCTTAGGGAGTAGTTTTGTTTGCTGAAGTCCTGGCTCTCAAGTTTCACTGCATTTAAGAATCCTCTGGAGAGCTTGAACAAAGCTGTGGTTTCTAAGCTTTAGAGTGCATCGGTCACCAGGAGGTCTTGTTCAAGCACAGACTGCTGGGCTCCACTCCAGAGGCTTTGATTCAGTAAGTCTGGGGTGGGGCTCAAGAGTTTACATTTCCAAGTTCAAGACGATGCTGAGAAGTACTCTACCAATTAGGGCATAGTTGTTCAGTCACTCAGTCATTTCCGACTCTTTGCAACTGCAGCACACCAGGCTTCCCTGTCCTTTACTACTATCTCCCTGAGTTTGCCCAGATTCATGTCCATTGCATTGGTGATGCTACATAACCATTTCATCCTCTGTCACCTCCTTCTCCTTCTTTCAATCTTTCCCAGCATAGGGGTCTTTTCCAATGAGTCTGTTCCTTGCATCAGGTGACCAAAGTATTAAAGCTTCAGCTCAGTCTTTCCAGTGAATATTAAGTGTTGATTTCCTTTAGAATTGATCTCCTTGCTGTCCAAGGGACTCTCAAGAGTCTTCTCCAACACCACAGTTTGAAGGCATCGATTCTTCAGTGCTCAGCCTTCTTTACGGTCCAACTCTCAGATTCATACATGACTAATGAGAAAACCATAGCTTTGACTGTACGGGCCTTTGTCGGCAAAGTGATGTCTCTGTTTTTTAATATGCTGACTCGATTTTTCATAGTTTTCCTTCCAAGGAGCAAGCATCTTTCAATTTCATGACTAAACCAACCCAATCAGAACCTCTGGAGGTCGTCCATAGGCTACAGGAATTGTTTAACTTACCAGGTGAATGTATACAACTAAGTTTGAGAACGATAACTCTAAGAGACTGCAAGAATTTAAAAGGAAGTATTTTGGGGCAGCCAGAAGGTGGCATATATGAAGCCTCAATGCCCTAGCCTAACCTGTGACCATGAAGCCTGCTTTGTGTCCCCACCTGTTTTGCCAGCAAAGATTCTATCTTTGGGAGATACTCTTCTTCAAGTATCCCCAAGTCTTTTCTGTTTCTTAATCTTTCCTTTAACAGCTCCGGAAAGGTGCTTAGCACTTAGTTCTTACATTTGCAATAATTTTCATCAAACACACTTACACAGTACCTGATTATAGCATGAATTGCTATAATTCATGAATTCCTAGTTATGCTTAAGACCCCCAGTCTTCTTTAGGGTTCTCTCAAACTATACTTGGTATTCCAGTCCAACAGGTATTTTCTTAGATCTGTGCATCTCAGTATCCAAGAAAGTGCAACAGTGGTTAGGAAAGGTGTTAATTTGTTTTTCCCAAGAGATTCCATGTGCTCACTTAAGCTCTGTCACAAACTTACTCTGGTAAGACCTTAACCTCTGCAGGTGAAAACAATAAACATGAGAGGCGCGCCACCTGGCTGGATCTGGTGCCAATTACCATTGGTTAGTTGGAAGGGGGAGACACACCTATTAATTAGACTGGATCTTTGCAAAACCAATAAACCTGTTTCTGGTCATGGTTGTAAACTCCTTAAGGTTAATGCTTGTGGCTCCTTCCATCCTGTGGAAATGTCAGTATAGCTCTGTGGGTAATAGCATGGGCTTGGGAGTAAAGGAACCCCTGGTGGCTTGGTGGCAGAGAGCCCGACTGCCAATGCAGGAGACTCCAGTTCGATCCCTGGGTCCAAAAGATCCCTTGGAGAAGGAAATGCAACCCACTCCAGTATTTTTTCCTGGGATCTTCTATGAACAGAATCACTTGGAGGGCTACAGTTCATGGGGTCACAAAAGAGTCAGACACAATTTAGCAACTAAACAACTAGAGTTAGGCCACCTCTGAAGATTTAGGGCAAGGTTCATAACCAACGTTTGTTTTCTCATCTGTAAGCAGAGCTAGAACTAATATCTACCCACTAGGGCTGCTGGGAGCATTAATTAAGTAAATACATACAAGTGTCAGAAGGGAACTCCCTGGCGGTCCAGTGGTTAGGACTCCGTGCTCCCACTGAGGAGGACTGAAGTTGAATCCCTGGTTGCAGAACCAAGATCCTATAAGCTGTACATGTGATCACAAAAAAGAGAAAAAAGAGAGAGAGAGAGAGAAAGAGAGAGAGAATGGTGCTTGGCAAAGAGCCAGAGTTGCCATTTTATACTAGTTACTCTCATGCTTTTTCCCCCTGAAGATACTTTTTTTTGGTGAGAGAATCTTAGAAATAAATGTTAACATTTTCTGGAGAAAAGCAAAAGCAGACTTTTCCATTAAAATATGAGTAAGCAACAAATATACACAAAAACATCTGTTTCCCTACCTATAAAATATTTGTCTAATGGGAGATAATTGTTTTTCTAATTTACCGAGTATAGCACACCTGGAGTGTAAAGATATTTAATAATTCCTGTTGAATTCAGTCATAGGCATCGCATAAAGAGTGCCACATGATAGGAGCAAGACACGAAACTAGTGACCTTTACATTCTTTTATTAAATCTAGCATTATCCTTTACCTATTAAATCCTGTTTATATGGCAGTAACTCAAAATTATTTATCTATAATAACCTCAAATCACATGCTCCCTATTAAAAAAGGGAAAAAGAGGGGATAAATGTGTACCTATGGCTGATTCACATTGTTGTACAGAAGAAACAGGGACAACATTGTAAAGTAATTATCCTTCAATGGAAAAAAATTAAAAATAATGATAATTAAAAAAAAAAAAACAACTGGGGGCTTCCCTGGTAGTCCATTGGGTAAACAGTCCGCCTTACAGTGCAAGGGGAACCGGTTCGATCCCTGGCACGGGAAGATCCCACATGCCTCAGACTGGCTGGACCGGTATGTCCAATTACCAGCTGGCATTCTGGAGTGCATGCACCCAGAGCTGGAGCTCTGCAATGAGAGAGGCCACTGCGATGGGAGGCCCACACAGGACAAAGAATTAAGATGGATGAAAATAAATAAATGAAGGACCAATACAAGAGGCCAAAATTAAAAAAAAAAAAAAGACTGGAACTGAAGAAAATAGGGAAAGAAGTTAAGCTATAACTCCTTTTTTCTAGTAGCCCATCCTAAATTTAGACCATGTCTTTTTATTCTTAGTTTTCACTATTTGTTTGAACTACTTTTTAAAAAAGTTTCCTGCTCAGGCTTCCCAATTCACACATTTTTATTCTTTTCCTTGGCTTTCCTTTTTTTTTTTTTTTTTTTTTTATCTCTTTAGAAGAGAAAGTACATAAAGCGTCCAGCATGAAGCCCAGAACAAGTACATTTTCAACAGCTGACTTTTCTTAACGCAAAGGGATGAACAAATAAAAGGTTTATTCTTCAGAAAAAACAAACAAAACGCCGCACCTTAAATTCTCACATAAGACGTGTAAATTGTCAGGGCTCTGGAAGGCAATTCTCAACCACAGACCTTGGCAACTCAGCGGGAGCTGCTGGGTTACAGCTTTAAACTGAGTATGAATTTTTAGCATCAGGGCCTTCCCGTCTGATCTGCGCTCCAGGTGTAGTCCATAGAACCAACCTGCTACCTGGAAAGAATAACAAAGGTGAATATTTCCAAGCCAAATTAGGTCTTTTCATATGTCTTAGATAAAAAGAATGTTACAATCTAGATTTCTTTCATTATTGTAATAGTTTGACCCACTGTCAGATCATGCATTTGATTCTTCAAATATCCCCACAGTTTTCTCACTTCTAAATAGTAGCTCATTCATTTATGTGAAATGTACTTATGCTGTTAGTTTAAACGACCAGATCAAATGAAGTTTTCCCTGATTTTCCAGGGAGAATGAAATGTTTCCTCTACAAAAATGACAAAGCAGTCAATAAATTTAAATTCTACCACTCTTTTTTCTTTTTTTAAAGCTCTTCATTTTGACTTATAAGATCTTCCTCGATCAGGGATTGAATCTGCAATGTTGACAATGAAAGCGTGCAGTCCTAACCACTCGACCACCAGAAAACTCCTCAATCAGGTCAGTCGCTCATTCATGTGTGACTCTTCATGACCCCATGGACTGCAGCACGGCAGGCTTCCTTGTTCATCACCATCTCCCGGAGCTTGCTCAAACTCATGTCCATGGACTCAGTGATGCTGTCCTACCATCTTGTCCTCAGTTGTCCCCTTCTCCTCCTGCCTTCTGTTCCCCAAACATCATGGTCTAGGGAACTCTTGGCCTTCCGTGTATCTTTGAGGCCCCTCTTTCCTGTGTGTTCCAACCTTAACTGCAGGTTGGTGATAGCTGTGACTGTGGACCTCTCAGGGATCCTTTTGGTCACCTCTGTAGGAGGAGACAGGCCAGAGAAAAAGCTATTTGAGTTGTTGATCTCAGAAATCCTGTCTGATAGTACAGTGCCTGGAAGGTTGGTATAATGAACTCTGGGAGGGCTGGTCCACTATAAACTTCTTCATCTTGAATTAAAACTAATTGATGTGTTCAGAGAAAAGGTAAAGAAGTCTGCATTGCCAGTAGTGAGTGTAACCAGTGACTTCAGATGCTTGTCACATGATCATGCCATAATGAGTGATTTTTTTTCCCATTCTCTCTCTCTCTTTTTTTTTTTTTTTTTATAATGAGAGTTGTTTAATCTCCTTCTGAAAGCACTGGGGCCTTATTTTTTCCACTGACAGAATTTGAAATGTTGTAGACCAGCCTGACTTCAGATGCTTGTCAACATGCCATGCTCACTTCTGAATATTTCCAAGCCAAATAGTTTTCATTCATTTAATCGTTTCATTATTGTAATAGTTTGACCCACTGTCAGATCATGCATTTGATTCTTCAAATATCCCCACAGTTTTCTCACTTCTAAATAGTAGCTCATTCATTTATGTGAAATGTACTTATGCTGTTAGTTTAAAGGACCAGATCAAATGAAGTTTTCCCTGATTTTCCAGGGAGAATGAAATGTTTCCTCTACAAAAATGACAAAGCAGTCAATAAATTTAAATTCTACCACTCTTTTTTCTTTTTTTAAAGCTCTTCATTTTGACTTATAAGATCTTCCTCGATCAGGGATTGAATCTGCAATGTTGACAATGAAAGCGTGCAGTCCTAACCACTCGACCACCAGAAAACTCCTCAATCAGGTCAGTCGCTCATTCATGTGTGACTCTTCATGACCCCATGGACTGCAGCACGGCAGGCTTCCTTGTTCATCACCATCTCCCGGAGCTTGCTCAAACTCATGTCCATGGACTCAGTGATGCTGTCCTACCATCTTGTCCTCAGTTGTCCCCTTCTCCTCCTGCCTTCTGTTCCCCAAACATCATGGTCTAGGGAACTCTTGGCCTTCCGTGTATCTTTGAGGCCCCTCTTTCCTGTGTGTTCCAACCTTAACTGCAGGTTGGTGATAGCTGTGACTGTGGACCTCTCAGGGATCCTTTTGGTCACCTCTGTAGGAGGAGACAGGCCAGAGAAAAAGCTATTTGAGTTGTTGATCTCAGAAATCCTGTCTGATAGTACAGTGCCTGGAAGGTTGGTATAATGAACTCTGGGAGGGCTGGTCCACTATAAACTTCTTCATCTTGAATTAAAACTAATTGATGTGTTCAGAGAAAAGGTAAAGAAGTCTGCATTGCCAGTAGTGAGTGTAACCAGTGACTTCAGATGCTTGTCACATGATCATGCCATAATGAGTGATTTTTTTTCCCATTCTCTCTCTCTCTTTTTTTTTTTTTTTTGATAATGAGAGTTGTCTAATCTCCTTCTGAAAGCACTGGAGCCTTATTTATTCCACTGACAGAATTGGAAATGTTTACTCACTCACAAGACAGTAAGTGGGACTTCCCTGGCAGTCTAGTGGTTAAGATCCTGCACTTCCAAAGCAGATGGCTCAGGTTCCATCACTGGTCTGGGAACTAAGATTCTACATGTCTCGAAGCGAGGCCAAATTAAATAAATAGAATTTATTTATTTTGAAAAAAGACAATAAGAGAGATGCAGCATACTGGTGACAGAAGAGAATGACAGGGAGAAGACCCAGCTTTCTAGCCCAGGCCTGACTCATAAATCTAAGCATTCCAGGAACTAATGCAATCTATTTGAGTCTCTTCATCATCTTTAGAAGGTAGTTGGACTGTATGCCCTCTCGGCTTCCAGTTTGACAAAAGACTGTGATTCTACAGCAACATGATTCCCTTGCCTGTTCATTTAAAGCTTTTTTACAGACAAACTAAGTCCTTGCTATGTGCAAAAGGATCTTAAGATATGGTCATTGTGTTGAGTTTATGGAAGGAGCTTATTTGGAACAGACCAGGATGAGTGGATTTAGAGCACGAGAATCTCCCCATTCCAAACTGGAATACAGACTTTGTGATGTAGGGCTTATTCTAATGATCCTGGTCAGTATGAAAGACGTCGAAGTCTGTGTGGGAATAATACACTGAATGTAGGTGGCAATTACGACATTTCTTTACCAGAGGTGGCAATTCATGTTCGTGTAGTTCCTTTTTTTTTTTTTTTTTTGGTACATATGTGTTTGCAAGACCCTTGAACGTGACCATGTTAGTTGTTTAGTCATGTCCAGCTCTTTCTGATTCATGGACTGAAGCCCTCTAGGCTGCTCTGTTCATGGAATTCCCAGGCAAGAATACTGGAGTGAGTTGCCATACTCTCCTCCAGGGATCTTTCCAACCCAGGGATTGGTCTTCCCCACTGCAGGCCGATTCTTTTTTTCCATACAAATTTTATTTATTATTATTATTATTACAGGATTTTGCTGTTTACTGCCACACATGGACCCAAATCCACCATAGGCATACATATGTCCCACGCCTCCCAGCCCCCCCATCTCCCTCCCTATCTCACTCCTCCAGATTGCCACCCAGCCCCTGTTTGAGATCTCCTAATCCCACAGCATATTTCCCTCCCTCACACCAGTGTCCATAAGACTGTTCTCCATGTCCGCCTCTCCATTGCTTCTCTGCCTATTCATTTATCAGCACCATTTTTCTAGATTCCATACACATGTGTCAGTATACAGTGTTTATCTTTCTCTCTCTGACATACCTCACTCTGTATAATAGATTCTGGATTCATGCACCTCATTAGAATTGACTCAGATGCATTTCTTTTTATGACTGAGAAATATTCCATTGTAAATATGTACCACAAGCTTCTTCATCCATTCACCTGTCAATGGACATCTAGGTTGCATCCATGTCCTAGCTATTGTAAATCATGCTGCAATGAACAATGGGATACATGTGTCTCTTTCAATTTTGATTTCCTCAGGGCATATGCCTAGTAGTGGGATTGCTGGGTCTTATGGTGGCTCTATTCCAAGTTTTCTGAGGAATCTCTACTCTGTCTTCAATAGTGACTGTATCAGTTCACATTCTCACCAACAGTGCAAGAGGGTTCGCTTTTCTCCACACCCTCTCCAGCATTTAATGTTTGTAGACTTTTTTGATGATGGTCATTCCAACTAGTGTGAGATGATAATCTCATTGTAGTTTTGATTTGCATTTCTCTAACAATGAGTGATGTTGAGTATCTTTTCATATGTTTGTTAGCCATTTGTATGTCTTCTTTGGAGAGGTGTCTGTTGAGGTCTTTTTCCCATTTTTGGATTGGGTTGTTTGTTTTTTTGGTGTTGAGTTGTCTGAGCTGCTTGTATATTTTGGAAATTAATTCTTTGTTGGTTGTTTCATTTGCTAATATTTTCTCCCACTCTGAGGGGTGTATTTTCACCTTGTTTATAGTTTATTTTGCTGTGTAAAAGCTTTTAAGTTTCATCTGTTCCCACTTGTCCATTTTAGTCTTTATTGCCATCACACTAGGAGATGGGTCATAGAAGATTTTGCTTTGACTTATGTCACTGAGTGTTCCCAGGCAGATTCTTCAGCTGAGCCACCAGATCCTGCAAGACCCTCACTTGAGACTAATTCCCAACAACATTTGGAAGCTGTGCCGCCAGTTACTAGCCTAGAAGCAGTCTGAACAGTAGAGATTTCATGACCCCAAACTGTAAACTAGTGTAGCTTTTCGCTCTCATGCTTCCTTTTTCTAGCACAAGTTTGCATCTGACTCATTCACAAACAACATATGATTAAAATATCAACAACTTCAGAAAAATGAGTTTTGATTAGGATGACGGAAGGTGGAGTCAGTGTCATTTAGGGCTAGAAAACTTTTGACAAAAGTTCAGGATAAGGAAACATTCAACATTCTGCAGGAGACAAGTGGAAAGAAGAAAGAATTAGAAGCATGAAAGTCAGAAAGGAACTGATGGAATAAAACACATAATGGAGAACCAAGAAAGTGTGCCAAGCTGGAGAGTGAGAGGAGAAAAATAGAAATAAAGTATGATGAATTTAGAGCTTTACAGGTGGCGCTAGTGGTAAAGAACTCACCTCTCAATGCAGGAGACATAAGAGATGCAGGTTCAATCCCTGGGTCGGGAAGATCTACTGGAGAAGGAAATGGTTACCCACTCCAGTATTCTTGCCTAGAGAATCCCATGGACAGAGGAGCCTACAGAATTAAGGTCCATGGGGTCACAAAGAGTCAAACACGACTTAGCTACTGAGTACCACGTGTGCTTGATGAACTTAATAGGACAAAACTGGTTAGACTCTAGGGAAGAGTTTCTAGGATTCCATGCAGTGAGTTGAGGATAGGCCACAATAAGAACTGACTCATGGGCTTCCCTGGTGGTCCAGTGGGTAAGGACACCACCTTGCAGTGCAAGGGACGCTGGTTCGATCCCTGGCCTGGGAAGATCCCACGTGCCCCGGAGCAGCTGGACCGATGAGTCCAATTACCAAGCCGCAGCTCTGGGCGCATGTGCCCAGAACCGGCGCTCTGAAAAGAGGCCACTGCAATGGGAAAGGGCCAAAAAAAAAAGATTTGCGAAGTTTTGCATCACACTAGGAGATGGGTCATAGAAGATTTTGCTTTGACTTATGTCACTGAGTGTTCCCAGGCAGATTCTTCAGCTGAGCCACCAGATCCTGCAAGACCCTCACTTGAGACTAATTCCCAACAACATTTGGAAGCTGTCCCCAGTTACTAGCCTAGAAGCAGTCTGAACAGTAGAGATTTCATGACCCCAAACTGTAAACTAGTGTAGCTTTTCGCTCTCATGCTTCCTTTTTCTAGCACAAGTTTGCATCTGACTCATTCACAAACAACATATGATTAAAATATCAACAACTTCAGAAAATGAGTTTTGATTAGGATGACGGAAGGTGGAGTCAGTGTCATTTAGGGCTAGAAAACTTTTGACAAAAGTTCAGGATAAGGAAACATTCAACATTCTGCAGGAGACAAGTGGAAAGAAGAAAGAATTAGAAGCATGAAAGTCAGAAAGGAACTGATGGAATAAAACACATAATGGAGAACCAAGAAAGTGTGCCAAGCTGGAGAGTGAGAGGAGAAAAATAGAAATAAAGTATGATGAATTTAGAGCTTTACAGGTGGCGCTAGTGGTAAAGAACTCACCTCTCAATGCAGGAGACATAAGAGATGCAGGTTCAATCCCTGGGTCGGGAAGATCTACTGGAGAAGGAAATGGTTACCCACTCCAGTATTCTTGCCTAGAGAATCCCATGGACAGAGGAGCCTACAGAATTAAGGTCCATGGGGTCACAAAGAGTCAAACACGACTTAGCTACTGAGTACCACGTGTGCTTGATGAACTTAATAGGACAAAACTGGTTAGACTCTAGGGAAGAGTTTCTAGGATTCCATGCAGTGAGTTGAGGATAGGCCACAATAAGAACTGACTCATGGGCTTCCCTGGTGGTCCAGTGGGTAAGGACACCACCTTGCAGTGCAAGGGACGCTGGTTCGATCCCTGGCCTGGGAAGATCCCACGTGCCCCGGAGCAGCTGGACCGATGTGTCCAATTACCAAGCCGGAGCTCTGGAGCGCATGTGCCCAGAACCGGCGCTCTGCGACAACAGAGGCCACTGCAATGGGAGGCCCACACAGGCCAAAGAACAAAGATGGATGAAAAATGGATAAATGAAATACGAATAGAAGTGGCCCACCCGCCCCCTTCCCACCCTAACCCACCCTCCACTCCCCCCCCAAAATAAAACAGCAACAAGAACTGACTCATGAGCATATTTATAAGGTTCAATAGGAATCTCAGAGGTCACTGTTCACAGTCTGCATACTGTACATTTACTTTTTTGTCTGTCTAAAAATAACATCTGATGCTTAGTTTCTGTCCACTAAAAACTGAGGAGGTCTAAGAAGGCCTAAACATTTTCAAAAGTAAAAAGAAATGAGTAAAATTATATTTACCCTCAAATAGACTTCTTTGCCTCCGCTCCATAGTGTCATGGAAACAACAATGATGTTCTTGATGCTCCCTATGGTGGCAGAGAGGTAAGTATCACGGGCTGCAGTTCACAACAATAAATAGAAATGTAGTAATCCATTGTACATCGAATGTCAGGGAATGTTTCCATGGAATTATTCTCATTTGGGGAAGTGAATAAAACTAAATCAAAGGACACAATACCTGATAAAGGAGCAAAAAGGAGCTTTGGTCAAAGAAAAAAAAGTCCCTAATGAATGAAGGAATGTATATGATAGTTTTCTTCATTCAGTTTCTCAGCTAGATTCCATTAGTGAAAAGATTTGGATGAGACTGCAATTCAGATATTATCAGAGATCACTGTAATTTAAATCTCTGTGCTGGTTTATACCACACAACCCAACCCTCCAGCCTAAAACCAATGAGTCTCAGTGGTTTCACGGTATTATTCATAACCAATTCTTGAAATGACAACTCTTACAAGCAAGTATCCTCAAGTAGTCAGCATGTGGTTTGCACAATGAGATTCCTCGAAAGGTTGCAGTTGATGATGAACCTCGCATATATAAGTTCCAAATTAAGTCATAATTGGCTTTGTGTCAATAGGTGAAATCAGTCACAGAGGAGAATAAGAATCTTGTGTAATAACAACATACCAACTGATTACCCACTTGTTACTTGAAAAAAAAAAGGCTCTTGGGGAGTATTTTTGAATCCCAGAATAGAGACGTGGCTTGCTCAGATGTCCTTCTTTGAGAAAACGTCTACAGCAGATTTGATGGAGAATCTCAGGGAGGAACTGACCTGTTTCATCTGCTTGGACTATTTCACCAGTCCGGTGACCACCGAGTGTGGGCACAGCTTTTGTCTGGTGTGTCTCCTGAGAAGCTGGGAGGAACATAACACTCCTTTATCATGTCCTGAGTGCTGGAGGACCTTGGAGATTCCACATTTCCAGCCCAATGAGCGTTTGGGGAGGCTGGCTGGCATTGGAAAGCAGCTCAGATCCCAGGTGCTGCAGAGTGAGGGCAACCAGGGCAGCTATGAGAGAATGCTGGCTGCCACTAGGGTGTTGTCTGATGAGGAGCTGGGGGTACACGACTTCTCAACCCAAGGTCATGGAGTGAACAGAATGAATCTCTCAAGTGAGGCTGAGGAGCATCACAAAGTAAGATGGGTGGTTTGATATAAATTTCAGAACACAAATCAGATTGTGTCATGTAAGGTGGAATGAGTTGCTTAGTTGTGTCCAACTCTTTGTGACCCCATGGACTGTAGCTTGCCAGGTTCCTCTGTCCGTGGAATTCTCCAGGCAAAAGTACTGGAGTGGGCTGTCATTCCCTTCTCCAGGGGATCTTCCCACCCCAAGGATTGAGTCCACATCTCCTGCCTTGCAGGCAGATTCTTTACTGCCTGAGCCACTGCAGAAGCCCCAACTCTCCTAATATTTTCTATGGACGACCATCATGGGTGCTAATCCCCAGGCACCAGACCAGAAATCTGGCGTGGATCCTTTCTCACCCTTTGATCTAGAGTCCCAGTCATCTTGTTTGGTGCTCAAGACCTCTTCATGACCTGGTGCTCTGCTCATTTGCCACACAGAGCTTGTTTTTATTGCAGGAGAAACTCCAAGAAATACTAGCTATTTTGTGTAAAAAGAGAAAGGAAACAGAAGTGATATTAAACCATGAGAAGGAGAGAGTGATATTGTGTAAGGTCAGTATCTGTTTTCATTTTCTATCTTGTATGTGATTCTACAAGGGGGACTAACGGGATGCCTCATGGAACAGCGGGGGGAAAGTCAGAATTTCCCTGCCCCTGTGCTGTAGTGTGCAGTACCCTTGCTTTGGGCTGGTCCAGTCTTTACCTCTGCTGGTCCATCTCAGGACTCAATTCCTCCACCCCCAGGCTGGCTTATTTTACCCTTCTTGGTGTACCTATCCCACATGATGGCTACCTATATTTCTGCTCTGATTATAATTATGAAATTCATAAGTTATGCTTATAGACATATCACATAGAATGGAACCTGATTTTAAAAAAGGAATATCTCAATTGCTTTAGGGGAAAAAGGACAGATAAAAAAGAAAGAGAAAGGAAAATGAAAACAAAATATAGTGTGACTTGGTACACAAAGTTAGTTGCAGATCAGAATTCAAGCCATCTAGCAAAGTGAAGAACTAAATGTCCAATTAGATTTTTTTTAAGCATGTATTTGATTATTTCAATAACTTCAAACTTCTTACATGGGAGTGTTCGTGATCTTCATTTCTATTCCTAGTATGTGATCCATTGCCTACTTTCACTGACTAAATATTTGTTGACTAAATGAATGCATTCTTCCTCTACCTAATTTTTTCCTTACTTTATTTTGCTTTACTTTTTTTTTTTTTTTTTTAATAATAGTACTTAGCTACATCTATTATATTTTTTCTTGACTGTTTATTTTTCCTGGTCCCAGTAGAATATCTCCTAGGAATAGATTTTTTTTTTAAACTACTATAGCTACAACACACACAAGCTCCTAAACTATGAAACTATCTACCCAGCTAGTCAGTACAGTGGATGTATCACATGTCAGATTTCAAGAACTATCAAAATGGAACTCTAGGACTTTGTAAGGGTTAAAATTTTTTTACATAGCTGTCATCCACACAGACTTGTTGTTTATCTGCAGAAGTCCCAGTCATCTTGTTTGGTGCTCAAGACCTCTTCATGACCTGGTGCTCTGCTCATTTGCCACACAGAGCTTGTTTTTATTGCAGGAGAAACTCCAAGAAATACTAGCTATTTTGTGTAAAAAGAGAAAGGAAACAGAAGTGATATTAAACCATGAGAAGGAGAGAGTGATATTGTGTAAGGTCAGTATCTGTTTTCATTTTCTATCTTGTATGTGATTCTACAAGGGGGACTAACGGGATGCCTCATGGAACAGCGGGGGGAAAGTCAGAATTTCCCTGCCCCTGTGCTGTAGTGTGCAGTACCCTTGCTTTGGGCTGGTCCAGTCTTTACCTCTGCTGGTCCATCTCAGGACTCAATTCCTCCACCCCCAGGCTGGCTTATTTTACCCTTCTTGGTGTACCTATCCCACATGATGGCTACCTATATTTCTGCTCTGATTATAATTATGAAATTCATAAGTTATGCTTATAGACATATCACATAGAATGGAACCTGATTTTAAAAAAGGAATATCTCAATTGCTTTAGGGGAAAAAGGACAGATAAAAAAGAAAGAGAAAGGAAAATGAAAACAAAATATAGTGTGACTTGGTACACAAAGTTAGTTGCAGATCAGAATTCAAGCCATCTAGCAAAGTGAAGAACTAAATGTCCAATTAGATTTTTTTTAAGCATGTATTTGATTATTTCAATAACTTCAAACTTCTTACATGGGAGTGTTCGTGATCTTCATTTCTATTCCTAGTATGTGATCCATTGCCTACTTTCACTGACTAAATATTTGTTGACTAAATGAATGCATTCTTCCTCTACCTAATTTTTTCCTTACTTTATTTTGCTTTACTTTTTTTTTTTTTTTTTTAATAATAGTACTTAGCTACATCTATTATATTTTTTCTTGACTGTTTATTTTTCCTGGTCCCAGTAGAATATCTCCTAGGAATAGATTTTTTTTTTAAACTACTATAGCTACAACACACACAAGCTCCTAAACTATGAAACTATCTACCCAGCTAGTCAGTACAGTGGATGTATCACATGTCAGATTTCAAGAACTATCAAAATGGAACTCTAGGACTTTGTAAGGGTTAAAAATCTACATTGGTGTTTCTGTGACTAGCTTTATGATACTGTTCTTGTGTCTGTGTGTATCTGTGTGATGGCAGGAAGAGACAAAGACCTGTAAGCAGGTTTTTGTGTCAGAATATGCAAAAATGCACCAATTTCTGAAGGAGGAGGAGCAGCTGCAGCTCCAGCTACTGGAAATGGAGGAAAGGGAGAACCTGAAGAAACTGAGGGACAATGAGATCAAGCTGACCCAGCAGATGCGAAGCCTGAGCAAAACAATGGAACAGATAGAGTCCATGTGCCAGAGCTCGATTATAGAGTCTTTTGAGGTAAGAATAGTGGAGAAATTAATAGAAAAAAAGAACACGTCACCTATCATATTTCAAGTTGTACGCAATAAACTTTTCTTTATTTACCTGAAAAATTAATTTCTTGGCCCCCAGTCCATAGGGTCACATAGAGTCAGACACTATTTAAGCAAATAAAATGAATCATTTTATTTAGTATAAATAAAATCTGGAAGTAGTGGAGGAAAACCAAAGCAAAAACAGAGCATGTCCATCCACACAAGTCAAATGATGACTTTTTTGTGTGTGTTGTGTGCCTGCCTTGCTGCAACCTCAGCTTTCCCAAATATTATCAGTTTAATGAACATTTACTATGTGCTAGACACTTGCATCTTAAAAAACATCTCATGAAGATAACTTTCTATTACAGATATTTACTTCAAACTTCTTACATGGGAGTGTTCGTGATCTTCATTTCTATTCCTAGTATGTGATCCATTGCCTACTTTCACTGACTAAATATTTGTTGACTAAATGAATGCATTCTTCCTCTACCTAATTTTTTCCTTACTTTATTTTGCTTTACTTTTTTTTTTTTTTTTTTAATAATAGTACTTAGCTACATCTATTATATTTTTTCTTGACTGTTTATTTTTCCTGGTCCCAGTAGAATATCTCCTAGGAATAGATTTTTTTTTTAAACTACTATAGCTACAACACACACAAGCTCCTAAACTATGAAACTATCTACCCAGCTAGTCAGTACAGTGGATGTATCACATGTCAGATTTCAAGAACTATCAAAATGGAACTCTAGGACTTTGTAAGGGTTAAAAATCTACATTGGTGTTTCTGTGACTAGCTTTATGATACTGTTCTTGTGTCTGTGTGTATCTGTGTGATGGCAGGAAGAGACAAAGACCTGTAAGCAGGTTTTTGTGTCAGAATATGCAAAATGCACCAATTTCTGAAGGAGGAGGAGCAGCTGCAGCTCCAGCTACTGGAAATGGAGGAAAGGGAGAACCTGAAGAAACTGAGGGACAATGAGATCAAGCTGACCCAGCAGATGCGAAGCCTGAGCAAAACAATGGAACAGATAGAGTCCATGTGCCAGAGCTCGATTATAGAGTCTTTTGAGGTAAGAATAGTGGAGAAATTAATAGAAAAAAAGAACACGTCACCTATCATATTTCAAGTTGTACGCAATAAACTTTTCTTTATTTACCTGAAAAATTAATTTCTTGGCCCCCAGTCCATAGGGTCACATAGAGTCAGACACTATTTAAGCAAATAAAATGAATCATTTTATTTAGTATAAATAAAATCTGGAAGTAGTGGAGGAAAACCAAAGCAAAAACAGAGCATGTCCATCCACACAAGTCAAATGATGACTTTTTTGTGTGTGTTGTGTGCCTGCCTTGCTGCAACCTCAGCTTTCCCAAATATTATCAGTTTAATGAACATTTACTATGTGCTAGACACTTGCATCTTAAAAAATATCTCATGAAGATAACTACTATTACAATATTTACTACAGGTTATTGGTAGCTATAAAATGGGTTAATAGTAGCTATTGTTTTAACTTTGTGTTTTATATTGGAGTACAGTCAATTAACAATGCTGTGATAGATTTAGGCAGACAGCAAAGGGATTCAGCCATACATATACTTGTATCCGTTCTCCCTTAAAGTCGTCTCCCATCCAGGAGATAGTGGCAATTGTTTAATAATTCAATTAGATAATTTGCCTGTAAAAGAGCTAGTGGGTGATAAAACCCAGGTATTCTGGGTACTGAAATCATATTCCTCATTAGTTCTCTTCTATCACTTTCCTAGGCTATTACTGCATTCTCCGGGACCTTCTTAAAGGTCCTGTGTCTTGTCTCCAGCCTTGAGTCACTCTCTTAGACTAGTTCCCAGAATGCTGCTATTTCATTTTGTGTCTTCCCAATAACCCAGTCTGGGTTTCCCAGGTGGTACTAGCGGTAAAGAACTTACTTGCCAATTCAGAAGACATAGGGACATGGGTTCAACCCCTGGGCCGGGAAGATCACCTGGAGGAGGGCATGGCAACCCATTCCAGTATTCTTGCTGGGGAAACCCCATGGAGAGATACACCTGGAAAGCTACAGTCCGTGAGGCTGCACAGTGTCAGACACGACTGAAGCGACTTAGCACATGCTAAACCCTGTCCAACAGCACACAGGCTTAGTTTTATCTCTCACTGGGCTACTTTCCTTTGCTTATCTCTGCCTCCCAGAGGCATTGGATCATGAGGCCAATAGTTAGACTTCTTTCTCAGCCACAGATTCTCTTGTCTTTCTCACCACAGACAAAGTGATAATATGAGAAAAAGAAATCTCTAGTCACTGTGAGAAACACCTCGTGTTCATAAGCAGTCACCTTAGAAGAGGTTCGAGATTTCTTTCTGCCTTGTGCTCTCCCACTCAAGGTGTTCTAAAGCCATTGGGAAGGGGACTCTATGGAATCTGCAAAGGACTGTATTCAAAATGGACTGTCAGGGCTTCCCCTGGTGGTCCAGTGGGTAAGGACACCGCTTTGCAGTGCAAGGGGCGCCGGTTCGAGCCCTGGCCTGGGAAGATCCCACGTGCCGCGGAGCGGCTGGACCAATGTGTCCAGTTACAGAGCCGGAGCTCCGGAGCGCATGAGCCCAGAGCCGGGGCTCTGCAACAACAGACGCCACCGCGATGGGAGGCCCACAGGAGCCAAGGAACAAAGACGAATGAAAATAGAGAAATGAAAGACCAATACAAGTGGCCCACCCGCTTCCCTCCCTCCCCAACCCGACCCCCGCCCAAAATAAATAAATAAATCTTTAAAAAAAGACAAAAAACAAAAAACAAAATGGACTGTCTTTGCTAGTGATTAAAGGGCACAAAAACTAACTTTCTTTCTTTTATACCCTTAGGATGTGAGAGGAATACTGGAAAGGTGGGTTTCTCTTCTGTGTTTCATCATGTAAGGTACAGGGCTGTGGTGTTGAAGCAATAGGTTATTAGAGTGGAGATGAGAGTGTCCGCACTGTTGGGGCAGAAGGAGTTGGATTCTAAAGGTGGGGTGGGTCACGGGGTCTGTGCTGGGAAACTGCATGACCTTCTCTGCCGCCTACAGGAGCGAGCCCCTCTTGCTTCAGTGTCCAGAGGCCATCACCACAGAACTGACACTGTGCCACATCACTGGAATGAGGGAGATGCTAAGAAAATTCAGCAGTAAGTCAACCTGATTTGTCAAGCCTCCAGGGGTTTCCAGAGCTGATGAGGGTGGGGAATACAGACTGTCCTGGCTGGAATGGATAGAAGCACTGAGACCCGATTGAAGTTGGATCTGACTTTGTTTTTCTGTCTGAGTCCTGCTCCTCTTTTTGTTTGTCTTGTTCTGTTTTGTTCACCCCATCGCCTTGTACATGCACACCCACAGGCCTCCTCAGGGGCTTCCTTTGCTCCTCTGTTCTTGTCAGGATAAAAACTGATCTAAACTCTTAAATCTCAGGGAGGAAACATTCAGAGAACTATCCTTCTAGAATGTTGCAAATAGTTACACTGGCTAACACTTAAGTGAGCATTAGGTTTCATTTTCTATCCCTTGTTGACAATCAGACCTTCCGAGGAAAGTCTAATGGATGCTTAAAAAGTGCCTACTATGTGCTATGGAAGGGACTGTGCTATTAGGCTCTGTGGCACAAGTGGTAAATAATCTACCTGCTAATGCCTAAGAGAGACATAAGACACACAGTTTGATCCCTGGGTCAGGAAGATCCCCTGGAGGAGGGCATGGCAACCCACTCCAGTATTTTTGTCTGGAAAATCCCATGGACAGAGGAGTCAGGTGGGCTATGGTCCATAGGGTTACACAGAGTCAGACACGACTGCAATGATTTAGCATGCATGGGCATAATTACAATGATGAATGAGACACACTTGCTTTTTTTTTTTTTTTTTTGAATTTACAGTGAGATTGAGGAGACTGATATTAATCAAACAGATAGTTAAGATTGGGATTTCATCTACAGATACAAGTATGAAATGATATGATGTGGTACCTAATTTTATCTGGATAATCAATGAAAGTTACTCCTAGGATCCTGGAAGAGGAGGTCTCTCACTGGTTCAAAATGTGTTTCATCAAATGGTCATTGATGGTTGCACTAACTCCTTTATTTGTGCTCAGCCGTGTCTGATTCTTTGCGACCCCATGGACTGTAGCCCACCAGGCTCCTCTGTCCATGGGATTCTCCAGGCAAGAATACCGGAGTGGGTTTCTATTCCCTTCTCCAGGGGATCTTCCAGAACTAGGGATCCAACCTGTGTCTCTTGCATCTTCTGCACTGGCAGACAGATTCTTCACCACTAGTGCCACCTGGGGAACCCTAACTCATATGAAGTTATTAATACATTTAAGCATGAGATAATGAAAAATGCTCATTAGGAACTGCTATTCAAATACTCAGTAACTTTGTAATCTTGGCCCAATTTCCTAACCACTATGAACCTAAGTTTTTTATAAAAATGGAAAGAAGATACTTGTCATGATTAAATGAGATAATGCCTGGCATCTAAGTAGAAGTTCAGTAATCGATACCTTGATTTCTTTCCCACTCAGAACTCAAGAACCATAACTAACCTTGGCTAAAGCAAATACAAATGACTAAAGATATGACCTGTGTGGATAAGTAGCTCTTAGTTCTGTAAGTGTCTTTTAGACACAACCACTTCCATTCCATTATCAGAGATCCAGTATCATTCTCCACATGACCCTCTGGTTTCCTTTTAAAAATTCACTCTCTGTGTTTTGTGAAACAGTAAAAGAAGGGACTCAAAGACACTGTTCCAATCAAGACAAAAATCTTCCATCACATTCACTTAAATTAAGGTTTAAAAAATAGGAGTAGGGACTTCCCTGGTAATCTACTGGTTAAGACTCCATGCTTCCACTTGCAGGGGTTTATGGGTTCTACCTCTGGCTGGGGAACTAGGATTCTACATACTGAGTGGCTTGGTCAAAAGAGAAAAAAGGACTAGATACTAAGACCTTAATTTAAATTCCACATACGTCAGAGGGTTTTCTAGAATGCAAACTTGGATTCATTCTTTTCTCCTTTTGCAGCGGATATAACCCTAGATCCAGCCACAGCCAACGCCTACCTTGTCTTGTCTGAGGATCTACAAGTATGAAATGATATGATGTGGTACCTAATTTTATCTGGATAATCAATGAAAGTTACTCCTAGGATCCTGGAAGAGGAGGTCTCTCACTGGTTCAAAATGTGTTTCATCAAATGGTCATTGATGGTTGCACTAACTCCTTTATTTGTGCTCAGCCGTGTCTGATTCTTTGCGACCCCATGGACTGTAGCCCACCAGGCTCCTCTGTCCATGGGATTCTCCAGGCAAGAATACCGGAGTGGGTTTCTATTCCCTTCTCCAGGGGATCTTCCAGAACTAGGGATCCAACCTGTGTCTCTTGCATCTTCTGCACTGGCAGACAGATTCTTCACCACTAGTGCCACCTGGGGAACCCTAACTCATATGAAGTTATTAATACATTTAAGCATGAGATAATGAAAAATGCTCATTAGGAACTGCTATTCAAATACTCAGTAACTTTGTAATCTTGGCCCAATTTCCTAACCACTATGAACCTAAGTTTTTTATAAAAATGGAAAGAAGATACTTGTCATGATTAAATGAGATAATGCCTGGCATCTAAGTAGAAGTTCAGTAATCGATACCTTGATTTCTTTCCCACTCAGAACTCAAGAACCATAACTAACCTTGGCTAAAGCAAATACAAATGACTAAAGATATGACCTGTGTGGATAAGTAGCTCTTAGTTCTGTAAGTGTCTTTTAGACACAACCACTTCCATTCCATTATCAGAGATCCAGTATCATTCTCCACATGACCCTCTGGTTTCCTTTTAAAAATTCACTCTCTGTGTTTTGTGAAACAGTAAAAGAAGGGACTCAAAGACACTGTTCCAATCAAGACAAAAATCTTCCATCACATTCACTTAAATTAAGGTTTAAAAAATAGGAGTAGGGATTTCCCCTGGTAATCTACTGGTTAAGACTCCATGCTTCCACTTGCAGGGGTTTATGGGTTCTACCTCTGGCTGGGGAACTAGGATTCTACATACTGAGTGGCTTGGTCAAAAGAGAAAAAAGGACTAGATACTAAGACCTTAATTTAAATTCCACATACGTCAGAGGGTTTTCTAGAATGCAAACTTGGATTCATTCTTTTCTCCTTTTGCAGCGGATATAACCCTAGATCCAGCCACAGCCAACGCCTACCTTGTCTTGTCTGAGGATCTAAAAAGTGTGAAACACGGGGGAATTCGACAGTTGTTGCCTGACAACCCCGAAAGATTTGACCTGTCTGCCACGGTGCTGGGCACTCAGATCTTCACCTGCGGGAGACACTACTGGGAGGTGGAAGTAGGCAACAAGACCGAGTGGGAGGTGGGCATCTGCAAGGACTCTGTGAGCAGGAAGGGAAATCTCCCCAAGCCTCCGGGGGATCTCTTCTCACTTATAGGCTTAAAGATTGGAGATGATTATAGTCTTTGGGTCTCATCGCCATTGAAAGGTCAACACGTCAGGGAGCCAGTGCATACGGTTGGCGTTTTCTTAGACTATGAGTCTGGACATATAGCATTCTACAATGTGACAGAGGAGTCGCTCATCTACAGCTTCCCTCCAGTCTCTTTCCAAGAGGCTCTCAGGCCAATCTTCTCCCCTTGTCTCCCTAATGAAGGGACCAACACAGGTCCTCTTACCATCTGCTCACTGAATAACCATATCTGAGGCGATGGCCTCAGCCCTCTCAGAGCATGAGGTCTAAGACCAACAGACATCTATTAATTAAGATGATTAATGCATTGACAGTATTAACATCAGGTGATCTGAAAAGAAAGTCCTCTCTCCCCACAACCCCCAAGAGTTTCCATTGTCTTGAGCCCCCACTGAACAGCCAATTTGGACAATCAACTTCTAACACCAATAGGAGAAAGCTGACTATATCCTACGTCTTCAACCAAATTCATTATCGAGACTGCCCCCTGTATGTGCTGATCACTGAAAATGTAGAGATAGAACTAGTCCCTATTAACCTGAATCCCATTGTCATAGGCCAGGTTTATAAATATATGTCATTTTTTCAAGTGTATTTATTTATTTGACTCTAAAAAGCTCTACCGTTTGCATGTGTCTTTGTCTTAGGTGTAAAACTGTGTGCTGGGGCAAACGTAACTCCTCCAAGGGGCTGGATGCATGGATTCTCCTTATCATTCATGACTCAGTCTTCTCTGAAAAGGCACTTTTCTTCCCATCCCATGGGGCCTAGAGAATTGGTACTCAGGAAGACTTATGTGTTCAGAATGCTACAAAGATATGTGTGAATATCATCATGGCGTTCATGTTACAAGAGGATGGAGCCCTCTTGTTTGTTAATATGTTGAAAGGTGACAGAGCAAAGTCTCTAGTCAACACACTCATCAAGGCTGTGGGTGCTGAGTGACTTTTTGAGTTTTTTGTGTTACTTGCTCAGTCACGGCTGGCCCTTTGTGACCCTATAGACTGAAGTTTACCAGGTTTCTCTGTCTATGGAATTTTCCAGGCAAGAATACTGGAATGGGGGGCTTCCCTGGTAGTCCAGTGGGTAAGGACACTGCCTTGCAGTGCAAGGGGTGCCGGTTCCATCCCTGGGTTGGGAAGATCCCACGTGCCATGGAGTGGCTGGACCAGTGTGTCCAATTACCGAGCTGGAGCTCTGGAGCGCATGCGCCCAGAGCTAGTGCTCTGGGACAACAGAGGCCACCGCGATGGGAGGCCCACACAGGCCAAAGAACAAAGATGGATGAAAATAGATAAATGGAAGATCAATAGAAGTGACCCACCTGTCCCCCTCCCGCCCCACAAAAAAAAAAAAAAAAAGAATACTGGAGTGGGTTGCCATTTCCTTCTCCAGGGAATCTTCCTGATCCAGAAGCAAACTCACGCCTCTTGCATTGCAGGCAGATTCTTTACCTTTTGAGTCTTACATAAGACTATTTTCTGAGATTTTGCTGTTTTCTATGAGCAGAAGGTTTTTCATATCTGGAAGACCAAACCAAGCCTACTCTTTATCCCAGCTTGCCAGGGTTTAGGAACAGGGAGTGACTGAGCAAGGCTTCTTTGGTTTTGTCTCACCATGCTCCCCACTCTTCGTGCTCTGCCCCTGAAGGATTTCTTTCTTTTTTAGCTTTTAGTTTCTTCCTCCCTGCTCTCATTGCAGAATGTCACCAACCACAGAGGGCACTCTTTCACCTACCCTTCCCACTCGGACAAGTTAGTGTTAGTATTTTCAGTCTCCAGCAAGAAAACTAATGGATCTAATCCATGCCTGACTGTAAATTATTAAGCAAAAGGTTTTCACACAGTTTAGTTTGTAAATTAGAGAATAAATGAGGAAAGTCAATAATTGAACCTCTTAATCAGCATAGAAAATCATAGAAGGAGGTCAGTAAGTAACTGGGTTTATTTGGGGGTCTCTGTTCTCCCCTTTTCTTTAATCTACATCTCTTTTGTCTTTCAGCCTTATGCATCTCAATCTTGTGCCCTCGAAGAGAAGAAGCAGATATGAATTAGACTCTGAATCCCAAATAATGCCCTCTTCTGCTCTTTGTGGTCTATTCTTCTCTTTAATCTACATCTCTTTGGTCTTTTAACCATATGCATCTCAATCTTGTGCCCTGAAAGGTAGGGAGCAGATAAGAGCTAGGGTTTCAATCTCAGATAATGCCCTCTTATGCTCTTTGTGGGCTTCCCAGGTGGTGCTAGTGGTAAAGAATCCACCTACCAATGCAGGAGACCTAAGAGACTATCAGATCTTTGTGCTTCCTATTTGCATTTTCACCCTGACCTCACATATGCTCAGAGGACTGTTGAGAAGGTGAGCCAGTTATATTCATTTTAGATAATCTGTGGCTCTGTTTCTCTCTCCCTTTTTTTGACTGGACTTTGAGGCATGTGGAATGTCCCTGTCTAGGGTCGAATCTGTGCCTGTTGCTATGGAAGTGCACAGTCTTAACCACTGGACTAAGAGGGAAGTCTTCCTATCTTTTGTTAAATTTTATTTCTTGACTTATTATCTCAAAAAGCTAAGAAGCAAATTATAAACAGTAGGCACCAAGTGTATTTGGAAGATGTCATCTTCAGTTACCAAAAAAATGAATTTTGAAAAATTTAGATAAATGAATGTAAAATACATTTTAATTTAGTGCACATTACACTCAACACTTAATCTTGTCAACAGCCCTTTTATTTATTTACTTTCTTCCCCTATGTCCCAGGGGGATTGATATTGGGCCAAGGGGAAAATCATCCTGAGTAGATTATGGTTTTGTCTCACCATGCTCCCCACTCTTCGTGCTCTGCCCCTGAAGGATTTCTTTCTTTTTTAGCTTTTAGTTTCTTCCTCCCTGCTCTCATTGCAGAATGTCACCAACCACAGAGGGCACTCTTTCACCTACCCTTCCCACTCGGACAAGTTAGTGTTAGTATTTTCAGTCTCCAGCAAGAAAACTAATGGATCTAATCCATGCCTGACTGTAAATTATTAAGCAAAAGGTTTTCACACAGTTTAGTTTGTAAATTAGAGAATAAATGAGGAAAGTCAATAATTGAACCTCTTAATCAGCATAGAAAATCATAGAAGGAGGTCAGTAAGTAACTGGGTTTATTTGGGGGTCTCTGTTCACCCTTCTCTTTAATCTACATCTCTTTTGTCTTTCAGCCTTATGCATCTCAATCTTGTGCCCTCGAAGAGAAGAAGCAGATATGAATTAGACTCTGAATCCCAAATAATGCCCTCTTCTGCTCTTTGTGGTCTATTCTTCTCTTTAATCTACATCTCTTTGGTCTTTTAACCATATGCATCTCAATCTTGTGCCCTGAAAGGTAGGGAGCAGATAAGAGCTAGGGTTTCAATCTCAGATAATGCCCTCTTATGCTCTTTGTGGGCTTCCCAGGTGGTGCTAGTGGTAAAGAATCCACCTACCAATGCAGGAGACCTAAGAGACTATCAGATCTTTGTGCTTCCTATTTGCATTTTCACCCTGACCTCACATATGCTCAGAGGACTGTTGAGAAGGTGAGCCAGTTATATTCATTTTAGATAATCTGTGGCTCTGTTTCTCTCTCCCTTTTTTTGACTGGACTTTGAGGCATGTGGAATGTCCCTGTCTAGGGTCGAATCTGTGCCTGTTGCTATGGAAGTGCACAGTCTTAACCACTGGACTAAGAGGGAAGTCTTCCTATCTTTTGTTAAATTTTATTTCTTGACTTATTATCTCAAAAAGCTAAGAAGCAAATTATAAACAGTAGGCACCAAGTGTATTTGGAAGATGTCATCTTCAGTTACCAAAAAAATGAATTTTGAAAAATTTAGATAAATGAATGTAAAATACATTTTAATTTAGTGCACATTACACTCAACACTTAATCTTGTCAACAGCCCTTTTATTTATTTACTTTCTTCCCCTATGTCCCAGGGGGATTGATATTGCCAAGGAAACCAGCCTATTTTTTCCCCCTCCTCTGGGAAAGTCATCCTGAGTAGATTATCTACACCAAGACTCCCACTGATTGAGTGTACCTGTGTGTATGTGGAGATTAAATCTGTATTTTTCTTACTCTTCTGGGTTTCTGTAAATAATCATATGAAAATTGCAAGAAAAATTTTACCCAAAATTTCTAGATATAAATTCCAAGCCAAACAAATGTGGTGGTAAGGATGGAAGCATGAGTGGCCAGCATGAAAAATAAAAAGGCATGCGTCCTTGTTTGGTAAAAACACTCGCTTGCACTGTTCAAGGACCCGGGTCTCTCTGCTTCAGACAGAACATCTGGCAAAGGCATTGCCTTCAATATGAACAGAGTCCCACAGAGAACCTGCTCCCCTCGCTCTGCAAAATCTCTTTCTTCCACCCTTTCCTGAAAGGACGGTTTCTCCAGGAGACACTAAGGCACCCTCAGCCTCTCACAAGTGAACACCACCAGATAGAGTCCAGAATCATAGCTATTTCCTTCCCTATATCCCCACAGCTGGCTGGAGGAGAGGGGATAGTCTGTTCTTAGGTTGGAGGATCTCACCCAGGATTCCAGGCAGAACTGCAGTTTGATTACTTTTAAAACGTTTTCTTGGGCTTCCCTGGTGGTTCAGTGGGTAAGGACACCGCCTTACAGTGCAAGGGGCGCCGGGTCGAGCCCTGGCCTGGGAAGTTCCCACGTGCCGCAGAGCGGCTGGACCCATGTGTCCAATCACCGAGCCGGAGCTCTGGAGCGCATGCGCCCAGAGTCGGTGCTCAGTGACAACAGAGGCCACCGCGATGGGAGGCCCACATGGGCCAAAGAACAACGATGGATGAAAATAGATTGAAAGACCAATAAAAGTGGCCCGCCTGCCCCCCTCCCTCGCCAACCTGACCCCCCAAAAAATAAAAATAAAAATAAAAATAAAATGAAAACAAATAAACAAAGAACCAAAAAACATTTTCTTTGTTTGCTTTAGAATGCCTCACAAATAAGATACTGTCTAATACTTACCTTGTCTAGAAATTTATCAATAAAACTCCATTCTTCAGTGAGGTCTTTATCTGCCTTCCTGCTCTAAGTATTCCTCCCTCACAATGTAAATGTAACTTTGACCTATAATTCTTTCTGTACATTGGTACCTTATCTTACTTTGAATTACTTGACAAGGCTCTCCTACACTAATTTAACTCAGTGATGTGCCAGTAAACCTAGCCTTGGATTTCTCTCTATGTATATATCTTGGAGAGGAGGTAACAGAATAATAATAGGTCATAGTATGCAAATAGAAGAGTGCAGAAATGTACAAAAAATAAAACATTAATCTCACTACACAGAGATAACCAATGGTAAGTTTTGGTGTGTGTCTTTCCAATTTTTTTCTATGTATGTTTGTGTCTATATATATTTCAAGCAAAATGAAAATTAATCACCTTAAATTATGCTGTGAACTGCCTTCTTGTCATTAGATATTTCTTAAAAATGCAGCTTTTTATATTTAAAAATATGTGTATGTATCTTCTCAGAATTAGAACATCTGTTAAATTACATTTATTTAAAAATATACATTCAGTAAGTATTATTTCATATTTAATAATCCATACTTAAAATTTCCCAGTCTTTTTTTTTTTTTAACTTTTATTTATTTATTTTTGGCTGTCCTGGGTCTTTGTTGATGTGTGGGTTTAGCTGCTTTGTGGTATATGGGATCTTCCTGGTTCAGGGATCGAACCTGTGTCTCCTGCATTCGCAGATGGGTTCTTATCCACTGAGCCACAGGGGAAGCCCCTTCCCAGTCTTATAATGTTCTTTATGACGGTTTTTTCATCCACTGTAATCCAAAAATAATACAGGATCATGTATTAAAAATAATTGTTTTGGAAAATATATTTCTTAATGGGATTCATATTTTATCACTTGAGCACTCCTAATTTATTTAATCATTCCCCTACTGTGGGACATTTAGATTGTTCTCCATTTGTAGCTATTATGAACAACACTGTCATGAATGTACATGTTCATAAACCTTTGGGTACATTTCTAATTATTCCCCAAGTATCTCTCTGCAGGCGGGAAAGCTGCCTGCGGACTCTGTGGGCACGTGTTTGAAGGCTGTACATCCCCCTACAAAATTTAATGTGCACTGCAGGGAGTCCAGAACGTTTCACTCACTGGCATTTCTAAAGCTGCAGACACACAGCTTTAAGACAAGTGAAAAGAACATGTTTTGCTCTGCCTGATGGTCTTGCCAGAAGCACTGCATTTACGAAAAAAAAAAGAAAAAAAGAGAAAAATCTGTCCTGGGAGGAATTGGGAGCAGTAGCTGGGCTTTGAAATCAGGCAGTTCTTGGATGGAGCACTTAGCTTCACCAGAGTCATATTTCAACTTCCCCAAGTTGTTTCAACTCTCAGAGCCTTACTTTTCCTTTTCTGAAAAATGTGGGAAATACCACTTGTACTGCTAATTATGTGAGAACACAGGAAAACTTATAATGATAAATTTTTGTCAGCCTCACCCCTACCCCTTTAGAGACTCCATTTTGCAATGTGTCAGATAAGGGACAGAAAAAACATGCAGTCTTGTGTGGAACATGGAAAACATTGGCACCAAAACCCCCGAAATACTTCCAAGGTAGGTGTTAACTATTTTAGGGGGGAAAGTGGTAATACATCCAGTTAGAGGAACAATAAAAAATCACTCTGGATCATTTTGTTATCATTCTTGAAAGTCCTTTTACCTTCACACTTATGAGCATCTTGTTATTCAATTAAAAAATAAATTACTATAATAAAGGGACTTCCCAGGTGGCTCAATGGATAAAGAATCCACTTGCAGTGCAGGAGACTCAGAAGGTATGGGTTCGATCCCTGGGTTGGGAAGATCCCTTGGGGAAGGAAATGGCAACTTGCTCCAGTATTCTCTCCTGGAGAATCCCATGGACAGAGGAGCTTGGTGGGCTACAGTCCAGGGGATCACAAAAGAGTCAGACATGACTAAACAGCAACAACAATGTGCATGTGAGTGTGTGTGCTGTGCTGTGCAGTGTGGTGCGGAGGGATGTGAAACAGGGAGAACCTTGGAGGAACTTAGTTTGTCTTCAGAGTTACTTCTTGATCCTTCACACAGTGCCTTCCCCTTCAAGTAGCTCCACTTTCCCTCAATTCTCCTTGTCTTCCAAGCAGATTCTGAAAACCTGCTTTGAGAAAAGTCTCTCAAAGCAGGTTTCTGCCAGGGACTCTATATCTGCCAGGGAGGGAAATGGCCTTGAGGTGAAGGATAAGACAAGAGCCTGAAAAGCTCACAGAGCAGGACCAAACTGATGAGCAGTGATACTGTCCCAGCCCACATCGTCTTCCAACAGAGAAAGCCAGAGACCCTCTTGAGGCCAATCTGGAAGGATCCATGCCACTTTTATATATAGTCTAGTCATTTTATAATGAGTCTTTTTTTGTATTAATGAGCATCTTCCAAAATCAGTTTTAAGCAACATACATACTGAAAACCGATATTCTAGATTCTGTATTTAAAGTCTAAATCTTTTATTGTTTGTTTGAGCTCTTGGCACCATGACAGGAAATAATGTAAGACGGCTCCCCTTTCTTCCCTGGTCTGTATGGGAAGGACTGTTACATTCAGCACTTTATTACACATTAAAAAAAAAAAAACTTTTCCTACCTTCTCTTTGTCGGTCTTTTTTGGTCTCTTTGCTGGTCCTGATTACACTCCCTGTGCGGTTTGTGAAAAATAAAACATCCAAGAGGAACAATAAAAATAAAAAACTCTGGATCATTTTGTTATCATTCTTGAAAGTCCTTTTACCTTCACACTTATGAGCATCTTGTTATTCAATTAAAAAATAAATTACTATAATAAAGGGACTTCCCAGGTGGCTCAATGGATAAAGAATCCACTTGCAGTGCAGGAGACTCAGAAGGTATGGGTTCGATCCCTGGGTTGGGAAGATCCCTTGGGGAAGGAAATGGCAACTTGCTCCAGTATTCTCTCCTGGAGAATCCCATGGACAGAGGAGCTTGGTGGGCTACAGTCCAGGGGATCACAAAAGAGTCAGACATGACTAAACAGCAACAACAATGTGCATGTGAGTGTGTGTGCTGTGCTGTGCAGTGTGGTGCGGAGGGATGTGAAACAGGGAGAACCTTGGAGGAACTTAGTTTGTCTTCAGAGTTACTTCTTGATCCTTCACACAGTGCCTTCCCCTTCAAGTAGCTCCACTTTCCCTCAATTCTCCTTGTCTTCCAAGCAGATTCTGAAAACCTGCTTTGAGAAAAGTCTCTCAAAGCAGGTTTCTGCCAGGGACTCTATATCTGCCAGGGAGGGAAATGGCCTTGAGGTGAAGGATAAGACAAGAGCCTGAAAAGCTCACAGAGCAGGACCAAACTGATGAGCAGTGATACTGTCCCAGCCCACATCGTCTTCCAACAGAGAAAGCCAGAGACCCTCTTGAGGCCAATCTGGAAGGATCCATGCCACTTTTATATATAGTCTAGTCATTTTATAATGAGTCTTTTTTTGTATTAATGAGCATCTTCCAAAATCAGTTTTAAGCAACATACATACTGAAAACCGATATTCTAGATTCTGTATTTAAAGTCTAAATCTTTTATTGTTTGTTTGAGCTCTTGGCACCATGACAGGAAATAATGTAAGACGGCTCCCCTTTCTTCCCTGGTCTGTATGGGAAGGACTGTTACATTCAGCACTTTATTACACATTAAAAAAAAAAAAACTTTTCCTACCTTCTCTTTGTCGGTCTTTTTTGGTCTCTTTGCTGGTCCTGATTACACTCCCTGTGCGGTTTGTGAAAAATACATGGAATTGGAAATTTATAAAGCCGATTTCTGTATGTAAATTGCACTTGAGTAAAAACTTTAGAAACAGTGACTACCTCTTGGTGCAGGTTGGTTTCCAGAGAGCAGGAGCAGAGGCTGAGTAGCCAAAGGCCTGCCTCCTTCCCTTCCTTCCTGTCTTTTAACTATCCTTCCTTCTTTCCTTCCTTCCTCTTTTTCTCTCTCTTTTTCCTTTTTATTTCTCTCTCTGTTTTCAGGGTAGTAAAACGATGCTTTATATTTTCTAAGTGGTTAAATTAGTTTCCATACATGATCTTATACAGTGATTGCTTGTAAAAACGCTTTTTCTTTTCATTCCTATTTTATTGCGGTGAGAAACCAACATGAGATCTACTGTCTTAACAGATTTTTTTTTAGTGTTTAGTGTGACATTATTGGCTCAGCGGTAAAGAATTGCCTGCCAGTGTAAGATGCCAGGATTTGATCCCTGGGTCAGGAAGATCCCCTGGAGAAGGAAATGGCAACCCACGTTGAGTATTCTTGTCTGAGAAATCTCATGGACAGAGGAGCCTGCAGGGCTACAGTCCACAGAGTCACAAAGAGTCAGGAAAAGACTAAGCGACTCAACAGCAACAAAGATATTATTATTATTAAAATTTTTTGGCCTCTTTCATTGGTTTTTTATTTATTTGTTTTCATCCATCTTTATTCTTTGGCATGTGTGTGCCTCCCATTACAGTGGCTTCTTTCATTGCAGAGCTCCGACTCTGGGCGCATGTGCTCCAGAGCACTGGCTAGTAATTGGACACACTGGTCCAGCCGCTCCACGGCACGTGCAATCTTCTTGGGCCAGGGATTGAACCGATACCCCTTGCACTGCAAGGCGGACTCTTTACCCACTGGGCCACCAAGGAAGCCCCAGTAAAGGTATTAACCAGAAGCGGGGGCGGGGGAGGGGGGTTGCCTTTTCTCCATGCATTTTTTCAGGCTTATACTTTTTGGGGCATATGGCACAGGCTTTTAAATTACCCTCCATGGATGAGGGTAGAGGGAATAAAAAGTGACTTTAATTCTTGGAAAACAAAGGAGCTGCATTCTTTTGCTTTTGGTCGTGCCACCGGCGGGCTGTTAGTACCCTGACTAGGAATCCAACGCTGGCAGTGCGATTCCCAGCCCCTGGAGCTCCAGGGAATTCCCAGCATTGTTTCTCTTCTGACACCTAACCAGCCCACCTAAACACGCTCAAATATGCCCACCTGCGCTTCCAATCCCTTGTTCTAAAACAGGCCGGAAGCCGCCCTCCCAGACCCGTGGGGCGGCCGTGTGGGCGGAGCGGAGGCCGGGGCGCAGCGTGGCCGGCGCTCGCGCAGGTGTCCCGGCGGCGCCCGGGCGCGAGGGTCCGGGGCGCTCGCTCGGCGGGAACCCGGGGGCGGCGTCTCCCGCAGCCCCGCGAGCGGCCTCGCCGACGGCTCGACTTCCAGCGCCGGGAGCTCGTCGTCAGGCACCACCAGAAAAGGTAGGCAGTGAAGCGGGGAGCCCGCGACGCGGCCGGGCCAGGGGGTCCTGCGTCCCGGCAGAGACCCCTCCTCCTGGGCGGGTCTCCATCCCCGAGGCCGTGAGCTCCTCCGCGTACCACCGTGCTTGCGGGTCAGGCGCCCCCTGGGCCCCGGGATCGCGGCTCCGCTGGCTCCGCTGTTCTCGCTGTCCCACCTCGGGTACTTTATTTCTCGCTGAATCCCGGTTTCCTCGTCTGGCAGGGAATTAATCTATCTTTTCGGTTTCAGTGAATTAATGAGCCAATAGTTCGTGTAAACGATGTGGCATATGGTCTAAAACCTTAAGTCTATCCCATATGTGGTCTCTGTTATATGTCGGGGTATTTTGAGGAGCGTAACGTTGAGACTTTCCCTGCCTGAAAGGAACTTTATGACCCCCCCCCCCACTTCAAGTTCTACATTCTCTTATTCATTCAACACATGTTGAACATTTACTCGTCCTGCTGTGTTAGACGCTGAGGATGTGATAGCAAAAGCAGCCCTAGTCTTTGTAAGCATGTTACATTTTCAATTAAAAAGTTTATTGACCCCAAACAAAAAATAAATTCATTTTATGCCAAAGAGGAACGAAGGGTTCACAGGCATACCTCCCTCTCTGTGCTGTGCTCCAAACATGGAGCGCCATCTTGAGTTCCATTTAAGGCCTGATAAAAGCCCCTTTTGGAGTGGTTTGGTTTTGCCTGTAAGAACACGTGCGTTATGCATACAAAAGAAAGGATGATACAAATGAAATTGGTCGAAACGGATGAAATATTTGTACTTCTGCGTTGTTGGACTAATGGTGAACTCTTGGGCTATTCTGCCCTACTGTTTGCAATGGGATTGCAAACTGTATGTCAGTAGAGAGGAGACTGCCTTCACTCAGGTGGTGAACATTATTAGTTATTGTGACTTTAAAATGCTTTATAGTAGGTGCTTCCTAAGTTAATTTAGAGTGAAGATAGGTGCAGTGGAGTTTGGTTATGAATGTCACTTTTTATGGCCCAAATTTGGCTGCCCCTCAGAGCTCAGCATCACGCACAGGTGTCTGTGCAGCTGATATGTGTATAACTGATTAACAGCAAGCTCCGCCCCCTCAGATAAACAATCCTAACAAGCAGGGAATTGCTTTTGACCTCCTCATTGTTATTGAAATTGGTTTCTGCTGTAGTCAGCAGGACAGTTCCTTCCAGAAAAGCATTGAAATAGAATGATAACAGTAATGATGAAAGCAACTGCTTATAGCCCTTATTCTTTGCACTGCACTAAGTACTTAAATCCTCTTACTCATTTTATTTTTACCACAATCCTGAGATATAGCTACCATTATTCTCTCCAGATTCCAGGTGGGAAAATGAAGCACAGAGAAGTCGAATGACTTTGGCCATATTCACAGAGCCAGCAAGGAGTAGAAACGGAATTTGAAACCAGGAGATCTGGCTCCATGTCTGCGATTTTTTAAAAAAATAATTATTTAATTATTTATTTATTTTTGGTACTGCTGGGTCTGCGTTCTGTAGTTGTGGAGAGTGGGGGCAACTTTCTAGTTGTGGTCCATAGGCTTCTCATTACAGTGGCCTCTCGTTGTGGAGCCCAGGCTCAAGGTTGTGTAAGCTTCAGTAGTTATGACAATTAGTAGTTGCTGCTCCTGGCTCTGGACCACAGGCTCTGTAGTTGCAGTGCACGAACTTAAGTTTCTCTGCAGCATGTGGGAACTGCCCGGATCAGGTATCAAGCCTCCAGCATCGTCAGGCAGAATCTTTACCACTGACACCAGGGAAACCCCAAGTCTGTGATTTTTAACCATAATCATAGCTGGAGAATAAAATGTATCCTTCACATGGTAAATGTATAGCAGTGTTCTTCTGAACTCTTGAGAAGTTGAACAGATAATTTGATTTTTTTTCTTATTAGCTCCTCTAGGGAAGACGTAAGAATAAGTCTTTAAAAAGAGCATCCTGTGGAAGACACATGATCTATGCTGTTGTGTCTGCTGGAAATCAGATTCTGTTTTATATGCCTCTTCGCAGTTTTTCCCACATTATTTTCCATTTATGGATGGTATCTTGGCTCTCTGGATTCAGATCCTTTCCCTTTTCTTGGAAGCATGGCCCTCTTGGGACTGTACCCTAGCTTTCCACTCCGGTGACTGATCATCTAACCTAGGTGCTTAGATGATCAAGCCACTGCTTTGAAGCTTCTTTAGATTATATACGAAATAGAAGCAAAGAGACCATCTGTGACTTGAAGTATTTTCTATGCGTGTGCATTTTCTCTCTGATAAGATTATATTCTGTTGTATTATGTACCCCACATGAAAAATATTTTCTCATATTTATTAAACATCTATTGTAGGCTAAATACTGTGTATAATATTTCGCTACTATGCAAAAGTTAAAGAAGTTGTCCACTGCCCCACGTTTGTCAAGCGAAAGAACCCAGGTGTACAACATCTATCCAGGTGTACCGACTTGAGAGCCTATTTTGTAACCACTGGGCTTTATTATTTGTCACTAGAAATTAGGAGAAGGATCTAGTTTGGTTGATAAAGCGTTTGCGGGAGATTGTGGTACCTAATGAGGAAAGAACAGTGAATCCCTTGGCTCCTATGGATTGTTATTTTTCAATTCATTAGGCTGCACCAGATCCTAGTTGTGGCACATGGAATCTTCGGTCTTTGTTGAGGCATTCAGGATCTTTAGTTGCAGCTTGTGGGATGTAGTTCCCCAACCAGGAACTAGGGAGCCCAGACCTCCCATATTGGGAGTGTGGAATCTTAGCCGTTGGACAACCCTTGATTGTTAGAGACAGAACATCAGTTCTTTTGACAGGTTGGGGCTGCAGGAAGGATTTTTACAGTGATTGTCATATGTAAAAAATAATGGAAAAAAAATAACGGAAGCATAAGATATCATCACTTTTGTGTTTAGTAAATACAGGAGATCAAGAAGAACATAGGACCAAGTGCTGAACTTTGGAAGAAATCCTGAGTTTAGCTTAAAGAAGCAGCAGAAAAGAACAGTAAAAGAATATCAAATAAAGGTCTGTTGAAAAAGTATTTGAATTAAGAGAGAGGTCATTGACATTTTATGTACCAGATTTATTCATAAAGTATTTCTAAGAGAAAAGAAATTACAGGTAGGAGGGAATAAGATGTTATGTTACACTCAATTTCTCTTTTCCTTTCCATGTTTGAGTTTCCTTCTTTCTCCATTCTGCATTTAGTTGATGAAATAAGTGGAAAAACATTTACTTTTTGGGAGCATAAAAATCTAAGATCTTAACATGATAGCAAAAGGAAGTCATAAAACAGAGGATCATATAATAAAACCTCACTCTTGGTTGTTAAGTAGCTAGAGGATACAACCAATATTTCAAACCAAAGATTAATATTCTGGATCCTCAACCAGTAGCTTTGTTACTGTGGCTGAAGATTTGCTGCATGTTCTTGGTTGTTAAGTAACTAGAGGGTACTATTGACATTTCAAACCAAATATCAGTACTCTGGATCCTCAAAGAAACCAGTAGTTTTCTCAGTATAGCTGAGGATTTGCTGACTGGTCCATGCGGAGGTCCATCAATGTGTTCCTGACAATCCAGTATGATTGGATAGAGTGTCAGTGTCTTGGTTAGCATGTTTTAAATATTAACATAAAGCTGGTGAATAGATGAAGGCAAGACTGATTAGGAATTCAAGCATTATAAAAAGGTCAATGAAGAAGAATAATTCCCGGAGTTTATAAGAATATATTTTGTATGCGTTTATCCTCTTAGTGTCCTTTAGAAAGGTCTTTTTACAAAGAGACTCAAGAGTCATTTTCTTTACCTTCTACTGTGATGTACACAGGATAGCCTTGAGGGTTGCTACTTCATCTGAGAGAAACACTATGTGAGAAGTTGGTAGTTAAGAAACTTACCATTAAATGACTGGAAAGAGAGGAAAGGAAAGTTTGAGCCATTGTTGACCAGCTAATTGTTTTGCATGCTAATTAAGATTGTGTGAGAAGAAAGAAATCACTGAGCTGAAAGGGCATCTTATTTAAATTAAGAAACCTCCTCAAATATTTGTGGATGCATTTTTAGTAGAAAGAAGGAAACTAACATGCCAGTTTCAAGTGGGTGATCTCATGGGCTTAGGTTGTAGCAGTGAAGATGTTGTAATAAAGAATACGCCCAAGGTACTGTGGATTAAATAGTGGAGAGTGTTACTCTCTTCTTTCTTTTTTTTCAAATTTTTTATTTTGCATTTTACTTTTACAAAGTTTTGTTGTTTACAGATATGTATGATTCCAGATAAGTCATATGTATATCCCCCCATCCCACCCCTCCAACTGTCACACAGCACCCCTGTAGGATCCCCTTTTCTCAAAGCGCAATGACAATAGCTATTTTTTTCACATATGATAGTATAGATTTTCATGCACTTCCTTTACGCCTCCCACCCACTGTTCATTCCCCACAATGTCCATATGTCTATTCTCTGTTTTTCCAGCACTTCACTATGTGTGTTATCATTACCATCCTACTACATTCCATGTATATGTGTTAGTATATTGTACTTGTCCTCTTTTTGACTTCACTTTTTATGATAGGTTCTAGATCCAGCCACCTCATTAGGACTGATTCTTCTGCATTTCTTTTCACAGCTGTGTAGTATTCCATTATATATATGTACCAGAGCTTTTTTATCCATTCATTCATCGAGTGTGAATAGATGAATGGTCAGTGTCTTGGTTAGCATGTTTTAAATATTAACATAAAGCTGGTGAATAGATGAAGGCAAGACTGATTAGGAATTCAAGCATTATAAAAAGGTCAATGAAGAAGAATAATTCCCGGAGTTTATAAGAATATATTTTGTATGCGTTTATCCTCTTAGTGTCCTTTAGAAAGGTCTTTTTACAAAGAGACTCAAGAGTCATTTTCTTTACCTTCTACTGTGATGTACACAGGATAGCCTTGAGGGTTGCTACTTCATCTGAGAGAAACACTATGTGAGAAGTTGGTAGTTAAGAAACTTACCATTAAATGACTGGAAAGAGAGGAAAGGAAAGTTTGAGCCATTGTTGACCAGCTAATTGTTTTGCATGCTAATTAAGATTGTGTGAGAAGAAAGAAATCACTGAGCTGAAAGGGCATCTTATTTAAATTAAGAAACCTCCTCAAATATTTGTGGATGCATTTTTAGTAGAAAGAAGGAAACTAACATGCCAGTTTCAAGTGGGTGATCTCATGGGCTTAGGTTGTAGCAGTGAAGATGTTGTAATAAAGAATACGCCCAAGGTACTGTGGATTAAATAGTGGAGAGTGTTACTCTCTTCTTTCTTTTTTTTCAAATTTTTTATTTTGCATTTTACTTTTACAAAGTTTTGTTGTTTACAGATATGTATGATTCCAGATAAGTCATATGTATATCCCCCCATCCCACCCCTCCAACTGTCACACAGCACCCCTGTAGGATCCCCTTTTCTCAAAGCGCAATGACAATAGCTATTTTTTTCACATATGATAGTATAGATTTTCATGCACTTCCTTTACGCCTCCCACCCACTGTTCATTCCCCACAATGTCCATATGTCTATTCTCTGTTTTTCCAGCACTTCACTATGTGTGTTATCATTACCATCCTACTACATTCCATGTATATGTGTTAGTATATTGTACTTGTCCTCTTTTTGACTTCACTTTTTATGATAGGTTCTAGATCCAGCCACCTCATTAGGACTGATTCTTCTGCATTTCTTTTCACAGCTGTGTAGTATTCCATTATATATATGTACCAGAGCTTTTTTATCCATTCATTCATCGATAGACATCTAGGTTGCTTCCATGTTCTAGCTATTGTATAGAGAGCTGCAATGAACATTGGGGTACAGGTGCTTCTTTCAATTTTGATTTCATCATGGTATAAGCCTAAGAATGGGATTGCTGGGTCCTATGGTGCTTCTATTTTTAGTTTTTATTTTTAAAGATTTATTTATTTATTTTGGTGGGTGTGGGGTGGGGAGGGAGGGGAGCAGGTGGGCCACTTCTATTGGTCTTTCATTTGTCCATTTTCATCCATCTTTTTCCTTTGGCCCGTGTGGGCCTCCCATTGCGGTGGCCTCTGTTGTTGCAGAGCATCGGCTCTGGGCACATGCGTTCCAGAGCTCCGGCTCGGTAATTGGACACATCAGTCCAGCCGCTCCGCGGCATGTGGGATCTTCCCAGGCCAGGGCTTGAACTGGCGCCCCTTGCACTGCAAGGTGGTGTCCTTACCCACTAGACCACCAGGGAAGCCCTATTTTTAGTTTTTAAAGAAATCTCCATACTGTCTTCCATAGCAGCTGTATCAATTTACATTCCCACCAGCAATGTAAGAGGGTTCCCTTTTCTCTGCACTCTCTCCAGCATTTATTGTCTGTTGATTTGTGGATGATGGCCATTCTGACGAGTGTGAGGTGATATCTCATTGTAGTTTTGATTTTCATTTCTCTAATACTAAGTGAGGTTGAGCATCATTTCATGTGTTTTTGGGCCATCTGTATGTCCTCTTTGGAGAGGTGTCTTTGTAGGTCCTTTTCCCATTTTTCTCAAACTGCTGTATTTTCCATGATAGTATAGATTTTCATGCACTTCCTTTACGCCTCCCACCCACTGTTCATTCCCCACAATGTCCATATGTCTATTCTCTGTTTTTCCAGCACTTCACTATGTGTGTTATCATTACCATCCTACTACATTCCATGTATATGTGTTAGTATATTGTACTTGTCCTCTTTTTGACTTCACTTTTTATGATAGGTTCTAGATCCAGCCACCTCATTAGGACTGATTCTTCTGCATTTCTTTTCACAGCTGTGTAGTATTCCATTATATATATGTACCAGAGCTTTTTTATCCATTCATTCATCGATAGACATCTAGGTTGCTTCCATGTTCTAGCTATTGTATAGAGAGCTGCAATGAACATTGGGGTACAGGTGCTTCTTTCAATTTTGATTTCATCATGGTATAAGCCTAAGAATGGGATTGCTGGGTCCTATGGTGCTTCTATTTTTAGTTTTTATTTTTAAAGATTTATTTATTTATTTTGGTGGGTGTGGGGTGGGGAGGGAGGGGAGCAGGTGGGCCACTTCTATTGGTCTTTCATTTGTCCATTTTCATCCATCTTTTTCCTTTGGCCCGTGTGGGCCTCCCATTGCGGTGGCCTCTGTTGTTGCAGAGCATCGGCTCTGGGCACATGCGTTCCAGAGCTCCGGCTCGGTAATTGGACACATCAGTCCAGCCGCTCCGCGGCATGTGGGATCTTCCCAGGCCAGGGCTTGAACTGGCGCCCCTTGCACTGCAAGGTGGTGTCCTTACCCACTAGACCACCAGGGAAGCCCTATTTTTAGTTTTTAAAGAAATCTCCATACTGTCTTCCATAGCAGCTGTATCAATTTACATTCCCACCAGCAATGTAAGAGGGTTCCCTTTTCTCTGCACTCTCTCCAGCATTTATTGTCTGTTGATTTGTGGATGATGGCCATTCTGACGAGTGTGAGGTGATATCTCATTGTAGTTTTGATTTTCATTTCTCTAATACTAAGTGAGGTTGAGCATCATTTCATGTGTTTTTGGGCCATCTGTATGTCCTCTTTGGAGAGGTGTCTTTGTAGGTCCTTTTCCCATTTTTTGATTGGGTTGTTCATTTTTCCGATGTTGAGTTGTCTGAGTTGCTTGTAGGTTTTGGAGATTGATTCTTTGTCTGTTGTTTCCTTTGCTATGATGTTCTCCCGTTCTGTGGGTTGTCTGTTCACCTTGTTTATAGTTTCTTTTGCTGTGCAAAAGTTTTTCAGTTTCATTAGGTCCCACATGTTAATTTTTGTTTTTAGTTCCGCTATTCTAGTAGGTGGGTCAGAGAAGATCTTGCTTTATGTCCTTGAGTGTTTTGCCTATATTCTCCTCTAAGAGTTTTAGTTACTCTTTTCTTCAGTAACAGTGCTTGCTGATTAAATGGTCTCTGTTCCACTGAGTCATGGGGGAACCATGGATAACACAGTGTCCCTGGCCCCCCCAGGACATGACCTTCAAGTCCGTTTCAGTCGGAGCTGTTTCATGCTCGTAGGAACAAGGGAGGTAAGGAAAAGCTGAAGTCCAGAGCAAGACATGTGACCTTTAACCTCATGACCCAGCAACGTCGCATATCTTCATCTCCGGTTCCTGTGGTCATCTGCTCTCATGTAACTGGATGAAGTGTTGGGATTTATGTTTTGCCAAGTTCTCAGAACGAACACACCTGGCCTCAGCTGGCAGTTTCTCTAGCAGCTCTATCAAAACCTAGCCTTGTGTTTCCTGAATTATAGGGAAACTTTGAAAAATCATACAGGTTTTCAATTTCTTCTACCCTTACAATAATAAATATGTTTTAGAACTCAAAATGTTTGGTTTCTAGAAAAGTAATAAATTATATGTATCCTGTGTTGTGTAACATCCCAGTGGGATCTGAGGCAGCACCTTTTAAGCAGATCAGTTAATATTTGAGTACACTATTATGAATGTAGTAGTGAAATGTAAGGTTACATGACTAAAGATATGTAAAGTTACAGACTAAAAATATTCTCCTGACAGTGCAGGGCAGGTTGGCCTCCAGATAAGTTTGCACCAAATCTAGGAAAACAGCTTTAGCTTTGGAATTTGAAATTGTGCATAAGGAATTGGGAACTAACACTAAACCCATGTAATTTACACATGATTTAAAGACATAAATTTAAAACAATTATAATGATATAAGGTCAAGGAATTCTTAAAATATATTTTTCATATTATTTATTTTTATTTTCTAGAAACTTGTTATTGAGGTATAGTTGATTTACCATGTTGTGTTTATTTCTGCTGTCAGCAACGTGAATCAGCCATACATACATATATATCTGGTCTCTTCTAGACTCTATTCCCACATAGTTTATTGCAGAGCACCAAATAAGGTTCCCTGTGCTATACTGTTGGTTTTTATTAGTTATGTATTTTATATATAGTAGTGTGTATATGTCCATCTGAATCTTACAATTTATTCCATCAAGTAATATTTAATAAATTATGATTCCTTAAATATATATGTATTTTTGTGACAGCTACACTGAATAATAACTGGATGGTTTAGAAGCCTAGGAATAAATAGCTCAAATGGCTTCCATGCCCAGCAACAAGACTAGAGATGTTGGAAGTGATGGCCGGCAAGAAGAGGAGATGAGAGGGTAGGAAGAGGGGAGGCCCTGTGCTCTCTGGGAATGATTTCCTAAAGTGCCTTTTGAAGAAGAGTAAAGAGAATATATGGATGCTGTGGGGGTTAAGATGGTGAGAAAAAGGCCCTAGAGGAAGCAGCATGCGTTTTGCCTTCAGAACACATGCTCTCTCCTGCAGAACCTTCTCTCGCAGCCTAATCCACAATCTCTGCCCGTTGGTTGGAACCAAATTAGGCCTCTGTTTTTAAGCCTTTCCCTGTACTTTGCTTCTCACCTTCCTTTTTGCAAAAGAAATTCCCAGTTGGATGTGCTTTCATTTGGGCGTGCTCACTGTAATGCCTTAGAGAACTCACCTGCCTCTCCGCAGTCAACATTAAGTGAAAAGTGTTAGTCACTCAGTTGTGTGTGACTCTTTGCGACCCCATGGACTGTAGCCCATCAGGCTCCTCTGTCTGTGGGATTCCCAAGTAAGAATACTGGAGGGTGTTGCTGTGATCTCCTCGAGGGGATCTTCCCAGCCTAGAGATGGAACCCCTGTCTCCTGCATTGATAGGTGGATTCTTTCCCACTGAGCCACCTGGGAAGCCACCTCTTTTATTGTCAACATAGTTATTTATTTGGTTGCGCTGGTCTTAGTTGCTGCGTGTGGGATCTAGTTCCTGTACCAGGGATGGAACCAGGGCCCCCAGCATTTGGCACTCAGAGCCTTAGCCACTGACCACCAGGGAAGTCTCACTATCTCCACAGTTGTGCCTTTTCAGAGTGTCATATTGTTGGAATCACAGAGTGTGTGATTTCACTACAGTGTGTAGCTAAAAGTTCTTGGACCAGGAATTGAGTGGACATTTCCTTCGTGCTGTGATAGACTGCTTCCTTTTCTCCATTTCCTCTTCCTTCCCCTTGAGACATCTTCCCACTCTCTTCTCCATTTTTCCTTTAATGTAGGGGAATGATTCTTTGTTCTCACCATCTGTCTAGTAATATCCAGAGATGCCTGCGAAGTGAAAACAACTTATGTCTAATAGTTTGATAAGCTACTATCCTTCAGCTTATCTCTCTCAGGAGGATCTGATCAGAGCACTCATACACAGATACCTTCAGTTTTTCTATACTGCTTGTTTGGAAAACGCAAATTTGTTCTAACTCAATGGATGTATCAGCAAATAATTCGAGCATAACAGGAATCTCATGTTTGCGTATGCATGATTTCATCCACAAGAAACACTAAGCAAACATAGACAACTGCGTTCAGCTACACCTAGCCAGCCAAGAATGCACAGAGCAGGCACACACACACACACAAACACCCCGCGAACATCTGCCAGCTAGCTGCATTCACCGCACGAGTTACAAGCCCCACTGTTAACCTTTGGCGTCACATCCTTCCACCTGAGTCCCCGCTTCCCGGTCCCTCCTGACGACCCTCCTTTCAGCACTCCACAGTCACTCACAAGCTGCCATCCTTCTGATGCCTATGTCCACAAGCACTCCTCAAGGCTATTCAAGGTAAAGTATCCTATTTATTGCAACCAATTTATGTTTTTCCTAACCATTGAACAAGTGTAAAACTGTGCTCCTATATTTCATAGAGTCCTACTGTTTTTTTAATGCGTCACTGAAAAAGTTTTTAAATATTACGTCCATAAACCTGTAAGCCCTGTGGTTTTTATGTGGTGGTTTTTAAGAACCTAAAGGTAGCATCCTAGCAGAACTGACTGTCTAAGACAGGATATTAACATGGAACTTTTTATCTTCAGGTTTCTTTCCACGGAGGACCATCATCTATCTATGCGACAGTTTCTTCATTTTTCCCTTGTGTTAAACTTGCAAAGGAGATGGGAAAAAATAACTTTTTCATTTACTCTTGCTTTAGGTGGGCCAGTGTTAAAGTTGATGCAGCTGGAGGTTTACTGGGAAATGGCAGGCTTTCCTGGGAGAGAGTAGCTTGTGCATCTGGGACCTTGGACCCCTTTTTGGCTTCCTGGTGGCTCAGACAGTAAAGAATTCACCTGCTAATGCAGGAGACGCTGGTTCGATCCCTGGGTTGGGAAGATCCCCTGAAGAAAGGAATGGCAACTCACTCCAGTATTATTGCCTGGAGAATCGCATGGACAGAGGAGCCTGGCAGGCTGTGGTCCACGGGAAGAGTTGGAAATGACTGAGCGACTAACATTACTCCTACTATCCACCTTTTATGGAAGAAGTATAGAGCTTGCTTGCTCCTCACTCATGCCTGGTAAGAGGGGTTTCAGGCACCGAGACAGATGACAGAGCATCCGTAAAGCTTGTAGTCCAACATGAGGTGGCTTTAGCCTCAAGCCTGAAGAATGCCTACATCCTGGCTGAAGTGGTCTGAACCACACTGATCAACACTCCCCACTTTTTAAAAAATTGTTTATTTATGGCTGGGTCTTTGTGGCTGTGCAGGCTTTTGTCTAGTTGGAACAAGCGGGGGCTGCTGTCCACTTTTGGTGCAAGGGTTTCTCATTGCAGTGGCTTTTCTTGTTGCAGCAGAGCATGAGGCTAGGGTGTGCAGACTTCGGTAGCTGAGCACTCCCTTTTGTGTGTCCTGCCACAGCTGTTTGAGATAACCATTTCAAGGTAAAGTATCCTTTTATTCCCTTTTTCCTAACCATTGAACAAGTGTAAAACTGTGCTCCTATATTTCATAGAGTCCTACTGTTTTTTTAATGCGTCACTGAAAAAGTTTTTAAATATTACGTCCATAAACCTGTAAGCCCTGTGGTTTTTATGTGGTGGTTTTTAAGAACCTAAAGGTAGCATCCTAGCAGAACTGACTGTCTAAGACAGGATATTAACATGGAACTTTTTATCTTCAGGTTTCTTTCCACGGAGGACCATCATCTATCTATGCGACAGTTTCTTCATTTTTCCCTTGTGTTAAACTTGCAAAGGAGATGGGAAAAAATAACTTTTTCATTTACTCTTGCTTTAGGTGGGCCAGTGTTAAAGTTGATGCAGCTGGAGGTTTACTGGGAAATGGCAGGCTTTCCTGGGAGAGAGTAGCTTGTGCATCTGGGACCTTGGACCCCCCTTTTAGGCTTCCTGGTGGCTCAGACAGTAAAGAATTCACCTACCAATGCAGGAGACCCTGGTTCGATCCCTGGGTTGGGAAGATCCCCTGAAGACAGGAATGGCAACTCACTCCAGTATTATTGCCTGGAGAATCGCATGGACAGAGGAGCCTGGCAGGCTGTGGTCCACGGGAAGAGTTGGAAATGACTGAGCGACTAACATTACTCCTACTATCCACCTTTTATGGAAGAAGTATAGAGCTTGCTTGCTCCTCACTCATGCCTGGTAAGAGGGGTTTCAGGCACCGAGACAGATGACAGAGCATCCGTAAAGCTTGTAGTCCAACATGAGGTGGCTTTAGCCTCAAGCCTGAAGAATGCCTACATCCTGGCTGAAGTGGTCTGAACCACACTGATCAACACTCCCCACTTTTTAAAAAATTGTTTATTTATGGCTGGGTCTTTGTGGCTGTGCAGGCTTTTGTCTAGTTGGAACAAGCGGGGGCTGCTGTCCACTTTTGGTGCAAGGGTTTCTCATTGCAGTGGCTTTTCTTGTTGCAGCAGAGCATGAGGCTAGGGTGTGCAGACTTCGGTAGCTGAGCACTCCCTTTTGTGTGTCCTGCCACAGCTGTTTGAGATAACCATTTAGTGGGGTGGCACTGCTCATGAGAAGAAATGGAGAGGATGGCCAGGGGAAACGGTGAACAAGATGTAAAGGATCAAGAGGGGTCAGGAGGGAGAAAAGATACTACTCTCTTGACCTTGAAGATGAGGGGAAGAGCTACAAGTCAAGGAAAGTATGTGGCTTCTAGAGGTAGGAAAATTAACAGATTTTTCCCCTAGATCTTCCAGAAGGAAGTCTGGTTCACCTACACCATCATTTTAACTTAGGAAAAAAGACTTTCAGATGTTTGACCTCTGGGACTGTGAGATGATAAACTTGTGTTATTTTAAGCCACCAAGCTTGTGACTGGTTACAGCAGAGATGGAAACACATAAGGGTATAGTCAGTGGAGAAGGAGGAGGTGCGAGAAAGACCTTCGCTTCTTACCTGAAAGTGAGGATTACAGTCACGCTTGAGTGCCAGCTTAGCTCCAGGGGCCAAGGTCCACCTCACTGGGGACCAAGCATTCAGGACACCTCAATGTGCTGAGGCTGTCTGATGGATGAAGCCCAGCCAGTGGCTCAGGGAACTCACTCAGGCAGATACACCATACTGACACTATTGATAACATATTCTGGTTGCTGTTGGCAAAATATCTTTCTTTTGTGAGTGAAATGATGAGGAAAATTGGAAGCATAAATGATTAAATTTTAAAAAAAATTAATTTATTTTGGCTATTCTGGGTTTTCACTGCTGCCACAGGCTCTTCTCTATTTGCTGGGAGTCTGGGCTACTCTCTAGTTGAGATGAGCAGGCTTCTTGTTGTGGTGACTTCGCTTGTGGAATAAGGCTCTAGGGCACATGGGCTTCAGTAGTTGCGGCACACAGGCTCTTTAGTTGTGGCTCTGAGGCTCTAGAGCGCAGGCTCCATAGTTGTGGTTCAAGGGCTTAGTGGCTTCTCAGCATGTGAGATCTTCCCGGATCAGGGATCGAACCTTGTGTCTCCTGCATTGGCAGACGAACTCTTCATCTCTGAGCTAACAGGGAAGCCCAAAAGATTAAAAAAAATTTTTAATTAATTTATTTTAATTGGATGATAGTTACTTTATAATATTGTGATAGTTTTGGGCATACATCAGCATAAATTGGCCACAGGTATTCAAGTACCCTCTCCCATCCTGAACCCCTCTTCCAACTCCCACACCACCCTATTCCTCTGCATTGCCCCACAGCACTGGCTTTGGGTGCCCTGCTTCATGCATGGAACTTGCTGCTACAGCTACTATGGAGAACAATGTGGAGATTCCTTAAAAACTGGGAATAGAACTGCCATATGACCCAGTAGTCCACTGCTAGGCATATACCCTGAGGAAACCAGAATAAAAGGTTTTCAGAAAGCTCCTTAGGACTTGTTAGAATTGAGATCCATTTTATGCACTCTAGTTGGGGTAGATCCTTCTGTGATTGGAATGACAATTCTAAGCAGCCCCTTGTACCTGTTAACAGGGAGAGTTGCTGGGAGCACTTGTGTATAGAAAGGTGTTAGAAATGTCTAAGCTGAGTGGAAGGCCAGGCTTGGAGAGCTTAGTGAGTTGATGCATCTTTGTGCTGTGATAGTAAGTGAAATGTTAGAGAAGATTCTTTTCCCGTGTCTCCTCCTTTTTGTTCTCTATTTACCATTTTTCCCCTTGCCCGACTCTGTGTTTAGATTTCATTAATTGGAAGTATGGTTGACTGTCTACTGCATCCTGTCAGTTTTACTCCCAGCCTCTTCACCTTTGTTTACTTTTTAACCATGAGACACAGTATGGAAATCTGGCAGAGCTGGATTGGATTCCAAGTCCATCACTTTTTTAGCTGGTTGAGTAGGTCCAGGGTCTGGTACATACTGACTATAAAACAAATGTTGCTTTTTGTCTGGTTTTTGTTTTGTAATTACATCATAGTGATGGGCACACATTAGAAGAACAGAATGCAGTCTTGGAAAGTCCTACTGTAGATTCAAGCCAAGATGATGCGTGGACATCAATTAGTCCCACATGTGAGCTATCAGTGGTCTGAATGATCGAACAGAGAATTGGCTCCAGAAAGATCTAATGTAGTTCTATTCAAATAGAAAAGGGATATAATACTACTGTGTCGCAACTATGTGTCCAGTACTGATTAAAGTGAAGAGCACATATAGATAAATCACTTTAAAAAAAAAACAAAACAAAACCAAATGCTTGAGTTATTTAATGATGTCAGTTTGTCAGGTAGCACAATCTTAGCACCTGGAGCAATTTAGGCTTTTTCTTTTTCTCTTTTTGACTGAGTGGTGTGTGTGGGATGTTAGTTCCCCCATCAAGATTGAATCCATGCTCCCTGCAGTGGAGGCATGGAGTCTTAACCACTGAACTTCCAAGAAAATCTTAATCTAGGCCTTAATAAAGGTTGGGACTTCCCTGGGAGTCAGATGGTACAGTATCTGCATCTGAAGTTGGAGACATTGGTTTGATCCGTGTGTCGGGAAGATCTCCTGGAGAAGGAAATGGCAACCCACTCCAGTATTTTGCCTGGAGAATCCCATGGACAGGGGAGCCTGGTGGGCTGCAGTCTGTGGGGTCGCAGAGAATGGGACACGACTGAGTGACTTTCAGTAAAGGTTAGGAATTTGGAATCAGAATGAAGTTTGAATCTTTCCTTGGCTTCTTAGAAAGCTTTTGACCTCAGTTTTTTTTTTTTTTTTTTAAACCTTTTTAAGTTTCATTTACTCAGCTGACCTTTTATCAAGTGCCTCTGTTGAGTCCACTGCTGAGCTCTGCTGAAGGAATAACAAAACTCAGAGTCCCTTCCCCGCAGAGGAAGCCAGCAGCCTTTAGTTTCCCCGAGTGTCAAAATTTGGATAATGGTACCCATCTTGCAGCATGTTGTGAGGATTAAATGAGATAATTTTTATGAGAGTGCTTCACATTTAGAAGAAACTCAATAAATGTTAATTTCTTTCTTTCCCTAGTGGCATCTTAGTGGGAAGGAAATTTTTCAGCTGGGAAATCTTTATTTGTGCTTCTCAAATAATACTAATATTGCCTTGGGGGTGACTCACTTTGAATAACAGCTATGGAAACAATATTAGAATGAAGCTAATTCCAGAGATTGGTGAAAATTGTAGTGAGATTTTGGCCAGTCTCCAACATGTGAAGATCATGTAAGAATGATGCTGTTGTATATGATTTTATCACGAGAATGATAACCCTTTGGACGGGAAGATAACCTTTTGTCCCTTGATGTGACAGATGGGAAATAGGTAAGATTTTTAAGTTGAACTAACAGAAGTAGACAGTAGTGCTGTTGGGTTTCTAAGAGAGTCTGTTACAGCCAGCGAAGTAGCTGCTATAGTGTTAAGGCGTGCCAAGGAAAGAGTTACATATTCCTTCGTACAGTAATATTATGATAGTTGATTCACAAAGGGTGGTATCAGTGTTCTCCTGAGAGCGGAAATAATAGTCTTTCCTCCTATGAAATTAGACAGTTTCCTCCAAGAAAATAGAAGGATGTGTATATTAATCCCATCCTCCTAACTTATTTCTACTCCACCTTTCCCCTTTGGTAACCATAACTTTGTTTTCTCTATCTGTGGGTCTGTTTTTGTTTTTAAAATAAGTTAACTTGTGTCTTTTTTTTTTTTTAGATTCCAATATAAATGATACCATATTTGTCTTTCTCTGTCTGGCTTATGGGTTAACATATACATACTACTATATATAAAAGTAGGTAACCAACAAGGACCTTCTGAATAGTACAGGGAACTGCACTCAATACTTTATAATAACGTATCAGGCAAAAGAATCTGAAAAAAAAGTATATATATATATATATATATATATATATATATATATATATAACTGAATCACTGTTCTGTACAGATAAAAGTAACATGACATTGTATATCAAGTATACTTCATTTAATTAAAAACAATTAAAATATAAGCTTATTTTAGAGGCATACTTGCATCTTCAGTGAATTTGTAAGGAGGTCACCACAGACCTCAGGCTGTCAAGCCATGAAAAGCCATGGAGGAACCTGAAAAGCTGATTATTGTGTAGAAGAAGCCAATCTGGAAAGACTACATACTGTATGATTCTAACTACATTACATTTTCGAAAAGTTAAAACTATGAAGATAGTAAAAAGATAAGTGGTTGGTTGCCAAGAGTTAGGAGGAAGGAAGGGCGGGAGCACAGGGTGTGTTTAGGGCAGTGAAGCTGTTTTGTGTGATACTCTTAACACTGAAAACATGTTGTCATACATTCACCAAACCCTGTACAATACACAACAGGAAGAGTGTGCCCTAATGTAAACTATACTTTAGATCATATTAATGTATCACATTGGCTCAGTGATTATAGCACATACACCACACTAGTTGTTACTGTTTAGTTGTTAAGTCTTGTCTAACTCTTTTGTGACCCCATGGACTGTAGTCCACCAGGCTGCTCTGTCCGTAGGATTTTCCAGGCAAGAATACTGAAGTGGGTTGCTATTTCCTTCTCAGGGGATCTTCCTGATCTGGGGATTGAATGAGCGTCTCCTGCATTGGCAGGTGTGTTCTCATCTCCTGCATTGGCAGGTGGGTTCTTTACTGGTGAGACACCACTAGAGGAAACGGGTTGGTCATGGTGATGGTGAGGGATGTGTGAGGATTCTTTGTACTTGCTGGTCAATTTTTCTATGAACCTAAAATGGCTCTAAAAATAGTTAAGAACAACAGTAGTGATCATGAAAGAAGCCAGTGAAAAAGGAACAATTAGACTCATTTAGTTTCAACATTGATAATGGAGACGGTCAACAGTAGAATTATATAAATATTTTCAAAATGTTTAGGGAATATAACTGTAAATATTAAATTGTATATATCATAAACTCTCAAGAACGAGCATGAAAACGTTTTTTTCAAACATATAAAAGTGAGTGCTTACTAGAAGAAAGAAAAACCTCACTAAAGTATTGCCTGAAGGGTCCACTTAAGGGAAAAAGAATCCTGGAGTGAAGGTCTGAATTCAAGAAAGAAGGAGAAATAAAATAAAAATGTGGGTCAATTGTAACAGATGTTGATTAAATAAAACAATAATCACAATGTCTAATATGTAAGGTTAAAAATGTAGAGAAAGCTAAAACATAGAGCAAAAACATAGAGCCCCCAGGCTTAGGGGTTAAAGCTTTTGAAGATTCTTTTATTGTTGAAGATTTCAGAGTGTGGGGTGAGGCTCCTCCTAGGCTTCCCTTGTGGGGTTGTACAACAAAGTGGCCCTGAGGTGGAGTGAGGCATAAAGATTTTATATTAGAAATTTCAGTAGGAACCATCAGATGGATAAAATGCATATCTTCTGAATCAGTAGAGGGAGAAAGTGTAGGATGAGAAAAGATTCAATTATTTCAAAGGAAGATAAGAGAGAAAGAAGACATTGTTATTTCTATTAAAAGAGAAAATAAAAATATCATGGTATAAGCAAGTAAAAATAATGCTAATGTTTACTTTAAATTAATAATTGAACTCTTACAAAAAAGAATCAGTTGTCACACTTGATAATAAAACAAATCCAGCTCTGTACAAGACAACCTTAAACATAAGGATAATGAAAGGATGAAAAAAGGAAACAGAAATATAAATTCTAACCAAGAGAAATTTGTATAGTTATAATAATAGCAGCTAAGTGTATTTTATCAAAAAAGCATTAAAAGAGAAAAAGAGTCACTCACAGGTTCAGTTTACCATGAGGACATAATAATTCTAAATCAGTACATTACTAATGGAATAGGTTGAAAATGTATAAAACAAAAATTGATGTAACTACAAAGAGATGTTGACAAATCCATCTTCACAGTGAGAAATTTCAGCACTCTTAATCAGTAATTGAGAGATTAAGCAGGGAAAGAAATATCAGTAAAAGTATAGAAACTGAAGGAAAAAACTCCTATGTTTAGATAGTGGATATGCATCAACATCTGTAACACTAAAGTATACTTTCTTCTCTCAAATGCACATAGATGATTTATATATATTGACATATATTTGGCCCTGAAACAAATACCAACACATTAAAAATATCAGTATCACAGAGAGCACATTTATGACTGTATGATCAAAGCAATTTCAGTTAAAAATCCAACAGGTGATGATTGGTAGTAAACAACAAAACTTTGTAGAGGTATTATCCTTTGATTAAAAAAATAAAAAATTATTAAAAAACCCAACAGAATTTACAAAGAAATTAATGAAAAATTCATTCTACTTCAAGTAGAATGAAGACAGAAGGTATGCTTTACCAAATAGCAAGATTCATTGTAATTTACAGAGAATAAGATACTGGTCTTGATGGTCTTGGAACAGCACAGTCAAGGTGTGGATATTTGGTTCATTATGAGGTAGCTCTGAGCATCAGTGGAGAAAATGTGTACTATTCCGTAAACAACTCTCATCTACCAGTGTACTTATCTGTGTGTGTATGAACTTAGTATGCACTAATAGTTTAAATATGAAAGGAAAACTTGGCAACTTGGAAGAAAATGTAGAATAATTCCATTTGGTCTTTAGGTAGGAAAAGATTTCTTAACATGTACAAAGTGCAAAGCATAAAAGGAAATTTTGATAAATTTGACTCCAGTAAAGGTATGAACTTCTTTTCATCAAAAGATATAATAGGGCTTCCCTGGTGGTCCAGAGGGTAAAGAGTCCTCCTTGCAGTGCAAGGAGCGCCAGTTCGATATCTGGCCCGGGAAGGTCCCGTGTGCCGTGGAGCGGCTGGGCCAGTGTGTCCAATTACGAGCCAGCGCTCTGGGGCGCATGCGCCCTGAGCTGGTACTCAGCAGTGAGAGAGGCCACTGCAGTGGGAGGCCCACACAGGCCAAAGAATAAAGATGGATGAAAATAAACAAAAAAACAATAAAAAAGAGGAAAAAAAAAAAATATATATATATATATAAAATAAAGAAAAAATGTAGTCCACGTACTGGGAGAAGATTTAAAAAAAAATCCATCTGTCAATGCAGGAGACGTTAAGAGACATGAGTTCGATCCCTAGGTCAGGAAATCCCATGGAGGAGGGCATGGCAACCCATTCCAGTATTTTTGCCTGGCGAATCTCATGGACAGAAGAGCCTGGCAGGCTATAGTCCATAGGGGTTCACAGAGTTGGACATGACTGAAGTGAGTTAGCATACATACATAAAATTGAAAAATTGAGTACTATTCAAAATAAATGAAATCTCTTTTTTTTTTTTTTTTGAAACATTTATTTTATTTATTTACCTTTTGGAGGGTATGGGGAGGGAGGGGACAGGCGGGCCACTTCTATTGGTCTTTCATTTCTTTTAAAAACCCAACAGAATTTCAAAGAAATTAATGAAAATTCATTCTACTTCAAGTAGAATGAAGACAGAAGGTATGCTTTACCAAATAGCAAGATTCATTGTAATTTACAGAGAATAAGATACTGGTCTTGATGGTCTTGGAACAGCACAGTCAAGGTGTGGATATTTGGTTCATTATGAGGTAGCTCTGAGCATCAGTGGAGAAAATGTGTACTATTCCGTAAACAACTCTCATCTACCAGTGTACTTATCTGTGTGTGTATGAACTTAGTATGCACTAATAGTTTAAATATGAAAGGAAAACTTGGCAACTTGGAAGAAAATGTAGAATAATTCCATTTGGTCTTTAGGTAGGAAAAGATTTCTTAACATGTACAAAGTGCAAAGCATAAAAGGAAATTTTGATAAATTTGACTCCAGTAAAGGTATGAACTTCTTTTCATCAAAAGATATAATAGGGCTTCCCTGGTGGTCCAGAGGGTAAAGAGTCCTCCTTGCAGTGCAAGGAGCGCCAGTTCGATATCTGGCCCGGGAAGGTCCCGTGTGCCGTGGAGCGGCTGGGCCAGTGTGTCCAATTACGAGCCAGCGCTCTGGGGCGCATGCGCCCTGAGCTGGTACTCAGCAGTGAGAGAGGCCACTGCAGTGGGAGGCCCACACAGGCCAAAGAATAAAGATGGATGAAAATAAACAAAAAAACAATAAAAAAGAGGAAAAAAAAAATATATATATATATATAAAATAAAGAAAAAATGTAGTCCACGTACTGGGAGAAGATTTAAAAAAAAATCCATCTGTCAATGCAGGAGACGTTAAGAGACATGAGTTCGATCCCTAGGTCAGGAAATCCCATGGAGGAGGGCATGGCAACCCATTCCAGTATTTTTGCCTGGCGAATCTCATGGACAGAAGAGCCTGGCAGGCTATAGTCCATAGGGGTTCACAGAGTTGGACATGACTGAAGTGAGTTAGCATACATACATAAAATTGAAAAATTGAGTACTATTCAAAATAAATGAAATCTCTTTTTTTTTTTTTTTTGAAACATTTATTTTATTTATTTACCTTTTGGAGGGTGAGGTGGGGAGGGAGGGGGACAGGCGGGCCACTTCTATTGGTCTTTCATTTCTCTGTTTTCATCCGTCTTTGTTCTTTGGCTCTTGTGGGCCTCCCATCACGGTGGCCTCTGTTGTCGCAGAGCGCCGGCTCCGGGCACATGCGCTCCAGAGCTCCAGCTCAGTAATTGGACACATCAGTCCAGCTGCTCCACGGCACGTGGGATCTTCCCAGGTCAGGGATCGACCCGGCGCCCCTTGCACTGCAAGGCGGTGTCCTTACCCACTGGACCACCAGGGAAGCCCTAAATGAAATCTTTAACCAATACAAATAGGCAGAATTTAAAAAATTACACAGTGGAGGAGATAATAGAAGAGTGGACAAAAGATAGAAACTGGTATTTTATAGAAGAAATAGAAATGTTCAGTAAATATATAAAAATGTTTAGTTATATATTTTAATATATAAAGTATTCAAATTTATAATAACCAGTGAAATGCATATTGATATTCAATAAAATACTAGAGTATGTTAGTAAATATTCAAAGTATGATAATGGCAAATTTTGACAAGATATAGGACAGTGGGGATACTGTGAAACTATGGTTTAGAGGGTGAATTGGTACAATTTGAATTTATCTTGTAAACTGAATATGAGCACATTTGATCCTAGCATATGCACTGGAAAAATGTTTACCCATTTATACAAGCAATCAAGTGTAGGCAGCATTGTTAATAATAGTAAAAACGAAAACCTGTAAGCAACACAGACGTTCATCGGTGAAAAATGAATGATGAAATTGTCCAGTGTCCATGAATTGGACATTACATTGCAGTAAAAATGAATGCATTCAAACTACATATGTCAGAAAGATTTGAATCTTAGAAAGCTAATACATAAATAAAAGGAGTGAATCACAAAATGTATGCACTGTGGTTCTATAATATAAAATTCAATAAATATGTTAATGGAATGATAAAAAGAAGCAGAGGCCGAAGGATAGAATGGACAGGAGCAGACAGAGTCTCAGAGTTATGAGTACTATTTTGTTTAAGTTTGGTGATGGAATCAGAGGTGTTTCTCTGTTTTGTATCATAAAAATCTACCTAAAAAAAAAAGTACCTAAATGGTAATCTGTATCTGTCACAAGTACTCTTTTCTCTGTCACTGATGTTTCATAAAAAACCTCCTACTCTGCCTAGTCTTGTTGTCTTATAATTTCCTCTCCTTGCCTTGTTCTTTAAAGATGATGTTTGAATATTTTTCCTTCCCAGTATGTATAGAGCTGCCTGAAAATGGTAAAGTTTTTTTTTGAAAGGAAACTAAATAAAATGTTGTTCCATTCAAACATTGGAGAACATACAGCTATTACAAAGAGTGATAGGTATCTATATATACTGATACTGAAAATTCTCCAGTATCCATTGTAATGTGAAAAATAGCTAAGGCAGCAGAGGAGGTAGGGGTCAGGGATATACATATGACTAATCTGGGATTATACATATCTGTAAACAACAAAACTCTATAGAAGCAAAAAATAAAAGTAATTATATAAAAGAAGAGGCTGAAAGGAAAAAAAAATAGGTAAAGAAGAGGTATAATTCACTCCATGGGTATGTAAAAATGTTTATCATGCAGAGGATATTCCATAAACTGTTAGCAGTGCTTGTCTCCAAGTAGTAGGCGTAGGTGGTTAGGAAAACAGAAAAAGAAATCAACTTTCCACTGTAGGCAATTCAGATTTTTTGAACGATGCACTGTGTGTAGATACAATTATCTAGTAAAAAAGGAAATAAAGACTTCTAATTTTAGCTTTGGGTAAAACAGTAAGAGCAAAGAAGAAGCAGAGCTGTTGAGGCAAGAACTTGAAGTTTCGGGGGGTGGGTAGAGAAGCTGGAGAGTAGACCTTAATTATCTGAAATGATCTGTGACTAAAGAATGAACCAGTCCTGGTTGTAAAAGCTGGAAGTAAAGACTGATCACTGAGCCAAATGACTCAGAGGTAATTCCACACTTTCCCTTATTACGAGGTGAAATCTGTGAGATACTACTTTTTCTCTACGAATGTCATTTTCACCAAATACCTATACTGACAAAGACACTCATGACTTTCTAGAATAGTCTACAGTGTTCGGAAAGCCTGGCTGTGCACCAGGTTCTCCCGTGAGGTACTGAAAATACAGAACTGTGTGGTCCCTCCCTGGAATTAAGACTTAGAATTTCCAGTGCTGAGGTCCAAAATACTACCGTATTGCAGTTGTTTTTTTTTTTGTGTGTTTAGGCAGAAGTAGGCAGGGAGAGAAGACTGGCTTAGTACCAGGAAAATTCAGGGAAGGAAGTTGAGACATCTATTCTAAAATTGGATCTTTTTTCTCCCCCACCACCTATTAGCAAGGCACTTTAAACACAGCCTCAAAAGACCTCTGTGTACTTCTTGCCAGAGTATTATTTGGGAGAAAAATAATAGAAGTCTCCATTTATTGAACACATATTTTATTCCACCATTGAGCTAGGGGTTTTCAGATCTGTTCACTTGAATCCTCACACCAACTCAGGGTGATCGCTACATCTGTTTCACAGATAAGCATCGAAAGTAAAGATTCTGCCTAAAGCCAAGAGAGCCATAGACCCACATCTAAGTGACTCTGCTCTTCTCCTTGTACGTCTGAGAACACAGTGGGCTCAAAATAAATCCGAGACTTTGGAAAGAAGCCGGGGATGAATTCGGAGGGTCAGTGCCACGTAGCCAAGAAGCTTTCTGGCTGTGTACCTCCTCCTTGGGGATGCGCTCATCCAAAGACTGAAATCTTGAATTTCAGTTCATTTGTGTATCTCTTAGACTGCAGGTCTCTGTCTGCAGATGACCTCTGTTTGCATAACCATGGCCTTACCTGACAGTGGTGTGCTGGCTGATAGATGAGAAAGCCTCTTTCTTATAGAGGCTGTGGTTTTCCTCTCATTTGAGTTGTTATTACTCACTGGACTTTGTCATAAAGAATTGTTGTACCATGAAATCTTAAACAGCCCTCTTATGATACATCACTTCAAAGATTTTTTTTTATATGTAACTGAGTCCATCATGTCCACGTCTCTATCGGTCAGCATTTAGATATTTGCCTTTTCCAGTGAGAGAATTGGAGCGACTTTAAATAATTCTGCAAACTTTAGAGACTGGAGCCGCTGTAAATTTGTGGTGTCTAACGTTAGTAATCAGGAGTTTCTGCTTGTTTTTTTCTCTTGGTCACTTGCTCTTCACGAGGGATTTCAGACAGTTTACGCTGTTCTTCAGCCCAAACTCCCAAGCCCTGCCCCATTTCACTTCCTGTAGTGAACCTTGCAGAAACTGAGGTTCCCCACAATGTTCTAACTCACAAAGCTAAAGCATCCTCCGCTGTTTTCTTTGAAATAAGAGTACCAAAAATCTAGAATCTTTTAAACTTTTCTCCCCACCACCTATTAGCAAGGCACTTTAAACACAGCCTCAAAAGACCTCTGTGTACTTCTTGCCAGAGTATTATTTGGGAGAAAAATAATAGAAGTCTCCATTTATTGAACACATATTTTATTCCACCATTGAGCTAGGGGTTTTCAGATCTGTTCACTTGAATCCTCACACCAACTCAGGGTGATCGCTACATCTGTTTCACAGATAAGCATCGAAAGTAAAGATTCTGCCTAAAGCCAAGAGAGCCATAGACCCACATCTAAGTGACTCTGCTCTTCTCCTTGTACGTCTGAGAACACAGTGGGCTCAAAATAAATCCGAGACTTTGGAAAGAACCCGGGGGATGAATTCGGAGGGTCAGTGCCACGTAGCCAAGAAGCTTTCTGGCTGTGTACCTCCTCCTTGGGGATGCGCTCATCCAAAGACTGAAATCTTGAATTTCAGTTCATTTGTGTATCTCTTAGACTGCAGGTCTCTGTCTGCAGATGACCTCTGTTTGCATAACCATGGCCTTACCTGACAGTGGTGTGCTGGCTGATAGATGAGAAAGCCTCTTTCTTATAGAGGCTGTGGTTTTCCTCTCATTTGAGTTGTTATTACTCACTGGACTTTGTCATAAAGAATTGTTGTACCATGAAATCTTAAACAGCCCTCTTATGATACATCACTTCAAAGATTTTTTTTTATATGTAACTGAGTCCATCATGTCCACGTCTCTATCGGTCAGCATTTAGATATTTGCCTTTTCCAGTGAGAGAATTGGAGCGACTTTAAATAATTCTGCAAACTTTAGAGACTGGAGCCGCTGTAAATTTGTGGTGTCTAACGTTAGTAATCAGGAGTTTCTGCTTGTTTTTTTCTCTTGGTCACTTGCTCTTCACGAGGGATTTCAGACAGTTTACGCTGTTCTTCAGCCCAAACTCCCAAGCCCTGCCCCATTTCACTTCCTGTAGTGAACCTTGCAGAAACTGAGGTTCCCCACAATGTTCTAACTCACAAAGCTAGCACTGCAAAAGTGTCCATCCTCCGCTGTTTTCTTTGAAATAAGAGTATGAGGCTATACTTTCTATCTTAATTCTATTTTTCTAATCTATATTCTGGACCCCATCTCCTTCCAGTAACTCAGGAACCATGGTCCCATTAGCCTTCTCCATTACATTCTCAGCCTTTATAATCTACTTCTTATCAGCAGTTACACACATGTTACTTTTCCAGCTTTCACAAAAACTAAAGCCAAAATCAAAACTTGTCTTCCTTAATTTTTTTAATATCTTCTTCATGTGCTCATCTATTCAGAAATGAACACTCACTGTCATACCAGTAAAACTGCTTTCTCCAAGTACAAAAACACACTTGTTCCTGCGTACAACCCGAAAAACTTTGCTTTTACTTTAAAAACTTACATTTTCTGACTAGATAACACTTGCTACCTTTTTCCACCTTCTCAGGCCACTCTTTGGAATGTTCTTTCTAGGAATCTCCCTCTGACTCTGCTTTAAAAGCTATTCTAGGTCTCTGTTTCAGTCACTCATCTTTTCCGTTTACTGATTATCTCTGGTTTCATGTTCATGCCTGGAGTGGGAAAGGGCATGAATACTCCAGTATTCTTGCCTGGAGAATCTCATGGACAGAGGAGCCTAGTGGGCTCCGTGGGGTCCATGGAGGAATTAAGGAAGACAGCCCATGGGATGGTTGCAAAGAGTCAGACATGACTGAAGTGACTTAGCACAGAGTACCTGCTCATGATGCCTGAATTTATCAGCCTCAACTCAGCCCTCTCTCTCGAGATAGAAACCTATATATATCTACATATCTTACGGAGCCTCAAATGTTTCAAAACGAATTATTTCCAATTGGAGCGACTTTAAATAATTCTGCAAACTTTAGAGACTGGAGCCGCTGTAAATTTGTGGTGTCTAACGCTAGTAATCAGGAGTTTCTGCTTGTTTTTCTCTTGGTCACTTGCTCTTCACGAGGGATTTCAGACAGTTTACGCTGTTCTTCAGCCCAAACTCCCAAGCCCTGCCCCATTTCACTTCCTGTAGTGAACCTTGCAGAAACTGAGGTTCCCCACAATGTTCTAACTCACAAAGCTAGCACTGCAAAAGTGTCCATCCTCCGCTGTTTTCTTTGAAATAAGAGTATGAGGCTATACTTTCTATCTTAATTCTATTTTTCTAATCTATATTCTGGACCCCATCTCCTTCCAGTAACTCAGGAACCATGGTCCCATTAGCCTTCTCCATTACATTCTCAGCCTTTATAATCTACTTCTTATCAGCAGTTACACACATGTTACTTTTCCAGCTTTCACAAAAACTAAAGCCAAAATCAAAACTTGTCTTCCTTAATTTTTTTAATATCTTCTTCATGTGCTCATCTATTCAGAAATGAACACTCACTGTCATACCAGTAAAACTGCTTTCTCCAAGTACAAAAACACACTTGTTCCTGCTACAACCCGAAAAACTTTGCTTTTACTTTAAAAACTTACATTTTCTGACTAGATAACACTTGCTACCTTTTTCCACCTTCTCAGGCCACTCTTTGGAATGTTCTTTCTAGGAATCTCCCTCTGACTCTGCTTTAAAAGCTATTCTAGGTCTCTGTTTCAGTCACTCATCTTTTCCGTTTACTGATTATCTCTGGTTTCATGTTCATGCCTGGAGTGGGAAAGGGCATGAATACTCCAGTATTCTTGCCTGGAGAATCTCATGGACAGAGGAGCCTAGTGGGCTCCGTGGGGTCCATGGAGGAATTAAGGAAGACAGCCCATGGGATGGTTGCAAAGAGTCAGACATGACTGAAGTGACTTAGCACAGAGTACCTGCTCATGATGCCTGAATTTATCAGCCTCAACTCAGCCCTCTCTCTCGAGATAGAAACCTATATATATCTACATATCCCCTTACGGGAGCCTCCCGAAATGTTTCAAAACATGAACTTTTAGTTATTTCCACTGCCCCCTCTAAACCTCTTTTTCCTTTTTTATTTCCAACATTAACAAATGATGTCACCAGCAATTCAGTTTCTAAAGCCAGCAATCCTTTCTCTTCCACTGTATATTCTGTTATCTTCCATGTTTGCGAAGTCTCTGAAGTTGCTCCTTAAATAATTCCTTTTCTGTTTGCATAGCCACATCTGTCTAACCCCCACCATTTCTCAACCTTAGTTTCCTAACTGGTCTTCTTGCTTCCTTACCAGTCCATTCTCTGGATTTTTTTTTCCAAAATTACATTTTAGGGAGGAATTTCTTTCCTAAAATTTTCTATGGCTCCTCAAATAGGTCATATAATCTGTATGCTCTATCAACCTTAATCTTTATTTTATTTTACTGCGTATTTATTAATTTGGCCATGTTGGGCCTTAATTGTCGCATGTGGAATCTTTAGTTGTGACATGTGAACTCCTAGATGTGTCATGTGGGGTCTAGTTCCCAGACCAGGAATTGAACCTGGAGCCCCTGTGTTGGGAGTATGGAGTTTCAGCTGCTGGACCACCAGGGAAGTTCTCAACCCTAATCTTTAGAAGTAGACCTCATTTCCTTATTGCACATACACACACGCATAGACACTCACATGCACACACTCATTCCATGCTTTGTCCCTATTGAACTACCCAGTGTTCCATATTTTCTTTGATTCAGACATTTTGCTCAGGGAGCATTTTTTTCTTTTTTTCCAGAAAACTTCCCTGTTTATCCGATGGCCTCTTTTCTTGTCTCCTGTATACTGTTTTGAATTGACCACTGTCATTTCCTGTTCATCTGTTATCACCTCAGGTGTTTCTTTGCCTGAAACCCTTCCAGTATCTGTACCAGTGCTTCTATTTCAAATAGAACCCATCCTTTCTCATAATCACCACTCACGCCGTCACTGTGGCCATTCCAAGAAAATCCTTCAGGGTGGAGGGGTGGAATAAATGAGTTTGATTTGGACTGTGAAGTATATAAGATGCTCCTTTTTAAGTGGAGAAATTTCTAGTGGATAGTTGTAAATAAAGGTTTGACACTTGAGGAAGAGATCGGAGATTAAGATACAGTTTTGAGAGCTTTCAGACTACATTAATAGACAATGACTAAGGCCTTGCTGGGGATTGGAGGGTAAGATTTTCTCAGAGTGTGTAGAGGATGAGAATGGGAGAGAAGAGAAGAGCAAAAAGAGGCAGGGGGAAGAGTGACCAGGACAGGACACGGAGTGTGATGATGCTTGGTTGGCTGGTCTTGGTTCTTTTGATAATCAGCACATGAATTTCCTCTTGGAGATTGCCTCTTTACCCATTGTGTTCCTTCTTGATATCTTGAAAATCAGTTGCTCTTCCCTGCTCTGGTTACAAGAGGAGATTAAAATCTTCTGGGTCACTACATCTTGAGGAGCATGGCACAGAGAAAGGAAAATTAAAAAAAAAAAGAAGAAGCTGGAGAGTGTTTATTTTAGATCATGCAGTCTGGTGAGACTCTCAGTCCTCCTCGTGGCTCAGGTCCCTGAGACTGCCTTGGCATCCCATCCTTTTTATAAATAAATCTGGTTCTTGAGCCTTCACTTTGAGCCAGGAAGTTACATATATGCTTCCAACAAATTCTCTTCCTGTTTAACATGGCCAGAGCCAGGATTCTTTTTTTTTTCTTTCTTTCTTCTTGGCATCCAAGAACTCAGTTACACTAAGGAAAAGAACTTTCATGGGGTGTACGTTTTTATTTAGGATACTGAGAAGAAATTCTTAATGAGATAAAACGTCTAAGAGTATCATTCAAGATGATTCAAAAGCCAGGGAATTGTGTAAAACGGAAAAATAAGTATTTCAAACTGAACGTCGTTGTTAATATTAGGCAATTCAACAATTTTATTGGTTTTTATTAGAGGGGCTAAATGAAAAAACATGAATAAATTTTGAAAGAAGCTGTTGCTATATCAGTTTTATACTATTAATTCAATTTATGATTTTAAATTATTTTTCTTATAGGCTGCTTTATTTTGTTTCTCTTTTTATAACTTTTTCTTTGAATGTATAATAACTTATTTACTTTTCCTAGACTGTCATGAGTTTAAGGTTTACAGTTGTCCATTTGTAAAGCTTTATAGCTCAGTTAGTAAAGAAGCTGCCTGTCGCGCAGGAGACTGGGGTTTGATCCCTGAGATGGGAAGATTCCCTGGAGAAGGAAATGGCCACTGATTTTAGTATTCTTGCCTGGGAAAGCCCATAGACAGAGGAGCCTAGTGGGCTACCGTCCATAGCGTCACAAAGAATCAGACACAACTAAACCAGAAAACTTGATCATCTCATAGTTCTAGTATTTTTGTAATTGCTACTTTAAAGATATTCTGGTGGCATTATTTCTAAGTTTTCTTTGTTTTGGAATATGGAAGTCATGATTTTGGCATGGTTTAAAGTACATTTTATTTGTCTTTTCTTTCTGCCACACTGCACATCATGTGAGATTCAGTTCTCTGATCCCAGGGATCAAACCTATGCCCCCTGCACTGGCGTCTTAACCACTGAACCACCAGTGGAGTCCTGAAAATAGATTTTCCAATAAATGTTCTTTCAGACACTTGTTTTTCAGCTAACTGAGTTTGATACGTTCAAATACACACACAAAAATCCTTTTCATTATTATTTTCAGTCAGTTGTATCCATTATTTTTGGTGTCCTTGATTATTATGGAGCTGAGTGAGTAGGTGAAAAGTCCTTCATTATGATGGCATTTCCATTGGCTCTTTCAGTGTAATTTATGAATCTAAGATATAGAGATTTATGAGATTATATTGTCCACTGTGAGTTATATCTGTATCATTACAAAGTGCCCTTCTCTTTCCTTTTCTGCTTGCCTTGAATCCATGTAGTCTGATATTGACAGCTGAGTTCATGTTTGTTTTTGTGCTTAACAGTCTGCTCTATATCGTTGTCTAGTCATTTACACACAGTCACGCTGCATCACTTCTCTTTGGAGACTTGTTTTTAAACAATATGAATGAAATTTTCTTTTCTAAACTTAATTTTTGTTTATTTGGCTGTGTAGGGTCTTGGTTGTGGCATGTGGAATTTTTGCTGCATCTGTGGGATCTTTCCTGGCAGTGCATGGACTCTCTAGTTGTAGTGTTTTATTTTCCCCCATTTGTGTATTGGCTGTGCCTCACAGCATGTGGGATCTTAATTCCCCGACCAGGGATTGAACCACTGGTCTCTGCAGTAGAAGCTTGCAGTCTTACCCACTGGACCACTAGGGAAGTCCCTAGGTTGCACTGTTTTATGTTAATAGCTGAATCTACTGATTTAACTTTATAGTTGTGCTTGAGTTTAATTTTGTTGTATTAAATTTTAACTCTTTACCAACCTTTTTCTTAAAATGCCAGTTCCCTGATTTCTGTGGTGTCACTGAAGTCATTCTTTAATCCTCCCCGCTATCATTGATTATAATCATATCCACTATTCTAAGAACTAAACAACATGGTCATTTTTCTCTGTGTATGTGTGTATTTGTATATACAGTATACATATTGATATAATTGAATATGCTGTATTTACATGTATGTGTATGTCTGTTTTGTGTGTGTGTATCAGTGTGTATGTGTATTTTATCTTTACAGTAGCTCATTATGGCAGTAATGTGAGACATTCCTGATACACTTTTAGAGATGAGAAATCTAAGTTTCAGCAAAGAATATCGTGGACCAAGGAGCCTGGCAGGGGGTTTCAAAGAGTCGAATATAACTGAATGACTAATAGCTTCATTCCACTTTCAAGCAGCCTCCCCAGTGAACTGGCCAACTGGTTGTCCTGGCCTTGTAGCTCATGATTGCACAGTGCTACTTTTGTAGCACGCAAGCCACTTTGATTTTTCCTTCTTGATTTGTCGTCTGTTCTACCTCTATCTTGTATTGATCGATTGGTTTCCTTCAACAAATGTATCTTAAGCAACTAACTATAGTATTGTGGGCTACGAGGACAGGCAGGGAACAGAATGGACAAAAAGGTCGACCCTCGTGAATCATAACTAAAGCATTCATCTCAAGTGTGCACATAATGCTGTGTGACATGTGAGACCTCAATTCCCTGGCCAGGGATTGAACTCGTGTCCCCTGCAGTGAAAGTCTGGATTCCTCACCCCTGGACCACCAGGGAGTTCCCACGACTGACTATAATGGGACTCTGTATGCCTAGAGTTATTTTCAGGATACTTTTTGGTTCCTTCTCCCACTCAGGGATTTGTTTCTCCTTATTTTTCACAAGAGAAAGAATATAAATTCAGTCCCCATGTTAGATGACATTAAAGCACATATTTTTCCTATAGACATTTATAAGGTAATAATATTGTTACTTAATACTAGCTTATACAAAGTATATAGCCAACTTTTTAATATATAATTATTTTTATTTTACGTTTACAGAGTTTTGTTGTTTGCAGCTATACATAAATCCAATCAGTCATAAGTATACCCTTGACTCCTCCCACCTGAAACTCTCCCAGCCCCTCCCTATCTCACCACTCCAGGTTGTTGCATATTCCCCATATAAGCTCCCTTAGACTTAAAGCATATTCACAATGGTAGTCTCTTTTACATATGGTAGTGTAGGTTTCCATGTTACTTTCTCCATACTTCTCATCCACTCCTTCCCCCTGCTATGACCATAAGTCTGTTCTGTATGTCTGTTTCTCCATTGTTGCTCTGCATATGCATTTATCAGTATCATCTTTCTAGATTCCATATATATGTGTTAGTAGTATTCAGCCAACTTTAATCTTGTCCCCTGACAAGCATGTATTATCTCATTCCCCCGTTCTGGTGTCCATGCATCTTGGTCTGTCAACTATAGTTCTAGTTTTACCTCTTCTTTGAGCATGATTATTGGCCATTCTTGCACTTTTTTAAAAATAAGAAAGCTTGTTAATTGCTTAAAAGAAATCTTAAAGATGCATGGGTATTTAGAAAAAGCAAAGTGCAGAACAACCTATGTGGTGTGCAGGCATTTGTCTACAAATTGAAGAAAAAACGCACACACCCCAATATTTTCTTGATGGACATGCATACTGTCTCTGGCAAGATATACAACGAAGTGAGAACAACTGGTTGCTGAGTCTGGGAGGTAGACCTGCTGCTGCTGTCATATGTTCTACCACTGAGCTGTACTCCATCTTCGGAGGTAGACTTTCTGGTGTGCATACTTGAGGCTTGTGTGATGGTATTACTTGGGCAAAGAATAAATACAATTTCAACTTAAAAGAAACAGAAGTAATAGTGGGTGAATTGAACACAAATGAAATCCTGTAGAAATTATAAATAATGAAATTCCAATGATGCGTAATTGTGAAAGATGATACTCACTAAGAAAGTCTGCTCTTGAAACTTAGATGACATTAAAGCACATATTTTTCCTATAGACATTTATAAGGTAATAATATTGTTACTTAATACTAGCTTATACAAAGTATATAGCCAACTTTTTAATATATAATTATTTTTATTTTACGTTTACAGAGTTTTGTTGTTTGCAGCTATACATAAATCCAATCAGTCATAAGTATACCCTTGACTCCTCCCACCTGAAACTCTCCCAGCCCCTCCCTATCTCACCACTCCAGGTTGTTGCATATTCCCCATATAAGCTCCCTTAGACTTAAAGCATATTCACAATGGTAGTCTCTTTTACATATGGTAGTGTAGGTTTCCATGTTACTTTCTCCATACTTCTCATCCACTCCTTCCCCCTGCTATGACCATAAGTCTGTTCTGTATGTCTGTTTCTCCATTGTTGCTCTGCATATGCATTTATCAGTATCATCTTTCTAGATTCCATATATATGTGTTAGTAGTATTCAGCCAACTTTAATCTTGTCCCCTGACAAGCATGTATTATCTCATTCCCCCGTTCTGGTGTCCATGCATCTTGGTCTGTCAACTATAGTTCTAGTTTTACCTCTTCTTTGAGCATGATTATTGGCCATTCTTGCACTTTTTTAAAAATAAGAAAGCTTGTTAATTGCTTAAAAGAAATCTTAAAGATGCATGGGTATTTAGAAAAAGCAAAGTGCAGAACAACCTATGTGGTGTGCAGGCATTTGTCTACAAATTGAAGAAAAAACGCACACACCCCAATATTTTCTTGATGGACATGCATACTGTCTCTGGCAAGATATACAACGAAGTGAGAACAACTGGTTGCTGAGTCTGGGAGGTAGACCTGCTGCTGCTGTCATATGTTCTACCACTGAGCTGTACTCCATCTTCGGAGGTAGACTTTCTGGTGTGCATACTTGAGGCTTGTGTGATGGTATTACTTGGGCAAAGAATAAATACAATTTCAACTTAAAAGAAACAGAAGTAATAGTGGGTGAATTGAACACAAATGAAATCCTGTAGAAATTATAAATAATGAAATTCCAATGATGCGTAATTGTGAAAGATGATACTCACTAAGAAAGTCTGCTCTTGAAACCTTTTTGATCCTTCAGCCATTGATGTTGTTTTCATCCTTTGCCTAGATAATTTCTTCTTGCAGCTTCCAATACTAAATTTTATTTTCAGAACAGTTTTAGATTAATAGAAAAATTGAGAGAAGATCGTACTGACAGTTCTCATAGTCTCCATATCCAGTTTCCATTATTAGTATGGTTGTTGTCATTGAATTACAAAGTCATTTCTGACTTTTTTGTGACCCCGTGGACTGTAGCCCACCAGGCTCCTCTGTCCATGGAATTTCCCAGGCAAGAATAATGGAGTGGGTTGTCATTTCCTTTTCTGGGAGATCTTCCTGACTCAGGGATCGAACCTTCATCTTCTGTATTGTCAGGCAAGTTCTTGACCACAGAGCCACCAGGGAAACCCTTTATATTAGTATGGTACCTTTGTGTACTTAATGAGCCAGTTTTGATACATTATAATTAAAGTCCAGATTTGATTCAGATTTTCCTACTTTATCTATTGCCCTTTTTCTGTTTCCGGACCTCATTCAAGAACTCACTTTAAATTTAGTTGCCCGATCTCCTAAGTGTCTTCTTGGCTGGGAGAGTTTGTCAGACTTTCCTTGATGTTGATGACCATGGCAGTTTTGAGTATACTCAGTTGTTGTGCAGTATGTCCCACTATTGGAATTTACCTAGTGTTTTTCTCATGCCTAGGCTGGAAAGGTGGGTTTTGGGGAGGAAGAGAATAGAGGTGATGAGTCTTTTTCATCATATCATACCAAGGGTGCCTGCTGTCAGTGTGATTTATCATCATAGATCTTAACTGTCATCACTTGACTGAGGAAGTGTTGATGAGGTTTCTCCATTGAAAGTTACTTTGCCTCCACTCTTTTCCACATGGTGCTCTTTGTAAGGAAGTCACTGTGTACAACTCAAACTTATGCAGTTGTGATTTATGCCCCCACATCAAGGGTGAAATGTCTCTATAAATTACTTGGAATTCTTCAAGAGAGATTTGCCTCTTCCTTGCTATTTATTTTTTTATCGTCTGTTTACATTGGTGTAGACTCACACCTTGTGCCTTAAAAACTGGCTCCTCTTTAGGCAGTAAATTATGATTTTAGTCTCTTTGCCTATGAATCACACCACCAGTCTGTCTTAGGATTGTTTAACACGCGCCACATCTCTGTCAGTTATTTTACATTTCAGTTGTCTTGCTCTGTGGCTCATTCTGTACCGCCCATGTGTAATTCCAGACTATGGTGGAGAATAAATAATGTTCATATGCCATGCAAAAGTACAGAGGACAAACAAATACACAGAGAATGTTTCTGGTAGATTGCAGAGGCATCGCAACAAGCTGTGACCCTGTGTATCAGAAAGGATTCATGGACTAGCATAAATCTGAACCACACACTCAGATTTATTTAAGAATCCATGTACTTGCTACTTTGCTATCAGTCATCTCACCCTTGAAAGGACAGCATAAGTTGCTCTGGGCAGGTTTGAGGAAGATTTAATTTCAGATTGATGTTTTCTACTCAGATCGTCCATTCGTCCATCCATTCGGTCAGTCTCATTGTTGTCACTCCAAACAAACAAGCATCTCTGCTTACAGCTTATCACCTAAGCAAAACCCATTCCAGGAACACAAAGCCAAGCTTAGGCAGAGATTCAGTGTGTGTGTGTGTGTGTGTGTGTGTTTGTAGTTTTCTTCCCTTCACTTGGTCAGCCACCTGCTATGGATTAGACCTATTTGTGTTTCCCAATTCTTACTACCTTAACATAGCTTTCCTGCAAACATTAAGTAGCTTGGAGCTGAAAAAAAAAAAAAACAAAAACAAAAAACGGAGAAGTTTTATCTAGAAAGTTATCACATTGACTTTCCTGGTCTCCTTCCTTTCTGCAAGTAAAGTTGTCATTAAACATATTTGGACCACTTTTTGTGCAGACACAGGCTTTTATTTTCTTTGCATTTTCCTAAAATTCATTCATGTGGTACATACAACTTTTATCTTTAAAAGAAATTGACAGATGGTTTCCTAAAATTCGGTACAATTGTATGTTTGCTGCACCAGCTTATGAGAACTCCGGTTCCTTCACGTACTTGGCACCCTCCCTTGATCAATTGATCATTTTAATTTCAGACATTCTATGGGCACCTGTAGTCATATCTCATAGTGATTTTACCAGATGACTTTCACCAGTGATGAGTAATATAATCCAGGAAAACTCTCTCGGTTTCTTTTCTTTTTTTTTTTTTTAAGCTATTCTTAACATTCAAGAATATTTTAACCATAGTGTTTCAGGACACTATGTGTTTTAAAACACTAAGTGTTTTTTAAAAGCACTTTAGAAATCCTTTGCAAAATTCTTTTTTAGGATTTAATAAGTTAGCATAAAGTAATTTTTAATTAGTTCATTTATTTAACAGGCATTTATTAAGTATCTGCTATATGCTGAACTCTGTGCTAAGAAGGCACTGGTTATACAAAAGTAAATTGAATGCTTGCTGTCTAGAGGGTAGAGCAGATATGATAGACGTGGTAAAGGCTTGCTTGTCTTTTGAGGAAGATTTAATTTCAGATTGATGTTTTCTACTCAGATCGTCCATTCGTCCATCCATTCGGTCAGTCTCATTGTTGTCACTCCAAACAAACAAGCATCTCTGCTTACAGCTTATCACCTAAGCAAAACCCATTCCAGGAACACAAAGCCAAGCTTAGGCAGAGATTCAGTGTGTGTGTGTGTGTGTGTGTGTTTGTAGTTTTCTTCCCTTCACTTGGTCAGCCACCTGCTATGGATTAGACCTATTTGTGTTTCCCAATTCTTACTACCTTAACATAGCTTTCCTGCAAACATTAAGTAGCTTGGAGCTGGAAAAAAAAAAAACAAAAACGGAGAAGTTTTATCTAGAAAGTTATCACATTGACTTTCCTGGTCTCCTTCCTTTCTGCAAGTAAAGTTGTCATTAAACATATTTGGACCACTTTTTGTGCAGACACAGGCTTTTATTTTCTTTGCATTTTCCTAAAATTCATTCATGTGGTACATACAACTTTTATCTTTAAAAGAAATTGACAGATGGTTTCCTAAAATTCGGTACAATTGTATGTTTGCTGCACCAGCTTATGAGAACTCCGGTTCCTTCACGTACTTGGCACCCTCCCTTGATCAATTGATCATTTTAATTTCAGACATTCTATGGGCACCTGTAGTCATATCTCATAGTGATTTTACCAGATGACTTTCACCAGTGATGAGTAATATAATCCAGGAAAACTCTCTCGGTTTCTTTTCTTTTTTTTTTTTTTAAGCTATTCTTAACATTCAAGAATATTTTAACCATAGTGTTTCAGGACACTATGTGTTTGAAAACACTAAGTGTTTTTGAAAAGCACTTTAGAAATCCTTTGCAAAATTCTTTTTTAGGATTTAATAAGTTAGCATAAAGTAATTTTTAATTAGTTCATTTATTTAACAGGCATTTATTAAGTATCTGCTATATGCTGAACTCTGTGCTAAGAAGGCACTGGTTATACAAAAGTAAATTGAATGCTTGCTGTCTAGAGGGTAGAGCAGATATGATAGACGTGGTAAAGGTCAAATTATAGTACATGATTAGATACTTTAGTTGTGATGTCAAGTGAGAATAGGGAAGGAACAAACACTGAGGAATCTCAATGTTTAAGATGTTAATGTCTAGAACAGGGAAGTCAAAGCAGATGGGAAGCAGAAATTAGAACTTGGAGGAAACTAGGAGAGAAAGAATTTTGGTTAGTTCAGGAGAGGAAAAGATTTTCAAAGCAGAGAATGGCTAACATGTACATATCCTGAAAAGAAGTCCTGTAGGATGAGGACTGATGTGAAACCTTGGGTTGGAAATGAGTAAACTAGTGATCTCAACCTATTTTTTTTTTAGGCTAGTGACTCAAGTTGGACACAAGCTTCAATCTAAAAGCCAGAAAACCTCATTAATTTTTATAAAGTGCTTATGAAAAAGGTTTTGAATTTCTCTTTATATAGGGTCACATATCACCATTACTTTCATTTTTAAAATTCCTATTACAGCTGCAGTATTTAGTTTTAATTATTTTTAGCTGTGTGTTGTTGATAGTCATGTACATTAATAAGATTTTGTTTCTTTTGTATCATTTTCTTTTTCATAAGGTCATTAAAATATCCAAGTGACATTTTAATAAGTTTCTTGTTTAATTTAAAAGCAAACAGTAACTTTTTGTGAATTTCTTTTCCAGTGTTTATGGTTATCTCTTAGCATATCATCCAAGTTTCACAAATACCACAGAATGACAGTAGTTACCATTCTGATTTTTGTCTCAATTTTGAAGGGAATGGGGCTTCCCTGGTGGCCCAGTGGGTAAGGACACCCCTTGCAGTGCCAGGGGCGCCGGTTCGATCCCTGGCCTGGGAAGATCCCGCGTGCTGTGGAGTGGCTGGACCCATGTGTCCAATTACCAAGCCGGAGCTCTGGAGTGCATCTGCCCAGAGCCGGTGCTCTGTGACAACAGAGGCCACCGCGATGGGTGGCCCACACGGGTCAAATAACAAAGATGGATGAAAATGGACAAATGAAAGACCAAAATAGAAGTGGCCCGCCTGCTCCCCTCCCTCCCCACCCCACCCACCTCCAAAATAAATAAATAAATCTTTAAAAAGAAAATAAAGGGAATGACTAGGATTTTGGACTGAGTTTAATATTAACCTTTTTTTCGTGCAGGAAAAGTATTTTTAAAAATTTTAAGTATTTCTTTATTTTTGCTTTTTGCATTGTGAAATATTTATTTTATTTTGCTTTTATACAGTTTTATTGTTTACAGCTCTATATAATCCCAAAGGAAAAATTTTAATAAAGAAAAAAGAAAAAAAAAGAAAAAAGCAATGGAGAAAGTTTCCAGCTGAAGGACCTGGAAGGGAAATAAAAGAGCACTCCCAGAAACTAGTTTAGGTGAGGCATTTAGTACTTTTCCAGTTGTAATATTAACCTTTATGTTAAAGACATATTATTAAGGAAGAATCTGTTTATTCCTGTTTCCAGATATTTAATTGGAAATAAACGTTGACCCTCTACTAAGTATTCTTCTGACATTAATTGTAATTATACACACACACACATGTATATGTGCGTGCCCGCTCAGTTCTGTCTGACCCCGACTGTAGCCCACCAGGCTTCTCTGTCCTGAATTATTTTTAGCTGTGTGTTGTTGATAGTCATGTACATTAATAAGATTTTGTTTCTTTTGTATCATTTTCTTTTTCATAAGGTCATTAAAATATCCAAGTGACATTTTAATAAGTTTCTTGTTTAATTTAAAAGCAAACAGTAACTTTTTGTGAATTTCTTTTCCAGTGTTTATGGTTATCTCTTAGCATATCATCCAAGTTTCACAAATACCACAGAATGACAGTAGTTACCATTCTGATTTTTGTCTCAATTTTGAAGGGAATGGGGCTTCCCTGGTGGCCCAGTGGGTAAGGACACCCCTTGCAGTGCCAGGGGCGCCGGTTCGATCCCTGGCCTGGGAAGATCCCGCGTGCTGTGGAGTGGCTGGACCCATGTGTCCAATTACCAAGCCGGAGCTCTGGAGTGCATCTGCCCAGAGCCGGTGCTCTGTGACAACAGAGGCCACCGCGATGGGTGGCCCACACGGGTCAAATAACAAAGATGGATGAAAATGGACAAATGAAAGACCAAAATAGAAGTGGCCCGCCTGCTCCCCTCCCTCCCCACCCCACCCACCTCCAAAATAAATAAATAAATCTTTAAAAAGAAAATAAAGGGAATGACTAGGATTTTGGACTGAGTTTAATATTAACCTTTTTTTCGTGCAGGAAAAGTATTTTTAAAAATTTTAAGTATTTCTTTATTTTTGCTTTTTGCATTGTGAAATATTTATTTTATTTTGCTTTTATACAGTTTTATTGTTTACAGCTCTATATAATCCCAAAGGAAAAATTTTAATAAAGAAAAAAGAAAAAAAAAGAAAAAAGCAATGGAGAAAGTTTCCAGCTGAAGGACCTGGAAGGGAAATAAAAGAGCACTCCCAGAAACTAGTTTAGGTGAGGCATTTAGTACTTTTCCAGTTGTAATATTAACCTTTATGTTAAAGACATATTATTAAGGAAGAATCTGTTTATTCCTGTTTCCAGATATTTAATTGGAAATAAACGTTGACCCTCTACTAAGTATTCTTCTGACATTAATTGTAATTATACACACACACACATGTATATGTGCGTGCCCGCTCAGTTCTGTGCCAGACTCTTTTGCGACCCCATGAGCTGTAGCCCACCAGGCTTCTCTGTCCATGGAATTTTTCAGTCAAGAATACTGGAGTGAGGGGCTTCCCTGGTGGTCCAGTGGGTAAGGACACCACCTTGCAGTGCAAGGGGTGCCGGTTCGAGCCCTGGCCTGGGAAGATCCCATGTGCCGCGGAGCGGCTGGACTGATGTGTCCAGTTACCGAGCTGGACCTCTGGAGCGCATGCGCCCAGAGCCAGCGCTCTGCAACAACAGAGGCCACCACGATGGGAGGCCCACAAGAGCCAAAGAACAAAAAAGACGGATGAAAATAGACAAATGAAAGACCAAGAGAA